>MJHO01000105.1:0-749334 GCA_002076135.1 Xerophyta viscosa | reverse complement strand
ACGGACCCGGACACGGACCTCACATGACAGATGCCCAACGAATTGCTAGTAAAATCTCCATATAAGTTAAGAGTAATGGTACAAGCTGTGATTGGTGGGCATATTGAGCTACCAACATGGTTCGGTGTCGTAAAGATATCCACGGGTAGACGGTCCAGAGCATGTGCGAGCTGTGCGGCTTAGAATACGTGACGTGTCATGTTTGGCTCTTACATAATTATAAATTGCAGTAGATTGGTGGTGGATTTATTTATTTATTTATTTATTTTTGAGACGTATGTAAGAAATTCTGTAGATATTCATTGATTGTATGTACAACTCTGTAGGAATTCTGATTAAGGAGTCATAGGAAGGCTCGTATGAGTCCCTTGAGATGGGCATTTGTTCAATTTTTCCACCGATTTTTGTACCTGCAGCTTAAATATATTCAGGGGTTTTTGCATTTTGTACCCCCTTAATCTAATTTTGCAGATATATGTCCTAATAAATTGATTTGGCGAATCTGCACCCCTTTAGCATCAACATACCTCCGTACTTTACTTTTGATAAACGTGATTCAACGGTGCCGGAGTTGTAGCTAATGCTTCGGTCGGCGGAAATATGCTTCTCGAAGCGACGATTCCGAAAAGATAAAAAACATCCCAATCCGACCACCGAGCGTGAAGTTATGGCACTTTAAAGATAGATATTTTATAATTTTTTTCTTTCATATGCAAAGTTGGATTCATGATCCGTCAGGTTCGTAGGAAAGCTTATCAAACCCACTTCCAACAGCGTTTTTTATGTCTTAATATGACCCATATACGTAAAGATATCGTCTCCAGCAGTCGAAATACGCGGTGTTATGGAGAGTTCTAAGGTGTTCTGGACGTGTTCTTGGGTTTCTGGAGCTATTTTTGGGGGATTAAGGAGGTGTTATGTGGTGTTTTGGATGTGTTCTCGCTATGCCGTTTCTGGACAATTCTGGAGGTAATCTGGTTGTTTTGGAGATATATGTGGTGTTTCGAAGGAGTTCTCGGATTTGTATAGATATTTTGGAGCGTTCTGGAGGCGTTCTGGAGGCGTTCTCACTACGCCATTTCTGGATAGTTCTGGAAGTGTTTTAGGTATTATAGTGGTATTTTGGGGAGTTCTGGGATGCTCTAAATGTGTTCTCGGATTTGTCGAGATATTTTGGACGTCATGAAGGTGTTCTGGGGTATACCTCCAGAACACCTTCACAAAGCTGTTCTATGGGTGTTACGAAGGTATATCCAAAAACACGAGCATGCCTTCAGAACGCCTCCAGAACACCTCCAGCACGAACCAAAATATTTCCACAAATCCGAGAACACCTCTAGAACATCCCAAAATACATCCAGACAATTCAGAATACCTCCATCACACTCCAAAATAACTCCAAAAATCCGAGAACACTCTAGAACCCCTTAGAACATTGCGTACTTCGACTTTCGAAAATGATATATTTACGTGTATGCGTCAGATTAAGAAATAAAATATGTTATTGGAAGAGGGTTCGACAATCTTTCCAACAAACCCGACGGATCATGAATCCAACTTTAGATGTGAAAGAAAAAAAAAATTAAATATAGCTATCATTAAAGTGTTATAACTTTGCGCTTGGTGGTTGGTTTGGGATATCTTTACCTTTTCGGAAGCGTCGTTTCGAGATACGTTTTGCTGTCAAATCGATGGGTTTTCTGCAACTTCTGCATCGTCGAAATCGCAAAAAAACGTTGTTTGATGCCTCAAAAATACCTTTAAATGTTAGAATATGTTCTAATTTATCTAAAGATGCTTAAAATTATTTAAAATAACCCATTTTTTTATGCAAATGAAATTAATTTTTACAAAAATTTTGACTTTTTTAATAGATTTTTTATAATACTATTTAGAATACTGCGAGAAAAGAGAAACGAGAAAGAATAATGGATATGTTTTGGCAGAAAACTACAGTCAGAAGAGAGAAAAAATAGAGTGCATTTATCAAATGAAGTTACGGGAGTATTTGTGGTCATTTCACGCGCTACAGGAGCTAGACAGATTCGCCAAATTAAATTAGGGGACATATAACTGTAAAATTAATAATAAGGGAGAAAAAAAAACGCATATATATATATTAATTTTTAAATATAACTTTTTTATTTGTTCTGTAATTTTTATATTGAAAATGTTTCTTACAAAAGTCTAAATAGATAATTTAAGATTTAGAAATTTTTAATGATTATAAAAATTTTAGAACCTTAAAATATTAATTTAAAAATATATTTTAAAAGAAATTTTAATACAAAAGTTATAAAACATGTCAAAATTTAATTATTTCGTATTCAATTTATAATTTTGTAATTTTTTTAATATGTATTTTGAGTAATTTCGTATGTTTTTATAAAAAAACATTAATTTCTTTTATGGAAAATGCCATGTTAACCCCTATTTTCAAAAGACTTGTAAATTAGCTCCTATTTCTATTGCGTCCGTCCAATATGAGCTTATTTGTACGGCAGGAACTGATATAAATATTTGTCCCTTTTTATTATCAAAGTTTTACAAAATATGGTCTTTTTGACAGAAATCCGTATTAGAAAGCAAGTCTCATCAGAGTTAATAAAGGAAAATTTGCACCGCACTTTCTATTTTAAGTTTCAATATCATTTAATTCAAATATATAAATAAAATTCACCGTAATCCTCTACATTAACTATTTTTTACATTACAATCTCTCATTTTAATAATTTTTTACGTAACTTTTAATCTCTCAAAATATTTACTAGAAGTATTTTTAAAAAAGCTTTCAATATAAAAAATTGTAGATTTTTTTAAATGAAATATATAACTTTTATATTGAAATTGTTCCCAAAATATTTCTACATATGTGTTTTAGGACTTCAAATGTCAGGTCGCAGCTTTAAATTATTTTAATTTTTAAATTTTATGTTGTTTTTGACCCATCAAAATAATTAATTAGAAATATTTTTTGAAAAAAAAATTGAACATAAAAATTATAGATCTTATAAAAAAACTTATAACTTTCATATTGAAATTTTTTTTAAAATATACTTCTACATAATGATTTTGGAGTGTTAAAAATAGTCTTGATTTAACAGCAACTGAAACTTAAACTTAGACCCAAATATAATAAAATTTAATATTTTGGACCCAACCGCAACTATGGATGTTTTCGAATGCTTTGATGAAACTCTAATTTGAAGTTTGTATAGACCTGATGTTTGACAACTTTGAACCTTTGAAGCACTTAACCCTTGCAGCTAGGGGTGAAAAAGAGCCGAGTTCAAGTTGAATACCACTGAGCTCAAACTCGGCTCGATTGATTTAGCTCGAGCTCGACGAAGCTTCAAAGGCTGAGCTCGAACTCGACTCGACCCGAAAAAAGTTCAAGCTCAAACTCGACTCGAGCTCGGCTCAATTGTATTAACTGAGCCGAGCTTGAGTTGAATAGAGCTAATTGAACTCGAGCTCGGCTCGATTGTATGAATTAGATCAAGCTCGAGTCGAGCTCGAACTCGAACTCATTTAAATAATTTTATTATAAAAAATATTTGAATAAAATAGAAAGCTCGTTTAGACTCGCGAGCTTAATGAGCCGAGTAACATGATATCCAGACTCGGTTCGTTCAATTACTCGAGCTTGAATCCGTGCTCGAACTAGACTCGAGCTTGTTAATACTCGAGCTCGAGCCGAACTTAAACAAGTTCGAGTCTGAGCTACTCGTGAGCAGTTCGACTCGTTTTCACCCTGAAGCACTTTTGAAGTATCACGTGAAACATTTCGATTGAGATATATGTGAACGGGATGCCTTCCATACCGTTTGGGTTAGTACTGGAAAGATATCTTTTATCTTTGTTAGTTTACATTTTTTTTTTTTTTCCCTTAAGAGTAATTTTCTTTTCATAGTCTTCATTTTGGGAAGTTATATGGTTTCCTATTTTTTTGCTCTTTCACTGCTTTAATATAAATCTCTATGTATGCTATCTTAGAAGTTGAAAGAGATTAAATTTTCTCCATTCTTTTAGTTAGGTCCTATCCGTACTATTTTCGAGCATATGGAACTTGGCTCACACTATTTGTGTGATCATGAGGAGTTGGCTTTTTTTTGACATTTTTAGTTTAAAATAAAAGATTTGGTCTATTATTAAGACTTTTGTTCACAAAACTAGCTTATTTCAAGATTGAATAATAATATTTATGCACAAAAAATAGCCATCAAACTTACCATAATAGACAAAATAAACCATCTAAAAGAGTATATTTAGTTTGTGGGTACCCACTACAATGAATCTTTTCTTGGTGTTTGAGTGTTTTTGATCTTTCCTTGCTGTTTGAATGTTTTTGTTTTCTTTTTTGTGTAATTTTTTTGGTGATTTAGTTGGAGCACTATATTGCTCTTCAAGAATATGTAGTCCTAATTTTGCATTTAAGCACACTAAAATAAATAGTAAAGTGAATTGAACTGATGCATTCAATTACATTGTAGTATGGTATTTTATTAAATTTTAGAGTTTTAAAATATATAGTTAATTTTTTTTTTTTTTATTCTAAAGTGTATTATATATGTCATAAAGTATTATACTAGAACTTAATAGTCGAAAAATATCTATGAATAATTTGAGAACAGCTAAAATATCGTTTGTAAGATCCATATCTACGATTTGTTTTTTGAGCGGTTTCTAAAAAAAAAGTTCAAACAACCATATTAGAGTGACGAAAGTCATCTCTTATCTATCCATCAAGTATTATCTTAAGGGGTTTTTTAATATCAGTCTCCCTCTATTTTTATTTCGGCCGAATCAGCCCATAAAAATATTTTTAGTGGCTGATTCGGTCGAACTTTAAAGAAGGACTGATATGAGATTTTCCGTTATCTTATCGGATGTCTCTAAAGTCACCTCTAACCGATATATTTCTCCAATAATGATAATCACAGATTCACAATCACCACAGGTCAATAACTGTTAACGGAGCAGTCAACTTAATCTTTAATAGGAGACTTCGACTATAATGATAATTCATTTTTATAATCTACTACCTCAAACTAAATATTACAGCTTGAATTTATGAAAAAATAGTAAAATATATTAAGTATTAATTATCTATTTAACATATTAAAAAAAGTATATATATATATATATATATTAAAAAATTTCATAATCAAAGTTTAATATAATATAATTCTAATTTGCTCCAACTACACATTTATTTCAAAACTAGATCACATTTGATATATATATATATATATATATATAATATATATATTAAATATATATATATATATATATATATCATAGCTTCTTTAAAAATGTAAAATTGTATTTGTGGAGTGCTGACTCTAAGAGTCGATGGACAGAAATTCCTTCTACCCACTCTATGTTTCTATCTTATGTCCCTACATTTCAAATAAATATTTACATATATTTTTTAAAAAAAATTCAAAATAAAAATTAGAAATTTTGAAAAAAATTTATAACTTTAATATTGAATTGTTTTTTACGGAAAATATTTCTAAATATGTGTTTTAGGACGTTAAAGTCTTAACGGATTTAAAATAAATTTAAAATCCATTAAGACATTAAAATTTTGAAGCATCACAACATCTATTTAGACCATTTTTTTGAAAAAAATATTTAGTAGAAATATTAAAATCTCATGAAATTTATAACTTTTATAATAAAATATTTTTCAAAAAATATATATACATATCTATTTGAAGTATGAGGATAGATGACCTTCTGGATCAAAACTCTTTAGTTGAGGGAGAAGGACCGTTCGATACCCTTATGCGATCCACATCCGACCGTTGGTTCCTGTTCCTTAGAGACTAGAGGAATAAACTGGAGAAATCCCCTCAACTAGAGGAATTAACTGGCTCAATGCAAGTCAGGTTTACCTAGCTCTCAATCCAACTTATTATTTCAAATAAATGCATAATTTTTCAAAGAAATTCGCAACCGAAGACGACCGACTCGTAATCCAAATGATCTAAATATATAACGATAACATTATTTCAAAACAAAAAATTACAATTATTCACCATATTTTAATCGCACATAGGATGATTCCATAATCAAAACATGAACGGAGATAATCTTAAACAAATAATCAAATAAAACAAATAGATGAAAATTGATCAACATCAGTAATTTGTTTTTACAAATTGAATTATAAACTTGCAATTTTGGGGAGTAGATAAATAAATTGTTTCTTAATTTTCAAACCAACCACCAATGTACGATCAAATCATAATGAAATACTAGTAAATTTGTTTGAACTAGTTTCTGATCATAGATAAAGAGAAAACAATCCCACCAACCTTAGCTTAGTCTCCATATATACTAGTTTTATACTCGTAAGATGTACGGTTATAAATCATATATATAATTATTAAATATAAATAATAATGTTGAAAAATTTAACTATTTCTTTATATTTTTTAATTTTATACAAAATTTATTTTATTAAAATATTTTATTTTATTCGCAATATGTTATTCGAGTAAGACGAAATCTCAAATATCATACACAAATTTATTCGAAGATTGACGTTAAATAGTATATGTATATAATTAAATTTTTTTGTACATGATAAAATATTATTTTAAAAAATTAATAATGCATAATATATAATATATAATATAATTATTTTTATACTACTTTTTATAAATTATTATTTTAATTAACTATTTATTTTTAATATTAGACCTTTCATATTCTTCAAATAAATTACATGATTTTATAAATTCCTATCAATTAATACAAATACTACATGGCTTGTTTAGAATAAGCGTAAATGCCACCTGGCATACTAAAAATTATTCAAAATGCTACATGACAGAAGGGTTTTGATCACCCAATTTTATATATATACATATAGATTAAATAAACACAACAATGTAATACAACCTGTTTTCTATAGGACCCTCGACCTGAGTAACCAACATTCATGTACACAGGCACACAGACAATGCACAAGTATATAAGTTTGTAGAGTATGATTTCACACTACACGTTCAAACAACCTGAAAGAATGAAATATACAACAAAGAAGTATAAAAGACTAAAAAAAAGGAAAAAGCGAAGAAAAGTACAAAAGATGAACCCTAAACGGTGTCCAAATATAAATTTTACATTGCCACTCAGCTCGATTAAAAACGAGATTTTCATCGAGGTTTAAATAAATATGTTCGGATGATCTCAATCGAAAAAATAAATAAATGATATATATATATATATATATATATATATATATATATATATATAGTTTATTATTTATTTATTTATTTATTTTTTCTTGGTTTTTTCACGAGTGTTCCGCTCCCACATAAGATGAGACTAATTTCGTTCAGACAATGAAAAAATTTCCATAATTCACCTCTCAACAAGTACTTACTACGTGCTCTGTCAAATAATATATAAATGACATATATCTTTAAAATAGGAACAAGATGAAAAAAATCGCTTATTTAATAAGAGAGAAGTAGGCATTGTAGTGTATGTAATTGAAAGAATACCTTGAAAATTGTAGTGCTACATTTGTATAGTCTCTCTAATAGCTGTTATATGGAGAGTAACAAAATGAAGCCCCACAGCATCTCCTCAACTTCCCTATTCCCACAAGCCCCTGTATGGAAGAACCTGTTATTTGAGACCTTCCTGGCAAGCCACCACCAGCCAGCCCACATGCCTCCATGCAAAACTCCAAAACCCCATCCTCAAATACAGACTTTCTCTCTCTCTCTCTCTCTCTCTCTCTCTCTCTTCTTCAATATCATAAAAAAAGCTAGCAACAATCACTACCACCAGCTTTCAGAAATCTGCATACATCACATAAAAAGTAGAGAGCATCTTAGTTTTCATTGGTATAGTTATATATCTGTTCCTACTTTTGTACTGTTCTTTCAAATTATTCTTTACTTTTTTTTAATAACTATTACATCAATGTAAAGGACATAAGTATAAATATTTTTGTAAAAAAATTGAACACGAAAGTATAAATTTTAATGTATTCTATAATTTTTGTATTAAAAGGCTCCCAAGTATTCACTTACAAACATTTGAGAGCCTTAAAATATCTATTTAGAAAAATTGTTTTAAAAAAAACATCAATGTAAAGTTGTAGAGCACACTAAAATCTATATTTCTATATTCAAACATTTTTTTTTTAATTTATACATATATGTTTTATAAGATTTTGTAAGTATTTTCACAAAAGCAACAGTTTATTTGGAACAGTTTTGAAAAAAATCAGGGGCTTTTTCGATAAAACTAAGCTTCATAAGACAAGCACCAAATTCATGGTAAGATCTAAAGAATAAGATTAAAGTATGATTTTGTAGGATTAAAAAGAAGTGCAGAAAGATCAGAAAAAAAGTTGTAATAACTCCCTTTAAGTCCAAGTAAAGATGACTTAGAAAAGAGTAGTATTTACCATCTTTTTTCTTCCTGAGACTATTCGCAAAGAGGAGGCATATGACCAGAAAACCCACCCCTGCAGCTCCTCCAACCACAATGGCCACTGTCTTGGTTGTGTTCTGCCCTGTTACACATTACAATAATCATTAAAGAAATCTTACAAATTATATTTGAATGTCAATTTCTGTTATTTTTTCCTTTTTTTCTGAGATTAATGCTGAAAAAAAATGGAGATGCAGGGGACTACACAGATGAAAGTGTCAATTACATTTTTTTTTTTTAAATTTGGTAGTGTCAATTTCATGAAATCAGATGACGATTCCATGAAATGTCATGAAATATTTAAAGTAATACTCAACCACTCCCAAATTAGAAAGCAACTTAGCACCAGCAAAAAATATAATAACAGTTCATCAATTTTCTATTCCATTCGGACAAAACAGATGAATTTTGACTAGTAACCAAAAGAAATTATGACTAGAAGATTCAATGTTTAGAAACAAAATTATCCAAAAAGGAAGATTAATGGTGATAAAATCAGTTCCCTATGAATGCATCAGAATCCGGCAAAGCACCAATTCAGATCAGGATATACATCATAAATCGAAAATCTTGGGTCTATAAACAAAATGCAATTATGCTACACAAGGGTGAACTCACCGCTGCCGCCACCGCTGCCGCCGCTGCCGTCGCCGCCGCCACCGCTGGGCGAAAACTTAGGCACGCCGTTGGCGTAGTAGCTGTAGCTAATATAGCACTTGTCGAGGTACACCTGTCCGCCGGCGGCACCGCCACACTCGACTTGCGCCCGCTGCACCGCCTGCGTAACGCACTGCGCGCAGTCCCCCGTCGACAAATCCCCCTCGCACTGGCGCCCCATCGCCGAGACCGCCCCCGTAACTCGTCGCCGTTTAGAAACCCTACCCCGCCATTAATGCCGTTCTCCAAGGTCGACAGCGCGGTGTCCCTCTTCTCCTCGAAGTCCACGCCCCCGCCGCCGCTGTTGGTCGAGCACGTTTTGTAAAGCATCTGCGTGCCGGCGACCTGCGGAAACCCAGCGACCTGGTAGAGGGCATAGCAGCCAGTGAGCTGTACCCGCGCGGCGGCAGCGGTGGGGCCGCACTGCGCTGCCCACATCGGCAGCGCCCGGCCGACACAGGCGGCGCAGTCGGCGTTGGACACGTCGCCGCGGCACTGGAAGAGGCCGAAGATGGATTTGCCAGTGTTGCTTGAACTGGTAGTCTTGTAGAACTTGGAAGAAGACGCTTGGCCCAGCAGCGCCGTCGAGAGGGCGGCCACCGCCGGGGGAGATGCAGCGAAGCCCCTAGCGCAGCCCTTGTAAACTAGGTTATAAAGGTTCTCGCCGCCGGCAATGTGGGGCGAGAATGTCAGCAACACCGCCGCCACTTTAAATAGTATAAGCTGCGGTGGTATAGAGATGCTGCTGCAACCCATCTAGATAGATAGGGTTCTTCTTCTCTCTACTCTCTCTCACCACTGAAAGAAACACTCTGCTTTTCTTTCCCTTTTTTTTCTTCTTTTTCATTTGTTTTTGTCCCCAAATACTAATTTTTTTCCCTGAAACTTTTTGGGGGTTTCAAAATAAGAGAGGAGAGATTAATGGGGGGCTACTTTGGGAAGTAGCAGTGGCCATTCAGAGACGGACGCGCTAAGCAACGGAGCGTAGAAAACGGACGGTCGAGATCGAAAGATCCGAAAAAATACAATAATCAAAATTTCGTATAAAATTTTCGTTAATTTATTTGACTTATTTTTATATATTTTAAAAAAAAAATTTGAATTATAAAGTTATAAATTTTGATAAAATATACAACTTTGTCGTTAAAAATGTTTCGAAAAAATATTAAAAAATATATCGAAATTATGATCAAAACTACGAATATCGAGATCTCTCGTCGAATTATTTGATTTATTTTTAAATATTTTAGGAAAAAAATTTGAACTATAAAATTATAGATTTTGATATTTTTGATCATCAGTTCGACATATTTTTTGATATGTTTTCGAAATATTTTCAACGACAAAGTTGTAGATCTTATTAAAATCTACAACTTTATAGTTCAAAATTTTTCTTAAAAATACTTAGGTTAAATAAGCCGACGAAAATTTTATACGAGATCTCGAGATCCGTATTCTTTCGAATCAGCTGATCTCAGCCGTCCGTTTCGATGATTTCTGATTCGGTCGAATAAGGGGAGCCGCGTCCTTCAGAGACTTGCGATGGATTTTGGTTATAACTATACAAACTTTTCAGAAATATTATATTTTTATTAATTTTAATTTGTAGAAATGACATTCTCAGTATTTGTCTGTTTCGTTCATTATTTGTACTATTTAAATTCCTAAAATTTTTTTGGGATACTACCATATCAGCCCCTCAAGTGTTGAAACATCACAAATCAGCCACTCATTTCAAATTTAGGTCGGATCAGCCCCTGTTTACTGTTTGAGTTTTTTTTGGACGAAAATTGCCCCTATACCCTTAAACACTTCAGACACCGATATCACCATTTAGAAGCAATCGAAAAAATTTTGAACATGAAAGTTGTAGATCTCGGAATGAACTACAACTTTTATGTTGAAAATTTTTCAAAATTTTTTTTCAAAAGTTATGTTTCTGAGGTCGGAAGCATAACGGGTCGACCCGGACCCGACCCGAAATTGCGTACAAAATAGTTCGGACATCGAAAAACAGCCTAGCCTAGAAGGCATTTTTTGGAAATATTTTGAAACAGAAAGTTGTAGATATTCTCGCCGATAATCTACAACTTTCATGTTCAACATTTTTTTAAAAATACTTCTAAGTAGGTGACCTCGGGAGGTGTCGTTGGCAAACAAAATTGACAGTTTGTTCCAAAAAAAAGAAAACAGAATGGGGGAGCTGATTTGGCTGTTTTGGAGAGGGGGCTGATATGGTATGGAAATTGAAAAGGGGGGCCTGATTTGGTATTTTCCCATTTTTTTTCGTTTAATTTAACTACAGCAATCCTGACATGTGACAAAATATTATTAAAATACTACTTCTATAAATTAAATAAAAAATAGTAAAATAATTTCGAAATGATTTTTAAACAATATACTTTATTTCTTACTTATCAAATAAACTTACATATTCATAGACCTATTTATAAATCCAGTGATTATACTAGTAATCAAAATGAATAAATAGAAAAATCAAAATGGAGATCCACTTTTTATAAAAATAAATTAAAATGGTGAATTATAATTAATAGAAATACTAACTTATTCTGAGCAATAGCATCGACGATGAGAACAAGTTAAGTAGAATGAAAAAGTAATTATTGGTTAAGATTTTAAAACATCAAGTAATATGAAGAAGAAAGAATGTCAGCTAGGATTTTGAATTATATATGATAAATAAAGACAATTACGAAAATAAGAAATAAATCTCGCATTAAATCAAGATATTGTATTATATGAAAATCTAAATTATCTAATTTGTAAAAATATTACATCCATAAAAATAATGTATTTCTATAGTTTTGACAAATCAAATGTAATAATGAGATTTTTCATGTTAAATTCTCAGAATTCCTATCACGATTCCACAAAATCTTATGTATTTGTGTAGAAAAGGTGATATTTTGGGAATGAAAATATTAAAAGAGCTAATAAAAACCTTTTTTTGAGCTAAGAAAAACTTGGAATGATAGTTAGCACCCTGTTTTTTTTCCTTCTATAGCATATGGATTGATAGTCAGCCTCTTGAAACGTGTTTTCAGGGGCTGATTTTGAAAAAAAATTAGTCCCTGAAAATACGTTTTCAGGGACTGATCCGGAATACCTTTTAAAAGGGGTGTTGATATGGAATTATCCTTTTTTTTTTCTTTCTTTCCATTTATTTATTTATTTATTTATTTTTTTTTTTTTGAGATTAAGGATAGTTCGAATTAATAGTAGATGATAGTGGGGGTTTGAATGAGGATGTCTTCCTAGATAACAACGTAAAATCTTCAATCGATAAAAATTAAAATTATTTTTAAATATAATTTTAATCCTAATTATTGAACTATTATTAAAAATTAAATCTCAAAAGTATGACATCTTTTGTTGAATTGTAGCTATTACAAGCTTTTTGCGCCGCGTGTTGTCGCAGTTTTTAAATTTTTTTTTATGTATTTATATAATTAAAATTACAATTAATATTTAAATATTTTCTGAAAAAAAATATTATTAAGTTAAAAATTTGGAATAAAAAATAAAAAAAAAAATTTAAATTTTTGTATTTTTACTGATATGAATTAGTATAATTTTTTAGAAAATACTTGAAAAAAAAAAATGTCTATTATACAAAAACTCATCACTAAAGAGACATAAATATTCAAATACAATATTTATAATTATATGGCATTCTGTTGAAATTAAATAACCACACATATCAAACGGTATTAATTTTTTTTAAAAAAAAATTTAAAATAAGGCATGTTCTCTACAATAATTAATAAGACAAGATTCACCTAACATCAATAATTTAAAATTCGTTACATTTAGATATCCCAAAATATATATTTAAAAGTATTTTTTTCAAAATTTTCAACGTAAAAGTTGTAAATTTTATTTATATATCCAACTTTTATATTGAAAATTTCTAATTGTTTTGCCATCTTGAATTCAAATATTAACGAGTTTCAAAAATAGTTTTAAAATTCGTTTCAAATTAATCCGTTATATTTTGAAGTCTCCAAATATTTATTTAAAAATATTCTTTTAAAAATTTTTAATATAAAAATTTTAGATCTAATCTAAATTTAGAATTTTTACATTGAAAATTTTTTCAAAAAATATATCTAACTTAAAATAAACCAATATTGTTATAGTATTTACTGTTTAGTGAACAGTAAATACTGTAGTAATCCGGAGTTATTTGGTATATAGTGTAATAATTTTTAAAATATTTTACTGAAAATAAAAAATAGTGGCATCAAAATGTTGAGGAGGAAAGAGGACTCAAGAGTAATACACAGGATATACAAGTGGATAGTTTGACTTTGACTAAGTAGCTGGAGTTGGACTTTAATGTGTATTTTTTGGGCTTTGAGCTTTTGAATTCTCGATTCCAACACAAGCGGACAAGCCTGCTTTGCTGCTGCATGTAATAATAGTAATTGTACGGTTATACTTGTATTTAAAAAGGAGACTTGTAGTAGGTATAAAAAATCTAAATATATTGTATTTAGATATTTATTAAAAAAATTTAATTTGAGTTAAAAATTTACATTTAAATTTTTTAAAAGAATGTGTCAAAAATTATCAAAAAAATACCATAAGATATAAAAATATATATTATAATATTTTTTTTAACACGAAGGTGTTAAAAGTTAATACTAAGATATCAAAAGTTAATATCAGAGATGTTGTAATATTAGAGTGTCGAAAATATCAGAAACTAATTAAAATGTGTTATAAATATATTAAAATATATCAAATATATCAAATGATCAAAATACCAAGTGTTTTTAGAAAGGATCTAAATGATGTTGAAATAATTTAAGAAGAGTGCAATGTAATTGTCCAATTTAAAAAACGGTTATTTTAGGAGGATTTTCAAAGTGTTTTTGGAGTTGTGAGGGAGAGTGACATTGTTGTTTTTTTTTCTAATATTATTTTAAATAATATTATAGTTCTAAAATTTCTTTTGGAATATTTTTGAAATTAAAATTTGCTAGTCATTTAGAATGATAAGTGGATGCTACTATGACAAAAGTGAATTTGCGAAATATTACAGTTGTATTTTCGTCAATTAAAAAGGAGAAAAGTGATTTAATATTTTTTTTTTAAAAAAAATAAGAAAAGAAAAAGAGATGTGAAGACTTGTGGAGAATTATGGTGTTAGAATTCGGATAGTAGCAAGGAAGACATAGGTGGTGTGAGAAGCAGCTCAGTCATTCATCATGTTTAGAAGATGCAGGTGTAAACCGTGGCCAGCAGGCTGAACCGCAGTTTGGCTCGGCCACGCGAGCCGCAACTCGGACTATTAAACGAGGCCGCGGGCAAAGCAACCAACTGCTCGTGAGCCGTTGGTTGCTTTTTAATTTTTATAATTTTTGTAATCTACTTTCTCATTTATAAATACACAGTCGAACATTTTAAATTTGACACAGCTCAACTTCTAAACACTTTCTCTCTCAACATTAAGCTTTCAAAATATACTCACAAACTCTCTAATAGTTTTAAATTTGGTGAATTTTTATTTTTAACATGTTTGTTTTGTTATAATGCTAATACACCCATACAATCCGTAGGGTCTCGATCTATATGCTTATAATACTAGCTATCCACACACAAATAATAGCACTAGCGTTAGACCTGGTTGCAGCGAATATGTTCTAGCGGGATCGGGGTCAATGATACCTCTATATGGTACTTCTGGAGGCGCAGAGGAAAGTGACGATATCAACAACCTTCCCGCAGCAACACCGACAACTCAAGATAAAGATAAAAAAGTGAGTGAGGTGTGGCAAATTCTTTACTAAAGAACAATAGCTTGATGGCACTTCAAAAGCAAATTGCAAGATATGTAAAAAAATAGTATATTACTGTAAAAAAAATAATAGTACATCTCAGTTGAAAAGGCACGTTCAATCTCACCCACAGTGCGATGACCAACGCCAATCACAAGTAAGTGTCAGTGATTCTAGCATTTATACTTTTTTTTTTCAAGAAAAAGATTGATTAGCATTTGCTAGATCAGTTATTAACATTGACATTTTACTTTTTGTGAGCAAAAGGAATTTCATCAATTTATGTCAGTTGTACAATATCTTTTCAAACCATTTTCTAGAATGACTAGTAGAGATGACTGTTATAAACTTTCTATTTATATGTAACAAATTATAGTTAAAAGAGTTATCTATCATTACTTACAAAATATCTCTTTTATCTGATACGTGGACTTCAGTACTATATGTAGTTATCTTTTCGTTACATCACATTATATTGATAATGCTCGGTCCGCAGGTAGCAACGGGCCAGTACATTTTAGGATGTTTTGTTTCATATTAGTTAGGATTTTGTCAAATGATCCCTGAAATTTAAAACGTTTGACGAAATGTGTTAGGTTTTACGGCACACCTAATAGGGATCAGTTCCTACGCATGCAACTAGTGGATAGTAAATAAAAGCAAAAGTAAAAAATAACACAATATCTATATTTATTCGCATAATCAGCTTACGTCCACTCTCTTTCCTCCTCACCGAGGACATTCCATTATCTACTAGTGCGATCAACTTTCGGCTTTTGACCAAACCGTTTACACTTCAATATTTCGGACTTACCGATAATCGTAATTCCTAACTTTTAGCGGCTTAGCTAGCAACCCATAGTTCTTTCTTTTTACAAGTAAGGAGAACAACAGTTACAATCTTTCTCTAAAAAAAGATAAACCTAAAAAAATTCCGAAGATACAGTATCTCAAATGACTCTTTAGAGGCAACAGATCTAGGGTTTGTAAGGGTAAAGCTTAATCTATATTCTAAGAGAGTTTTGGTGCTTCTCTAATAGGAGTTGAAGTATTTTTCCAAATGTATGATCAGTAGGGGGCTAAATGGGCAAAATAACGCATATATATATATATATATATATATATAATTATATATATATATAATATATATATTATATTGTGTTGTGTGTTAGGTGATGTTTGTGGTGTGTGTGTTGTAAGTGTGTGTTTTTTTTTCCACGGATATAAAGGCTAGCCCCGTAGATTTTCGGTTGACAGATCCAAGATTACCTTCATCGATTTCTCGGTCTAACAGCTAGTTCTGTTGTATTATGGACCGAAACATGATATCGGTCGACCAATTTCTTGTGCAGAGAACCAGTCTGTCCATAGATATTTCGGTCGACCGTTAAAAAGGTTTTGATTGATCGATAAGCTCACTGTTTTGAATAATTTGAGATAATATAGTAACTCATGATTTTTTACCCCAAACTATTTTATCTTTGATGTTATCCTTAATCTATAATTTCTAGCTCTCGATATTATATTTACACACTCACAAATATAAATATAATATTCTAATTCATGAGTTTCAGAGTTGCAACGTCTTCATAAAAATCTATCTACAAGCTCTACACGCCTGTGATGTGTTTGCTTTGCTCCATGAATGTTCTCTAAGTTCCATAGACTTAACAAATTTTGTTTCTTGAGCTATCTCGCTTTGTTTGAATTGTTTTACTCTTCTTGGCTCATTTAAACAACACCTACACTTAGTAAGAATTGAGCAAACTTACTAGTGTCACTTTTGCTAATTGTTTTATCATTATCAAAATCACATAAAATACAAAAAAAAAAAAAAAAAAAAAATTCAATCAAACTGTGGAAATTAAATTATACACACCATGATTCCTGAACCGAAAAAGTGAACCAAGTCGCTTAACCTATAAAGTTTTTTACATTACATAATTGGTGAATCTCGGATGGCCCTAATCTAGCTCCATAAGAAGATGCATCTCCCAAATACACTCCTGCGTTCGCGGGCAGAAACAAACGTGCCCTCCTGCATACACGCAAGGGTGGGAGCTCAAACTAATAATATGGCGCCGAGGAACAAGGGCCCCGACCTCTAGCGCCACCCCGTCGGGGATGAAAAATCTTAATACACTAGCTTACATTACTATCCTTCATATAGTTCAATATATTCTTCATCGCGCGCAAACTATCATTTAGCATCCACATATATATTGAAAATTGACTTAAACACGGATCATAGATTAACAAATATCATTTTGAGGATGAATTTGATTTATTTTGATTAGTTTATCATAAATTTGGTAACATGTATTTTGTAACTAAGTTGTGATACAGTAATGTGGTTTAGTCAAATGTATTTCTCTAAATGAAGTGTAGATGAGCAAATGTTTGACTATTTATTATTTGAGTACTAATTTAATTGAAGGTCTTGCTACTAGTAGACTGTGTAGAACAATAATTTTAATAGATATTTTTGTAAATTACTTAGAACTTCTACATTTGCGCATCATGTTTATTACTCATACTCGTACTCGAGGCATTTGCATTTTTATACTATCTAAATCAAAATATTACTTTTATATTTCCCTGATTATATGAAATGATAAAAATATTATTGTCTTTTTTTTTTTTAAAAAAAAAGGATGTTTGCAGTTAACTTGTCGATGATAGTTTCGTCATTTTATACGGTAAAAAAGGAGCATACAAACATTAATTCGATTTATAGGTCATATATTTTACAATTTTAAATTATTAGAATGGATATAAATACCAATGCCTCTTTGTACTTTTTTTCGCAATATTATGGTTATAAGTGATTTTTATTACATTGGAGGTACTTTTTGCCGTGCTACACTAATGCCGATACTTTTCATAATTTTACTTGTAGGATTATATAGTTCCACATTCTAAGCCTAGCAATTGTAGCATGTTGTATCTTCAGGAACACCACAAATTCGACTATTTATGATGGAGACATGTACGTTTTCCATATTTGATGTTGCGAGGTATTACAACAAGATGTCGCACCTTTGTAGACCTGACAAACTTGGACCGTACACTCATGTATGCCGATATCCTCTCCTCATAGACGGGTACGAGTCCAATTTTGCAGATATATTTTAAGCGGTTATTATTCATCCGTACCCTAAAAAAACATGTAGCAAAACGGACGGGCACCTGTGGTTTTGCGGGTAACCGGTGATACCCCGCATCCATAATAGGGCCTTAATGTAGAAAAACTTATCGGGCCTTATTACAGGCCTAATGGGCCTTATTGGAGGCCTAATGGATAGTAATAAGTGCCTCCTCCTAATAAGTTAAAAGGGGGATTAAAGAACAGTGGCTTGAGAACAACTTTAGTCTTGTACCCAAAGGAGCGGATGAGATCAATTTAGATGAATATTTAAGATCATATATCTTAATGTTGATTAAACACTTTTTATTTACATATGTTTATGGACCGTTATCTTTATTTCTTTTGAAGAGTGCTGCTTTATTTTGACTGTAATATATTATAATTTTCGGTGCTGATCAACATAATTTGTGTCTAACGATACGTATTTGTTCTGACTGTTATCAACATGAGGTATACCCAAAAAACTTATATTTGAATTTAATTAATTTTATATTTATATTTTCAATAAAATAATAAATAAATATCTATTAGTACAGTCGGTTCAATACTTTTGGTATGTGTCTTAGTTTATGAAACTCAGCTCGGTTCAGCACAGAAAATTTTGACGTAAGTACCAAGGGAGCTACATAAATGGCTGAATGAGTTATACTATGTATTAAGGCCTTAAGAGCATTCGAGCATTAATCCCAATAATATTGATATTGTGAATGTAATATGGACACTATTTATGGACGAATTTAGTTGGAAGCTTTATATGCTATTTATGGTAAATTAACATGCTCATGAAATGGGTCGGGATACATCTCACATATAAAAAAAAAATAAGGTACTTAAACATGTATGAATGAGAATAATAATTCCGTACATTCGTTCCATACGCACCGGCGTCTGCAAAAAATAATTGTGATTAGTTTTTTTTAAAAATTTTCAATATAAAAGTTATAGATTTTAATAATATCCATAACTTTCGCGTAGAAAATTTTTTAAAAACATATTTCTATTTTTGGTATTGACCGTTAACTTCGATTTCTATTATACGTCTTGATTCGATACGAAATGGTAAATAGTAGACCCTCCTAACTAGGTGTTGCTAAGATTCGGATCTCCGACCTATCTTTCATGAGGGATAAATATTTGATCTTCTCCCAGTACTCAGCTCTGTTAACCAACTAAGCCAATGCTAGTTGATCCAAAAAATATTTCTAAATAGTTAATTTAATGGTCCAAAATTTAACGTTTTTAAGAAGGTATAAAATAATTTTAAAACTCACTTAACTTCAGAATCTTAAAATATCTATTTAAAAATATTTTTTAAAAAAAAACTTCCTACATATTGATTTTTATGATTTTTTAATTTTCAAATAAATAAATAAAATAATAAATTGTTTGGCTGGACGCGGTCCAATGGCCGCATGATCGCACTGCCAAAGAAGCTGAGAGGATTGAACAATCATAAAACGGTTTAATCTTTCTTATATTAATTAATTTATCAGATATGAAACGTCAAAGTTTTATTTCTTTGTCTTTAATTTGATTTGATTAACAATTAAGCTTGACATTAAGGTACAAATCCAAAAGGGGATTTGCACATGCTTTATATATTGGTATTTGATCATTATTTTGACATTATTTGGTATATTTTTGAAAAAATTTTAGTTATAATATTATAAATTATATTAAAATTTATAATTTTATAATTCGATATTTTTTACAAAAAAAAACTTAAAAACATATCAAATGAGATAATAAAAATTTTATATAAAATCTCGTAATTCGTATTTACGAATTTGTTGCTAGAATTTCGGCCACAGACAAATCCTCCATAGTGCGACCACAGAATTCAGTGTGTGTGTGCGCGCGCGTGTTTTGGAATAGCGACGGGTCAATCTTTCTCTTAAATAATGAAATGGCATTCACTGCGGATGAGCCGTGAATCTGGCTAATATATAACAACAAAATCCTGCCATGTCTCGTGTCTTTCATCTTTTGTTTTTTTAGGTTTTCTCCGAAAAAACCCCTGCTTTTTGGAGTAATATATATACATATATATATATATATTGGAGTAATATATATATATATATATATATATATATATATATATATATATATATATATATATATATATATATATATATATATAATTATATATGTGTGTGTGTGTGTGTGTGTGTGTGTGTGTGTCTAGAACTTTTGCATTCAATTTTTTCTCAAAAATATATTTTTAATTATATATTTTGGGATTCCAAAAATTATATAACTAATAAAAATATTGGAATCTTAAAATATCTATTAGAAATATTTTTCTAAAAATTTTTTAATATAAAAAATTGTGAGCACATCAAAATCTTTTTCTTTTTTTTTTTTCATTTTGAAAATTTTTCAAAAAATTTTCTCTTTAACGAAATTGTGTGCATTCAATATTGGCTTGATTTAGTATTTTACAAAAAAAGGATAATCTCTTTAACGAGTTTTACAAAGAGGGTTTGTTATCACGTTATTTATTTATTTATTTTTTTTCTAAAATTTATTTACCAGGTTCAGTCGATTTTGGGCGGTTGGCCTTGTATCAAAAACTTAAATAAAAAAAAAAAAAATCAAACAAACAAAAAAAGTTCATCCTGCGGTGATTGTGTATCCATATTGATATAGTAAAAATTTAGACTGCCGGATATCGAATGAGTAATGGTTGAAATACATGGATATCGAACTTAAGTCAATATTCAATGAACCTTCATCGACCTCAGAGTCATCGAACTTTGATCATATCGGCTAGGAATCTTGGCCGACCTCAGATTCAGTAAGCCTCGATCATTCTCAACTAAAGGCCTCGGCTTGCCTCAGTATCGACAAATCTCAACACATCTTAGCCAAGATATACTTACTCTAGCTCGAATCAGCAGGATATCCTTAGATTTGATCGGTTATTTAATAACTTCATTATAATGAGAAGTCTGATAAAAAATAAAAAATCTTCAAATATAACAAGAAATCAGGATTAGCAGCTTGAGAATATATTTGGTATATCTAACTTTCATTGTAATAATTTTCTATTAAAAGTGCTTGTTGCTTATAAGTAGGGGAAGCCGCCTTCTGTACAACGGAATTTTTTTAACGGAGAGAAAGAAATATGTAATTTTCTGTACATCGGGATTTTCACGTAACAATTTTGCGTCTCAATGTATTTATTTGTTAGTCTCTTTAAAAAAAAATCGAGATCTGACTCGATCACATATGGTTCAAAATTTTAATGTGTATGTTTTTGCGGAAATTGTATAAAGCAAAGCCCCATCTGTTTGTGTTCTTCCATTGAAAGTTTTGATGCGGCTCAAATTTTTGTTTGTGGTTGAGAACACGATTAGAGATACTTGCATGGAAACTCTAGATGGAATTGACGCGGAAAAAGACGGAAAATTGCGTATCAGACCCTCTATTTGTAGGGGTTTACAAATCGATCTCTGAAAATGCATTTCGGAGGGCTGATTTGCAAAGAAAAAGCAAATCAGCCCCGGCTGATTTGCACAAAGAAGAAAAACGGGGGGCTGATACGTAATTGCCCCAAAGCTATAAGCGTTCACGTCGGCCGAGAAAATTTAGCAAGAAAGGCGAAGTTAGGTTATAACTCTCTAATTCTGCTACTTCCGGACTTGATCGATCTGCCGAGAAGTCGAGAGATGTGTGAGTTACTCTGAGCAGCTCAAAAATGTTGATAACTAGTTTTATACCAGTCAGATTCCTGAATTTTACTCATAAATTTCGGGGCTGTTTACTTTGGAGAAAGTGGAGCAAGTGAGATAAGTGAGTGGAGAAAAGTAAGAGGAAAATGAGAGAATAGAAAGTGGTAGAAAAGTACGTTTCACTTTTGGTTTTTATTTGGGATTGGAAATTGAAAAGAAAGTGTGAATAGATAATTTAAATATATTATAAATAATAATTTTATATTAATAATATATAACATATATTAATATTATTAATATATAACTAAAATATAAAACATTATTAAAAAATTAATAATTTAATATAGTATATTTAATACTTTATATATTAATACATCTATATTCAATAATATAGTAAATAATAACTAAAATATTAATATAATATTAAAGGTTCCATTAATAAATATTCATACTATATTAAAATTAATTAATTTTATTGCGATTGTTATTATTATTATTAGTAATATAATATATTATATAAAGACAATATATTAAGATATTGGTAAAATATACCATAGACTATCATTAAACCTAGGTTGGCTAATAATAAGTATAATAATATATTAATAAAATATGTTAAAAATAACATAAATGATATAAGACATTGAATAATAGTATTAATATTAAAATAGAATAATATATCATTAAAAGTATATTATTAATAATAAGTATATTTGTTATATTATTAAAAATATTGTTTTATATTATTAATAAAAATAAATTGTGATACGAATAATAAGATATTACTATTATACAATTATTAATATATTATATATTAAGAGTTACTAAGTTTAATAATATACATATTAATACAAATAATTTAAATAGCTATATTTATTATTAATATTATTATCCTTACTAATATAATTGATATATAGGCAATATCTTATATATCAACATATTTATTTTTATTATTTAAGATATATATATATTATATATAATCATATAATATATATAATATATATATATATAAATATTATATAATTATATATATATATTACTTTCCCCATTCTCTCCAATTAGAAAGAAGTAGCGGGAAGAAGAAATTTCATATACAAATATAAAGAAATGAAAAAGTGACCAAAGTCACTTTCTTTCACTTATTTTTTTTAAAGTAAACAAGTTAAAATAGAAAATAAAGTGAGCAAAGTATCTTAACACTTTCTCCACGTCTTTCTCATTTCTTTCCAAAGTAAACAGTGTGACAAATTGTTAAATAAATTTATTTTGGCAACTTTTTTTTGTGTCAAGCACATTTCACACATTTAATTATCTTAAAATTGATATTAATATATATATATATATATATTAAGGGAGATTAGCTAGCTAGGTTTTTTTTTTTTATTAATGCATGTTGAGTCCGTTTTAAATCCAGAAGGATTTTCTTAATATAAATACTTCTAATATTCTTTATATTAATTTCACAGTGACTACTTTACTAGTTTATTTATCAGTGAATCCAAAAGAGTTCAAATAAAAAAACTCTGCTAAATTAAATTTATTCATACTTCAATTAAAATATTATCTATAATTACTTATTTGATATAACTGTATTTTAATCATTTTTAGGGAGCAACTCATGTTTTATAGATTGTAGACGTATATTATCATTTTTCTTTTAAAAAATACATAAATTTTGTTTGAAAGAACTCTTTTATGGCATAGATCAATTTCATATAAGTTAATTATTACTTTATAAAATTTTAAATTTGTTGTTAGCATATATGGGTCAAGCCCAATGTGTGCAAGCATCCATTTGGTTATATGGGTACCTAGGACAATATATATATGTATGGGATAAACACCTAAGGGTTAAGCCACTCGCTCATAACAAGAATAAGAGCCCAGGACTTGGAGTGTGATGCAAGGGGATGACTCTAGTAGCCATTCGCTGTCACCGGAGAGATCGCCGGAGTTCGCCGGACATCGCCAGAGTTCCACCGACGGTTGTGAGCACTGACAACGCAAAGGTCCGCTTTCGCACGTAGTCGAGGTATTCCGAAAATTCTCATTGTGGTAGAATTCATACATAATGATCCCTGATTACCTTCATTTGTCATATATTATTAGAGTAAAAATGAATAATATATGATATACCTAAAAGTTATTTGAGAAATAACATCAAACGGTAATCATACCCAATTATATACATATACATATATTCAAAATTAATTTTTTTTAGATTATATTAATATATAATATTGTAGATTGTATTAATATATAATGTAACTATTTTTATGTTATATATTTTAAGAGAATCTCAGACGAGCCAAAAAGTGCTCACTGCAGTGCTTAATTTATTACGATAGTGAAGAAGCGTATAATACGGTCTAATAATAATCAATCAGCGTTGGTCAAATTAGTTAGCGGAACTGAGTGTTGGAATGAAATTAAAAGTCCACTCATGAAAGATAGATCGGATGTTTGAATCTTAGTAACACATGTTTAGGAGTGTTTATCGTTTAACGCTCAGTATTTGATCAAAATATAAGACAGAAATCCAACTCGGTGGTCAAGACCGAAAGAAAGATCGGTAGTAAATTTAGCGCGGATGAGCAAGGAGCAATGCACGTAGGAAAAGTAATAATTAAAGAAATCAGATGTAAAACACCCCCTCATTCCACATGGAATTAATGATAGTTCATTTGACTAGAAGCTATAAATCGTAGAAATTGAAATTATTGTTGAGACTTTTCCTTTTAATATGAGGGAGTTCCTCCCTTTCTATAATCTCTGCCAAAACATCCCAATTTGATCGGAGATCTCTTAAAATATGTGTATATATAGATCATTTTAGTTAATTATGATTTTTTACTAAATTATATAGTATATTTTATTAAATCTAAATTTAGACTTTAACATTTCTATAAAATAGACTTGATTTTTAAAAGTTTTTAGCAGTTATATAAATATTATATTTTATTTTTTAAAATAAGGATAATTATTATATAGCATATTATTATATATCTATTTAACATAATATGTGCGCATTTGATAGCCAATTTTATATTTTATATATAGAGGAGTGGGCGGCTAATGCATAAACAAGAGTGCCCAACTCTGAAAAGTATAGCAATAAGTACTATATTTAAGTTGTTCTAACTCATATGTAACAGCCGATATGGATATAGCTAGTACGTCATGAGCTAAGCGTGCAAGAATTGGGAACCTAGGACCATGGAGTCGCCACTAAATTAATATATCAAAATCTTCGGATTTATCCATTTGCTCATTTAAATATTTGTCAAATTCTGTTTTGACTAATCCTCCACCTTGTGATTTATTTTTCATCCTTCTAATTTGCAACATGGTATCTCTTACACAGCCCCCACCACTAGTATCATTTGGAGAACTAAAAGACGACCCACTTGTTTCGCCACTTTGAACTGATAGAGGAGAATACCTTCTGTTATAATTATCGAATAGAGCAGCAATGACCTCTTTAACATTCTCGGTTAATTTGCCTCCTCTTTCTTGTCCATGCATTCTATTGAGAGCAAGTTGTATGCCTACTAACTTTACTGTAGGATTAAGAACAGCAGTAACATAGATCAATAGGTTCATCTTCTCAACGTTATCCCAATACTGGTCATTTTTTCTTTCATTCAACGGGCCATAGTTGCTTGCTCATCATCCTCACTACCCAACCAAGAGCACAATAGACTGCAGATACCGACAATTTCAAAAAAGAATATGTTGGATGTGACATATAGTGTTCCAGAGACACGTAAGGTCAACTGATAAAAGCCTTCAAGAAAAGCACATAGAGTTCTAGATGTTTTCCAATCTTCACTAGTAGGCAACCCAATCTTACTTCTGTCAATAGTATCATCAAGCTCCATCCTATAAAAAGGATTTTTGTCTTCAAATCTATCAAAAGCCATTTCGAATTTTTGGGTGGTGTTCAACATAATATAGGTGGAATTCCACCTAGTGCTTACATCAAGTGACAACAGTGCTTTACTCTCTATCTTTTACATCTCTATAAATTCTTTAAATCTTTGCAATCTAGATGGAGATTGCCTGACAAATCTAACAGAAGCTCGAATACGTTCAACTGACTTTTCAACCTCTTTCAAACCATCCCATACAATAAGGTTAATTATATGTGCGATACATCTTAAGTGCAACTAGTTGCCGTTACTCTTCTTCTTCAAATACTGCACATGCAGTATCATTACTACTAGCATTATCAACGGTTACAGTGTAAAGCTTGGCCTCAAGCCCCCAATCCATCAAGCATTGCTCAATAGCATTGCCAATTACGTCACATTTATGACTAGAAATAGTACCAAAGTTAAAAATTCTCTTTTGTAGTTTCCAATCATTATCAATAAAATGTGATGTTAAACACATATAGTTAATCCTTTGTACAGATTTCGAAGTATCTGTTGTGACACACACCATTTGACATAAAGTTCTAAAGAACTCTTTTAATTTTCCTTTCTCATCCAAATATAGCTGATAACAATCATGAGCAATTGTGATGCGTGAAAGCATAGGAAATCAGGACAAACAACAGACATGAACTGCAAAAAACTACGCTTCTCAACAAATCTAAAAAGCAGCTCATCTACTATGGTCATATAACAAAGTGCATTCCTAGCATCAGCTTGGTTTAATGTCCAACATGTCAAACTGCCATATCCCTCTTCACCAATTTTTTTTTTCAGATTGTAAGACTAACTAGATTTGTTTCCCAGCTTGATTGGCAGGATTCTTCTCACACTTTGATATGTGCTTGTTCATATTTTTTGTTCCATTACCATTAGAAATCGCAACATAATTAACATCACAATAATTACATTTTGGCCTAACTTGATTATCAGAAGTATTATATGCAGTAAAATGCTTCTATGCCAGGGACCTTTTAGGCCAATTTCTTTTGACATGTAATTTACCTCTAGTTTTTTCACCATCTTTATCCTTGCTCTTGCCGCTTCCAGTGGCAGTAGGAATGCTGTTGGAATTGGAATTAGGGATGTCAATTTACCTCGAACCTAATGGAAAATCCGATTTTTCGTCCCGAAAAAGTCGGGTTCGGGTTCTGAGATTCCACAACGGGGACAGGGATTAAAAAAATTCGCCGTCAGGGTCAGGGACGGGGATGGGGATCCTATCCCCCGCCCCGTCTCACCTCGAAAATGGGTTGGGTTGTAATTTTGTAAATGTTTTTGTTTAATTTTTATAAATTTATATGATTAAAGTTGTTATTATTGTTGCAATTTGCTTGATTTTTTTTATAATTATATGATTGAAAAAATTAAATAGTAATTTTGTTATAAATTTGTTAGTTTGTTGTCTATATTTAAATAATATTATATATATAATTTAAAAGAAATGTAAATCGGAGATTCTCCGTCCCCGCTTGGTCCCCGCGGGGACAGGGATGGGGAAGAAAATCTCCTCCCCGTCGAGGACGGGGAACAGAGATCAAAGTTGGGGATGGGGATGAGAACTTATCTCCCGTTCATTCTCCGTCCCGTTGACATCCCTAATTGGAATGCTTCACTTATATTTCTACACTAACATTGTCTTGGATAGTTTCGGTTGTTTACTCAGAGTTCGTACACTTTTTTCGTAGATTGAGAGGTGGACATCTAAGTTAAAGTAATCAATAGTTAGAAAGACGTTATAGGTTAAGTTTCAGAAGCTACAAACAAAGCAAGATAATAAAAGCATGTTTTGATAACTAATACTGCAAGACGCTGCACTTAAGGAATCCGTTTCCTTGAAATTGGAAGGAAGACAGAAAAAGAGTAGTTATTAGATCTAGAGAACGCTGCAAAGACATTAAATATTAACATATTAGAGTGCAAAAATACATAACATTACTCAAAAAAAAAAGGAATGATGTGTTGTACCGAGCCTACTAGTGCTGTGAAGAGAACCACTGTGAAGATATCACTGCAAAAATATTAACATATTAACCAATTAGTACATACCGACATAAAGATAAAATCACACAAAAAAGAGTGTTGTACAACGTGTATCGGCACTACGAAGTGCCGAAGATGCTGAAAAGATCCACTGTGACGGTTCAACGGAGAGGTTTAGAGTCGAGGAAGGGGATAGAGACTAATGTTAAATTTTTAGGGTTGACAGAGAGGTATAGGGTCGACGCCGCGACGGAGAAGTTCAGATCTGAGATGAAGAGATGAAATGTCGCCGGCGTCCGTGGTGAAACGAGCCGCAGAGGTGTGGCGGAGCGCCGGAGAAATCGAGAACAATGAGAAGGGGCCATAGGTTTCGTGTGCAACCAGAGTCAGAGTGACTTGAGTCTATGGAGTTGAGACTTGAGAGCTATGTAGCACGGACACTCCAAAAATGTCGACGTGTCCGTGTCCGTGCACGTGTCAGACATGATACTACTCGGACACGCCCGGACACGTATCGGACACGCCACGGGACGTGTCCGGAAAAATAATAATAATAAAAAAAGTCGGACACGCGTGTCAGACAGTTCTTTCGGCGTGTCCGACACGAAAGAAGTATCTGACACGCGTGTCAGTATTTATATCGTTTTTTTTAAAGAATTATTTATTTATTTATTTTTTTTATAGAAGAGTTAAATATTATTTGTAATAGTAGTAATAATTTAATATAGTTATGCATTCAGATATTATATTTTTAAGTTTTAGTTTGATATAATTAGACTCTTAAGTATTAGATTTATTTAAGGATTTTGAAATTATATTATATAAGACTTATTATCGAATTGTTCATTATATTCAACTAATATTTTAAATATTTCGTATAAATTATATTTAAATTATTTAAATTTTATTGCCGTGTCCGAACAGTATCCCGTGTCCTTTTTCTTTAAATTTGCCGTATCACCGTGTCGTGGCCGTGTCGTGTCCCGTGGCCGATTGTCCGTCGTCCTGCGTACCCGTAGCTTGAGAGAGTAGAGAGATCAGGCAATGACAATCTGAGAATCATCAATGATATAATAGTATATGTATATGTTGATTGGTGGGCTGGCAAGCGGCTGCGGCCCAAAAGAACTCAAAAGCCTTAACTAAAGTCATGCGAAATTTCATATTTGGGTCAAGCTAGTGGGCTAACCGGTCCTCGGTCCGATTCACTAGTTTTACCAATTTTGGACTGGATCGAACCATGGACCATATACATCTGCTAAGACGACTCAAACCGGCGTGAAAGACAACCTGTCAGGACTGCTCCGGTTTTTCGATCTGAACCGATATATGCACACCTCTAATTAGCATGAATATAATAAAACCATTTCATTCACCTTGTGTACTAAAAAGTACATATATGAATAGGATATGAAGATTCGGTATGGTACGAAGATTTTCAGAAAAAGAACACGTGTACAGTATGGACACGATAATTAAAAATAATATAGATTAAATATTTGAATATCTGAAAATAAAATAGCATCTAATAACAAAAATTATACATAATATAATAGTTTACGTTTTTAGATAAATTTAAACATCAAAAGTTTAATTCAATCAACAAGAAAAAAGTATTTGAATTCATAACTATATTATATTACTTATTATTATATGCTGCTAATAATATATACAATTTTTTTTTTAAAAAGATAAAAAATTTGGACACGCGTGCCGGACACTCTTGTTAACATGTTCGACCCGTGTGCCCGAAACATATCCGGTTGTATCCACCGTATGTCCGTGCCGACTATTATATGAATATTATAACAGATAAAATTTTAATGGGTATGTACTTTTTATCCCTATCCCGTGTACAATAATTGCGAAAGGTTAGTAAATTTCAAAGCCGGCAGCAGCCATGCTCTCACATCATGCATGCCATGTTTTTATGGCAATCTTGATCTTCTTGTGAAAACAAGAAAAAAGTGTCAACTATCATCTTCTATCTCCTAACACACATCCCAAGAGGGTCTAACTCATCCTCGCCGTTGGATGAGAGGCCATGGAAACCAAACAGGCAAACATCCACCGCCCAAAAATAAACGGACATGATGTTATGAGTTATCACAACCACAACTACATATGAAGTCTTACATTTTTCATTCTTTTTCGGTTGCATTTATTGAAAACGTTGACAAAATGGATATTAAAGACTACATGACCTTCTTTGACATTTATTCACAATTAGCCTTTTCTTCCTTCTCGAAAGGATTTTGAGGTCTCCTTCTCAAACCTTATATATATATATATATATATACACACACACACACACACACACACTAATCTCCACTCGAGAGAAACAAATTAGACTTATTCTGATCATTTTTAACGATCCGAGTTTTAAATAAAAAATCATAACCGCTAGAAATGATCTAAGATGTGAAAACTTTACAAATAATTTTGTACATCGTTTGTATTATTTAATATAATTAAAAAAAATTTCTCAGAATATATTAGTCTAAAAAATATATTATATAAATATTCAAATTTGATAAATTGCCATCCATACGGATAATCAACATCAATAATTTGAATTTTCAAAATTATGTGCATATCAATTTAGAATTGTAACCACACTATTTGCATTGTTCATTAGCCTAACTTAACTTTAAACCGCACTAGTCGCACTATTTGCACTATCTGTACAACTAAACTTAATGAAATTTAATAAGTTTTTATTGTAGTATTCATTGAACACTTTTATCGGTTCTGATATTTTATTTGAAATTCCAATCATCAAAAAATGACTTGAGCTAGGAACCTACCTCAGCTACTCTCAAGTGGAGATTAAATTTTCCTATATATATATATATATATTGCTCGAGTTGACCTCGGCCAACCAATTAGGGTTCGAAAGCGGTAAGTGACTAAGAGGAGAAGCTAGGAAACTTTGAGTGGATACATAAGGTTTTACGTAGAAATCCTTGAAGAATTTAAGGAAAAAATTACGTTCGATTACGTTAACCAACGCAAAGAATCTATTAGAGTTTGAATAGTTACAATATCACTCTGTTTCCCTCTTTGTCGAGGTCTTAGACTCCTCAGATCTCAACCGCACAACTAGGCTTTTACACAATGCTAGCAATCTTAGTCTTCTCTCGGTGCTCTCGGGTGCATGGAGTTGGATTCTCCTCTCAATAGGTGCTTCTGGTGGCCTTTTATAGGCGTTGCAGGGCGCACGCTTGGTCTTGATGGTTGCGAAAATCGTGGATATGATGAGGATCGCTGGTTGACTGGTTATTCCTGCGCCGCGTAAGCTCCTACATTTCGTTGATGGATGGCGTAGCAACTGAATGCTCCATGTTCACGCAGCGGTTACGCTGTTGACTTGGCCTCCACTTATTCACGACCTGCAAGCTCAGTCAATATGTCAAGCCTTGATCGTGTTTGGGATGACATCGGACCTCGATATCGGTCGGATGAGCTTGGTCAGATTGCTGATGCCCTAATCGAATTTCTATCTGATATCAGATTCGGCTGATCGATGCAGAATCAACTTTGAACGTTCTGCCTGGACCTTAGGTCTATCGAAGTGTCTACAAGACGTTGGGCCAAAGTTGGTCTCGACTGGCGATGTCGAGGCTGAGGCCTCGGGTTCGATCGAGCTTAGATCGGACGAGGCTACGGCCTCATGTAGACCGAGCTAAGGTTCATATGAATTACTCGGTCTCGTTATTCCTTCTGAAGATCAGTTCTTCTGCTAACATGTGGCAGCCTCGCAGGCCGAATCTGTGTCATACCATATACATAGTGAGAAGATATTTCTAAAATAAATTAGTATGAAAGATTATATGATGTAATGAGGTAACGATAAGCACGATTAGGAACCATATCGCTCTCTAGTATTTAGCTAGATTTATACATTTAGATTCCAGAAAAAAACAAATAAACAAATAAAAAAAAGCAAAGAAAAGGAAAAGCGCGTGGAAAAATTGGAGATTATTATCTGCAGTGAATTAGTCAATAATGCCAACGGTTTCAACATGATAAATGATCATTTTTGTTTATTCTTCTCTTCTAGAAGAAAAGTATTTCAAATAATTTTCTTGTTATTAGGTTTGAACAAAATAATCTACGGTAGGTAGGAGCTCATTTTCTTTTTCTTCTTTTTTTTTTGTAAAATGAAAGATAAATGTGCTTGATTAAAACCTTTTAAGGTAATTTCACTTGCGAAATTTGTTGCAAATATGTTAATTGAAAGCTTTACCTATTGGTAAAATACTTTTTAGTTCAAAATTCGTATAATCTACACCGTCAATTTAAAAAAAAAAATTTATCAGCATTTCTTTTTTTTTACGAAATTATATAGAAAAGCTGGTGCAGCACCAATGGTATGCTGCATGAGGGATCTTATTTAGTCATTTTATGTCTAGCAATGATATTAGTTTGATTTACATTAGATTAAAACAATTTTGATGAAGAACACCGTTTTATTTCAAACTTTAAAGAGCAGACTAACCGAATTCCAGTATGAGTTAGAAAGAACTATTGTATTACTCTGTTTTACGGTCGACTATAAAATACTAACCGAAATTGACGGTCATAAAACACACTCACAAAAAAAAAAAGTCCCATCTGCAAGCCAGCATAAGTTCCAAAAGTACACCTCCTTTGGCATCCAACTCAACCATATTTCTCTGTTCATATAACCATATTCAACTAGTTATACGAAGAGGTGATAGAGAAAAAAAAAGGTTTTGTTATGCTCACCCAAAAAATCATAGAATAAACCACATAATTTACGTGATAATATCAAGACCACACATCATAATGGGTATAATTATAATTTTAATAATTTATACAGATCTCGAGATAAATGCACAAATCATGAGACGAATGTGTGGTTGAGATTAATTATGCGGTAAATTGCATATCAGCCCCCTATTTCGGGAGCCGAACAAATTAGCTCCTGAAAATGCGTTTTCAAAGACTGATTTTCAAACAAATCAGCCCGTAGAAATGCGTTTTCAAGGACCGTTGTTAGATTTGAAACCTAGAGGGGCTAATATGCAATAACCCCTTAATTATGTGGTTTATTGGGGTGAGTAATTTTTTCCCAAAAGAAGAATATGCACCTCTAAAGCAATCTCTAAAGATATCATCACAACAAAGAAATCACTACAACAATGGTGAACTCTATATAAAATCGTGCTTGATAGGTCCTAATAATCCTCTGTACATATATCTCAACAAACCGAGTATAAAATGGAACAGGAATGGATGAAGAATGAAAACAAAGTAACGAAATAACTGTCGGCACATATACTATACATCGCATGTGCTCCCGAAATTTACAAAGCTGAGAAAAGCAAAGCCTAGGAGAGAAACTCTGGAGAGGGCATAGCATCATGATGAAAGTTAGATGTCTCGCCTGCAAAGCGGACATGAACCATGCCGAATCAGCCAACTATCGATGCATGGTAAATGGAAAATATGCCGGCATTGTGGCAAACACCGTGCAGTTTCTCCTACTTGGAAGTCCTGCAAAGTAATTAGCGAGTCCGTGTTAGCTCGCGTTATGTTTATTTATAAGGAGAATCATCTTCTGACATAAATCAATCATTTAAAAGATTTAACAATTTTGTAGCAGATCAACTTTTTCTTTTTTTCCTTCTTTTTTTAAGATTCAAGTAAAATAGAAAATAGAGACATACATAAAAACAGAACCATTTCATTGATTTCCATGAATCTCATATTGATCATAGAAGTAGTATCGTTTATAAAAGAGTATGCTAGACTTCTGAAAATCTAATTTCCCGAATTATATTCATAGTAAAAAGTCACATGGTGTTAGTATCGCAGACTACAGTTTGATCGCATGACAATAGTTTAGATTGGCGGCTTTTCATTTTTGTTTGTCATACTAGTAAATAAGAAGAGCATCGTTATTGCAGACAAAGTCCGTAAGTTCAATATGTTCATTTTTCCCCCAAACATCATTTTTTTCTAAACTTCGGACATAATTGCGTGCCTAGTTTCTATTGAAACAGTAATGAATTATTCTCTCCTTGTTCAAATGTTAATAGTCTACCTTCTTATTTGATGCAAAAACATGTTCAAGAAATATCTCAATCATTTTCTATAATTTTCAAAAATTTAAAGATAATATTTCTCACCTGTAGACAAACGGAACAACTTATCATCTCCCCGGATTCATCCACATTGTTCCGGCATGTGATTCTAATCGTGGGGAGTTTGTCCACCGAAACCTTGCTCATGCCCTTGGTACCACCAACGTCAAAGAAATCCGTAGCTTCCTCTAATGGCGAATCCACTGCGCTCATCTAAACAGCCACAAAATTTTCATTTAAAAAAAAAAAACAACAACTAAGTCCTCATTTTTAAGAATTGATATAAAAGAGTTAGGCTATTGAACCGAACTTGCTTTATCCAACCAAAGTAGGACCTAGCTTAACTCGGGAGAACAATATGCTACATACGATTTTAAGCTTTCCTGGATCTAGATCATAATAAACCCGTTGCATACATACCCGCATGACAAGCAGCCAGAATGGAACAATCTGTTCCTTGCAGAACCGCTGCAAGAACAGTTCCTCCAGAAGAAAAAAAATCTTTTTTTTCCCTTAAACATTTAAACTATAAAGTTATTTAATATTGATACATTCTATAATTTAGAATTTCTACTAAAGAAAGGTTTGAATTTGCTATTGAAAGACATAGTCTAAAACAAAATAATAAAACCATTGAATGCCAACGTGGTGTTAATTTTTTATTTTAACAATTTAAAAAAAAAAAATACCTGGCTCTGTACAGCACTTTGAACAGCTGGTCCAACCTTCTCTCGAACAAGTCTACCGCTAAGGAGGCTACAAATTATGTCAATCTGCGAAGAATTAAGGTATTAACTCTATTAAACTTCAACAATGGAGAAATCAGAAGAGTTATCAGTACAATTGCACGATCAGTTTGATAATTACCACATAGAGAATGCTTCTGAGGCTGGAATCACTTGAATGCCAGAGAGCGAAGACAGACTCCACAGCTTCAATGCAGAAGACAGCTCCAGAGATGGAACCGATGGCAGCGCCGCGGAAGAGACCGCTCTCTGTAGCTAAGCCGATCAGGGCGCCCGTAATAGCACCTACCAATGCCCCGACTGCGCACAAAATCAAAAGAATCAATCAGATGTATTTTGATCAATAAATTGAGATCTGTCAGAAGAAGATAAATCACGACATACCCAGAGCAAACACGCATGTAATTACTCCACAAACAACTTTTCCCACCATCGCAGAAACCATCGACGAGGCGGCGGCGGCGGCGGAGGTGCAGGATTCCATGATCCTCTCTCTCCCCGTTCTTTCCCAAACACTATAAACCACCTCCGTAGTTGATATAGCAGCAGCACCAGCAGTATTACTAGTAGAAGAAGATACCCGCGGCGGCGTGGGAGAGCGAAGGGAATCCATAGCTTGCTAATGAAGGAATGAGGAATTAAGACACGGAGGATATTTTATTTATACGCGCAAAAGCTTAGGCGTTAAGAGAAACAAAGGAGAACGGAAAAGCTTGTATATTATTTAATTTTTTTCTTTTTTTTTTAATTTTAAAATAAAGATACTAAGGTAACACGAGAAAGACATTTTGAAAAAAGTAAGCAAATCTAATCGGGGCAATTTTTTTTATTTTTTTTGTATAATTCTGGAGAAGAGGAAACTGCGACCTCATCCGCGCAATGAATGTTGATCACCATCGTTTTCTTGAATTATAATATCAGGAAGATCATGTTTTCAATTTTATGGGGCGTTTCTTTTTCCGTGGTTTGGTTTTGATAATGTCAAACAACTGGACCGCTTGCACTGTTGAAAGAGACACAGACCGCGCTCGTACTATCCATGCATCCGGCACAGCCCATGGCACACCGACTTGGCCCAGTTGTGGGCCAAAATGGCGCGAAGCAATATAATCTAAAAAATAGAAAAAAAGGACATGCTGATCTAGTCTAAGGGTCGAGCGGGCCTACACTGCTTGGGGAGGGGCGAAAATTGTGATACTATTTGGAATATCTATACGATTCCGATGAGGCCAGTCCGTACTAATTTGAGCAAACCGAAAATGGTTCGCACAATCGCAGATTTTCTTGACCTATCTAGTTGGTAGATAGTAAATTATATAACAATATAAATTTAAGTTATAATTTATGTTTGAAAAATTAATTATCAGATAATTTGTAGACGGTAATTTGTTGCCATACTCTTATCTTCTCCCGAGCGGCAACAAGCTGCTAGACAATAGATCTTTAAATTACTCGGATACCCTTAACCTAATCATATATTACAATTTATGCCATCCTTTTTTTTCACCCTCCTGCTGCAGCTTTTCTCCATTGCCGTTCTCCCGCTGGCCGCTGCCATGGCTGATCTATCCGAAGACGACCTCGACCAACTCCAGCGATGGAGGTGGGGATGGTTACTTTGACAATGGAGAAGCAGCGGCGCCGATGGCATCCCGCTGCCGCTCTTCTCCCTCCTGTTGCCATGTCTGATCTGTCCGAAGACAACCTCGATGTAACAATTTAGTTGGAAGGCTCGATGAATCCTCTGGATCTGAGGAGAAAGCAACCATAGATGAGTTGAAGGTGATATGAAGGTAGGTCAGATTGAAAAAGATGATGAACAGTGAACGAGGGAAAAACTCGCATGCTTTTATTGATTTGAAAAATATCTAGGGTCCTTACAATTGAGTCCTACGGGCCCCTATTCATAGTAGGCCGGCCTAGTAACAGAATTCTGTTAAAAGCCTAACTACCAATACAATTCAACCCTATACTTCCTAACAATTACATCAGTGCCACTACACTATATTCTTATTTGCCACTTAGGTTGAAGGTATTACGTTTCTGCTGCACATCTTCATCCGCCACGTGTATCCCACTTACCAGCTAAGTCTTCAATTCTTCTTCCACGTGTCTTGATCTTCTCTGCAGTTGCTTTCTTCTTCGCTGTAATCGTCCCATCTTCGTATGATCTTCTTCTCCCCATTCCAGGCATGACACTCGACCAACTCCAGCGATGGAGGTGGGGATGGTTATTCTGACAATGGGGAAGCGGCGGCGCCGTTGGCGGTTCAGGGATTGGAATTAGGTCTGGGGTGGTTGCTGATGAAGGAAGAAGGGGAAGTAGAGTGCGCTGGGAATTAATGGGGAAGCTAAGGAAGCACCAAGCGAGGCGCTCTCGAAGCCATGGTTGAAGCGTTCTATCAAGGTCGCCGTCGCTCCTTGAATTCTGCCATGAAGCCCCTCAACATCATCATCGTCGTAGGGGTCCAAAGCAATGTTCTTTCTGTAAAGAAAAAAAACTATTACCCCCGATAAACTATACACAACTAATTTTCACCATACATACGTCTCGTGATCTGTACAATTCTTACGCAAAAAATATTAAAAATTACAGATATATCCATCGTGATGTATGGTTCTGATTATGTCACGTCAGTATGTATAATTTTTTGTTTAGTTTCTTTAGGATGCATAATAAAGTTAGAAAAGAAAATAACTACTCACAGAAAATTAATACACAAAAAAATACTTGAGAGGCCGATTACTTAACCAGAAAATTAATCTGATTTGTATTTTTTCGCATAACAGAATATCACACAAAAATTATCATTCTTACTGTTTTATTGGACCAATAACATTTCTGAAAATACTTTTTAAGACTTATGTGAGTAAAAATACTTTAATACTTTCTCCGTAGCCTAGGTAGTGTAATTTATCATCTAGTTAATATATAATTATGTTTATTGATAATTAAAAGTATTATAGATGTTATTAATGTCTTTTGTTTGGCATTTTATATCTACCGGTTTATTACCAAATACTTTTAAAATAATCAATTAGATTATTCTATCTGCTATTTGGTAAAAGAACCGGTTAGAAATATCAGTTTTATAAGTTAGATTAAAATATAAGCTACTAGTTGCTGCTAAACATATTCTTAACATGTGAAGGAGAGTGGTAGGGTTGGGTCAGCTCAACTTAAATTAGACGAACCATTTGGAATGTATGGTTTGGATCTAGAACGGACGCGTTGCCTAGTGGGTTTATAAATGTATCTTAAACATTGAACTAAAGTATTTAAACTATATTTATAATTTAAATCTAAAGAAATCAAACAACATAAATTAAATAGATGAAAAATTTCTATCACATATAATATTTTTCTGAAAATTGAAATATTTTCTTTAGATTATTTGTTACCTTCTGTTTTTAAGTTGTAACTAAAGAGCATGTATTTCATCACATTACCCAGTTCACTCTGTAGGAGACTGCCCAAAGTCCGATATTTAGACGAATTCATCTGTCACGCAAAGGGGCGCACATGCCTCCGCTGTCACGGGCCAAAGTATTTGGCCCATGCACACATAGGCCATGCGCAAGGAGGTGCCAAGAGTTCTTGTTAAGTATTCTACCTCCCTATTCTCTTTTGTGTTAAGCTCTCAAAGACCATTTTGGTAAGGCTGAGCTTAGTGACTAAGGCATTTTGCCAAGAAAAGTTGCTAAGTTGCCCACGGGTCTAAGGCACTTCTAGCTGACCTCATGACACCGCCGGTAAATATTTTAATTCTCATTCATCCAGAGCATAAAGTTCACTCCAGGATAATTAGCGTATACTAAGGCCCACTCAACCATTGCAACACCATACCATCTTCCGGTTTTACTATTCTTGGACGGATCCAGTTTATTAGCAGGGGTGTTAAGCAATACCCTTACTTTTCGGTATGGCATTATATATAATATTATATAAGCTATAAATAATAGACAATCCGATGATGAAACATTATTCTGGTGTTGATACAGTGGGTCGGAGATTAATGAATGCACCTGTGCGACGCGGGTTCGATATCGGTATTGTGCTTTTTTTTTGTCGTTTTTTGGAACAACTCTTCCCTAAAGTAGCACTGTTTTTGCCCGCCTTTTTCCCAAATCATTTTTTTCCTTCTGTGTCGAGCTATTTTAATTGCTATATAAACATTTTTTTAGAAAAAATTTCAACGTTAAATTTGTAGCTTTAAGAAATTTATAATTTTTATATTCAAATTTAAAAAAAATATTTTTAAATAGGCGTTCTAAGTCTTCGAAATAAGTTATGTGCATTACGACTAAATTAGTTATTATTATGGAAATTAAATAGTTTTGTGTTTTGAACTTGTGACATATTTGTCTAATTTGTAAAAAAAATTTACTTGTAATGTTTTACATATGTTATTTTATACTTCGACACCCTGGTATAAAATTTCTGGGTCCGTCACTGTTCTTGGATATGGGCGCACAACGTGCATCGGCAACTCTGTAATGCCTATTAATTTCGAAGTTGTCTTTCAGGTATTGTTGCATATGTTACGTGCTGCACATAAAATATGTAGTATATATATTTTGTTGTACAACTTGTGGTTCTGATTTTATCAGAGTTTTGATGATCATGATGAATAAAAATGCTTATTTCCTCTTCCTTTTAAATATACATATAACAACCACAATATTTCAGTCACGAGATTCGTTGCAGCGGATATATGAAGGATAGATATAATCAACCATGCTTCATAAGAGACTGTTCTCATAGGACTTTTGGTCTGAAAAAGTAAATTTAAGCACACGGATAAACAAGCATACAAATTCACAAGAACAATAAATCGCACGAAAATTTCCAAAACGAGCACAAACAAATAGAATATTATTAATAATAATAAATAAAGTAAATATACAGGTAATATAAATAAAGTAAAATAGGATACAAAAAATAATAAATAAATAAATCATGCTAATTTATCTAAACCGTAGTGTCACTGATACAAATTCTACAATACCACTCCACTAGATGGAGAACTCCACAAACCTTAAATTAAATGGTGGTAATATAGCCGGTGGCGGCTGCAACTTTCCATTTCTAAGACTTTATGCTCAGATTTAAACTCAATTTGGATCAACTGAGCTGGATATTTACAATAGGGGCATAACCATTCATCAAAAACAATTATCAATCCGTATAATTAAAAAAAATAATTTATGAGCATTTTTGAAAAAAATTTTAATATAAAATTTATAAATTTTGATAAGATTTATAAATTTTATGTTTAAAATTTTTTTAATAAATGCTCCTGATAAGTATTTTGGAGCTCCACAGTTTAACGGATTTAACGCATATTTCAAAACTTTTTTTAAAAATTCTTTAACTTTGGAGCACAAAATATTCACTTAAAAGTAGTTTTTGGAAAGACATTCAATACGAAAGTTGTAAATTTAATCAAAATCTACAACTTTTACATTAGAATTGAAAAAAATACTTTCAAAATATATTTTTTAATTAACGAATTGGTAAATTTTTTGATGAATCAGTTTGGAAGACAAGCAATATCTTTTACTATATTCAAGGAATGTATCTCATCAATATATTTAAATGTCAAAAGAGGTGAGTTAAAGTAAGGAGAATACCTTCGCTTGAGAAGAATTTTGTTACTGCCGTTAGAAAAGAGATTTATTGATTATATTTCGATTCTACTTACATTGTAAATATACACACATATATATAAGACTTGACTCACCCTAAACTAAAAAACATACTAAATAGGAATACTTAAAATAGGAAGACTCAATATGAAAACTATAAAATAGGAATTTAGTATTTCTCTTAACACTCCCCCTCAAACTTAAAGTGTCTGCACCTTAAGTTTGAACACTCAAGTTACTAAAATAAACTCGACGACGGAACACCGTCTCGACAACTCAGCGGATCGATGACGGAACATCGACAACTGAACGGATCGACAGATCGATGACGGAACATCGACAACTGAACGGATCGACGGATCGATGACGGAACATCGACAACTGAACGGATCGATGACGGAACATCGATGGCATTGAAGGACGTGTGACTTGATCACAACCTAGAGCAAGCGGATGATGTGCTGGAGCACGGATGACGACGGAACGTCGGGACTTCATTGAGGCATTTCACAATACAAGCGACATGGATGACGATGCTTGATAAGAAAAGTGCTGCAAGATTGGCAACAAGTCGCGGAGTAGTGCGTTGGGACGAATAGCACGAACAGCAGCGTGGACAAATGATCTCTGAGCAGCGCGTCGGACGGATAAGCAGCACGGACAAAGACAGTGTGGCGCGAAGAAACGGTGTGGCAGAGAGATGGTGGAGAAGGCGGCGACGAGTTCAGGAGAGAGGACGCACAGGAGCGTGGTGACGACATACGGCGAGGTCGGCCGGAGAAGACAGCGGTGAAGACAACCGTAAGGGCGACGAGAGAGATACGGCCATGACAGCGCGGTGATAATGATTGTTTCGATAGTTAGTGGATTGCTCCAGCGCCGCCGCTGCGGCGGCGGCGCCGTTGATGAAGACAATTAATGTGACGGCTAAGGTTTGCTAACCTGGTTTATTGATTATATTTCGATTCTACTTACATTGTAAATATACACACATATATAAGACTTGACTCACCCTAAACTAAGAAATATACTAAATAGTAATACTTAAAATAGGAAGACTCAATGAAAAACTATAAAATAGAAATTTAGTATTTCTCTCAACACCTGCATGACATCTTTAGTTGCCTTTTGTTATTTCACCTACAACTTTCACGCATCAAACCCTCACTTAGTTCCAGCGATTTTACAGTGTATTAGCTTGTTTTTTTCTGAGATTATTATAAAAAAATTTGGCCCATAATCGGTCCACTGTTGTACGACCTTCGTAACATATTATTCTTTGCTAGCAACATTTAATATGAATATTGAAAAATGCAAATCGAGTTTATTTTATTTTAATGGCTACGATCTATGGCCAGATGGCAAACGCATAAGAACATTTAAAGGTTGCCTATAAGAAGCATGATGTATTTATTTCTTTTTTTTTTTCATTTTAACTAGGTCATGCTATTTTCCAGGTGTATATTGATTTAACATTGGAATCAATATGATAGGAAATATATTTGGCCATCAAATAAGGAGAGCGCAGAAGTCAGTGAAATTTACTACGACTAATTAATTCACGCACTTTATTTTTTTGAGTAACTGGCATTAATTTTATAATCGGTTATCCGGTTCAATCCGGAATGAGACTATCATAACCCGATATTCAAGCGAAACCATCAGCCTCACGTGCGCACAGCTGCTAGTAGAATTTTATTTTTACTAGCAAGATAGAAAGGTGAACTAGAATTGTTATGCTTCTCGAGGCAATTCAAGCACTTCATAGTTTACAAGAAAGAAGCCGACAATTTTCTTCTTTAATTTTAGCGAAGTTGTGCAATCGAGCTTTCTTCCATAAATGTTTAGGAGCACATACGAACCATGAACAAAGGAAATCCCATGTGGAATAAGTTATCAATTCCATCCGGCTCACTATACTCCTGGGACACAAAACCAACTTTTTTTTTTAACATTTAAGATAGAACCCGAAAATATCATCGAAAGGTAAAAGCTAACACTTCCGATCTTATTAAATTTTAAATCAACAAATACAAAAATTATGCATGTATTGTGGGTACATATAATGTATCTAAATTCCAGACCTTTACGAAAATTATCCAAAAGAAGTAAGGACTCCAAAAAGCAAATATTGTCGAGCTCACCATATCTCCCACTATGGTGAGCTGAAAAAGCTCACATAATGCTTCATTTATTAAGAAAGTGAAAAGTGTACGACAAGAATTAAGTAATGAACATAACCCATTTAAAAAATGGGCAATATACAGTATTACAAGTAATAACTTAAACAGTTAGATATAAGAACACCCTCCTTTCACATAGAACTGATGACCATTCATTTACAGTAAAAGCAATTTGAGATTGTTGTTGAGACTTTCGTGTGAATATATGGGAGTTGCTCTCCCTTCCATAATATCCGCCAAGCCGACGCTGCGTAAACATCCCAACTTGATCTATGATTTCTTTTAATATTGATTCTCGTCCAGAAACGGTTGACGTGAGTTTACTTAGGATTGCATTCCATTTGGGTCGTTCGAATGAACTAGAGATGAACAAATTGATCGAGTGACCATTAATTTAACAGTGAGAATCTTGTCCTTCAAAGCTAGCCGAAGAAAAATTCCGACTTTCTCACGCATTACGACTTTCCCATATGAGAGGCGTATCTTTGCAACGTGTACCACCCTTGGCGATATTATTACCGCTGATCACATATCTCCTGCTTGCAGCATCCACAAGGATGGCTGTGCTGCTAAATTCTTAATGGAGCATGATGTCGACGAAATATTTCAACTCATATAGTAGCCATCGCGATTATAATGAGATGGTGGCAAGAACTCTTTGCAACTATTCGCCTCGTCGATATGCTCTTGAAGGGAACAATTCATATACCTCATGGAGAAATGCTGTCTGTATTTGATGCTGCCATTGTATACTACATCAACTTACGAAAAAACTACTCATTCCCAACAAACTACCCAACAAACACAGACAATTAATCTTCGCCACATACGCGTCTCGTGATCCGCACAATTTTCTCGTGATCCGTAAAAAATATCAAAATTATAGATATACCCATCGTGATGTGTGGTTCTGATTGTACCACATCAGCATGTGTAGTTTTTTATATGATTTTTTTTGAGATACATAGCAAAGCCCATCAACTTAATGCTTCTTATTTTGAAAGTGCAATTGTATCGTATCCGAGGCCTACTTTGATAGAAGATCATCTCTCAGTGGTTGCATGTTCCTTTGATTGTTCTTCACCATTTGCAATGTATGATCAAAACAATCCGGTGACAAGACTTGCCATGTCTGAGTTTCAAAAAATACATATAAGTAAAAAAATACGAACATAAAACGAGAGCAGAGTATCCGGCCTCCACTTATACCACCTCTATATTTCTAAACCATCAGTCTAAAAATTAATGTTTTTTTTTCCGAACTCCAGCATAGTCGACTTCTTAAAAATCACTATCTATCTGACTATACCAATTCCTAATTCCTAAATCGATGCCGACAGTGCGGAAGCCGCCGATGGCTGCCATCTATCTATATTTCAATTATTATAATTTATAAATTGTAATTTTCAATCATTACAATTTATAAATGTGTTTCATTGTTGTAACTTTGTTGCCAACTATATTTTATTGTTACTGTTCTATTTTTGTAACTTTGTTGTTATTTATATTTTTATATTGTTGCCTTGTCTGTTATGGAGTTGTGTATTTAAATTTGTCTTTAATGATGAATAATTTTTTATATAATATCCGAATAAAAAATTTTACTGCGGATATTTTTTGCCCCCCATGATCGGAAACCCTGGCTCCGCCATTGGCCAGGGGTGGGCCTGTGTGTTGGCAGGGGGACCATGGCCCCCCCCGGCCCAGTCCGCTAAGGTGAGAATATGCTATTCTTAGCAGATTAATAGGCCGACAAGGCTGCGAAAACGGTTGGCCCAACAATCTTGGCCCTCCCAAAACTCCGGCCCAGCCCACAGCATCCTCCCTTACCTATACACCTCAAACCCTGCCTGACGCTGCATCTCATTCAACTCACCTCTCGAGTCTCGACCCATCACCCATCCTAACCCTAATTTCTCCAGTTTTTCTGAAATTCATTGATTCAATCACTCTTTTCTCGCCTAGTCTACCACGGTACCATCGTCGATCGAGGCTGGAGCTAGAGCTACTGTCCGCCGGGGCTGGAGCTGCTGTCTTGCGGTCTTGAGGCTGTGTTGGAGCCTGGAGTTGCTGTAGCTGCTGTCCTCGCTGGCCTGGAGCTGCTGTCCTCGTTGGCGACGCGCCGTTGACGGCTCCTCTGCTCTGGCTGGAGCAATTCCCTAAAGCTTGAAGTGAAACCTCAAACCTCTTTAAGTAATCAATCTCCTTCTTCATTTCTAGTTTCCAGTGGCCTCCGAGCCAATTAGTTTCAAAGCCTCAACTGATTCAAAGTTCAATTAATTCAATTTTAATCATATATATATATATATATAATATATAATATATATTATATAATATATATATATATATATATATATATATATATATATATAACCAACTAATACATGTTTGTTTCACTTGTTTCAGCTTCACCGCTTCAGGAATCTCTCTGGACCATCTGCTTCCAGCACTTGAATTTCCATTTGACGATTTATACGGTCTCATGCGGTAACTGAGTTAAACTGAGCTAAGCGATATTCTGTTGACTAATTACTTAATTAATTAGTTTTACTATTGTACTTATATTTATTCTTGTATTTTGCATTGCTAGTATTTCTGTTAGATTGTATTTGTTTTATATATCGTAATATTTGTTTTTACTTATAACAGGATGTTGAAAACAAAAAAATACTAGATTTATTTTTCAATAGAAAAACAAGAAGGAAAGTAGTAGTTCTCCTAATGCCCGATAATATGGCATGATGAGGTTCTGAACCGGTTGTAGTTGGAGGACATCTTACTCAATCTCCAACTCCAAGAGTGGTAGATTCAAACTTTTCTTCTATAGAGCGTGATACCGGTTTACGCAAGCTTATCTGGGAATATCCGGTTGATCAACGTGATGAGATAAGAAGGGCATATCTTAGATTTGGTCCAATCAAATCCATTTGGAGAATTCATCTCTAAGATAAGCATCATCGTCGCTTTCAAGCTTTCTTGGTATCGGTGAGTTTTCTTAGCTGAGTATCCCTTCAAAAAGATGCTGCTTATTGTTTGCATTGCTATCTATTGCTGAACGACCAAGTGTACAAAGTGGTTGGGATGCATTTACAGTAATTGGCTTCAATAATTGGAAAAAAGTTAAAAATGGGAAGAATTGCGAGTTTCTTCAACAAGTAGGAACTGAATCCATGTTCTCACAGCACAATAAGATGAGAAAATTCCTGCTGCAATTGGGATGAATCAACTAAGTCATATTGATAAGGTGATTCAAAAGCATTCTGAAAAGGAGATTATGGAGAATCGCCTACGAGTTAAAACCTCAATAGATGTAGCTCGATGGCTTTCATTTCAAGGATTAGCTTTTCGAGTCATGATGCGAGGAATTAACTTCAAAACAATCGGGCAACTTTTCTTGAATGATTAAATACATATCGACATATAATGAATGATGTTTACAAATGTTGTTTAGAAATGCTCCCTGGAAATGCAAAATACATATCCCCTAACATTCAAAGGAAGATTTTGCATACATTGCAAAGAAGTGCGCAAACATAATTAGAGAAAAATTGGGATTTAAAATTTTTGTAATTATGTTGATAAGCAGTGATGAAGCTAAAAGAGAACAAATGGCACTTATTTTAAGATTTGTTGACATTAATGGCTTAATTCAAGAAAGGTTTTTTGATCTTGCTCATGTTAGAGACACATCATCTGCCACTTTATTTTCTGCAATATGCACAATTCTTTCTTCTCATCATCTTGATATTCAGAATATCCGAGGACAAGGTTATGATGGAGCAGCAACAATGCCGTGGTGAATGGAGAGGATTGCAAGCACTGTCTAATGAAGAAATCTCCAGGCTTATTATTTCATTTATGCTCTAGACACAATTGGCTCTAGTTGCAGCTGCTAGAGAGGTGCATCCTGTTCACGAATTTTTTACAGATTTATCTTTAATTATTAATGCTGTCGGTGCATCTTGCAAGCGTCATGATGAATTGCAAACTTTCCAAGCCAGAGAAATTGCTCGCAAGATAGCTAATGATGAAATTGAAACAGGAAGAGGTGCTAATCAGATTGGCACTCTCAAACGAGCAGGTGATACTCGTTGGAGTTCTTATTTTGAATCTATTTGCAGCATCCTTAATATGTACAATGCTGTTGTTATGTCTTGAAAAACATTAAAAAGATGGCTCCAAACTATAAAAACAAGAGGGACGCTAGGCAGCATTGAAAGAAGATTACTTCTTTTGAGTTTATTTTTATCTTGCATTTGATGAAAGAGATTAATGGTATTGCAACGAGCCTTTGTCAAAGCTTTGCAACTAAAGTCTCAAATATTATAAATGCAATGCATTTTGTCAAGAGTACAATATTGCTTTATTCAAGATCTGAGAGATAATAGGTGGGAATCGTTTTTTAATACAGTTATGGTCTTTTGCACTAGTAATGAGATTTTGGCTCCAGATTTTGACGCTTCTCATTTTGAAGGCCGAGCTAGTCGTCGACGTGGGCATATCACTTTCGGGCATTATTATCATTTTGATGTGTTTAATGCTACTATAGACTTTCAGCTACAAGAGATTGGTACAAGATTCAACGAGCAAGTAATGGAGCTCTTAAAGCTTAGTGCTGCTTTAGATCCAAGTGACGGATATAAATCTTTTGATATTGAAGCTTTATGTGCTCTTACTAAAGACTATTATCCAAACGATTTTACAGTTCATGAATTGGTGTGTTTGGAATATCAATTGAGACATTTTCATATTGATGCTGTGAATGACAGAGACTTGTTAGATTTGTCATCTATTGCAGAGTTATGCCAACGGCTAGCAGAGACGAAGAAGTGCAAGAGCTATCATCTGGTTGATAGGTTGATTCGTCTTGTTTTGACTCTTCCTGTGTCTACTGCAACTAGTGAGCGTGCATTTTCGGCTATGAAAATTGTGAAAACTAGGTTGCCCAACAAAATGGAAGATGAATTCCTTACCGACAGTTTAGTTCTTTATATTGAAAAGGAAGTTGCAGAAATATTTAGTTTAGATTCAATACTTGATGATTTTGTTTCTATAAAAGAACGCCGTTCACAATTTACAATTAGATATATGTTATTTGTCTTGTGCTTGTTATATATTTGACAAACTTTAAATTTTTTGTCTAATGTATTTTGGCCCCCCCTGTAAAATTCTGGATCCGCCACTGCTTATATCGTTTGTTTACACAGGGTGATTGCGGGGGCATTTGATCGTCCAATTGTCCTTTTTGGAGCACTTTGATCCCGCTCAGAAGAAAGAAGGGGGATCCTTTACTCGAGCTAAATAGATTCGCAATCTATGTACCGTGCAATTAAATATATTAAAAATGCGGGTGAGGGCAGTCCACTCCGATCGTGGTGGAGTTCCACCATACGTCATAAGAAATTTGGTTGATGCTAAGGCTTAACTATGAAAATGCAGAAGTCAAGTTATAGAGCTCTTGCATAACAGATTCTCCATTTTTTTTCTTCTTGGAGTTCCATTTTTATGCCATGAGGCACAATCTTTAGTCTTTTTTTTTTTTTTTTTTTTTTTGGAGAGGGGGGGTGCAAAGGAACTAAAGTTGGGAGATATATCAGAAAGTTTTAACATGAACAAACCCGTCAAAGTGTAACAAGAAGTTGAGTGAGCTACATGCTGGAATAGCTTATGCTTTGTATAGCTATAGCAGAGTATTATTATGGCTATGATGGTGCTTCTAAAATTCTCAAATTGCTTTTATACTAAAGTAATGTTAGGAATACTGTAAAAAAAAAAAAAAAAAAAAAAAAAAAAAAGGAAAAAGATAACAACAACACTCTTAGATGGGATAAACAGTGGCGGAGGCAGAATTTTAGCCCGGGGTTGAGGTGGGGGGGGGGGGGGGGGGCGAGCAACAAACTATATTTATCAATATCTAACAATTCAATATCAAATTTTGTCCTATCATGTAGATTTTTTTTATAATTTAATATCTTAATATTCCTATAAGCATTTACGTCACGAACCAATCATTGACAATTGAAATGTTACAGACACAATTCATTCTAAAAATGTAGCAAAACTAAATACTATATTTTGTATTATATAGGATAAAAATAAACTATAACTGCCACACGTTATCATACTAATTTTTATGTCATTTGGCAATCATTTTAAAGTATCATTTAAAATTTTGAAGATCAACATGTATTATTCTAAAGATATAAGTGCAACTTAAAAAACGAAACTTCTAATCTCAGTTAAATTTAGGCAATATTTTTTTTTCGCTAACCTCACATAAATTTTTTCCGACTTGATTCTAATTGATTAGTAAATTATTAAATAATAGTATAAAAAAACTAACAACATACAAACAGTATAACGTATACAAAATTAGGAATTGATATATTATTATTTTAAGAAGATACGAATTGGTTAGAAAGTCTTTAAAAAGTTAAATCCATGAACAATAAGAACATCATAAAATAAAAATAGAAAAAGAAAGTGTTGGCTGGATTCGAACCTGTAACTATTAGATTACCAACATCCAATCCATAAAACCAGCTAATCAACCTTGTTTGGTTGAAAGTTCCCTTAAGAAACATAGTATATATAGTAAAACGGTAAAAGTCGGGGGCGACTGCCCCTGCCAGCCCCCCCATTTGCGTCCGCCCCTGTGGATAAATATAGATGTTATGGACGAACAAAATCGATATTGACAGTATCATAAAATTAAAAACACAATGCTCCTGATGAATAAGCACGATACTCCGGACGAAAAAAAGGAGATGGTATTAAACAAATATGGTATTCTGGACAAACAAACAAGATGTTGAATTTGAAGGGGTAATTTATTCAAATTATGCAAAGCAGGGTTTTCTTGTTTTGACAAAGTCCCATTTTATTTAGTTGCATCAATAATTTTTAACGTTATACCGTGTACATTTGTTAAAAAAAAAATGTGAAACAAAAATAGTTAGAAAATCTTAAAGAACACTAGCAATCTCAGACACAACACTGTTAAATGATCTTTCCACTTCTGAGACAAGTTGCAACAAGAAATGAACTCAGTGACTACAATTTCCAAGATATCCGCCCCCCTCCCTTTCCGTGACACTTCTTAACTGGTGCGATTTCGTGGGCGCATCGAAGATATGCACCAAGCTTTTTACACATTTAAGTTACACAAGCGATGGAAAAATTATAATTGTAAACCTTTTTTATATTAAAAAACCTGATGATCCTGCGAGTACAACCACGGTTTGTAAAATCATAAGCTGCTCTGCTCCTTCATCAGTATCTCCAATGCGATCAAACACCAGCAGATTTCTGAAAAATACGGAAACACGACCATGTTAAAGCAGCTAACTTCAGCAATGCATAAAGAAACATCTTCAAAAAAGAAAATCTTTGAGGTGTTACTGTGCTTGCAATATATAGAATGAGGAACAACTCGGTCTTCTTGATTAGTGAATAAAAGTACTATGTTGGTAGCTCCAAGTTGATTCAAATTCTTAGTATGTAATAGATATTCGAGTTATGAATACTAAAGTTTATGTTATGGGATAAGTTTTTTTTTTTTTTTTTTTTTTTTTTTTTTAGAAATGAGGGAAAACCTCTTCCCGGGTCTCCCGCCGCGGACACACGGTTTTCTATGCACAGGCCACCAATCCCAGTTTGGACCTGAGTGCGTGCAGGGAGTAAAACCCCGGCCTGACGTCTGCCTCCGGACCAGACATGGAGTGCTGCAATACGCAGCCACCAGCTTCCCCGCAACCGCTGAAAACTCGCAGCGCGGGCACATCCCCATCCAGGACGCACATCCCCTTGCGGGGTGGGGAGTCAAACCCGGATGGTGCGCACGCTTTCCGAGGCAAAGCGCCTCACCCGGTTGACCCAAGTGTGGAGGGCATGTTATGGGATAAGTTAGTAGCACTTTCGGTGAAACTGCAAAATGTATCCAATTCAGCTGTCGAATATTGCCGAACTGCTGTCAAATGAACAACGAGAAGCATCGAGGTAATTTTATCTCCTCTCCTGTGTACATCCTGCTTCACCCAAACAACCTAAACCATTTATCTCAAGATGTCCCAGCTTTTGAGAAGGAATAGGTACATCTACGCGATAGCAAAATGAAACGGCAAACATAATTGAAGCATAATATTCAGAAATGCTTACGACATTATTAAAGCAAATCTAGTACATGTAGTAAGCCAATTACAAGATATTTGAACTTTCAGAGACAAAACTGAACTTGCGGATGATGTAGCAGCACAAGCCACTTGGTGCAAGATGCAGTATAAACTATGAATGTTTAAACATGGATATGAACAATCGTTCTTAGCTGTAATTTAAATGATACATACTTGTTTAAACATGTATCTAATCATGCTCCTAGCGACAGACAGAAGAACTTAAGAGCAACTGAAATGCTCTGGTTTCTTTATAGCAGTGCCTAGCAAAGCAAAATAAAAGTTCCAAGTGGCATAAGGATTTCTAGAAGCATGTGGCAGGAGTTTGTTCTTTCCGAAAGACTATCTCCAAAATATTTCATTCCTCAGTAAAAGATATGAAAGGCAAAATAATAAAGAAAACCCAGTTTCAAGCAAAATTAAAAGTGCACCTCAGAAAGGTTAAATTTGAGAATCACCTCCATACCTTTCTTAGTTTCTCCAATATTAAAGCCTCATAGTTATTAAATCCAGCACCCTTGATGTTTCCAACGTCAACTCCAGTTGTATCAGAATGGTTCATTGAGATATTGCTTGTCAAATTTGGTGAGGCAGGAAGCACGAGCAAGGGATTGCTTATATCCCCACACACAGTATGTGTTGCTGCAACCTGTTGCGACAATAGAAAGACTAAGTGCTATAAGTAAATAGTAATAAGATTGATATGATACTTGAGCATGTCACTCCTGAATTAACTTGAAGATGTAGTAAGCTTCACAAATACGAATTGTTTAAATATAAGTGAGAAATATGAAGCATGGACCTATAATACTTAAGAAGCAAAAGAGGGACGCCAAACTATTTTTTGGAAACCCATAATCAGCAAAATTTACACATGCATGTGATTTCTTTCATCGGGTTCCGCTTTCATACGAAGATATTTGGTCACTTAACACATACTCCAACATGATAATACGTTGTAGAATACATTCTCCTTGACTTATTGCCCCCTATTACTTCCTCAGGGAAAAGTAGAAGCTGTTGAATTTTTGAAAAATAAATACACAAAGATATCACTTAAATCTCTTATTTTATCTCTATTAGTAAGAAAATTCAGCAACTTCCAAATTCATGCTGTGTTGGTCTTGCTAAGAACATGGACTTAAAAAATGCCTCTGTAGACAGAAAATCAAGTACAACCGACTTAGTTATCATATACGTATTTTCTCAGAATAATGCAGGTTAAAACAGGATATCATAAGTAAAAAACGAAAAAGAGAACAATACACTAACCGCTGCTTCCTTTGTAGACATGACTACTAAAGCAGAGCCCTTCTTCTTTGATGCCTTCGAACTGATCACGATATCCTCAATCTCCCCAAATTTCTGAAAAATCTCGTTAAGCCTTGCATAGGTGTAGTCACCCCCTTGTTTGTCCCACGAAACCTTCAATACTCTCTCTTTATCTACAGCCGGCCTTCCACTCTGATCTTCCTTCTTCTGACCAGACATCTAAAGAAAATGTTAAAGAGGTTTTAGATATGAAGCAAATTGTATTCCTTGCAAAAATTTTAGATACTTCAAAACCAGAAGTAAAATCTTCCATCTAAAAGAAGACGACATAACTTTTCTTTTTGGTTGTGAGCAACAGGAATGTAGTTAATGGTACACATTACTCGCCTAGTTCTCAAACTGTCTCAACATGCTTCCTATAAATTGGAACACATCAAAACCACCGAAATGTCTAAAAATTAGACCGACAAAATTCAACCTAAAAAGCAATTAATTCACAGAACAGAAGAAAGTAATTTCTAGCAATAAAAGGTTCGCAAATTGTCATACAAAACCACTAAAAGGCAAGGGGCATCCATAATTCTAGCAATAAAAGGAGGCAATTCTTTTATGCATAGAGAACAGTGACATGTTTAACTGAACCATAAGGCAGCGACTAAAGATCAACTACTTGCGATTGGTATCAGAAGCAAATTTTCCAAATAGAGGTGTGTTTTTATCAATGATTTCAGTGTATTTTAAATTACTGATTACTACTTTGCGTTGATAATTATGGTAGTTGATGTCAAATAGTAATCGTTACTAGCACATCGTGCCTATTGAAATCCTTAACCAGAGGGACTGGAAATCCGGAGTGGCCTTGCGAGATTTTTTAGCAATGGAACCCCGCGAGCTCAACGTTGAAGCCTCCGCAGCACGCTTTCTCCTTCTCTTACAGCTCAGCATCGTCCACTTCGCCCGCGGCAGCGGCTCGCTCGCGCTCGTCGAGATCAGCGGCGGCGGCGCGGCGCTTGGAGTCGCGCAGGGTGTCTCGGCGCGCTCGGTCGGCGCGGGCGCGTATTCGAGCGTCGAAGGTTGCACGTGCGGACTCGTCTCTGAGGATTTCGAAAGAAGCCGTGAGCCGCTGGAAGTCGGCGGTGGCGTTGGGATCGTCAGGGCGTTTGTCGGGGTGACGAATTCGGGATTGGTTTCGGTAAGCGCGCTCGATCTCTTTCAGGGTTAGAGAGGTTCCAGCTTCGCCTGAGGGAAGGCCTAGCACGGAGTAGTGGTCTACCTCAGCCGACTCGTCGTCCTTCTCCGATCTTCTGCCCGCCATGGCTAAATTGCTAGTTGAGAAGATTTAATTGCGGGGGCGGTCGATCGGAGTGAGAGATTAGCGATGAAATGAGGTGCTCGACGGAAGTCCCAGCAGAGGGGAGTCGTATGAGCGGTTTCGGCTCTCTAATTTTGACTCGCGTCTATTAAACCCACAAATTTTTTTCGCCACAAATTTTTTTCGTAAATACAATGAAGAAAGATTTTGTCAGTTACTAGTTTTGCATCCTATTAGTTATTAATATAAAATAATAATAATATTAAAAATATTTTATATTTTTATATTTTAACATACAAATTAATAATTATTTATATTAAAATATTTATTTACTTTTTATATATTATTAGAATAAAATATTAATCATACGGTAATAATAAAATAATAAAGTTATTTAAGGATGACGTAAAATGGTGCCGATATGCAGTTTTCTATATATATAATATTAATATATATATATATATATATATACTATATATGTTATAGAGTATAGATAACTTTTTTATCAATAATACACTATTATTACTTTTTATAATAAATAGTTAATGCATGTGTATATATATTTTTTTATAAACTAATTATTATTTAATGAAGTTATTATATTTTATTTAACTTCATCTTAGACATTTGATATTTTTCAAATTAATTATAATGAATTTTAAACTCTTATCAAATAATATAGATGCCATGTAGCTTTTTAGAAAAAGAACAAATATCATATGGCACACTGAAAGTTATTAAGATGCCATATGGTGCAAACAATATTATCACCTAATTTTTTATATTCATATATTATATTTAAAATATTTTTATTATATATATGATAATATTGGAAAGCTTACTTTTCTTTTTTAAGTATATTAATTTTATATATATAAATTAATTATTATTTTTTAAAAAATATTCTATATTCATCAAATATTATTAGAGTAAAAATAAATACATATGAAATACTGAAAGTTATTTTATATGTCACGTAACGACTTTGATCATCTATTTATTATTACACATAACTATATATAGATTATTGAGATTTTAGTAATAACCTTTCAACTTCTTCAAAATTATTATAATTTATCTTTAATATGAGTAAAATAAATTATTATAAATTAGATTTATTTTTATGTTTAATAAAATTATAAATAATACATTGAAATGTGCATTGAATTAAAACTTATATTAATTATGTGATTAAGTAAATATTTATTATAAGTGTGTCACATATCGAATGATGAGATAATAAAAATATCATGTGGTATATTATAAGTTATAAGAGATGTCATATGGCATTCAACTACTTTAATACCGAATTTTTTATATATATATAAAGATTCGTAAAAAGTAAAATTGTTCGAATAAAAAATAAATTGGGGGGGACAAAAATAAACTTACCTGCTATATATTCGTTTTTTTTACATCAAATAAATCGAGCATTTCTAACAGCTCTCTCATCCAATTTTTATAGGATCTGACTAAACATAAGCAAGGGATACCTTCGATAAGATTGTAATTTTCAGCCAAGTGAAACTTTTGGTCGATCTGAATTTTCTCGTCTTTCATTAAAAGATGGGACTGGGTTTGCCTTAAGAAAACACTTTGGTTATTTTTTATTGTATTCTTTGATTTATAAATAAAATCGAAAGAGTTAGCCTTTACCTTTCACCCAAATGAATTTACCTTAAAGGTTACCAAAAAAAAAAAAAAAGAACCTATTGGAATTTAGTGCAATATGAATTATCGAAAGTTCTGGTTCTATAATAATATGTCTATAGGGCTCCCGTATTTTATAGTTATATGAAGAGTACATAGCCTACTGTTCTTATGTGGGATGGCATAAATCCTCCCCTTTTGTGGGGGAGGTCGTGGATTCGAACCAACGTCCTTATAGGTTTGGAGGATAGTTATTTATATTAGTTGGATTAGCCACTAACTACAATTGATCAAAAAAAAAAAAAAAAGTACGAATTGTAATAGTTTATTCAGAAAAAGTTATATGACTAGAATCAAGAAAATATAAATTTAAGAAATATGTTGAGAACCCGTTAGACAGACAGGAACGCACATCCTCTGCCCCCTTTTTCTGTCCCCAATCTAAAAAAAAAAATACACATGTATTTTTAATATAAAAGTTGTAGATTTTAATAAAATCTACAATTTTTATATTAAAAATTTTTTCAAAATATTAACGGGTTTAAAATAAATTTTAAAACCTGTTAAAGACGTCAAGTCTTTGGAGCTCTAGAATATACATTTATAAGTATTTTTTAAAAAAAAAAAATATTTGATAAGGCAGGGGCTTATTGTACGAGTCTCATCAGAAGATGACTTATAATTTTTGACATTATTTCTTATATTTTTTTAAAAAAAATACTATGTAAGTTTTTTTTTAGGCTTAGGACAGAAAAAGGGATAAGGAAAGAGGGCAGGGGATGTGGATTCTTAAACAAGTAGGGTCTTCTTGCTAGTAAGTGTTCGTAGGTGTTTGTAAGTGTTCGTAGGTGCTAGTAGGTATTCGCAAGTGTTCGTGGGTGTTTATTTGTAATGGTCTCATGACAGCCTATCTAGGATGATAGAAGCCTGGAGTAAATGCAGGATTGTGTAAAGGGATAGAGGGAAAATGGAATTATTCCAAAAGTATCGGTACTACAATACGCCGATGATACTTTGCTCTTCTCCTAGTGCTGAAGCTACTTACATCAGAAACCTGAAGCTCATTTTAGAACTTTTTTGCCAAATGGACGGGCCTCAAAATAAATTATAACAAGGAGTAGTCTAATCTTGTTAGAGGGAGATGATCAAACATGCAAAAGATTTAGCAAGATATTATGGGATGCCAATTAGAGAGATTGCCTTTTAAATATTCTGGGAATTCCGATAAAGGTGACAAGGATATCAAAGCAAGATATTGTTCCAGTTTTTGAAAAGATGGAGAAAAGATTAGCTGGTTGGAAGAGCAAAATTTTGTCAAGAGGGAGGACGCCGTGACACTTCTTAACTCCACATTATCTACCATCCCAACCTACCATAATTGTCTTTTTATTTGCTTCCAAAGTGGGCAATCAACAAAGTTGGATAGGATCAGGCGGGAAACTTCTTCTGGGGAAATGATAAGTGAATGGAAAAGGCATTCATACAGTATGCCTGGAAGACTCTTTGCAGACCTCTTGAAATGGGAGGACTTGGATATCCTTGACGTAGAAGAGCAGAATATAGCACTCCTTGGAAAGTGGCTATGGAAGTTTAATGTAGAAGAAGAAAAAATATGGAGGAAGCTTGTGGAACAAAGTATATTATAAGCGAAGGCCAGCCACTTTGCGAATAAAAAACAAAGTGAACCATATCTCCCTGGTGGAAAGGAGTCCTTAAAAAGTCAAGCTGCATTTCTAGCTAGTAGTGAATGGAAGATAGGGGATGGAAAGAAGACTAAAATTTTGGGAAGATATTTGGATGCAGGGGGCAAGCCACTAGCAAACGTATTTCCTGAACTATATCGGATAGCTGCAAGCAAGAAGGCAACCTTAACAGATTATTACAGATCAGACGGAGTGGTAGTTGTCTGGATGATTAGACTTACAAGAGCATTAAATAGTGACGAGGTGATGCAATTTAAGATTCTTTTGAACAAATTGCAGAACATCAAGCTTGGTGACGAGCCAGACAAATTTCAATGGAAATGGGACTCAAAACGGCAATTCTCTGTAAGCTCTTTTTATAAGTTCTTGAGGAATGGTGGTATAAAATGCTTGTGGGTTAAAGACCTTTGGAAAACTCCTGCACCACTCATAGGGTGAATTTTCAGCTAGTTAGCTTTGAAAGAAAAATTTCCAACAACAGATGTTGTTACTCAAAAAGAAATATTAGGGTAACAAAAAAAAAGTGTTTTTGTGTAATCATGCAGATGAATCAACTAGGCACCTATCTACTGCAGTGCGCTTTCACCAAATCTTTTTGGTTGCATTGCAAGTTTCATTTCAAGTTAAGATCGATTCCACAATCGCGTAGCTGCTGGCAACAATGGATGAGGGAGAATATACATCCCGCTAAAAAAGTTCTTTCACCTTATGGTTTATGGCTTTCATATGGGTGATTTGGCGGGAAAGAAATCAACGGATCTTTCATCAAAAAAGTTGTAAAGAATGAAGCTATGTCCTGAGATTTTTTTTTTTACAACACATGGATTGATCTAGCCAGTGCAAAAATGAAGGCAAAAATGACAAGTTACAATTTTAATAGTCAATGGGAGGCTGAACCATCCTCAGAAGATAACACAGATGATTGCAAAAGTGAGTCAAAATTGGAACTTTAAAACTCTGGTCATATTTGTACGTGTCTTATTTTTTCTGTTCTTTTTTTTTATTTTTTATGATCTGTTTGTGTTTTGCATACTTATTCCATAACTAGTGGATGTAATGTGCCTTTCAATTTAATCTGGTTGGGGTATTGGCCAAAACCCTTCATCCCGATTTATTTCGGGGATGACTTCTCAAAAAAAAAAAAAAAGAAAAAAAAAAGTAGGTATTCGCAAGTGTTCGTAGATGTTTTTAGGAGTTCGCAGTTGTTTGTATGTATTCACATTTGTGGGTGTTCATAGATATTTGTATGTTTTCGCATAGGTGTTCGTAGATGCTGGTAGATCTTAATATTTGTTCGCAGGTATTCGTAAATGCTGGTAGGTGTTAATATGTATTCACATTCGCCGGTAATCATAGATATTCGTAGGTGTTCATGAGTGTTCGTAGATATTTGCACGTGTTCGTATGTGTTCGTGCATATTCGTAGGTGTTCGTAGGTATTCGCGTGTTCTCAGAATAAAAAGCTGAGGGTATTTTTGTCATTCTACATAGCGAGAGAGCCACAAAAATGCTAAAACTAATTAGGGCATACAAAAATACCAAATTAGCCAGGGTATAAAAATGCAAATCGCCCAATTAGTTAAAGTTTAGTCCTCCTTACCGAATTTTACTTTCAATACCAAAAGCCTGGGTTGACGTTTGGTAACTCTTCTATTATCTGGCCTAAAAGCTCTCGTTTTATGACATGTATTTGTCTGTGCTTATGGGCTTGGATAGATATGGTGGACATGTGGGTTTGCTAATACCACACCTTACCAGCTTAGATCTTACTAGGGTAGACTAGCCGGTGGCCCGGTAGATCCGGTCTTTCACAAAAAAAAAGGGGTTTTTATAAGGGGCTGTAACAAATTAACCCCTGAAATATGGATCAGCCCTCCTAAGTTTGGACTGTAACATATTAGCCCCTGAAAACGGGGCTGATTTGTTTTTTTTTTTTTTATACAAGTTAGTCCCCTGAAAATATATTTTTAGAGGCTGATTTGCGAGCACCCCAAAATAGGAGGCTCATACGCAATTTTTATTTTTATAATAGCCTACTCCTGAACCAACTGCAATCATCAGTACAGTTATTATTATGATTCTTTCTAAGTATATGCCAATATAGTAATCAATAATTTCAAAATGCCATAAAATCCTATTGATGGTACTTATTTAGACCAAATTTAATAAAGGGATAATTTACTTTAGGCCACTGCTTTCCAAAGTTGTTCCAAATCAGCCCTCATGCTTTGCATTATTTCAAATCAGCTACGCTCTCGATTTTTGTACTATTCCGTTTCGACTATCATATCAGTATTTTTTTTAAAAAAAAATTTAACATAAAAGTTATAGATTTTGACAAGATTTACAATTTTTATGTTCAACACTTTTTTCAAAAATACTTATAAATAGATATTTTGGTGCTTCTAAGTATTAACGGATTTTGGATCCGACCCGTTAATCCGCAGAAATTTTAAAATTTTCTAAAAAATACTGATACGGTGGTCAATACGATTTGGCTCGAAATTCGAACATGGGCTAAAACGAAAAGAGTGAAAATATAGGAGCTGATCGCGAAAACGTTTGGCCCTCTAGGGGCTGATCGTGAACTCTCGATTTAATAAAGGAGTATTATTTTGCATCGATTCTCCATTTGAGGTGACTGGAAAAAAGAGTGAAGCATACTGGTGTTGACGAAAATAACGGGTTACCCACTATTTACATAAGGGGAATTTAATTTGAATCGACCAATAAGAAACGCATAAGAAGATGGAAAGAAACAAATTTAAAACTGAGCGTCCAATATTCTGTGTTGAAGGTTAGTTGAAGTTGTGCCAATTTTGCGGCTAAGTTGTGTTGTTTATTAAATTGAATTTCCAATATACTTTGTGGTCCACCAGCTGCCTCCAACTGTATCCCAATTTGTGTATAAAATATATAATATATATATGTATATATATATATATATATATATAATATATATTATATATTATAATATATATATATTTTCATTGGCAACCTGAAGACCAGCTTCGTCAAGTTACATTTTAGTTATCAGACCACTAGATCCGACGGCTGAAATAAAACGTGTATTTTTTACTGAAAGTCGCTAGAGATTTTTACTAGCAAACTTTTTGCTTTCTAAACACGCGCGTGATCTCAGTGCTTAGTCGTGACATCCGATGTCCAAAACGCGACCTAAAAAAAATATGTATATATATATAATATATATATATATATATATATATATACAGGGGGCCGGAGGCACGTATAAGTTGGGGGGGGGCGATCGGCCCCCCCCCCAAACTTTCTGAAAAAAATATTACTCCCCTGCCAATTTGTATTTGGCCAACTCCCAAGCCCCATAGCCAGCCCCAAGCAAAAAATAATCCACCAACTCCCTCATTTGCTCTCGCTCCCACTTCTGTGACTCCATCTTCCCAAAATCCGTCGGCGCCCACGCTCGGCACTCCTCTCCGACTTCGCCTCTGGCCCTCCTCTTTGAAGCTCTCTTGAGTCTCGCTCTTACCGATCGACAGTCTCTGCCGTCGCCGTGCTCCGTTTCTCGTCGTGCTCTACCCAGCGCCGCCCTCACAGTCACTGATCGGTGCTCCTCCATCCTCCACTCTCTCTGCTCGCGTCGTGCTGCTCACTGGCTCTGGCTCTGCCCGACTCCAGACTCTGCTTGCGCTCTCTCTCACCTCTCCGGCAGCCGCCGACGTGCCCGATCCAATCGATATCATCCGTGCCGCCCATCAGATCCGGTGAGACTTGAGATCCCAATTTTTTTTATTTTCCGTCTATGCGGTTATCTGATTGGACTTAATTTGGCCTCGTCCAATTATTATAATATGAACTAAAAATTGATAAGAACTATATTTTTCTAAAATTGTCAATTATTAAATTAGATTGTATTATATTTTTTGTCATTATTTATTTAAAATTTATAACTTTATGGATAAATTTTATCTAAGGGCTGTCCAAAATAATTGAATCAAGTTATGTATAAATAAATAATATTCCGTTAAAGGTAAAAAACATATAGGAACAATTAACCTATGATTTTAATAGATTATTATGATTATATTTTTTTCATTCCTATTTCTCTTCCGAAATCTTAATAATGAAGAATGACGATATTCCTTATTCTGTTTGTTAATTTAGATTGTTTCAATAGGTAGACGACGCAAGCGCGAGCCGGCAGAAGAAGGAACCAAAGTCTTGCGTTGAAATCAATAGGTATTTGATGAGTATCATATATTTTATTACTAAAATACTAATTATATTTTGTTTGCTTTTTGTTCTTTTATAATTTAGTTTTAATCCATATTCTAAACATGCGCGTAATCTCAGCTGTTAGATCGTGACAATCCGATGTCCAAAACGCGACCTAAAAATAATATGTATATATATATATATATATATATATTTCTTTTCTTTTCTTTTCTTTTTTGTTTTTTGATAATTGGTAGCCACTTCAAAATGTTAGGTGCTAAGTAATAAATTCCTAGGAATTCTCTTCATAGAGCTAAACAAGCTGGCGGTTTCAACATCAGTATGAAGGAGAAGACAGCGGTTGCCGCGGAGAAGAAGAAGGCGGCGGGGGCTCCGCCTCCTCTGCCGGCGGCAGCTGTGGCGAGAGCATTGGCGATCGTGAAGCGGTCGGCAGCAGCAAAGGCGACGTCGAGCGTGACCAACGATGAGATAAAGATGTTCTGGCGGCGGAAGCGCATGGTGGAGGAGGAGCATCTCCTCGCCGCCGAGAAGTCTGCCGCTAAACTCCGTGCTCGTGCCCTCACGGTAATATTAATTGCGAACAAATCGTGATTATTTTCATAAACAATTCTAAATTCTAGTTGTTCGAATTTCGATCCATGTTCTGGGTGAGGGAATTACAACAAGTTCTGACCGATTACAGTTTTGTTGATTAGGAAGAAGATTACAGGAGGTTCGAGGAGTCGCTGATGGATATGATTAAGAACAGGAGCGCCGCCGGTGACGGCGGTGGAGAACATGGCGGTGCTGCCGGGAAGAACGACAAAGCCGTCGGAATAAAAGATTGGTGAGCACGTCACATCTTACTTGCTTTTTTTTTTATTTTTTATTTTTGAGTGGTTAACTTTAGGGTCTTTGTATATCAGCCACCCTAAATTTAAAATTTAATAAATTAATTTCTAAAAATATATTTTTAAAATTTGATTTGTTTTGCCTCGGACTGATATGTAATTTACTGTTAACTTTATTCTGTGGGCTGCCTTGTACTCGGCGGTCATATGTGAATTTTAATTTTATAAAATACAAATAAGTAAATTTATTTGTGAAAAAGTTAAATAAGGAGGTTTATAATTTTTGTCTGATATATAAATATTGTTTAAGTATGTGACTCGAATACAAATGTGTGATTCGAATATGACGGTAATACAAAATAGACCGATTATAAATATAATTTTTTCTTAATCTTATCAAAAAACTTTATTCAGTGGGCTTATAGTGGGGGTTAGGTGTTAAACCACTTGGAGACCATAGGAAAATAATAGAAAATAAATTGGAGTCATCATGGGATTTAAGTCTACGACAAGATAAGATTGGATTGCTTAATTTATTATAATATGGTAGATAATATAAGACTTATCATTTCTATATTACGAGCAAAAAGATTTCCTAGGATAACAATAGCAACATAATTTAAAAAATAAAAAATAAAAAATAAAAACTAAAATATAAAAACAAGCTGAGGGTGTTTGGATCAATTGCTTGTTAAAAAATAAATAAATAATAAAATATTGCAATGAAGTTTTACTGGTTAGTGAAGCCAACTTGCAATGAAGGACACGGACAGCGTTGCTTGGACGCTATCGGCCGCCTTTGCTTGCAATGAAGGACACGGACTAATTGCAATTGGCCTGTTCAAATAAATTAATAGATAATTTTTTAAGCAAAGAAATTAATAAATAACTTTTTGATCACAAAAAAAAAAAAAATAGATAATACACCTTATCTTCCGGTACACATCAAACATGAAATTCTAAACGATTTTTTAAAAAAAAATATATATATAGAAAAAAATTATATATGTAACTGATCTATTTCGTGTGACTGTCATAATATGTAAATTCTGGGATGACGCTTATTTCGGTGCTACCATCGGATCTTTGTATCTGACTCACATATTTTAGTAACAATCATATATCGGACATAACATTATACGTCTCTTTTGGTACTTAAACATTTCACAGATAGATCTATTAGTCTGCATCCTGTAAAATTAAAATTCAGATAATGTCGGAATTTAAACTTGCGACCAGGCGCAGGGCCAAAATTCTAATAAGAAGTTATGTTGGCACTTTCTAAACTTCAAAATGGTGGTGGTGGTTCTATTCATTTCATTTCGGCCATAACATTAGTCATCAAACAATGCTTGAAAGCTATCGAGCACCTAATAGCAGCCCTATTTTGATCCACAATAACATCTTCCTTATCTGTTCCATCCAATTATCTCCTTTTCATTCTTAGAAAGATAATCAGATGATATGGAGAGTTTGGATTTATTATACTATGAACTATGAATAATCCAACATGACCTTAACTTAAAACTAGACAAAAACTTCGCTCTCGATCAAACAGAGTGGCGGCTTTAGATTTGTATTAGTGACACCGTAATTTAGATAACATAGTATATATTTTATTTTATTTTATTATTTTTATGTTATTCTTATTGTATTGTATTTTACTTTTATGTTGTTTAGTTTTACTATTAGTATTTGTATCTTATTTTCTAGTGTGCGTAGCTTATACTTGTTTGGCATATACTCGGTTTGATTTCATGTTATGCGAATTTGTGTGCTTGTATGCTCGTGCATTATGAATTTACTTTCTCAGGCCGAGGGTCTTACAGAAATAGTCTCTTATGTGGCATAACTGCATATATCATACCTTCACCAGATCCAGCCACATCGGGACTATGACTAGGATGTAACCTATACTTTGAACATTCAGGGTACACTAAATTCGTTTTTTGGTTAGTTTCTTGTATCATTTTGTGGAGCTCAATTTGTATAAATAGAAATCAGTCCATGTTTCTCAAAAATTAAAAAGGGTCATGTTTGGGCGTACATCATCAACATTGTAGATTCCTCCACTTTTCATTAAATGGCCATATTTAATTTACTAAAAAAAGGCCCATAAAAATAAGATTTTTTTTTCTCGATAATTGTTTTACGAATTTTCTCTACACTTTTTTTATACAACAAGTTACTATATTTTTGTAAATTTCTTTTAATCTGAACCATCAAATTTGAGTGAATTAAATTCCAGAGTATTAGAGAAATCTGTAATGGAGAAGATCCATACCCTATGTTTGATTGCAAATTTGATACCAATTAGTAGAAACCGAAGAGGAGATAGTAATTCTTTTGTGCCTCTGGGTGTAGGTGGACCAAGAGTAAATATGCGTATCTGAACCAGCCCGCCGTAGGATCCATGGAAGATGGTCGTAAAACAGAGCGGCTGACGGATACATACCTTCCACAAACAGCGAGCTCTCTTTGCTCCTCGTCGGCTGCGATCTTCGAAACAAGCAGCTCTTGGTCGCTTGGAGTGTTTTAGAATGTACAGTAATGGTTATCTCCATGATTGTGTTAGCTCTGTTTCTGTCATGTTCATTGTGTCAAAAACATGTATTATAAACTCTATATGGATATGTATTTATCATCTTTAATTGTGCTATTATGAATGGTTTTTATTATTTAAGATGCTGCTAGAAGTGCTATAATAGTTTTTATTATATGTCATGTTTTTATTATTTCATTCTTTCAAAAACAAGTTCGAGTCCGCGTGTAATTAAATCCCTCGCATAAGTTTTTGAAAAATCTTATGTACCATATCGCATGAGTCCAGTCCATAGAAGGATTGTACTTGAATTCCAAAGCATCGGTCGGGACTGGAAATAAGGTTTTTTGCGAGTTTAAGGTTCTTACGACGGATTTTACCACGATAATCTCAAAAAAAAAGGAAAAAAAAAGAAGAAAAAACATACTCTGGTAATTGAAATTAACAATTGGTTGGATCGGCAACATTGATCTTTTGATGACATTGTGTTCCACGTAGAGCCATGTCTTGTTTCAAATTGCTTCATCTACAGCTATATTTTCTCTCAACTAAACAACAAGAAAAAAAATATATATATTAGTTTCAACGTGTTTGCCGAGTTTTATTAGACCTTCCTCCTAACCCTCCATATCTCTCTCTCTCTCTCTCTCTCTCTCTCTCTCTCTCTCTCTCTCTCTCTCTCTCTTTTAAAAGAAAACTCTCTTCGTATCCACCGCTAGTACCGTCATTTATTGTACCAATTGAGGAGTCCCAAACTTTCGTACTGGACAGACCGAAAGGTTTGTTGTTATTCTCTACGGAGTACAGAAAAGATAAACCTCCCACATCCTTCTGGTGGCGTTTGCGGGATTTAAATCTGATACTTCCATTTCATGAGGTGAAAGTTCTATCATCCGTCCTAAACGTTCCGACCCTAACCCTCCCTCCATCTCAAACCACCCAATTGGTGCATGAATGGGTTTTCTCTTTGTATGTGGAACAAATTTAAGCGATTTCTCGCACCATCATTATAACCACAACAAATTTAGTGTATCCTTAATTGTGCTGTATACACAAATGTCTTTCTTTCTGCCATGCATGATTAGATTTATGTACTAGAACAATATATAGCATCTTACACGGTAATCATAAAAGCATACTAGGGGTGAAACAAGCCGAGCTGCTCACGGCTTGAACTCGTTTATGCTTGGCCGAAATTCGAGTCTTGTCGAGCTCGAGTGGAATTTAAGCTAGAGTAGTTAAACGAGCTGAACTTGAGCATCGTATTACTCGGCTTATTAGGCTCCTGAGCCAAAACGAACTTTTCTATTTTATCAAAAAAAAAAAAAGTTACAATAAGATAATTTATACGGTTTGATCTCAATCTTGACTTGAGCTCAGCCTAATTGACGCAATCAATCTGAGATCAAGATTTTTTTTTGAATCGAGTAGATACGAGCTCAGCCTCTGAAATTCGTCGAGCTCGAGCTCGGGCTAAATCAATAGAGTTGAGTTTGAGCTTAGTAGTACTCGGCTTGAATTCGACTCGTTTTTATAAAATCCAAATCATAAGGAATGACATGTTTACATATTAAACCTTCTCCTTTATTACATATATCATCCATCTAAAAATAGGATAGAGAATGAGACATAAAGCGAGGGCAAACAATTTGAATTCGGAAGTGTGTACTAAAGAAGTCGACAAACAGACTCAATGACACGTCTACACAAAAGAAAACAAACTAGATTTACGTGATTCAGCCAAAATCTATATCCATGGAAGAAAAAGATCAGTTCGTTTACCATGTTATAAGAAGAGTACAAGGTAGGGTCTGTCCTTATACAATTCTATTACACTAGAATTTATACTATTAATATATATTAATGTGTAATTAATAGTTAATTTTCTCTTGTTGTAACCGATGCGCTATAGATGGTAGATGACTATTATTGGCTCTTGCTTTGAATGCATATATTTCTGTCCATATCATATATATAGAGGATAATCTTCTGCGCAACTTATTATCTTTCTTTTTAGTAATTTGACAATATTTCTCAATACACAACAAAATTCGATTACTCCTGTAAGTCGGCTAAACTTTTGTACGGTGAGAATTTTTTACCGGTTTTGTATCTCTCTTTTTTTGTATTTTGTTCGCTTGGAATTAACTTTCCGTTTTACATAAGTCAGCTACAAGTGAAAGACTTTTTTTTTCAATATAGAATAATATATTATTCAAAAAAAAAAAAAAAAAAAAAAAAAAAAATTGCTGTAAAGCCCTGACCAATTGGCTAGTAGCCTGAACTCCGACTTGCATGTGCTCCTACTTGGGTTCGAATCCGACCAGTGGCTCTATATTTTGGGAAAAAGTTAACCTCAAGATCTTCTCGTTCATTATCTCGATGATAAATTAACCATAATAATAATAGTTACAAAATTGTGGGAAAATGAACTTCGGCAAAAACAAAATTAGCGACTAACTTAATGTACTTTAGCAGTGCAGATTGGGAAAATGCAACTTGACGGAACTGAATTAGACGTAATAACAACCGTGAATTTACATATACTGCCTGTTTGGGGTTCAGCCACAGAGTTCATGTTATGGCAAAACAATCCATGGGATCTATAGCTTAAAGGGTTTCATTCCACAAGTCATTCTGCAGCCTGCTATAATTGATATGTATGTGGAATGTGAAAAGCTGAATGCAAAGTTGTTATTCGATCGGATGAAAAGATCGGTGGAACATAACGATACGTGGTTATATACAGAACATTATAAGTAGTCAAGGCATAGTGCTGCTACTAAACTATCCAAGGAAAACATAACATTTCAAGCATCATTAATGCATATCCCGAAATCGCATCTCTACATGATCAGAGGCACACTCATGGATATCTCGTGAAGCATCATTAACTAGCGCAGATCGTATTCGCCTTAGATAATGATTGCAAGCCTGCCAGACGCTATATATTACTTTCAAAGGCGTAGGGTCGATATGTACACTGGATGCTATATATATACTTTTTACAGGTGCTCGTTGATCTCTTGTGGTGCGTAGGAAAATTACCTAACATGCATAGCGTTAGATTAGCAGTGGAAGGCCTAACATGACAATAATTAGAGGATTGTTTGAATCTTTAGGATTAAGGGGGCAACAAGTTATTGGTTTGCTTGATAATCACCATAGTACTTTAGACTTCTTCAATGAAGAAGATTATTTGGGGGTTTGGAGAAAGCCACTATGGAAGATAGGAGATTTCCACATGCAAACAGTTGAGTGTGAAAATCTGCTAGTTATTGTTTGCTAGGCAAGGCGCACCAAGGCGCAAGGGTGGTCCTGGAGCCTAGGCGCAAGGCGCAAAGCGCGGCACGGACTTTATTAACGCAAGGCGCGCTGTTTTCCTTAGATATAAACTATCCTCCATAAAACAATACAAATTTAAACCAAAGTTGTCATAAGAAAAGATCAGAACAAGCCTATTAGTAAAAATCTAACATACATCAAAATACACAGATAAATTCTTACATCATTCTTAAAACTCTTAGCTCTTAAACATTATGTATAATTTGCTAATTACCTCCTAAATTTTGCGGAAGTTAGCTTATTGATGGATTCTGGACAAGCCATATTGAAAAGTACATAGTCACATCACATGAACATGTCGACTCAATGTCTTAAAGTGTGAAAAATGATGAATAGCTAGCTTGTTTGGAGATGTTCACATAATGAACATGTTCATTATGAAAAACTAGTTCGTCTCCAGTCTTCGCCGTCCTCTTCCAATACAGCAGGGGTGTTGTTTGTGAGAAAAATTAGGAATTTTTTTTTTCCTATTTAGCCCAACTGGTAGTGAGTAAGGAGCTCTCATATGGACTGAACAGTAAGCTCTGATGGTTTAATTCGGTTCACATAGTTTATAAATGGGGCATGTTCACTAGGCGCAGCAAGGCGGCGCTTAGGCGCAAGTCGCACCTAGCGCCCAATTGCGCGATTAAGATGCGCCAGGTGAACGGGAGCCTTGCTGTTCTTTGGCGGGCGCAGATTCGTGTGGCGAGCCTAGGCGCACGGCAAGCGCTGCGCCTTTAAACAACACTAACTTCCTTGCAAGAAATTGGGGCATTTAATAGGAAAAATATTGAATCTTACATCCACTAGAAGAGTTCAGGCAAGAAGGTCTAATAACAAGAAAGAGAAAGTTGCCTCCAACCTATGGGTCTAGCGGTTTGACATGTACTTCATGAAGCACACGTTATAGGTTCGAATTCCATATGTGATCCTGAAATGGAGAATAGACAATTTCAGCAAGTTTTCAGATGGAATTGCTAATGTGGTGACTGAATAGGACGCCAGTACCCCACGCCTGATTTGAGACGTGCATCAGGCCGGAGTTTTACTTCCTGACCGTGGTTCCGGTTCAATGTGGAATAATAGATCATGGTTAGAAAATAGTGGTTCCAGTAATATCGGAGGTTGGTGCACAGAAAAGATTTCACATCGTTATCTTAAAAAAGAAAAAAAGTTTCGAACCAAAAAAAGGAGGACAATGTTTTGGGTGTCTCAGCAGAGAAGAGTAATGCTCAACATTGATGCATTTGAGGAAATAGGACAACCTAAATAGCAGTGAATTTGCAGGAAAGCGAAAACAATGGAAATCAGTAATTTGCTTTATAACTTAAAAAAAAAAAAACTAAAAAAAGAGGTTGATGCATCAAGAGTTGGTTGAGACATTCATTCATGCATTGGACTACTTTGATGTCATCATTAACTTATTCATCAGTCAAGAATAACAATTGGTAAGGTATTTCACTACCAAGATTATATCCTTCTCATTTGTGAAGAAAGGACTTGTCTTCAATTAAATATTCAAGATTACCTCCGATGTATTGAAAATTACACTTTACCCATGGCCATGAATAACATGATTCAGTATCCACAAACGCATACTATGAGAAAGAAGAAGCTAGATCTTATCGTTACATACAGTAGAACTAGGATGATCACATTCATAGTCTTCGATCACATATTAATTATCTTCGATCACTCAGCGGAACAATTACCTAGGAGACGGCGTTGATGGCCTTGATTTTGAAGCGATACCTCGGCATCCGAGGAATAACCTGGCTGGGCCCCATCCCGAACTGGCCGGTGCCGTGCATGACCGGCGGGCCGTCGTCGTAGACGTGGCCGAGGAGTTTGTTGCAGGCGGCGCAATGGATCCGTGTGCGGCGGCGCTGGATGCCCCAGTAATCTATGGTCTCGAAGAAGGGGCGGAGTTTATCTTCCTTGACGAAGTTGAACTTGGAATCGTCGATCCAGGAAAAGGAGAGAGTGTTCTTGTTTCCCGCCTCGAAGTACGTGTTGGGCGGGAAGAGGTGAGCGGCGTCGAGGTTGAGGTCTCCGCCACACTCCACGCAGCGGTACGATGACGTCGTCGCCGCCATTAATAAGGGAAAATGAAGATGATGAGATCGAATTAAGGAAGACGAGATGATTTGCACGAGTAATGCAACGCAATCGCTCGAGGAAATGGGTGGGTTGTCTAGGAGAATGGTCAGAGAACATGTACGCGGTCCCCATGTGACCGGCGCCGGCCAGAGTTTGATTTGAATGCTTCTAGAAGGACACCGATCACGAATTCGCCCGAACTTCAACAATAATAAGCAAAAAAAAAAATATAAAAAAAAAATAAACAAATAAAACAAATATAAAAAACAAATCATCTTAAAAATGATCCACTCTTCCCTCTAAAATTATTATTTTTCATATTTTTTACTGATTAATATATGAATAGATAGATTTATTGGATACACTAGTATTTTTCTAAAAATAGAGTTAAAAGAATAAAGCTGAGCAATTGATTCATTGTTTGGTATTTCAGAAACCAACCAATGTTCTTAGAAAATTAATAGAGATTGATTTTTCCTAGCTAAATTTAAAAAAAAAAAATTGTCTCAAATCGTGTCTTTGTCCCAAGTAATCAAAAAAATAGTCCCTGAATAAGATTAATCTCACGCTAGATAGGGTGAGATTACTCGTGAAAAAGAGAAAAAAAAACAAAATAAGAATAAGAAGTGTCACGCATCAAGTTTTCTACCAATGCACGAATGTGAAATATTTGAAAGGATAGTAAGTTGGAGATTTTATAAGGGGGAGAAATGTTTGAAAGGATAGTAGCTTGGAGATTGTACAAGGGAGAGTTATATATCAACTCTCTATCGATTTACGAGTTATAAATAAAATTTTCATTTACGATATGTTATTATAAATATTACAAAATATTTATTCAAAAATTTTAAATACAAAATTTGTATATTTTATTCAAAAAAAAAAATTTCAAAAAAAAATTTCTATTAGATATTCTTGAACTCTAAAGATCTTAGCAAGTTAGTTAAATCTATGAAGACGTTGAAGATCAGAATATATATTTAGAAATATTGCTTGAAACAATTTTCATATAGCAAGAATTTGGTCCGCAAAATGTCGAGTGAGAAATGATTGAGGTACACAGATACTGAGCTTAATCCAATATTCGTTGAATCTCGATCTATCTCAAAATCAGCAAGTCTCAGTAATCTCACCAGGGGCCTCGGCTTATCTCATAATCAACAAATCTCGGTCATCTCAGTTAAATGATCTCGGCTAACCTCAATGTCAGCAAATCACAACACACATCAGCTAGAATAATACTTTACTATATCTCGATCAGCAGGATATCCATTCGTTCAATCAGTCATTTAAATAACCATATTATAATGGGAAAAGAAAAGATCTTAAATATAACAAGTTATCATGATTGGCACCTTGAGTATATATATTGATAATTTAACTTGTAATTATTTTTCATAAAGAGTGAATATTGTTTATAAATAGGAAAAAATCATCTTCTAAGCGACTTCAGAGAGGCTAAAGAGGGAGAAAACCTTACTCATATTATTGCACATTTTAAACCGATGGCGACGATAAATTCCGTGATTTTACCTCATATTTTAAAAATTTTTACGTAAAACTTTGTGTGTCGTGTGATTGTTTGTTATTATTTTCTAGTCCATCTCCGCTTTCAAATATTTATTAAAAGATTGAGATTTAACTCGATCAAATTTAAAATAAAAAAAGTCATAGGTTACATTAAATATAATATATATAATATATATATATATATTTTATTTTTTTTTTTTTTATTTATTTTTTCTTCTTATCAAAGTTTTCATATAATACTCAACTGTCCTTTATACGAATTTCAAGACGGTGTAGTTGTAAAGAATTTGAAATTCGGACATGCTTTGACAAACGTGTGATAATCATGGGGTGATTTGCAATTATTCATTTTATAATGATATATAAGTAGAAGCTTCATTATTTGCATTTTATACGGTAAAATTTGTATTTAGAAATTAATGTGGGATGGACCTCATGTAGCCCAACTAGTCCAAGAAGGCTCAGCATGCTACCCCGATAGGATTCAGAATCTTACGCTAAGCAGTGAACGAACCAAAAAATTTAAATACAGGGTGTAAGTACAATAATACATTATAAGCTAAATTTTTTTCACAAGCTAAATAAATGCATCACAAGTTAAAAAGATCATAGTTCAATCGCTTAATTTCCTTAACATCCATACTTTATTTTTAGATAAGCAAAAGAGCGCAAAAGTACTTAGAAAATCTCAACGTTTGTATATTCGCTAAAGACAGGGGCGGAGGCACATTAGTGCTAGGGGGGGAGGGGGGAAAGGGGGAGGACGATCCTCGCACCCCACCAAAATTCTGTAAAAAAAAATCCTTTATACTCAGCCTATTAGCTATTTCGGCCTGCCCAAGCAGTCTCCCACTTCCAGCAATCCCTAAATTGTCAACGCCAACTGCCGCTCTGCTCGCGCTGCTGCTGCGCCGGCGCCGCGCGCCTCGGCCTCCGAGACTCCTCTCCGCTTCTCTGATCTCTCCCACGAGTCCGCGTCAAGTTCCCGGCTCCTCTCTGAGACTCCTTGCGGCCGCTCGCGCCCTCTCCGTTCGAAGTCTCCGCGCCTCGGCTCCGTGCGGCCTCCGCGCCTCCCGTCTCTGCGGCTCCGCTGCTCACTGGTCCTCTCCGCTTTGAAGTCTCGCGGCTCAGGCCCTCCCCGCGGCTCTGGGGGTCCGGGCTCCGCGGCTCCGGGCCTCCTCACGGCCTCCGTGGCTCCGCTGCTCACTGCTCCTCCCCGCTTCAAAATCTCCGCGGCTTCGGCTCCACGCCCCCGGCCTCCGCTGCTCCGGCCTTCGCAACTCCGCGCCTCCGAGCTCCGGCCTCCGCTGCAGAGCTGCTCACTGCTCAGTTGCTCCAGGCCTTCGTCCGACTGCTCCCGACGCCGCTTCAGCACTCCTCTCCTCCGGTTCGCCCCCTCAGCTGCTGCTCCCGATTCCAAGAAGGTATAATACTTTCTTTCTTTTAATTAGCATTGACATGTCGTAATCATATTGGGTGTTGTTATCGTCATTATTACTTTCTTAGGTAATTGTTTTGGTTCTTTAATATTGACAGTTGAACAATGTTTCGGTCAAACAAAAGAAGTTTAAATTTCTTTTATAAAAGCAGAAGGTATCTAGTGGACAATAGTTCGGCTAATTTGATGAGCATGGGGAATGAATTATCATATGAACATAATATTAATTTGAGAGATTTTATACCTTCAAGAATAGTCGATCTAATTTTGTCTGTAGAGCGTGTATTCCTGGTTTCGTCAACCTATATGGATGTATCCGGTTAACCAACGTGATGAGATAAGGAGGGCTTATCTTAGATTTGGTTCATATCAAATCCAATTAGAGAGTTTTTCGTTCTCTGGATCTCAGAAAAATCACCAACATTTCAAGCTTCTTGGTATAGTGAATTTTCTTGGCTCGAATATTCTCCAATGAAAAATGCTGCTTATTGTTTCAATTGCTATCTATTTGTCGAGCAGGAAAATATACAAAGTGGCCGGGATGTATTTACCGTACTTGGTTTTAATATTTGGGAAAAATTGGTGGGAAGAATTGTGCTTTTCGCTTGTATGTGGGAGTTGGTCTATGTTCTCCACATAATAATACAATAAGAAATTGTATTGTATTGATGAACCAACCAACCCATATTGATAAGGTTTGCAAAGACAATCAGAGATTATGGAGAACAGACTACGAGTAAACTTCAATCGATTGTTGCTCGTTGCCTTTGCATTTCAAGGATGGCTTTTCGAGGCCATGATGAGAGCACTGATTCAGATAATCGGGGTAATTTTCTTGAGTTGCTTAAATATATTTCAGCATATAATGAGGATATTGTGAATGTTGTTCTAAACAATGCTCCAGGAAATACAACATATACATCTCCTATGATTCAGAAGGAGATTTTACATGTGTTCGCACATAGGTGCGAAACAAGATTTAGAGAAAAAAAATTGAGATTCGAAATTTTTGCATTATTGTTGATGAAGCAAGTGATGAAGCTAAACGAGAATAAATGGCTCTTATTTTACGATTTGTTGACATCAACGGTAGCATTCAAGAGCGATTATTTTTGATCTTGCTCATGTTAAAGATACCTTATGCTCACTTTGTTTTCTACATATGCACAATACTTTTATTTACGGTCTGTATCTCAGATATTCGTGGGCAAGGATTATGAAGGAGCTAGTAAATATGCGTGGTGATGGAGAGGATTGCAGCATTTTTCTAATGAATGTCCTGAAGCTTTTATGTAACATTGTATGGCTCATCGACTACAATTGGCTTTAGTTACAACTGCTAGAGAGGTACATCATGTTCAAGAGTTCTTTACGGATTTATCTTTTATCATTAATGTTGTTGGTGTATCTTGTAAGCGTCATGATGAGCTACAAGCCGCTCAGGTCAAAAAATTGTTACGTAAGATATCCAACGATGAGATTGAAACCGGAATGGGTGCTAATCAAATCGGTACTCTAAAATTAGCAGGTGATACTCGGTGGTGTTCTCATTTCGAATCTATTTGCAGCATTCTCAACATGTATAGTGCTTGTTGCTCTATTCTTGAAATTATTATAAAGGATGGCTCAAATTTTAAAATAAGGGGAGATGTTAGCGCGGCTTTTGAAAAGATTACATATTTGAATTTATTTTTATATTACATTTGAATGAAAGAGATTTTGGGCATACTACGACTTTGTAAGATTTGCAGCAGAAATCTCAAGATATTGTAATACAATATATTTTTGTTAGGAGCACAATATTGCTTATTCGAGAGTTGAGGGATGATGGATGGACTAACTTTATAGACACCGTTATGTTATTTTGTACGAGTCATGATATTTTTATTCCGAGTTCGGAACTTCTCATTTTGTAGGCCGGAGTAGTCGTCGCGGTGGCTATGTCACCATAGAGCATTATTACCTTTTGATGTGTTCAATGCTACAATAGACTTCCAGCCACAAGAAATTGGTACAAGATTCAATGAACGAGTTATGGAGCTTTTGAAACTTAGTGCTGCATTAGATTCAAGATATGGATACAAATCTTTTGATGTTGAGGCTATTAATACACTTATTAAAGACTATTATCCTCGTGATTTTGCAACTCATGAAATGGAGTGTCTAAAGTAATCAGTTGAGGCACTTTTATTTGCTGTGGCGACGGATGATCGAGATTTGTTCGGATTGTCGTCTATTGAGAGTTATGTGAAAGGTTTAGCAGGACACAGAAGTGCAAGGACTATCTCCTTGTTGATAGATTTGATTGTCTCATTTTAACTCTTCAATGTCCCACTGCAAAGTGAACGCGGATTTTCAGGTATGAAAATTGTGAAGACGAGGTTGGTAACAAGATGGCTGATGAATTTTTTTTTACTGACAGTTTAGTTCTTTACATAGAAAAGAAGAATTGCAGAATCATTTGATTTTAGATTTTATACTTGATGATTTTTGTTTCTCTGTAAAAGAGCGTCGTTCACAATTTAGTTAGAAAGTATTGCCAATTATGGTATTTAGTAAGAGTTATGTATTTGATATTTATCATAACTTTGTTGCTAAATGTTTTAATTATATTTTTGTTGTTTTTTGTTCTATTTTTATAATTTAGTTACCATCGATATTTTCTGTGGATTTTTGGCCCTCCAGTTGAAAATCCTGGCTCCGCCACTGGCTAAAGATATTTTATGACCAAGTGAAATACTGTTTCACAGGGACTTAATCATTTAGTCAGTAACTCTTTAAGAAAAAGTAGCTATCTTCTAATCACTGTCGACACCCCATTTTGTCCGGACGGTCACAGTGCACTGACCTAGCTCGGCAAAGCGCATTTAAACTGCCTATTCGGTCAGAAATTGCTTGCCTGATTAAGCCTTAATTTTGAATCCACTTCGAATATATACATGCGATAAAATTATAATGCTATACACACGATCGTGTTGAAATATATGCATACACATACCCATGTAAATATACATACAGTTCACAACATAACCCAAAAACAAAAAAAAGAAAAAAAAAGAATAAAGGGGATGGGATGGGCACTGCACCAGCCCACCCATCCCATTGAGTTTTTCACCTACCCCTTTACGCACCATGATAATCTACTTAAATTCTACTTCCTCCACACGCCTCCCCTTATGCAAACCAGTTTCTCTCCCTCCTCATTCTCCATTACAAATACCCTCTAAACAATCCACAAAGGTGAACAGTAAAGTAAAAAAAAAAAAAAAGAAGAAGGCAAGACCTGAAAAAAAAAGGAGAAGAAGAGAAGAGAGAGAGAGTTGTAACGAGATTAGCGAGAAAAGAGAGGCGATGGGAGCTCGTCAACTTCCGCCATTCACCTCGGTCGCCTTACTCACATCTCCGGCACTTCATTGAGCTCTTGCCAGACCGTTGCGCTGTTGCAGGAAAAAAAAGAAACGAAAGTCGCCGAGCGTCGCGTCTAAAAAAGCCGACGAAAACACCAATACATCTCGAAACCTCGTAACCCTCAAAAACTTTACCTTCGTTTGTCCTTACGATCTACACAGTACTGCGCCGCCGTGGCTTCGCCGGTGACGCGCCACGGCGGAGAAAATAAAAAACAAAAAAAAATACTAAGATGTTGCCACCCACAAATAATCATCATCGTATGAGAACGAAAAACAGATTTTACAAGTGAATCTCGTAAACGTCGGAAACCCTAGAATCACTATTTTTAACTGCAATTCCGACGACCTCCCGAAACGTGCCGTCGTTGTCGTAAACTCAAAAACATGCCAAACGAAGCTCCGAACTCGATTTTCGACACCATAAACGAGTTCGCGATGGCTGAAAACCCTAGGGAGCATAAATGCAGGGGTCGCCGCACCGCCGGCGAGAACGCCGGCGGTGTCCCGAGCTCGCTGTCGCGCAGCTCGCGACAGCGAGCTGGGGAAGACAAGGGCGACCGGCTTAGCCGGTCGCTGACCGGCTGAGCCGGTCGCCCGCGAGTTTAAGTTAGTCACGGTGGACCGGCCCCAGCTCGGGTCCAACCCAGCGCGTACGCGCCTGGGCACGAGCCCATTCTGGCTCGCGGGCCCAGACCATTGGTCCGCCCCATTCCATTGAGCCATAATCGATTTAAAAAATCAATTTTTAAGCCTTAATCTAGGTAAATTATTAATTTAATTGCGATCTTTAGTCTTAAATTAATAAAATATCAATTCTATTATAAATTTTCTAACCTAGAATTAGTGAACGGAGTTCGAACTAGTATTTAAAATTGAGTTTAGAGTGAGGCGGTTACCGAACCTACATCTCAGCTATATATATATATATATATAATAGTATATATTATATATATATTATATTATATATATATATATTATATATATATATATATATATATAAATATATATATAATATGTTATTGTTTTTTTAATAAGATCATGTTAGATTTAAGAGGTCCGAGCGAGGTGGCTATCCGAACTCCATACCTCAATGTATTTCTTTTGTAAATTACATTAATACACGAAAATGCGTAAATAAAATAAAAAGGTTAGGATGAGACGGTTTACCCGAATCCTACACCTCGGCCGCAGCTTATATAAATTTTATTTACGTATAAAAAAACCACGTCCACATCAATACAAGAATAAGATGAGGTGGTTACCTGAATCCTATGTCTTAACCAATCAACTTCACGAACTAACATGATTACACGAATTATTTAACAGGTGACATCGCTTACATTATGATAAAATAATATTAATTTGAATTTTATTATATAAGAAAAAGAATGAGGTGGTTATCGACTTCTAAATTCCCTTATATTATATACTATTAAACGGACGATGAAGAGGAAACGGAAACGCGCTGAGCCCAACCTAATAAAATAATCAATTTTCACACACCCACGACGTTAAGCAATTTCGGCACTACGACTCGACATTAACGAACTATATTTTTGCATGTTCTATGTTGTAGATATTTGTTACAAATATGTTCTGCAGTAATTCCTGAGGTTTAGGCATGATGTGGTTATCCGAATCCTATACCTCGACGATGATTTGTTTTCATATATATTATCACACCTGCATAATATCCAAATATTCCGTTTGAGTTTTTAAATTAGCACAATAATAGAATGAGGTGGTTTTATCCGATTTCTAGAAATCTTGCTAATTTATGTTCAATAAGGTGAAAATAGCGAATCTTAACTTCAATAAAGCTAAACCACTTAATTAATGAGTTACCTCTTTTGAGGGGCAATGTGGGGGTGTCATGTTCTTCCCCACACGTAATCGACGAACGAGACCAGAATCTCAAACATGCCTTATCCGATTTCCTAGATTTCCATAAATATCTAGGTGGCGACTCCAAAATTCCTTCCCATGAGGGAGGTCGTCAATCAGATGGGATCCGTGGGGACTCGTCAGGCTCGTTCAATTAAGTGGTTTAAATTTATTTAAAGTTTAGACTCTTTCGAAATTTGGACATTATGCAAGTAGTATTACTTCTTCTATTCACTTTTTTTGGAATATATATTACTTCTTGTTTCTACTTCTTCTGCTTCCCAGTATGTATAGAGTAATCACGATCACATTTATTTTATTGTTGGCATATGCATAAACCCAGGCCTCGACCCGGCCTTAGTTCTGGGATAATATTCGAAGTCGGATAGCGCGGTGTAGTCGTAAACCCAGCAATGAGGGTATTTAGTTTGATCCTCTGGTGCAATAATGGAATTCGTGTGCAAATGGCACATGGGTATCCTTAAAACCCAGCCATTTAAGGCGTCCTATAGTTGCATAGCCGCATTGGTTTGCACACATTGCACATCTGAAGCGAAAATGCAAGACATTAACTCTAAGTTTTTAATTATGTACGAGCATTTTTTTTCTTATTTATTTATTTATTATTATTTTTTTTTATTTTTTTTTCCCTCGCTCATATTCATTCCTCATTTTTCATATACCTGCTTGATCAAACCTATGTTTGTTATCAGGCTAAAAAACCCAATGGAGCAAGAACTTGTAACAATGCATATTCACCATGCGACTATAGAAATCGGGATCCTTAAACAATTATGGAACGAACTAACAAAGGAAGAGAAGGTTAGATGTAAAGATCAGTTCGGCCCTTTAGATGATCTAATTAATTTCGAAGTGAACTGGAACTTTATCAAGGCAATTATATGGTTTTGGGACAATAATCGAAGATGCTTTGTGATAAACGAATCTGATTTTTGCCCAACCATCGAAGAATACAGTGTCTAATGAAGCGTGCAGTTAACAAGGTCTCCTTCATGTACGTTCCTAGTGCAGAAGAGAAGCCGCCGAGACAACTCGCTAGGCTCATGGGCAGACAGTTCGCCGCAGTGGCCCCCTACATGCAGCAAGATTCTAATATTCGCATAGAAAAGCTGATAGCACTCAGGGATGAACTTATTGAGAAAGATGGGATTGCAGATTATAAAGTCCGAACATTTGTCCTTGCTGTGTACGGTCTGATCATCTTTCCAAAATCACCGAATACAATTGACAGCGAGATATATTATCTGGTGTTCTCTATGTTTCATCGACAGGTCAATCCTATTGCGAGCATTCTGGCAGAGACGCTGGCTACGCTTAATAAAGCAACTCGAACTAAGAAAGTGGGCTTTAATTGTTGCGCGCCACTCTTACAAGTGTGGGCATATTATCATTTTATAGAATCCTTTGTGCACAATCCGTATCTGCGGATAAAAACGCCGATACCAGAAGTTCGGACGTAAAGGAAGACGAAGCATGAGCAGTGGAAAGAATACCTCCGAAATTTGACACAGACAAGATGGTTTGGACAGTTTATGCTGGGACACAGGCCGTGGAAAGTTCTACTGAAGTGTTTCCCCTACAATTGGGTTCCACTCTTTGGTCCTTGGACTTGTGTCAGCTACACTCCAGCCACTGTTCTGAGACAACTTCAGTACAAACAGGAGTGCTTGGAATACGAAGGACTAGGCGACACAGAATTTGAGATATGGGTCAAAGAAGGCAACAACAGAAAATTACACAAAGATGCAAATACAATGAAGAAAAGTTGGGAACATCAAGAGTATCGGCTCATCGAATCGAACAAAGGAAAGGTAATCGGGAAGAACAACGCCTATGTACCTCCGAGCACGGGAACAAGCAGCAGTGATGATTCTAGAGAACAAACAACCTGAATGCCCAAGAAATTAAGCTTGGATCAGATGATGGAAGAAGTGCTACAAGAAAGGGAACAAGCCCTTAGAAGTGAATTGGAACACAGAATTAAAAGCTTAGAAGAAGAAAATCGAAAGGCAGACGCTTCACAGGCAGAACATATCAGAATCCTAACCGCAGAGCGTGATCATCTCAGCCAAATGAATCAGCTGCACAGACTCGATAAGAAAGATCTCGAAGAACAGAAAAATCAGAAGGAGGAAGAACAGCAAAAACGGGACCAAATGTACAAGATAGAGCTAAGAAAGAAAAATAAGGAGATAGCAAACTACAAAGAAAAATGTTCCCACCTGCAACAGATCCACACGCAATCCCTGGAGGAGGAAAAGAACAAACATAATATGCTAGCTGATGAATGCGAAAAGCTCCGCAAAGATAATTTTTCCTTGGCACATATGTACAAGGAAAAATCGAAGAGCCAACAGGAATTTGAGACCCAGATTGATAGGATGGAGGGTGATCTGGGATGGTACAAAGAAGAATGCCACTATCTCGGCAAAGGTTTCGACATCGCTAAAAAGGAAAGTTTTAAGCTCCTCGACGCCGTAAAAGATTGTCACGGATATAATGAATAGTATAGAGAGGCTATGCAATCGTTCGCAACATAGAATCGCTGCAAACATCAAGAAAGCACGTACCAATCTTAAACATTATGTGGATATACGCCAAGCCTGCGAACCAGCAAAAGCACCGAGACAGAAAATGAGGACACCGGAGCCTGGACAATCTTCATCAGCACAAAACTTCTTTGATTAGAGAGACGTATTTGTGATATGTGCTCTTTTGGGTTACTTTTTGATGTATGGGGATACCTCCCTTAGTAATGTAAAAGGATTAGAAAGTGTACTTTCTACCAATGAATGAAATATGTTTATTCCAGTCACAAGGATCCCGACTATCTATATAGTTAGCGTGAATATGTATTGCTCAAGTGAACGGAATCACTGAATTTTAGCCTAATAAATAAACATGGGTATTTAATGGCACCGCTCAATTACATTCTCCAAATCCCTCAGCGCATTCTTTATTCGAAACAAGATACAATTTTAATACGGCTTTCATTCTAGGCATTATTCTTTTCTTTCACACTCCTTAAACTACGATTTTTATTTTTATTCCTCTACTACAAGGTCATCATTGAGAAACCTCCAATCAAGAAGTCTCATTTCACGCGATCAAAAGGGAAAGTCATGGGCACCTACGAGGACATCCAAAATCAGACCACAGAACAAACTTTGAGAGAAGAACTACAGCTCGTACGAAAGGAAAATGCAGAATTGGCAGTACAGGTTCGGGCATTAATGCTGCAATTGCAGAATAACCAACAGCACCATTCATCTCCACCGGGTTTCTCGCCTCCCGAGCCTAACCCAGGATCTACCTTAACTCATGAGCAAACACAAGCACCTCCGCCTCAACCACCATCAGCCCCGCCAGAATCCTATCAGTATGAGAGAACGACATCTGTAGCCCCAATACCGCCAGTCAATCTCAATATCCCAGCTGTGTCAACGGATTATATGATCCCACCAACGGCAATAGAAAAGCAGCCCGTTGAGCAAATGGAGTATATACTAAGCAAGCTTAGGACACTAGAAGGAACTCAGGGTGCAACAGATCCCTCACAATTTTGTATTGTCACAGATGTAGAAATCCCAAAGGATTTTAAAGTTCCTGATTTTGAAAAATATAAAGGTACAACAGACCCTCTTGTGCATATACAGATGTACTGTAGCAAGATGGGAGCTTATCTGAAGAACGAAAAAATGATGATGTACTACTTTCAAGAGAGTCTGACTGGTCCGGCAATGAAGTGGTACCTTAACTTGAACAAGAAAGAAATACACTCCTGGAACGATCTGGCAAGTGCCTTTCTGAAACATTATAAGCATAATACAGATTTTGCACCAGATAAATCATCTTTGAAGAAACTGACAATGAGCAAAAATGAAGACTTTCGCACATTCGCTCTCAGATGGAGGAACGAAGCAGCACAAATAGAGCCTCCGATGACTGAAAAGGAACTCGTTGATGCTTTCATTGATTTAGAGTGCCTGAACACTCAATACAAGTACTCTTGCGCTAACGCTATGGACTTTGCTCATTTAGTACGCACAGGCGTAAGAATCGAGTCAGCCCTCAGGTCTGTTGACGGTGATAAAAAGTCTGGAAAGAAGAAAGAAGAAGGCGTACACACTATCAGCACTGCGGGTTCATCTACCACACAATTTACGCAATCACCTTATAAAACTACCGGTAGGGGTAGTTATCAAGCTCGAAATAACCAACAAGACATCTGTTTACTATCAGCAAGCTCCACGCCCGCAATACCAGCAACCCCAGTACCAAATGCCGCAATACAATGCACCGCAATGCCAGCAACAACCACAGTATCAGGCACCGCAATATAGTGCGCCACAACAGCATCCACAACAACTATATCAATGGCGAACTCGTCCTACCGGCCGGCAGTACAACCCGCCACTTCCAGTACCACAAGCGGAAATTTTTAAACAACTGGCTAAAGAGGGATTGATGTCTCCAGTGCCCACCACCCCATGGCAACCACCATATCCAGCTTGGTACAACGCCAACCTCCATTGTGAATACCACAGTGGGGTCGCCGGACACGACACTGAGGGATGCCTTACCTTACGGAACAAGATTCACGACCTCATCAATGCCGGACGAATCAAGCTCAATCCCGTGGAGGAGAACCCTAAAGTAGCCCCTGAAACTTTGAAGGCTGATATCGGGACATCGGGAGTAAACATGATCGAAAGGTACGAAGAAGAAAGTGATACAGAAGGAGACATTGAGATAGACGGCCTTTTCAAACTCGAAATTCCAGAACTGTGCAAGATCGAGGAAATTATCATGTCGAACGGACAAGACCACCCTTTTATCCTGAACATCCCGAAAGTGAAGCCGCACACACCAGCAAGTCTTCTTCCGAAATACCAAGAAAGCCAAACTCTCTCAGCCTCAAGTGTGATCATCTCCAATATTACTGGCATAGGGGGCATAACTCGTACGGGCAGATGCTACACACCACAAGATCTAGCTAAAAGAGAAAAAGGCAAATCTAAAATTGGGGAAGAACCCACCGACGAAGAGGACTCAGAGATATATGTAAAGGAGAATGTCACTACAGAAGATGTTGAACAATTTTTGAAGTATATAAAAAATAGCGAGTATAACGTGGTCGAACAGCTGAGTAAGACACCTGCCAAGATATCCTTGCTATCCTTAATCTTGCAGTCGGAAATACATCGACAAACTCTGCTAAAAGTCTTAAATGAATCACATGTAGCGCAAGATACGTCAGCCGAGCAGATGGAAAGGCTGGTAGGCCAAATCCAAGCCCCAAATTACGTTACATTCTCTGACGATGAGCTAGGTCCGGACGGCCGAGGACACAATAAGGCACTGTATATTGCAGTCAGTTACAGGGACTATCACGTCTCTAGAGTACTTATCGACAACGGCTCCTGTTTTAACGTACTGCCCAAATCCACGTTCGACTTCTTTAAGGTTGATCCGGTGTATGTAAGAGCCACTAATATCATGGTACGTGCATTTAACGGAATGAAAGTTCGGGCTATTGGTGAAGTAGAACTGCCAATCAAGATCGGACCACACAATCGGACCACACATCTTCAGTATCGAATTTCACATGAAATCGACACAAATCCTATTATGCCATGCTACTTTGGAAGACCGGTGGTCCACACAGCTGGAGCAGTGCCTTCATTCTCTCCATCAAAGGTGAAATATAGTAAACGAAGCAAGCTGTCTTATCGAGATTTGCGCTGAACAGGATTATGTGATAAAACAGACAAGTGGCCCGTGTGGTGTTCAAGCCACAGATGAAGAAGAAGGAGAGGAATTACTAAGGGGGTTTGAAATTGTTGCGGTAACACCAATGATTGAAGGGTTGTCCATTCGCCGACCTTCAATATCGAAGCAAGTAATAAATGCTGCTAAGGCCACCATCGCAGCTGTTGGGAAACGCAATCTCAAACAAAGAATCGATGAAAGCCAATCTTTTATCCAACCCAAAAAACATGAGGGAACATTTGGGCTCGGTTTCAAGCCGAAGACAGCTGATAGAGAGAGAGCCAAGGTAGAAAAAAGAGAGCGCAAGCGCGCTAAGTTGGCCGGAGAGCCTTACAGCGAGCCCCCCATGCAGATTCCTCCAACGCTGAGAGCCTTTCGTTCAGCTGGTTTCATCAACGTACCAAATATTGAAGACTTACATATTTCTACCATTGAAGATGATGACCATCCCGCCGGCATCAGGAAAATTGTGAAAGGGGAAGCTGTAGGAAACTACAAAGTCACTCCAATAGTATTCCCAGCAAAGTAATATTTTGAGTCATATCCCCTATTTTGTCCTCAGTTGTCAATTTAAATTTCTTTTGCTTTGAGTCGGTCAATGATGTTTGTTTTGGTATATTTGCTCTCAAAAAGTTATGGAATGTGCTTTGTTTTGTAAAATTGACAAACCTTTTGTAAAATTGTCGACGTTGCTTATGAATGAAATTGTCCTTTATCATATCTTCCTTATTCTCATGCACGCCCCTTCTTCTTATAGGATACCCTCGCCTAAACAATATTCTTTGAACAATGACAATCACTCGACCGTTAATAAAGAATTAATTGCTGAAACTGAGCTTAACCAGGAGATAGAAGTAGAAAAAGGAGAAGAAATAGAGAACCTCTCGATACCACTTGAAGTGCAGGTTGAAACCATAAATCTAGGAACTGAAGAAGAACAACGCCTAGTCAAAGTGGCAGCGTTACCAAACGAAAAGGAAAGACAAAGATGGGTCAACTTCCTGCGGGAATATGAGTCTGTGTTCGCTTGGTCGTACCGAGATATGCCAGGATTAGATCCAGAAATCGCCAAGCATACCTTACCAGTTAAGTCAGATTGCAAACCAATAAAGCAGAAATTAAGAAGAATGAAGCCCGAATTGGCAAGTAAGGTAAAAGAGGAGATCGACAAACAATTAGAGGCAGGATTTATCGAGCCTGTAGATTACGTTGAATGGCTGGCTAATATTGTAGTCGTACCCAAAAAGGATGGTCGTATACGGGTATGTGTCGACTATAGGGACTTGAACGCTGCTAGCCCGAAAGATGACTTTCCACTTCCTCATATCGACATTCTCGTCGATCAAGCTGCAATGCATGCAGTTTATTCTTTTATGGACGGTTATTCAGGTTATAACCAAATCTTAGTAGATCCTGAAGACAAGAACAAGACAGCATTCACTACACCTTGGGGGACTTTCTGCTACCGGGTCATGCCATTCGGTTTGAAAAATGCAGGAGCAACATATCAACGAGCAATGGTGATAATATTTCATGATATGATTCATAATGAAGTAGAAGTATACGTTGATGACATAGTCGTGAAGTCAAAGGAAGACGAAGATCATATCTACGTACTTAGGAAAGTTTTTGAGAGGCTTAAGCAGGTGAACCTGAAGCTAAATCCTAGCAAGTGTATCCTCGGCGTCACGTCAGGAAAGTTGTTAGGCTTTATCATAAGTCGGAAAGGCATCGAAATTGATCCAGATAAGATTAGGGCGATTCAGGAGATGCCCCCTCCAAAGAATCAGAAAGAAGTACGTGGATTTCTAGGAAGATTGAACTACATAGGGCGATTCATATCGCAACTCACCTCCACTTGTGAGCCTATCTTCAAGCTCTTAAGAAAGGGTCAGACTTGCGAATGGAATAAGGAATGCCAAGCAGCGTTTGAAAAAGTTAAAGAATATTTGAAGAATCCTCCCGTGTTGATGCCGCCGGTACCTAATAGGCCATTATTGCTATACGTGACCGTGCATGAGGAGTCTATGGGAGCACTGTTAGCACAGCATGATGACACGGGAAAGAAAGAGCGAGCTATTTATTACCTAAGCAAGAAGTTCAATGACAGTGAAATTCGCTACACATCAATTGAAAAGACATGTTGTGCAGTCGCTTGGGTCGCTCAACGACTCCGCCATTATCTACAAAGCCATACGACATGGCTAATTTCAAAAATTGATCCTATCAAGTACGTTTTCGAAAAACCTTATTTGTCAAATCGCATTGCCAGATGGCAGGCCTTGCTTTCACAATACGACATCATGTACATGACCCAGAAGGCAATAAAGGGAAGTGTTATAGCTGATATGCTTGCCGATCAGCCGATAAACGATTATGAGCCTGCAAGTTTAGACTTTCCTGATGAAGACATCTTGGCAACAATGAAAGAAGGTGAAGGCATCGACAAAGAAACCTGGATCATGAGGTTTGATGGGGCTCTAAATTCACTGGGCAAGGGGATTGGTGCCGTCCTAATATCTCCGGAAGGTAAAAATTATCCGGTGGCTGCTAAGTTAAAATTCAAGTGCACAAATAATGTCGTTCAGAATATGAAGCTTGGTGCCTTAGGCAATCAAAATGGCTCTTGAACATGAATATAGAAAGAAGTTAATGGTTCTACGGAGACTCAAGTCTTATCATACATCAGTTGCAGAATGAGTGGAGTACTCGAGACCCGAAGTTAACTCCATACTATGAGTACCTCAGCTCATTGATTAAGAAATTCGACGAGATCCACTTTGACCATGTCCCAAGAGAACAAAACCAGATAGCTGATGCCCTGGCAACTCTGGCGTCTATGATCACTCTGAATGGCGATGATGAAATAAAATATGTGAGGATATGTTGCCAAGACATACCCGCATACGAAGTTCTTAATATAGATGAAGAACCAGATGGTAAACCTTGGTATTACGATATCTTGATGTACGTGATGCGCCAAGAATATCCTCCTCAGGCTACCGAAAATGATAAGAAGACCATCCGTAGACTGGCCATGGGTTACTTTCTCAGTAATAATGTATTGTACAAGAGATCTTTTGACGGACTGCTCCTAAGGTGCTTGGACGAGAACGAGGCTAAAAAAATGATCATAGAGGTACACGAAGGGAGTTGTGGATCACACTCCAGTGGTCATGGTATGGCAAGAAAAATCTTGAGGATGGGATACTATTGGCTCAAGATGGAAACTGATTGCATTGAGTACGTCAGGAGGTGCCACAAATGTCAGGTATATGCAGATAGAACCCACTTACCTGCTAGTCAGCTTAACACGTTTACTCCAGTCTGGCCATTCTCTATGTGGGGTATTGACATGATTGGCCCGATCTCCCCGAAAGCTTCAAATGGTCACCGATTCATTCTGGTCGCCATTGATTACTTCACAAAATGGGTAGAAGCTGTCTCATATGCAAATGTGACGCAATCTGTAGTGACAAAATTTCTCAAGAACAATATTATTTGCCGGTATGGGCTTCCCGAAAGGATCATCACCGACAACGGTACGAATTTGAACAACAAAATGGTAGACAGGCTATGTAATGAATTCAAGATCAATCACCATAACTCTGTACCATATCGCCCGCAAATGAATGGTGCAGTCGAGGCAGCCAACAAGAATATCAAGAAGATCATTCAAAAGATGACAGTCATATACAAAGATTGGCACGAAATGCTTCCTTATGCGCTGTTCGCATACAGAATAACCGCTAGAGTCTCAACTGGGGCAACCCCATATTCCCTCGTATATGGAGCAGAGGCGGTGGTACCAGTAGAAGTTGAAATTCCCTCATTACGCGTGTTAGTTGAAACACAACAAGACACAGAAGAATGGATCAGATCCCGATACGATCAGCTAAACTTAATTGACGAAAGAAGAATGACCGCACTATGCCACGGACAAATTTATCAGAAAAGAATCTCTCGAGCTTATAATAAGAAAGTCAAAGACAGGAGAATCAAAAAAGGCGACTTGGTGGTCAAGCAAATCAACCCAATAATAGCAGACCCAAGAGGAAAATGGACCCCGAATTATGAAGGTCCCTATATTATCAAGCAGATTCTCTCAGGCGGGGCATTGGTATTAGCAGAAATGGATAATCCGGATTGCCGAATTATTGTCAACTCGGATGCTGTGAAAAAGTATTACGCATAGACTATAACACTACTGTACCCATAAGTTGATTACAATGAAATGATGTTCTATCCATGTTCTCGACTTTGCACTGCAAAAAAAAAAAAAAAAAAAAAAAAAAAAAAAGAGAGAGAGAGAGAGGGAGGTGGGCCCGCTAGATCCAAGTGATTTAGGCAAAATCTGTTAGGGCACGTTTCATCAGTTCGGTCAAAGCAATGGTCTCAGCAATAATTTGAAATATTAGCGTGTCGGGCTAATCGTCATTGTTCCACATACATGCGTAAAACCTTATTATCAGTCCACCAGTAGAAACACCCCTGAGCCCTTCACTTTTTTCAAACAAACCCAAATTACCCACAGCTACACAGAGTCAAAAGTCAACCTTCATTCACCCAAGCCGGGGAGATATTTGTTCAGAAGCAACGTTGTTAATTTTACATGTAATTTTGTCATTTTGGCATAACGATCACTTTTATAAGCTTAAGAGAACAGAAGCACCGACGAGCAACATTTGATTATTTTTCGACCTTAGTCAAAAGACAATTTAGAGCATAACTGAACATAACTACAATAAAATGCGTGAACGAGGAATATTTCTGCCTCTCAGACTGTAGCAAACATCTCAAATCAGGCCAGAAATATCAAACTGGGGCAAATTTTCTAACGAAAATTTTATACTTGGGCAAATCCTCTGGAGAAGTTTTACGCTGAGGCAGATTTTCTGGTAAAAATTTCAACTGGGGCAAAAGTTGTCTAGTAAAAGTTTCTTGGAGCAGAATCAGTACAAACCAAAACAAACTTCTGGACAAATTTACATGAACCCCGACAAAACCTCTGTAGAAGACGTGAATCAGCCTGCAAAGGTGAATGTCAGCCCATGAACTATGCGTGAGATTCTACACTGATCAATTAGCGGGTTTCCCAATGTTGACCTTGACAAGCACATATATAAGTTGCATTATAATACGCATATTATTCACTCAAATCAAATTTCAAAATCACCACGTTCGCTCTACATAGATATATAACGAGTATCTATCTTCAATATGCTGCGAATTTCTATGATCAGTAGGGTTGCATTCCGACTTAGGGTACGCTTCAAATTCCAACCAAGGTAGGGAAAAGTCTGCCTGCGCATAGCATTATAACCAGGATAGGGAAAGCCTATCCAATCATATTTTCAACCCAGGTAGGGGAAAGTCCTGCCTAACGCGCAGTTATAAACCAGGATAGGGGAAAGTCTATCCAATCTATATTTTAAACCCAAAGGAGGGGAAAGTCTGCCTGCGCATCATTATAACCCAGGATAGGGGAAAGTCTATCCCAATCTGTATTTTCAACAGGGTAGGGGAAAGTCTATCCAATCTGTATTTTAATCTAAGTAATAGGAGAAAACTATCCAGTCTCATTTCAATATATGGTAGGAAAAGTCTATCACCCTCTCATTCAATCCAGTGTAGGAAAAGTCTACCTCATCTCATAAAATAATAATAAAATAAAATAAATTCTTTCATAAAAATCGTCGCTCTCTATCTCTTGCCGGACAAAATGAGGTATCTCTCTTATCTTTGTCTAATCTTTTCCCAAAGAATTAGACAAAGAGGGGCAACTGTCGACACCCCATTTTGGTCCGGGCGGTCCAAAGTGCACTGACCTAGCTCGCAAAGCGCATTTAAACATGGCCCTATTCGGTAGAATCTGCTTAGCCTGATTAAGCCTTATTTGATCCACTTCGAATATATACATGCGATAAATATATGCAATTTAACACACGATCGCCGTTGAAATATATCAAATACACATACCCATGTAAAATACATACATTCAACATACATAACCCAAAAAAAAAAAAAAAAAAAAAAAGGAATAAAGGGGATGGGATGGGCACTGCACCAGCCACCCATCCCATTGAGTTTTCACCTACCCCTTTACGCCACCATGATAACATCCTATTAAATTTCTACTCCTCCACACGCCTCCCTTAATGCAACCGGTTTCTCTTCCCTCCTCATCTCCATCTACAAATACCCCTCTACCAATCCAAAATAAAAAAGGTGAACCAGTAACAGTAAAAAAAAAAAAAAAGAAAGAGGCAACACTGTGAAAAAAAAAACAGTGGAGTAAAAAAAAAAAGAAAAAAGAAGAAGAGAGAGAGAGAGTTGTAGCGAGGTAGCGAGAAAGAGAGGAAGGAAGCTCGTCAAACTTCGCCATCCCACCCTCGTCGCCCCTACTCACGTCCCCGACGCTTCATTGAGCTCGCCAGACCGTTGCCGCGTTGCGAAAACAAGAGATCGCCGAGCCGTCGCGCGTAAAAACGACGAAAACACCAATACATCTCGAAACCCCCGGTAACCCCTCAAAAACTTCACCTTCGTTGTCTCCTTACGATCTACACAGTACTGCGCCGCCGTGGCTTCGCCGGCGGCGAGCCACGGCGGCGGAAAAATAAAAACAAAAAAAAATACATAAATGTTGCACCCACAAATAACTCATCATACGTATGACGAAACGAAAAACAGATTTTACCAGTGAACTCGTAAACGTCGAAAACACCTAGATCACCTGTTTCGACTGCAATTTCTGACGACCTCCGAAACGCCGTCGATTGTCGTAAACTCAAAAACATGCCAAACGAAGCTCCGAACTCGATTTTCGAACACATAAACGAGTTCGCGATGGCTGAAACCCTAGGGAGCAACATGCAGGGGTTCGCACGCGAGTTTTAAAGAACTCGCCGCGGACCCAGAGCCGCAGCGGAGGTTCCAACCCAGGCTGGCGCTCCGCGCCTGGGCGGGCGATCCCCCTCTGGCTCGCCGGCGGACCAATTTGGTCCGGCCCAAATCATTTGAGCCCAAATCGATTTAAATCGATTTTTAAGCCGTTAATCTAGGTTAATTAATTGAATTTTAATTTCCGATCTTTAGTCTTAAATTAACTAAAATATCAATTCTATTATAATTTTCTACCTAGAATTAGTGAACGAAGTTCCGAACATAGTATTAAAATCGAGTTTAGAGTGAGGCGGTTACCCGAACTCTACATCTCATCTAGATTTTTTTTTATATATGTTATTATTTTTAATGAGCTCATGTTTAACTAAGAGGTCCGAGCGAGGTGGCTATCCGAACTCCATACCTCAATGTATTTCTTTTGTAAATCACATTAATACACGAAAACGCGTAAATCAATAAAAAGGTTAGGATGAGCGGTTTACCCGAATCCTACACCTCGGCACAACTTATATGAATTTTATTTACGTATAAAAATAAAACCATGTCTACATCAATACAAGAATAGGATGAGGTGGTTACCCGAATCCTATGTCATAAACAACTTCTCGAACTAACATGATTACACGCATATTAACAGGTGACAAATCGCTTACATATGAATAAAATAAATATTAATTCGAATAATTTTATTAATATACAGAAAGAAATGAGGTGGTTATCCCGAACTTCTAAATTACTTATATTAATATATATTTAAAACGGGCGATGAAGAGGAAACGGAAACGCGCTGAGCCCAACCTAATAAAAATAACATTTTCACAAGCACTCCACGACGTTAAGCACATTTCGGCATCTAACGATCGACATTAACGAACTGATATTTTTGCCATGTTCTATGTTTTGTAAATATTTGTTTACAATAATGTCTGCAGTACCCCTGAGGTTAGGATGAGCGTGGTTAATTGGCGAATCCTATACCTCGCGATGATTTGTTTTCAATATATAGTTATCACAGCTGCATAACTAATCAAATTCGTTTGAGTTTTAAAATTAGCACAATAATAGAATGAGGGTGGTTTATCCGATTTCTAGAAACTTGTGCTAATTTATGCTCAAATAAGGTGGAAACAGCGAATCTTAACTTCAAATAAAGCTAAACCACTTAATTAAGAGTACCCTCTTTTGAGGGACGATGTGGGGGTGTCATGTCTTCCCCACACGTAATCGACGAACGAGCCCAAGAATCCCAAACATGCCTTATCCGATTTCCTAGATTTCCATAAATATCTAGGTGGCGACTCCAAAATTCCTTCTCCTGAGGGAGGTCGTCAACATGTATGTATAGAGTCCCAATCATATCCATATAATCCAAGTAATTGTTAAATTAATTAATAAAAGAACATACACCAAACTCCTCACCAACCATAAAAAGTTTTATTATAGGAAGCTTCTTCAATATTTGGGGAAATAAGATGACCTCATGAAGAGCTGGGGACTACCACCATAAAATCCCTCCAACCCTCCCACCAACACTCCCCTTCTAGAACATCAATGCCAGGCACACAAAGTTTTTTTAAAGATTATTGTAAAAATATTTATCTATAATTTATTATTTTTATATTGAAACAGATAAATTCACGATCGACACCATCATATATATATATTTTATTTGAAAATTCAATCTTCGATTTGAATAGGTCGAAGGTCTGTATTATCATTAATATGATATAGAAAAAATAAATCATCCGCATCTTTGAAGGTGGTATTTGCGAGATTCGAATATTATATATTTATTTTATAAGTTAAAAGTTCTAACCATCCGTCCTAAACGTCACAAATTAAACAAAAGAGAGAGTGAGAGTTCGTGCATACTTCCCTTCCTATATAAATCTTCTTTCTTCCAGCTCATACAACTACTACACTCATTGAAGATTTATATATATCCAGTGGCTGCGAGCACCGCCATGGGACGATCACCATGCTGCGAAAAAGAGCACACGAACAAAGGAGCGTGGACGAAGGAGGAAGACGAGCGGCTAATAGCTTATATTCGCACCCATGGCGAAAGTTGCTGGCGATCGCTGCCAAAAGCCGCCGGGTTACTTCGCTGCGGTAAGAGCTGTCGTCTTCGGTGGATCAACTACCTCCGCCCAGATCTGAAGCGCGGTAACTTCAGCGAGGAAGAAGATGAACTCATCATCAACCTTCACAGCCTCCTTGGTAATAAGTAAGTCATATATAACTTAAAAAGCAGCTCTTCCTTTGATATTTACGAGTTCTTAATTATATATGTATAGATATTTGTTAAAATATATTTAGTGTTTTTATAGTATTTTATTAATAATATTAGAATAGTTATTAATATATTATATTTGTATATATTAGAAAATATATTTGTTATTATGTACTCTTAGAACTCTATATAAAAATCATATTTATATAAGTATTTTGAACATTTAGACATAATATAATATTACAAAAAATGTTTCATTTAATATTTTCTTATTTTAACAAAAAATAGTGCAATATTCCTTATGGTTGAGATGAATTACATGACAGATGGTCATCGATAGCGGGGAAGTTGCCGGGGAGGACAGATAATGAGATAAAGAACTACTGGAACACACATATAAAGAGGAAGCTGCTGAGCAGGGGGGTAGATCCGGCAACTCACCGGCCATTGCAGCAGCGGCCGGACTCGAATGTTACTGTATCTTTCATAAAGGAAGAGAAGAAAGTTAACAGCGAGGACTCTCTTCCTCCTCCTTTATCATCTTTGCAGCAGAGGTGGGTGAAGAAGGAACTTGAACAACGACAATGGCGATGCCCGGATCTGAACTTGGAGCTTTGCATAAGTATTCATCCACTGCAAGAAGCGAGACAAGAGATCAGGGAAGTCGAGAGGGAAGTGATTTCACTGTGCTTCAGTTGCAGGTTGGGAATTCATGAAGGCCAGGAGTGTAACTGTTGGATTTCTGGGTCAAATATGGGAAGGTTTTGGATTACCGATCTCTAGATGATTGAAAGTAAATTGGGGGGGGGGGGGGGGGGGGGGGGGGGGGGGGGGGGGGGGGGGGGGGGGGGGGGGGGGGGGGGGGGGGGGGGGGGGGGGGGGAATTAAACTGATTTTAAATTGTGTTTTCCCTCTTTTTTTCTTCTTTTCTATGTACACCTTTAGAGTTTGGAGTTATGCTGATAGAATTCTGCAGTGTTTTGCGAAAAAAAAAAAATTTCTATGTTTAAGGTATAGCGTCGTTACTTGCATCCAGTTCATTTCTGACTTATATTTAAAAATATTTGTTTAAAATTTTTAAATTATAAAATTGTTCATAAAATAAAAACACAAAATTTTGTAATTTAAAATATCGCTAAATAAATAAATAATATTTCAAATAAATTAAAAAAATTTTATCAACTATATACGGAATCAACATATATGTCATTTATGCATTGTTATCCACATATCACGGTATGATAAATGAAAATGGTGAGACACTCGTGAAATGAGCAAATACTTTTCTGCGTGATTTTTGGAGACAGTTCTATTCGATGGACTAGTGTAAAAATTTCAAGGATAATAACTCTATAAAAAATAAATGTGAGAAAGTTGATTAATGTTTAACCAATTGTAAATTTCATTAAAGATATTCGGAATTATCAAATCGGACTTTTACGCCTTGTTATTAATATATCGTGGTAGGACAAATTGAAATTGGTAAGACACTCGGTGAAGTGAGCAACTACAAGTGTTGCTAATTAGTAGTCATAAAATCCAAAAAGTCTGAACATTTGCCGTCAATCTCACCAACTACTTTTTCTGCTTGATTTTTGAAAACTGTTGTATTTGATGAACTAGCGTAAAAGTTTCAAACATAATATCTATTTAAAAATAAATGTAAGAATGTTGATTGATGTTCAACCAAATATAAATTTTATTGAAAAATATACGAAATTATCAAATTAGATGTTTACACCTAGGGCTGAGCATTCGGGTCAACCCGACCCGAACCCGACACGAACCGAAATTTTAAGGCCAACGCCGAACCGATCCGATTATTTCACCCGAACGAATAAAATTCGGTCAAGTTCGGTTGGTTCGGGTTGACCCGAATAAATATCACAAACTTATTTTTATTTAACACAATTCGAATTCGGTATGTTTTCGGATTGGTTCGAATCCACCCGAATAGTTGGTAACTGAATATTTTGTTTAATGAAGAATTGCACTAAAAACAACAAAAATATTAATATATGATAGTGAGATAATTCGGGTCGCCAACCCGAACCGACCCGAAATTTGACCATCGAACCCAAACGATTATATAGACCCGAACTATTAGAGATGTCACCCGAACTGAACCCAAAATTTTGGCTTTGTTCGGATCGATTCGGTTCGATTTTTCGGGTAGGTTCGGTTAATGCTCAGCCCTATTTACAGCTTATTATTAATATATCACGATAGGAGAGATAAGAATTGGTGATACGCTCGTTAAGTGAGCAACAATAAATGTCAATAAAAAAATTAAAAAAAAAAGACCCAAATATCCGCCGTCAATCTCACCAACTACTTTTTGGCATGATTTCCTCGCCAACCCTACCTGACCTACTACCATTACCAACCTATATTATATGGTTCTAGAAGCCTTTCAGTTTGTTAACCTCTCTTCAAATATGGGGCAATGATCGGCAGGCCCCTGGCAGGCGCTGCGATTCAAAATTCAGCCGCTATCATCCGCGGGGACTTAAAAATATGAGACAACCTAACATTCGATTTCGGATATTTTTTGAAAAACTTTCAACATGAAAAGTTGTAGTTTTTTGACGAGATCTACAATTTTTCATGTTTGAAAGTTTTTCCAAAAAATACTTCTAAATAGATATTTTGGGGTTCGGAGTTAACGGATTTCTGAATGTCACGTCAAAACCGTTAAGCTTGGAACTCAAACACCTATTTAGAAGTATTTGGAAGAATTTTCAACATGAAACGTTGTCGATCTCGTCAAAATCTACAACTTTTTATGTTGAAAGTTTTTCAAAAAAATACTAATATAATAGTAAAACGGAAATACACATTTTACGAGAGAGGGACATAAACAGTAACCAGGGGCTGAATCGCGCGACCCCAAACTTAGGGGGGCTGAAACGCTATTGTCCTTCAAATATACCAAGCTATATGGCGCTTTGACTAAAAAACTCCCATTTAGAAAATTCAATCAAATAAATTCTTATTTTTTTAAAAAAAAATATAATCACTTCAAAATACATATAACTAAATATTTAAAAAAAAAATTTTGGTTTGATCTCAACTTTTTATTCAATCTTTTTTCATAAAATGTTTTTAAAATATGTTAGTTTCCAAAATTTTTGTAATAATATACACTTGGACCTTAAATAATCTATTCATCCATATTTTTTGAAAAATATTTAATATAAAAATAGAGGACACATAAAAATCTATTTATTTCGTAGTTAATTTTATTTCGAAAATCTTTATACGTACATAGTTTGACTTTATTTAATAATTATCTAAAAAAATAAAAATTTATTTAGAAGAATAATACAAAAATACGATGATATAACATTATTCTAAGGTCTTTTCCCGAATGGGAGAAAATGTGCAATGGATGAATATTGGGGCTCCAATAATGGAGTAGTTGTGCGAGAGCATTTGCGGGCGCACGTCTTTTAGTATAGAAAGTCTGTCATAGTACAAAAAAAATAATTTTATGCATGCAAAATTTATGGCTTTAAATTTATAAAATAATATAATTTACCGACTAAAAGATATATAAGCTTGCCTAATAAATGATATAAAAAACAATCTGAATAAATAAAATCCTATATTCTTAATTTTCTGCCAAATAAAATTGTAACAATTTTGTAGTTCCAACAGGTAGTATGACGGAGGATCAAAATTGAAGTTTCCTAATTTGCAGGAAAAAATATTATAATTTGCAACTGTCAATTAAAGTTTCCTGATTTTTCCAAAAAAAAAATTACAAAATCTCCATAAAACAAATATCATAATCACTATAAAAGTTGTCAAATATACAACAATTTATATTTCTGTATTTTTTTTTTTGTAAAAGTACTTATACATACATTTGACTTGATTTATCAGAAAATTCCAAAAATATATTTAAGAGGACTACATAAAAGGAGAGGCTGTAACATAAAAAAATAAAACAAATACATACATATATATATATATATATATATATATTTATATTATATATATTATAATATGTTGTATATATATATATATGTATATATATATATATATTTTATATATGTATGTATAATATATAGTATATATAATATATGTATGTATATAATATATATATATGTATATATATATTATTTATACTTATGTATATATATATATTGTATATATATATATATATATATATATATATATATATACTTTTGGAAAAAAAAAATTACAAGATTTGTTGTATTTTACAACTTTTTTTTATTCAAAATTATTTTTCAATATTATAACTAGCAAAGACTTCACAGTTTTCTATTTTTTATAAAAACTTTCAATTTTAAAATCGTAGAGCACATCATGTGTCTGCAATCTACAGACCTAACAATCCTACATAAAACAATTAAGAAACAGTAGATTAAGAAAAGACGGAGTCATAGATCGCGAAGCGAACCGACCACGGATCTAACAATCCGCTTTACGTCAAGAAACATGAATAAAAAGACTAAGACTTTCTCCTGGTATTGATAAAAATGATAATTACATATCAGCTCCTCTAAAATCAACAGTCGTATGTTTCAGCCTCCGAAAACGTACGACGTGGCGGTGCGCGAGCGCACCACATCAACATAAAAACAAATTTTTGAGGACTGAAATACAAGAATAAAACTTTGGAAGCTGATATACAATTACCCTTTGATAAAACCAATTAATTTTCTCAAGAAGAGAAAGTTGATTGAGAAGAAAAATTCTAATCTTGCATTGCTTTGTTTTTAGGGATAATTGCGTATCAGCCCCCCTATTTTGGGGTTTTGCAAATCAGCCTTCCGAAACGCGTTTTCGGAGGGCTGATTTGCAAAAAAAAAAAAACAAATCAGCCCCTGAAAATGCGAAAAACGAAGGGCTAAAACGGCAGAACCCCTTGTTTTTACGTATAGTTCTTCAATATATTTTGCTGGAGTCGAAGTTCATCTCTTTGTATTTGGGTGAATTTGACAACACTTGTTTACTTTTAACAGCTGTATATAGTAGTTTAATATCACTTACAGCAATATTTAAACTGCTATCTTTTTGTTTTCTTATTAGCAATATGAAAAAGAATAATGCCAATGACCTCCGCCGCATCGTCTATAAATTTATCAAAATATAATGGTCCACATAAATAAAAAATAAAAAATATTTATTTAAAAAATAATTTATATAAAGTTATAAACTTTAATATATAATTTTTATATCATACATCTTAAAAAATACTTCTTAAATTATTTTTTAGAATCTAAAATTTAAAAAATTCAAAATATATTTTTAAAAATAGTTCTAAAACATGTTGGAAACTCATTTAAAACTACAATTCTGAAATATCTATTTAAATGTTTTTTAAAAATTTACACATCATTAAATTTATAATTTTTATATTAAAAATTTTATACATACTTCTAAATTTTTTAAATTTTTTTTTTATGAAACTGGTAATACATTGATGCACATAATAAAACTCATGAAATCATTGGTAGAAGATATAATATATCTTTACAATTTATTAAATTTTATATATCTTTTATTTTTTTTAAAAAAAATAAAAGTAAAACTCGCCCCTGGATATTGGCCGTTTGCTCTCTGGAAGTGAAGAGAAAGTGAAAAAAATTAATTGAGAAATGATAAAAATGCTTGCTGGAAGTGAAGAGGAAGTGATAAAATTGAGAAATGGTAAAATAATAAGCATCATAATCTTAAAAGAAGAATTCTTAACTTGAATTTTCATATAAAATCTAGTGTGTGTTACATATGCTATAAAACCCTTATTTGATAATAGAATCATACTTATTTGATATACTTAAAACCACACTTATTATATTATAAGAACGCGTATAACGTGTTCCCAATGCACCGCTTGAATTATGAGTGTATATAAAACTTTTAAGATGATCTTAAAATTAAAGAGCAGCAAACAAGCATAATTATACAGGATTTAAAAACTAGAAAAAAAAAATCACCAAATCAATTTAAGTGTTACAAAATACAAACCACAAGCCAATAACAAAGTTAAAAGATTTAAATCTGCATACCCTCAACTGCTCTTCTTTGCCTTCATCTCAGCAATCCTTCTCTTTGCCAGAGTCCCTGGCCTAATAGCACTCTTCGGGTTCATAGCTTTACGGATCTTCAAGATAGCCCATGCGGCAGCTATAACATGCCCCGCGGCATCAAGCCCTTCATGCGTGAGCTCGGCCGCTTGATCTCCATACCTGCAATAATAAATAGCGACTCGTTGTACTGTGATTTGCTGCAGACCATATAACAACTTGGCTTGGATCGGAATATGATTTGTTACAACGAATTAAAAAAAGAAATACGCCTTCGATACATCTAGAAATAATTTGGTAGAAAAACACACACAACAAAGAACATAGCGATTTATATAGCAACTCTAGAAGAAAAAAAAAAATCGCAATGCCAGGTCTCTAATCATAAATGAAAGTCTTGAGAGCGAATCGTTTGTGGTAAAACATGGTAAAACAACTTACGATTCGCCTATGGCGCGAATCACAGCCGTCTGATTGACGTGCACGTATCACGAGATTTAAGAAAAACACACACAACAAAGAACATAGCAATTTACATGGCAACTCTGGAAAGAAAAAAAAAATCACAGTGCCAGTTCTCTAATCATAAGAATGAAAGTCTTGAGAGCGAATCGTTTGTGGTAAAACCACATACGATTCGCCTATGGTAGGCGAATCACAGCCCTCTGATTGACGTGCACGTATCACGAGATTTTTATAAAATTTTCGTCACTTATTTGACCTATTTTAACTTTGATCATCTTTTTGGCATAATATTTAGCTTTTTTTTAGAAAAACTTTAATTACAAAATTGGAGAGTATCAAAATTTACGATTTCGTAGTTTAACATTTTTCGTAAAAATGCTTAAAAATAGATCAAATAAATCGACGAAAATTTTATATAAAATCTCGTGATACGTGCATGTCTAAGCATGTCAATTAGATGGCTGCGATTCCCGCCACAGACGATTCGCTCTTAAGAGTCTTACATAATCAAATAAGACAGTCAGCCATACAAGTTATCTTCTGCAATAAGGAGACCAGATACCTTGCTATATTACCAACACAACCAACCTACATCTGATCAAATTTTGACAGTTTGTTTAATTAACGACCCTCTCCTTGACATGTTAATCTACCTATAATGTTAGTATTATCCTCGTCCTAGTCCAATTTAATAAGATACAGACCTGTGAGATACTAGTTCTGTAGTCACGACCGACGATGTTCCCAGGATATTCTTCCCAACTTCTTCAACTGCATCCCAGATCTTCTCTGTTGTGCATTAGCAATACATCAATTAGTAGTCGGCGAATAACAAATACACACTTTTGCAAAATGCAGCTAGAAAAGACGACACAAAACGACATATTATTAAACTTGCGACAACGAAGTACATACACCGGGAATGGACATGGAAGCAAAAAATTGCACAAGATACCGTGTCGAAACACATGATCGACAACTAATTGTCTGCTAGTGACGAACAAGCATTTCAAGTCCTCAAACATTCAAACTACAATAATAACAGTTCTTATCAGCCAGTTTGATTCTAACCAGCTTGTTCCTTTCGGAAAAAAGCATAACTTATGAAGCTCTAATATGAAAAATGGTCTCATTCTAACGCAATTCCACACAAACGCAGGACCATCCTATAGAACTCGTGATACAACAATGGCTGAGCAAACATTCACAAACAGAGACATAAGCATGTATCTTTCGAGGTTAATATCAAACTTAAGGGATGGTTGTCCCTCCCCTCTTGACCCAAAAAGGGAGACATAAGCCCAAAAAAAGAGACAAACATATAGAATGTTGGTGGAAAACTGCACAACATTCACAAATATTAGGAATACTCTTATGTAGGGGTGAACTGATCTCGAACTTAATAATAAACAAATTATAAACATATACTACTATTTTTATGGCTCTTATTTATAAGTTTTACTATGCCTTTACGTTTGCACATTTAAATTATAATTCATTTCTCACTTTAAATTATTGTATATATTTTGGCTGTCTATTGAAGTTAGAAATTGATATAATAAAAAAAATATTTTCTTAATTTTACTAGGATTGATAGTCAACGAGCTATATCAAGGCAAGCGCGAATATCACTACTTGTTTAGATCGAATTTGAATCGAGCTTTAGGAGAGTCGAGCTCGAACTGTTCATGAGCTGCTCAACTAGTTTACAACCCTAATTAAAACTCGATAACTCCCCCATTTCAAAAACACACCTTTGGGTGAAGATCAATGAGGACTTAGGATCAACTAGAACAGAACGTCTTAACATTTCAAATGAAGAACATACCGAATCCATCGAGCGATGCTAAGACTATCTCCCCAGGTAGAAGCTCAAAAAACTTCCTTCCAATTACTGAATTAACAACAGAGCCCGTAAAATATCCAGAGAACCTAATAACTCCAGAAAGGACCCGATTTACAGCATTTTCTGACGCTTCTGTCACGCTCTTGACCCTGCCGATGAACATCAGAAATCAGAACATCATAAATTCTTATAATCTCATAGGAAGTCAATCACTTCTATTACCTTAATTAGTTATGGAGGTGATATTATGTACCCTGCAGCGAAGCATAGTACACTAGAGGTTTTGTTGAAAAAAAATTGTTTTTTATAATTTTTATATTTCATTTAAAAAAAAATCAAAGTTAACTAATTTTAATTTTACAATTAATACACACTTCAAAACCTTTAATTCTTTATTAAGAAATTATTCCTTCAATTTTTTTTATAAAATTATAAAATATTAAATTTCTTTTAAATATTTCTTATATATATAATTTTAATTTGATCTGATAATCTAAAACTTAGATTTACTTGGAATTGTGATATAAAAGGAGAATCTAAATGACATCATTTCAAAAAAAACTAACCTACGCATCATATTCCAGGTGTCAGGACTGATCTCCACGGGCTTCTCGCCGGGTTTTATCTTATTTTTCAGAGTCTCATCGACCCACTTCAGCCTCTCCACCGTCACGTCTCCGCCCCAAACAATTCCCCTGATAATCTGCCCCGATCCTTTCGCGATCGCCCTCGCCACCGAGCTGCTATACTCATCAACGTTCGGCGCCAGCGCCATCCAGTAAGCCGTCGATCGCTCACGCAGCCTCTCCTTCTTCTTCCCGCCTTTCGCAACATCCTCTGCCGCCACGTCTCTCTCCACCGATCCATCTAGAATGTCGGCCCCGTCTGTATTCCCCTCTTCCCTTACTTCCTCCTCCGACAAGTCGGTGCGTTCTTTAAGAATTTCATCCAGCTTGCTCAGGATTTCCTCTTGGCCTTTGACGGCGAAGGTGAGGCCGTAGCTAAGAGGTTTCGAAGAATCTTCGGAGTCTGATGGATCTCGGACAGTGAAGAAGTAGTGGGCGGCGTCGAGTTTGACGGCATGGGAGTCGCGGGCGAGAGGCCACTGCACGTCGGCGACGCGAGCGACGATGGTTGCGGCGGTGGAGCCGTGCCGCACGCGGGAGACGGTGAGCTCACCGGAACCGAGCTCTACGCTATTGTCCTTGTCTACGAGGTGGAGGATCGCGCCCGGGACTCGGACAAGGACCTCCTCGACGGGAGTTTCGCCGTCGTTGCTAGAGAGATCGGCAGGATCGATTGTTGGGTACAGGGAGGACTTCTTGTTGTTGCTGTTATCAGAAGCCATTAAAATTTGATCTCTGCAAAAGAAGGAAACAAGAGTGCAATTGGAATGAGCGTGGAACGAATTATCCTAAAGAAAGCTTGCCTTATGAGGAACGGAGGGGGTGATGCGAGACGTAGGGAGGAGGGAGTGGAAGTGCAGTGGGTACGTGGCACGGGACGTGGGCGTCCGGACGGTGCGCGAGAAGCGAGATATATGACACGTGCAAGCTTATGAATCTGCCACGTGTTTAGACATGCACACTGTTGTGTTTTACACGGTGGACGAATGCTCTAGAAATGCAGTTAATTAAATGGAGTATATATTAAGAAAATTACTGGACGCCAACAAAAAAAAATCTCTTTATGATTGATTCATTCTACGTCGCAACAACTTGAACGCTGTAGAATATCTAAAATTTCTGTGTATGTATACTTTGCTACATTTTTTATAGTATTCAAAATATTTGCAATACATTCGGGGGACACGGCTCTCCTGATTTAGACGAATCAGAAATCACCGAAACGGACTGCTGAGATCGGCCGATCCGAAAAAATACGGATTTCGAGATCTCGTATAAAACTTTTATCGATTTATTTGACATATTTTTAAGTATTCTTTGAAAAAAATTTGAATTATAAAGTTGTAATTTTGATTAGATCTACAACTTTATAGTTGAAAATTTTCTGAAAAAATATCCAAAAATATACCGAAATGATGACTAAAAAATTTTTTGATATTGTTTCGAAAAATTTTTAACTACAAATTTGTATATCTTATCAAAATTGTAGAGTAGTTTGTGTGAGTGTAGTTCAATTTTTTTTCTGAAGAAGAGAGTGGGTGACTTAAAAATAAATTAAATAAGTCGATGAAAATTTTATACGAGATTTCGAGATCCGTATTCTTTCGGATAGATCAGCTGTTCGTTTCTTACATCCTGATGCGTTAGCTTTAGGGGAGCCGCCTCCATACATTCGTAGTGTTTTATAACACTTCATATCCCGAAATAATAGTATTACACTATTTTGAGAAAAAAATATATTATTTTTATAACATACAATTTTGCATCAACCTTAACTTACGCGTAAGGAAAAGTATATAAAGAGATACATCACAGGTACATAAAAAATATAAATATATCAAAGAAAATTACATCATAAAATTAAATACAACAGTAGTAGTAGATTATGCCTCCGACGGGCCCATCATGCACCATAGTAGAGATCACTTCTCTTTAGTCAAATATACACCCGAAGCGAGCAACAAAGATACAGTCCCATACTAGTCAAATCTCGTGCGGGGTTATCTAGGGCTGAGCATTCGGGTCAATCCGAACCGAACCGACCCGAGCCGAAATTCTTAAGGCCGATCCGAACCGAATACTTTCAGATCCGAACCGACCCGAACCAGCCGAAATTCTTAAGGCCGATCCGAACCGAATACTTTCAGATCCGAACCGACCCGAACCGACTAAAATTCGGGTCAGTTCGGGTTGGTTCGGATTGACCCGAATAATAAAAAAAATATTTTTATTCAATACCAATTCGGATTCGGGTCTGTTAGGGTCGACCCGAATAGTTGTAATATGAATGTTTTATTTAAAAAGAAAAAATTAGCACATAAAAACCAACGAAAACTAACTAAAATGTAACTCGCGAGGATAATTCGGGTCCAACCCGAACTGACCCGAAATTCGACTACCGAACCCGAACCGAATTATATAAATCCGAACTATTAAAATGTCGACCCGAACCGAACCCGAAATTTTGGCTTTATTCGGGTCGGTTCGGTTTGATTTTTTGGGTAGATTCGGGTAATGCTCAACCCTAGGGTTATCAAGCTACTCCATTTGGTCTAGAGACCGTGAAAGGAGGCATGCACTATTATTAATCCGTGAAAGGAGCAAGTGGTGCTTTGTCTTTTAAGCTGTTATAGGCGACAAATATCATCGGCAGAAAATTGATGAGTAGCCGTCTTATGCACATTTTGGTAAAAATTATATCATGAAAGGCAAGCTAGGTTAAGAGTTTGCATTTGAAAGGAACTCGGATGGATCAAAAAGCTTGTGGGATACAATCTAGATCTCACTCCTTAATTAGTCAAAGGCGCACAGTAGGCGCTTTGACAGCAAAGACGTTGTTGGGTGTGAGATTTCAGACGACAACGTCTGGTCCGAGTCGAATCCGGTTGTCGGAGTGAATCCCCTTGATTTCAAGATGGTGTCGTTGTAGTACGATTTGGTGGATATCAGTTTTCCAGATAAAACCGGCTTGAAGAAACCATGTTTATAGACCAGATGCCGGCAGAGCCAAGAACGAGACGTAGATAATATTGTTATATTTGATAATTGTTTAAATACTGTTGTTATATTAATATTATGCCGTCACTTAATTTTATAGAGCTAGTGATAATTGAAACTTGAAAGCCCAAAGTAAAAAATAAAAATACAAAGAAAGGCTGAAGTGAATCAGTGATATTCCTTAAAAAGGGTTTGGTCTGTGCATGTCAACGACCGGATTCAAACTCGTGGTGCGAGGAGGCCTTCCAAGATTTGATAAAGGGTTTGGGTGGGTTACCTTGATTCACGAGAATTAGAGAGTACGTCCTGAATTTCATCCATCATGAATGCACGGATTTCAAAATTTGATCTTTTTTTTAACAAATTATTTATATTTTTTTTTTGAACTATAAAATTTTAGATCATATTAAACTTTACATTTTTATAGTTTAAAATTTTTTAAAAAAATATTAAAAAATTTGTCAAATAAATAGACAAAAATTAATATAAAATCTCGAAATCCATACTTTCATGATAGATGAAATCCGAGCCGTCAGATTTCCTAATGCTTGATGCTCGCCAATCAGGAAATCTACGCCCATGCGCAGAGGCCCTCAGCTATTATTATGATACTTTTCTTATTTTACTTTAGCTGGATTTTAGTCAAACTTTAGTATTTAGAAAAAACTTTGCGTTATTTTAACTGATTTGATATTACTTTAGTTGAACTTTAAGCGGTTCTAGAAGGAAATAGAAGCTGAATTTACTGGAACCTCTAAATATGTAAGTTAAGGTCATTGGTGCATGGTGTATTTTTATTTGAACACAAGTTCATAACACGTGTACATTGATGAATAGATCATGGACATGTCATACTTTGTTTAACTTTAATAAAAGTAATATGGCTACTTTTATTTGAAGAAAACATATAAACTTGTTACATATTGAACACACATAAATCAAACTGGTTCATAATGCTTTTTTTCAGGAGATCTAATTAGAAACACACACAAGGTATTAGAATGTATACAACATCCATTCTAATGTATTACGTGTAGTTGTAATTGGATCATAAATTTTGATGATAGCCGTGTTAAAATAGAAAGAAATAACATGAAAGATTAAAAATTTGGGACCGTATTTCCTTCCTTTCGCTTTCTATTGTACTCCGTTCTTTCGGAAATGGTAAGATCTTTGGACACAAGGAGAAGGTTTTTCCCTCTTTTTTTACCCTTTTTTTTAATGACTAATTATGTTGGACACAAGAAGGAGGTTGGTCCTCATATCTTGACATAATTAAGCATCATCAACTAGGAAAGTATATAAAAAGCAACATATATAATCCGCTAAAGATAACCCTATAAATCCCTGCTGCATGGACAGCAGAATGCACTCGTAATTCAAAACTAACGAAGAAGACTTCAAATATACAAGTATATAACAATGGCGGGCTCGTCTTCTTCTCCCGCGTACTACCCCAACCACAACCACAAGGATTTCATCTGCGTCATCTCCGAGCATATCGAGAGCACCTCCGATCTTCCTTTCGCTACAATCTCTCTCTTCCTAGCTGAGCATCAGGTCAAACTCTATCCGGCTACCGCCGACGGCAAAAAGAATTTTAAGAAGATCGAAAAATCCCCATGGACGCACAAGAAGGGTAGCTTCGATCTCTCCTATCTTCAATCTCCCTCCACTGCCTTAGAAGCCGTCACCGGCCTCGTCGGAGAGTTGAAGCACAACTGCTGGACCCACATTTACAAGCTCGCCGGACTTGTTTACCGGGCAGCCAACGTCGCGGCTGCTAAGGGAAACACCGACCTTAAACTCCGCGTGAAATTCGAGATACACAACATATACTGGTACAATGAGGAGTTGCCCAACGACGGAGCACTGAAAGACTACTGTGCTGGGTTAGCGAAGGCGTCGGAGTCCTGCTCGTCGCCGGACAGAGAGGATAAGTTCACATGGGGAAGCTGGTGCACGCCGGAAGCCTGTGAACTGTGCCTTCAAAACTTCAGTTTCTCCAACGGGGAGAAAATCGGAGTGATGGGGTGCGGTCACGTCGGCCACTCTGTCTGCTTTACGAGGTCTAAGACGATTTGCTCCTGTTTGGACCTCAGTTACATGGATGACACGGACTTTTAGGGTTTCCATTTGGATTTTCTAAGAAGCAGTATTAGGAATCTTATTTACATATAAACCAATAAATTTTTCCAAAAGAAAAGAATGAAACCTATACAATAATGTAGTTTGTGTACTAGGTCTTTGGTTTCCATATTGTTCCTTCCAATAAAAAAAACATGAATAAGAAAGAATAATGTCAAAAATTTTTTTTATAAAATTCGTATAAATCAATCCCTATTTTTTCAACTTATTCAAGAAAGTATCTAACAAAAAATTCAGAAACATTTTAGATGGTTAATGTAGTATTTTCAACATTTACAACGTAATGTTCGGACTAAAAAGTTTCCGGACGAACTATCTAGTTAAAAAGGTATTCCGACCGTTTAAGTTAGAAAAGTATTCTGCAAAAGTAGCTTAGTATTTTTATTTAACAAAGCGCGATAAGAAATCTGTGTTTGCGATAAATAAACAAGCATAGAAAATCAGGATTCTGCAATCTTAAGTTATTCAAGGACGATGCTCAAATAGATTCAGCTACATGTATGTTAAATTCTTCTGATATTTGAACTCATGAGCTTCACCATGAGAACTCTTAATCCATCTTCTTGGATACATGATAAATGTAACTCAAGAGGGCAGCTGTAGCAGCAATCCCAACAACAGATCGTGTGATTATTCCACCAGCTCTGGCAAATCTGGTTGTTGGCGGAGTAAAGCCCAGCTCAGACAACTTCTTGTGCGATTCTGCGTAGTCCCTGAAAAAGGCTTCTTCGTCCTGCCAAAAACCATGATTATGATCCATAAATGAAGAATAATGAGATTAATGAGATTATTGAGATCTGAAAGAAGAATTTGAATCGACTACCTTTGCGTATAACTCAACGTAACGCCTGAAAATAGGATCATCTACCAGAGCCTTGTCGGTTGGAAGCTTCAGAAGTCCTGTGTTCCCTTCTTTGAGGAGCTCCCTGGACAAAATCCATCTTTGTTTATATGAAGCTGACGCGATGTCACGATATGTAGGTAGGCCTCAGGAAGCCTTCCTATTCTTATTTCATGGAGTTTTGCTATGCACCCCCAATAAAAAAAATCACATATACTGACGCGGCAAAATCAAGACCACACATCACGATAGGTATATCTATAATTTTTATATTTTTTTGCGGATCCCGAGAGAATTATGCGGATCACGAGACGCGTGTGTGGTGGAGATGATTGTGTGTGGTTTGTTGGGGGTGAGTAGTTTGTTCCTATTTCGTGTCCCACTTTTCCGTCATGCTAGTGGAATAAGATTTCGCTGGCAAATATGCATTATATGTCTATTATATACGTGCAACGGGTGGCTTTCGTCTAGAAAACAACCCCAGGTTAGTCTCCTTCTGAGTTAAGCCAATCAATAGGTAACGACGGCAATACCGCTATTGTTTAGCTTTTTTTTTTTCTTCTTCTGCTTTTTTTTAAGGAGAATTATTCTAAAGAACGTAGGCTTACACATAGTAGGAGTTGTCAAATTTGAGGGGATCATTAGTCCAAGCACCTTCAAATCCTGTTCTTTCACGATGAGCCCTTCCCTTTAGCAGAAACAATTAAAAAGAAAAAAAAAGGAAAAAAAAAAACTCAGTTTAACAAGTAAATAATCAATGAAAAAGAATAGAAATAAAAGGTAATTACCAGAGTATGTCCACCAGATAATGCTACAATATCTTTGTCTGATAGACCCATCCGGTAAAACATTTCTCTTAGGTGTGAAGCACCTTTAAAATAAGCACTCATAAGTCTTAGACTGAACACTAATATCTGTCTACAATAAAAATGATCGTCACGGACCGCCATAGCCACTGACGACCAAAAATCGGTCGGTGATGACATCAATGACCGAGGTTTTATAAAAAGCCGTCATGAAAGATCGGTCACCGATACTATCAATGACCTTCTAAAAAATTGGTTTTTGAAGTGTTCCTTACCAAAAGTGCGTGTATCGTCATTAATGTGCAATTTTGTGCGACCGATCGGTTCACGTATCGGCAGAAAGAAAAGATTGACAGGGTTGTAAACTTTATAGGGTAAGTATCTAGATGCTTCAACATATACAGGAAAAGTTGGGCTGAGCCCTCAACCTTATAGGGTGCCTTTCTCAGTTTCTTTTCACTTTTCATTCTATATAGTTTTCATTTTCTCTACGTTCTCACTAAAGACTAAGAAAGTTGTGGAAAAAAAAAATAAGTATAAATAATATTTAACAATAATTATTATCTTTAATATTAATAATTTATTACTAATAAATGTATAGCTGATAGTAAATTTTATGAATTCATCATAAACTAAGAACTGTAATAAATTTAATTACTATTAATTTCCTATTTCTATTGTATTAAATTATTATCGATAACATTTTTCTCTAAAAGTTGTTAAATATTACAAATTTACTAACAATAAACAATAAATTATTTATTACTAAACAATAAATACAAGTATTTATTAGGTACATGTTATTTTTCATATTATATTTTATAATTCAAATAAATCTTAAAACTACTTTAATCTCGTCATATATCTAAGTAAATAAAATAAATAAATAACTGAAACTCACTTTCTAACATTTGTTTTGCCTATTTTTACTATCTCACTTATCAATTAGCTTTTTTCTTTTCACTTTCTTTTCGTTCTCCTAAATAAATAGTCCAAAAATCTTGATGGCCAAAATTATTTCGAGCTTTAAAATAAGTCGAGAAAATATAGAATTACTGGACCACCTTTGTGAGCATCTGGCAACCGTCCTTCTGGTGCGCAAACATTAGTGTCCTGATAAAAACTTGCTTAGCTTAAAAATCACGACAATAAAAAAAAAAATAAATAAATAAATAAATAAATAAATAAAGGAGTTACTATTTACTATCAAGTATAGTTGACCAACTCTTACCTTCCTTCCGGGAACAAAGTCAATAGATGGACCTCCTGTAACCTCAACAGCAACTACTCCAGCAAGCTAACAAGATCAATTCCAAACTAATAATTCTAAGTCAACCCCTTCAAATAGCAAAAATAATGTACAAAAATCTAGAACATGAAGAAACCAATAGGCCACAGTCATGATGATATCTCGAAGCCAAATTGCATAGTCCGCGCTTAGGCATTTTAGCCTTCTATCTTTTTATCTCGGGAAAAGACTGTTCTGAAGTATGTTCTCAGACGAAGTTATCTATTAATTGCACGTAGATTGGTTTTCGGTGCCGGTCGTGCAGGACTGCACGAGCCTATTTCGGCAGTTGTCGGCACGGCACGTGTCAAAAAATCTTACATTTTGAATTTTTAAATTAATTTTTTATTTTTATATTTATTTTTTAAAAAATAATAAATAAATATATATCGGCACGGTCGGCACAGTACGGTCGACACGGTTAGCACTTGCTAGAATCTGAGTTTACCGAAACTCGGCTCGTCTTGGCAAAGAAAACCTTGGTGACAAGAAAACTAATCGGTAAGAAAGTTTTAAGCATTTCAAAACTTGAGTAACTTTCCGTGAGTGCAAATGTTCATTTTTATGAATTTCCCATGACAAAGGGACACGTAGAAGGGATCCCTGCGAACTGGTAAAGCTCTTATGTTACGACCAAAAGGTTACGGATTCGAGCAAGGAAATCTTCTCAGGTTTAATAGCATACATTAGTCATGAGATACATGCAAAAAAAGTTATGTATGCTTGTAATAAAGAATAAATATTTAAGTTGTTGCTATATCTAATATGAGTCTTCGGAGTGAACGACTAGGAAATAAGAAATACAAGCCGGCAAACTTGTTGCTAGTAAGTTGATATGATTGATTTTTGGATATCCGAGCATTTGTTTCAGAGTTCAAATTCTACCTACAACCGTCCTAACTTAGCTCCTTCAGGAGGATACTTTGATTTTAAGGGCACTCAATCGCACTCGCTGGGGCGCACATGCGTGTACCCACTAGCGTAATATTTGTAAATATTCATCTGGCACAGAAAGTCGTTCCTGAGCGAAACCCCCTCATCCCTAGCACTCATATGACTGATAGAATGAAAATTATTCAGACTTGGGGTGAAATTACAAGATATCTCCAAAAACTAGAACTAGCAGAGTACAGAGACACTAGAGAGGGACTAAAGGAGCAAGCACTCAAATTTTGCACAAATTTAAAGAATATATAGCTTGTGCTTCAGATGTCTACCTGATAAAGATCAGCATATGTGATCCTTGGATGCTTTTCCTTCACTGTTTCTGTTGAGAAACAAGTAATGTTAAATACAAGTAATGCTTTTTCTTTTTTTCTTTTTTTTTTTTTAATTTTCTTTTAATTAAAATAAAGTCTGTAATTTGAGCAAAGCATACAAGATGGGGTGGTCATAAAAACTTGCCACAAAATTCTAAAGCTTTTTTTAAGCCACTATTTGCATTATGGCTGTACTCTTCCTTAATTCTTATAGAACCATTTGGGCCATCAGTTTGTGTCTTAGCATCATATGTCCCAGCATCATGCCATCTGCATTCAGGACAAAGAAAATTGAAATTCTGATCAGACTGTCCAGTGTCCTCCTATGTATTTGATGCAACAGCAAACAACAACGATATTTATACTTTCGGATAATATCTTTTAATGCAGATAATATTTTTTCTATAAAAAAATAGTAACAACATCATCCTAGTCAATGAGTCTAGCTGTGGTGCGGTCTAGCTAGGGAGGATAAACTATATGTAATCATATTCCGTATGAGACTATTCTGTAAGACCTTCGACCTGATAGAGCAAATCCAAGACATATAAGTATACACACACATGTTCGCATGAAATCGAGCATGTCCAAAATGAACATGAATCGCGCACACATGATATCAAAGATATAAATAATGGTAATAAAAGTAAAATGAGATAAAATAAAATAACATACAAACATTAAAGTAAAAATATCGATATGTTACTTAAACTACGGTGTCACTAGACTAAGATGCTTACACTATTTATTTAGGGAAATATTGTAAAAATTCATACTTTTTAGATCCAATGCCTCAAAAGAATGAGCATGTGGAGATGCTTCAGGATTTGTGTATTCGACAAGGAACATTAGAAGTAGCATCATCTGTATTTACATTTACATGACTTGATCGTGTATCATCTAGACTTTGTTGAGTGTTCGAAGATAGAGTTAACTAAGAGAGACATAAGTAATCAACGGAACGATGTTTTACGTGAAAACCCTTATAAAATTTCGAGGTAAAATTATAGACTTTATCGTCGCCGCCGGTAAAATATACACTAAAAGTTTAAAAAATGATCGATAATAATAATCTCTCAGTTGACTTAAGGATCGAGCTTTATAAAGTCTCGGTATCTCCTCTAAACCATCTCTTTAAGGTACAGGGACCGGGGCTTCGCCTAGCCCTGATCTTTCCTCTCGCGTTCTTTTAAGCGGTCCCGAGTCGAGTCTTTCCTATTTGGTCTCACATCCATCTATTTATACGCGATAATCCTAAATAAGATCTCAAATTTTAAATCTAGGATATTATAAAGCTAGATTACACGTCCTAAATATGAAATTCATGCGCTATAATAACTGTTTCAAAAACACCATCCAGCCAAAGGGGCAGCTACATTGAACCCAAAAACCACAACTCAGTTCTGCTTATTGATAACTTTGAATTTCAAAACCATTTTCTTAGATAATTAAGTCAGTTTTAAATTGAAATGTATACAGTGGCGGATCCAGAAATTACGTTAAGTGGGGTCAGAAAAAAATAAACAATATTTATAATATACAATTAAATTGCTAAACATTTGAATATCAAATTATCAATTTCAAAAAATTCCGTAAATATTTTTCCCTGAACTACAATATAAAATAGTTCAAAATCATCTACCGAACGTTTAAAACAACCCAAAATATAAATTCAAAACTCTAAATTTAATCGTAATAAATACAAAAAAAAGAAGTAAAAATTATTCGTAAATATTTGTATATATTACGGGATATTCTAGAGTGTTCATAAATATCTCTTGGTGTTTTGTTAAGTGTTTCGGAGTATTGCTGCAGGTGTTTGTGAAGTGTTCTAAAATAATGTTAGGATGTTCTTGAAATTTCGTGAGTATCTTTAAAGATATTTCTGTAAGTGTTCTTCTGTGATTTTAGATAATTTCCATATACAAACTCTAAAAACAATTTATATTTTTAATTTTTTGAATAAAAAAAAAATTATCATATACTATACTAAAGATACACACACACACACACACACACACACACACATATATATATATATATATAATCAGTGGGGTCTTTGACCCCAACTTGCTATATGGTGGATCGCCTTTGAATGTATCTTAAAGATCCAACTTCCGGTGGCAAAAAACTTTGGAAAAGAATGATAATTTAATAAGCCCGTGGTTTTTAAACCTTCATCCCAAAAAACCCTGTTCTAATAATTGCTAAGTTAAATCAAAACACATATACAAGTCTTTTTTTGAATAAGGATGAATACGGAAAAATAGATTAAGTTGTGCTCTACAACCTCTGAAACAAAAATCTATTTCGAAAAATTTTTGAAAATCTTTTTTTTTAAACTACTATACATATTTGTTTTAGAATGGTTTTATAAATTTTTCAAAAGAATAGGAGTTATTTGAGATAGCTTCAACAAGAAAGGATTTTTGACAAAACACTAAAAATTTCCTATATACTAAGAGTTAAAAGCTCCCCCTGAAGAGTAGGTTCGGCCGTTCGGGAATGGAATTTCAGCAACAGCCGACTGGGGCAGAATACTATTCCGCTCAGTTGTCAGTCGACATATAGGATAGAAACCGAACTCGGTGATTATAGACCAAAAAAAAAAAAAAATGGACAAAAGCATAACAAAAAGAAAGTGATAGGCAGTACTTACGCGAGGCGGAGCATGATGGGGGCACAGTTCTTGCCGGAGATGAGTTCGCGGAGGTCATTGCGCGCCCGCTCAATCTCCTTGAGGTAGTCAGCATCCACGACAGGAGCAGCATCATCGTCGCCAATCTCGTTCTTCATTTGCATACGTGCAGCAGCAGGCAGCCAGTTCATCAGACTCAGCAGGCTCATATTCGAGACGTTATAATATCTCCAAGTTCAGTTTGCAAATGAGAAGGGTGGCTTTTAATAAGCAGATGGGGGAGGGAAGGAATAAATAAATGTAATAGATTGTAAGCGCATGGAGAGAAAGATTGATATTACGTGTGTTCTAAGGGTGGGGAAGGAACTCTCTATGGGTATCGCCAAAAGGAGAAGCAAAGGCGGAATTTTTTTTATTTATTTAATATTAATTTAAATAATTATTAAAATTAAAAATTAATTTTAATAAAATTTAAAAAATTAAATTCACTTGCCATTCTAAATGGCGAGCGGGTGCAATCATCGCGTAAATGCCATAGTGGTATTCTCGTCATCTAGAATGGCAAGATTCTGTTGGATCTCACCATTCTAAATGGCGAGATTGGCGCAGATACATCCGAGCCCAGCCCTATTTCTCCTTCCCTCTCGGTTCCTCCTCTCTCCCTCTTCCCCTCCGCCGGCCCCCTCCCGTCCTAAATTTCTTCTAATTTCTTACACAAATTATAAATATTTTGTTAAGATCATCATAGTGAAGTTAGTATCACTGAATCTAGCTAGTTCCCAAGAGATCCACGGAAATACGATTAGTTTATGCACTTTATATGATTTGTATTTTTTTATGTTGTATAAATATTGTAAATTTTATATCGTAGACATAATTTATAGAGAATGTGTGTGTATTCTTAGTAGATTTGTTAGAAAAAAAATAGTATATTTGTTATTTGTATTATACACATATATTTATAATATATAATGAAAAATGTATTAACATGTGTTTATTATGTGCTAATGTTGTGATATTCAAATATAGATTATCAACATATTTTGTATGTATGAATGGTGTTACGTTATTATTGTATATTAAGTGCATGTTAGTAGTTTCAGTATTTTTGTTGTATATTGTATAAATATTGTAAGATTATTATTTTAAGCATTTTATCCGTAATTTTTATATTCAAATACTAATTTAGTTCATTTTTAAGAAATTAATGTTAGTTGTTTAGTATTGAACGACTATTGTTTCCATATATGTATTTCATATAATTTGTGTTGTTAACATTTTCTTTTGAGAATTTTTTAGAGAAGTGAGATACTATATATTACTAGCAATATATAATATTAAGCAACATAATATAGTATTATACTTAAATAATGTATTTTTCAAAAAACCGTTTGTTGATATTTCTTAATATAAATTTGGCTCAAGTATATAAAATATTGCATTATGTATAAAGTTTGTTATTAAATATTATTCTACTTTTATATATTCAATACTATAGTTTTTTTTAAATTATTTATTCTTTTTTGCCAAACGCGATTAGCTCGAGTGGACGGGAGGCACTTCAAGAAATGTTATCATCCAAATTCGAGTTCGGGTATGTTAACTCTTGCAAGGATGTTTTAAAAACTCTTCCGTACTCCATTACAGGAGCTCCTATTCATGTAGACCTACACTCGGATCCCAGAGGTTCAGTGGGAACTGGATGTGGAGGTTCATGCGAGTTTGACAATCTTTTCGGAGGTGTGCGCTCGTATTACGAATTCCACCGAGATAATTTTCAAAAAATTATTTAATTTTTTTTATTGTCTTGCCGAGCATTATCCTATCCTATTTCTTCGGAAGTTGTCATCCCTATCGATGTCATGTCGCATCTCCGTACTCGTTTTCACGTCGGAACCTCCTACATATACGTTACAGGAGGCACGAACGTTTAACTGTCAGAGTACAACTCCGACGACGCTGGCCTTTGAAGTTCCATGCACCCATACGAGGGAAGATTAACAGTAAATATTAGGGTTTTGATTGGTAGTTTGGTCTGCATCTTCATTTTTTAGTGGAAGATATCAACGTCCAGGGCATTCAGAGGGTATTTGAGAATTGAATTAACGGTTACATCTTGCAATGTTTTAGACGGTCGAAGGCCCCTCGCTGGGGGACAAATTTTCTGCTCCACTCTATGTCCCTATTTTCTGTTTCTATACTGCAACTAAATATTTATAGATATTTTTTAAAAAAACTTTCAACATTAAAATCGTAAATTTCATCAAAATTTATAATTTTTAAGTTAAAATTTTTTTCAATACATATAGATAATTATTTATTTGCAATGTAGGGACAGAAATTGAAAATATAAGTTAGGGCTGAGGATTTATGTCCCTCTCCGGGTGGCCTGAGATTAGAGAGCGCGGTTTTCTAAGAGCTACCAAGTTTAAAACCCCAATATGTAGTTAGGAGTGTTCATTCTCTTTCGAAGTTTAGATTGGAAATTTTATATTATTCATTTTAATATTTTTTAAAAAAATATATAAATATAGCATTAAACTTATGCGTAGAATACAAAATCAATAATACTCATTAACAAAATTATTGTTTAAAAACAGAAAAAGTAAAACTATCTTAGATCGTAGCTGTGGTACTACCTTGGTTTGAACTGGACTGGACCGAAAATTTGACGTGTTCTTCGGTATGAACGGATAGGACCATATTGGGTAAAATGTGAACCTTACTCATCCCATTCGATTTTCCATTTCAGATCAGTAGATAAAAGCCTAATTGTAGTGCACTGTGTGGAAATCGAATAGACTTAGACACATCTTATGCAATGTAGTAAACATAGTATGACCGAACTTGGACTAGAAAATCGGTTGAATGTTCGAGAGCTACATATGCACGGATAACTTGTTTTGTCTTCTTGATGTGACCAAGCCCAAGTATGTGCTTGTCTTGGACACATCTTAATCATTATAGTGGTGTGGCTTGCGCTATCTTAAATACGTCCTAGTTCACTCCTCAACGCCGTTTAAAAATCATGAAAGCGGGCATTTGAGATAACATAGCCTAAAATTGGCCGAACTTATTTGACATGTAGTAAAGCTAATATCTTAATGGATCAATAAAAGACAAGAGACTTATAATATATATATATATATATATAATATATATATATATATATAAGAAAAAATAGAAGTTTATTTATGATGAAAATATAAAAATACGGACTGATTTTTTTTTTTCCGTTACCATGACATGATCTCTTAGCTGGAAGTAAAACTAATTGTAACCTTCCCTATACCGCCCCGTTAGAGGATTACTTGTGATTAAAAAGCAAAATTCAGTATTTCCCAGACGCTCTGCATACCCAATATATTATCAAGACAAGATACCTCACTTCCCGACAGAAATCCCATAAATCCAATACTTCCCAACCTCCTCTGTGTAATCCAACTTGCCTACCAAGATACCTAATTTCGAATAGAAACACGTACAATCCTATTCCTTTCATTGCTAAACTGGAGAAACCTCGATTACATTAATCCTCTTGCTTTTGATATAACTTCGATAATTCGTATCCATCAGCTAAATTCCATGCACCAGAAGCCTAAACCAGTTGTAGCTTTACAGAAGTAAATTGCAAACACATTTCGAAACGAGCATAACAGGCTACTAACCTGGGAGGACTAAGTTTTACAGAAAACTTCAGCTGCGACAACGAGAACAAATGAGGAACACTACAGTGAAGTAAACTGCTAAATTCTATACTGAAATGCACTAAACATTGGGAAATCATGACATGTAAATCAATATCGTGCTGTAGGAACGGACTCATTAAGTACAGGTTGGCAAGCAACTGACAGAGAAACTCAAGAGTTTTACTTGTTGACAATGTTCCAAAAAAAAGAGAGAAAGAGAGAGAGAGAGAGAGAGAGAGAGAGAGAGAGAGAGAGAGAGAGAGATCTCAGGCTATGGTTTGGTAAGTAGTGACAGAATATAACAAACTCAACGGTGCATAAGCACAAAGACAAATTTAAAGACTATGGTTTACTATAAAAATACAGCATACGACGAAATTGCCTTAAAAAATTTCAATCAGATATGTTATTTAACATCTCGTCTAAATAGTTGGTTTGCAAACTGCAATAAGCACATCATAACCATCCATCGACTGTTCAATAGCGCATGGCACCAAGGAATTTCTTTTAAATATAATGCAAAAGACTCAAACTTACAGGTAAAATACAGTTCACTTGTAGAAGAAAGCATGGAAATGTCTAAAATGAAGACAAGTAAAAACACAAATTAGCAAGATAGAAGAAACACTTACCACAGCGACAGACCGAAAAATTTAGGTAGGGATGTCGAGGTCTAAAATAATACAACCAATCAATTACTAACCAATCAATCAAACAAATTGAATACTAAATTAATTGAATTAAATCAACTTCGAAACAACAAATCATTCAAATTAATAACTATTAAATTCCAAAACAATCATACTTGCAGTATATAGCCTCACTAATTAGGGAGAAGCAAGGAGAAAAATGTCAGCCCCCTGATAACTCGAAGCTCCAAACTGTTGTAGTCATTCAGCCGGTCCAAAAAATTTCGGGAAAGTGTAGACTTGTTATTCAGAAGAAAAGTTAACAGAATCCTAATGAGTGCATTTTTTGGGTGTGTGCAGCTGAGAGAGAGAGAGAGAGAGAGAGCTGAACTATCCAATAAACATAAGTTGACAATGTTCCATCAACCACAACATTTGTGCTAAAATAAAATTGGCAAAAAGATATGGCTACACAATCCTGTTTCAGAAAAGTTTGCATATAAAAGATCAAGAGAAAACCCCTGTTATGGCATAAAGGTCGAAAACAAACAAGAATTCCTATATGAAATTATGCGCAATGCAGAGTGTCTATTATCTCAGATCCCTAGAACAAAGTTACAAAAGATAGTACTTTCTTGACTCCAATATCAACATCTCCATACACCGTAACTCCATAAAGTGTACAGAGTAGGAGGGGAATGAGAGATGCAAGAATTACTAAATCCCAGGTATTATGGCAAAAGAAGTTATCTTGCCAAATGGCCCGATCATTTCAAGGTTAACATTAATGCCACAAGTGTCACCTCATCTGCATCAGGCAATGAGGGCATAAATGACCAAGAAGTGACATAAGTTCTGACATAACAATTATATGCAATTAAGAAGCATTTACCAATCACAAAAGCGTAATTAAATTGATGAAACTCATGTCTAGCACCAGCTTCGAACGAGTAATAAGATCAGCTGTTGATGGTTAATGTCTTGCTTAAACTCACATTGGCCAAAAAAAAAAAGACATTTATATTCTGAAAATGTGACCAAAAAAGGGGACCCGAAAGATAGTCCTTTGTCAAATGACCAACTTCAGAAAGCCAATTGACCTAGGTAATGAACACAAACATGAAATTACTACAAGATGCAAAGTTCAACTGTCAAACAAAAGCCCCAAGGTCAGGCTAAAGCAGACTGCTCCAGTATCCAGCAAATTCACCACTTAATAAACTCCTACGAGATTTGAGACCACCATTCTGGTTCCCTTACTCAACAAGGTTGCAATTTTCTCAAAATTAGAGTTTGAAAATTTGATGTCCTCCAATCTACTGACATCATAATCTCACCTTGCTAATTTATGTATAACTGGAGCACATCGCATTCAATTGAGAATGGAATAAAAATATACAGCAAATAAACCCATGAAAAGCTTTATTGATTCTTTTGGAAATTGGGAAATTTTTATTCGTTATCTACAGAGAAGAAAAGGGGGGAAAAATGTCTACATGCATCTACTCCAGTCTCTAGCCTGCATTATTACTATTAACAATAACAGAATTAATAAGCAACAGATAAGACATAATAAACACCTTAACTAAACCTAGTTTGAATAATCAAACATGAATCCCTGCGTACTTCCCAGGATTAGAAGGCACAATTCCTTGCAAAAACTTCTAGTCTGTCGAAGAGAAATCAGAATTTCCGCCTCCTTCTCCTGGAGACGCTCCGCCACCGCCACCAACAACCGGACGAGTGGCATCCGAAGATCCTCCCGGAGAATCTTGACGACATCACCACCATGAGAATCATCGTCGATGAAGGTACGCCGGATATGATACAGATTCAAGCAGCTGAGATGGCAATCTACGAAACTTGCCCTAGTCTGCACATCGTCTCCGGCGACGTTGATGTTCTCGTTTGATGATATTATGTGGATCATGATCTCGACGTTGGTTCTAGCATCTATTAATCCCTCGTACGCCAACTCTAACTCGAGCATATTGCTTTCCATGTCAAACAATCTTTGTTCCGCAGGATTTAACTGCCTGATTTCGGGGATGTAAGCTTCGTCTACCACATCAGCGATGAAGTTCCCCTTCCCTTCTTGAGAATTATCAGAGGCACAGAGTCTCTTCTTGTTCCTCTCGTAGAGAGTTTCGTAGTTCCTCTTTCTTTTAGATCTTGTGGACTGATGAAGAGCGCCTCCATCAACGCCGCCAGCGTTAGGGTTGACAATGGCGATTCTCACACCCTCCATCGATCGAGAGACGGGATGGCGAATTCGACGGGAAGAAAACTACGTCGACGAAAATCTTTGAGGGCGATTTCGACGGGAAGAAAACTATGACTAACGTCGATGAAAATCTGAGGCTTGGTTTGGAGGGAAGGAATAAGAGAAGAAACGATGCACAATTAAATGTGTATATATAGGTCACATTAATTACACAAATACCCCTTTTTGCTCGGCTTGCTGGAGGTTTTGGCGGCCCACGGCCCAAACGTTAACGGAAAACCCTTGTGAATTGACCTGGCAAACGAGCCGACCCAAGTTTGTGGAGCCCGTATAGTGATACGGAGAACAGCCTCTAGAATAAAGTAGGGGTATTTCTGTAATTGGCGCGTACTTATTATATGTCATATATACAAACCTAGTTCTGCATCTTTCTTATTCTTTCGCTCCAAAGCAAACCTCATAGATTTTCACCAACTTAGTTTTCTTCCTGACGAAATTACCCTCCAAGATTTTCAACTCAATAATTGACGCGTACTAAAAAAAATGGACTGGCAGGCTGAGACTTAGACTTTGTCCATACGGAACTCAGGCCCAGTAAGGCCAGGCTGGGTAGAGACCTTTTAGAAGATACTTACAATATAGCACTAGCTGCAGCACATCGTAAAGGATAGTTGCATATTAGTTTTGATTTTAAAATTATTTACAAATCATTTCTTATATTTAAAATTTTTAAGAATCACCCTCTGTCTTAAAATAAATATTTTTTACTATTATATAAATATTTTTAGAGATAATTTTAATATAAAAAAAAAATTAGATTTTAATGTAATATATAAATTTTATATTCGATGTCTTTTTCACCGTAATGCTTCTAAAATGGATGTTTTAAGGTTCTGAAGTCCTTATGGGTTTAAAAACTAATTTGCTGATTTGCTAAAATTTTGGAGCCACAAAACACGTATTTAAAAATTTTCTCAAAACAAATTTAAAAAAAATAATAATAATAAATAATCTATTATTTTTGTATTCAAAAGATTTTTAAAAAATACTTATAAATAAGTCTGCCAAGCATAAAAACATGTAGTCAACAATACTAAAAAGATATAACTTTTTTTGCCTCAAAATCATTCGCTTTCACTTTTACAATCTCACACATTCATTTCTCAACACCAGAAGGGAATGTAAAAATTAGTGATCAGTGGACTCTTGTTGATAAGAACTAAGAAATTTATTTCTTCAACTGACGGGCTGAAGACCTACCTACCTACGGGTCAGAAACTATTACTGCATTGTGATGCAAATCAGGCCTAGATCTGAAACTCATTTTAGATATGATCAAGTCTTCTTCAACGTTACTCTCTTACCTTAGTACTAAGGAGTTAGTTATTTTTACTTATTATTTTCCTGGTAGTTAGATAAATAATTCCCACGATATGTTAGTGGGTTGTAGTTCATGATCTATAAATAAGTTTGTATTGTAGTTATTTCAAAATACAGCAAGTAGTAGCTCCTTGTGTTCCTTCTCCACCCTTTATTCAATAAAAGTTCTTAACTTCTTGCTCCACTTCTCTTGTATCTGCTATAGTAGTTACTTAGTCTTGAGAATATTATTTGTGGTATCAGAGTCAGATCGCAATGAGTTGAGGATTGTAGATATAAAGATTTGTTGTATATGGTCCTTTTAAGCTTGTAGTTTGTGTTTGAAGTCTTTTGGAGAGGTAATTATTTGCTAATGACTTTTATGACGAATGGTACGAGTAATTTTAACCTCTTTCAGTCCTTGATTTCTACTTTTTTAATGGAGACAATTATGAATTTTAAGGTATCAAGATGAGAACATTTCTTATCTCACAAGATTTGTAGGATCTAGTTGAAAACGGCTATGAGGAACCAGAGAGCTCTAAGAAGAGAAAGAAGATTGTAGATGAAACCATACAAAGAATTGAAAAACTCTAGAAGAATGATGTGAAGGCTTTACTTGTGTTGCAATAAGTGGTGGTTGATTCGATATCCTCGCATTGCAAATTGTACCAAGTTGAATGAGTCTTGGAACATTCTGAAAAAGGAATTCGATGGAGATAAGAAGATTTCTACTATGAAGTTGCAAATTTTGATAAGAGAATTCAAGAATTTCAAAACAAATAAAAGTGAGCAAGTACATGAATTTTTTATTTCTAAACTCTTATTATTGTGAATCAAATGAGAACTTTTGTCGATGATCTTGATGATCAAAAATTTGTTGAAAAGGTTTTACGATGTGTCCCTCTTAAATTTGAGAGCATTGTTATTGTTATTGAGAAGTCTAAAAATTTATCTGTGTATTCTCCTAATGATTTGATGGGTTATCTTAGAGCTTTTGAAGAAAGAAGCAAAATTGCAGATATAGGTCTTGAGCAAGCTTTCCACATTAAACTTGATATCTCGAACAAAGAGAAAGACGACGTGGGCTCTCGAAATTGACATGTTGGAAGAGGTTGTTGTGGTTATCGTGGTGGTGGAAATGGCCGTGAAAAAGGTCGTGGAAGATCAAATGTAAGTCGTCAAACATTTGATGGAAAGAACAATGAAAAATCAAATTACAAGCCTTTACAGTGTGTTCGCTGCAAGAAGGGTGGGCATAAAGAAGCATATTGTTGGGAGAAGAACAACCAGCAAGCCAACTTTGTTGAAGTAGAAGAAGAAGAAGATGGTCATTTGTTTCTCACTTATATGAGGCCAATTACTAGCAAGTTTGATGTGTGGTTCCTAGATTGTGCATGCAGTAATCATATGATAGGCTAAAAAACAATTTTTTTTTTTTTGTGGTGTAGAGAAGTTGCTCAAGCGACAAGCGCAACTTGGTGTGATTAGATTGTTCAAGTTGAAGGTATTGGCACAATTACAATCAAGTAAAAGTCAGGTATCGAGAAATTAATCCATGATGTCTATTATGTTTGTGACTTAGCCCATAATTTAATTAGCTTGGCCAGTTGCTTGAATTAGGCTATACTTTTCATTTTGATGGTGATTCATGTGAGATTACAAGTAAAAAGTGCAACATGCCTACTATGCAACTTAAGAAAACCAAAAATAGAATGTTTTCTATTGATATATCTAGCCTTGTTGACTATGCAATGATTGCTAAAGTGAATGACGATGCTCATATTTGGCATTTACGTTATGGGCACTTTCATTTTAATAGTAAGAAATAATTCCTAGCAAAATGGAGTTGCCGAGCGAAAAAATCGAACTACTGTGGAGATGGCTTGAGGTATGTTGAGTCAAAATCATCTTCCTAATAATTTTTGGGCTGAATCAGCGACTATTTCAGTCCGTCTTCTTAATGTTTATACTACAAAAGCAGTGCGAGATATGACACCTTATGAAGCTCGGTGCTAAAGAAAACCACTGAAAGTGGTTTAAAATCAAGGTTTTCTGTACCATGCCGAGTCGAGTATCGGTAAATCTAAAATTGGGCACGTACCAACCGTGCCGATCGTGCCGTGCCGACCGTGCCGATCCGTACAATTTATTATATTTAATATTAAAATTATTTAATTAATAATAAAAATATTAAAATAAAATATAAAGACTCACTTATATATTCAAAGCAGATAGTATGAATTTATTTCAAATCGAATTTTGATAAATTCTAAATTCAGGATGTGCCGAAGTTATTATAATAAAGTTTTATTTTTGTATTTTTCTAAATATTATTATATTTTTTAATTAAAAAAAAAAACAGAAACCCGCGCAGGCGCACGACCAGCACTGCCGATCGCGCGCCTGCGCGTTAAAAATTCCTCGTGCGGGCGACAGAATGGCCACTGGCGCGCGACCGGCCCAGCATGAGGAGGACGTTAATTAAAAAGAAAAAACAAAATTACATAGAGATAGAGAGAGAGAGGAGGGAAGGGAGGGGGAAGAGAGAGGATGCCGGTGCCTAGCTCCGCCACGTCCCGCTGCAAACCTTGTTTAAAATTTTTTGGCTCCATTGCTTATGGTTTTATTGATTCTATTGATCATAGTAAGATGGACAATAAAAGCGAGAAATGCATTTTGTGGGCTATAGAAGTGAGACAAAGGGTTATCGTCTTTATAATCCTATTACTAAGAAGTTAATTATTCGTTGGGATGTTATTTTTTATGAGAACAGCTCTTGGAATTGGCAAGAAAATTGCAATCTTTTGAAAGACAGAAAAAAACAAATATTCAAAAAGATCTAGAATGAACCTAGGAAAATTTTGTTCTAATGGATAAGGAAGTTGCAGTGGCGGGAGCAAAATTTCTGTCGAGAATGGATGAACCACAAATTCATGTTTTATTGACATCCAATAATTTAATATCATATCTTTTCTTATTCTTTAATTTTTACTTTATAATTAAATATTCATAGTGCTTTATTTTAAATATCCATAGTACTTTATAATTGAATATTATTTTTGTACTAATTTTTTGTCAATATTTTATTTGGCTATATATATATATATATTCTGCTTGACTCTAGTTGGCTAACAAAGTATTAAAGGATAAAGAAACTAAAAATATACAAATAGTTTAAAATTTCGGGTCGGTAATATTCTACCAAAAATTAGAGTGTTATTATGAAAAAATAATTCGTTGGGCCTTTTTGGAGGCCTAATGGATAGTGACAACCCACCTTATGTAATCTCTCTCTCTCTCTCTCTCTCTCTCTCTCTCTCTCTCTCTCCTTCCGTCTTCATGCGATACGCTATGTCTGGAATGAGGGAAAAGGATGGAATGGAATGGAATAGAAAGGAGGGAAAGAAATAAATTTGTAAAGTATTATATAAATAGAGTAAATGAAATATGTGATGTTGATATATTCGAAGACTTTGCTAATAGAGGAAGGGTTAAGCTTGCATTTGATAGATGTGGCATTCTAATCATGCAGCACAAATATATACTAGAGCAATTTTCTACAAATTTCAAGATGAATTTTCAACTATTGTTTCATTGAAAAAGGTCAATGTTGAGATGTCTAATAACAATTATTGTTTTACTTTAAAAAAAGATGGTCATAACATAATTTATACTGTGACATATGACCCACATGAAAGATACCATCCTCTGTAGTTGTGATATGTTTGAGACTTGGAGTTGGTTATGTTGCCACGTGTTGTATATAATGTATTTTGATTGCCAATTATCTTCAATTCCACCTCAATACATTTTGAAAAAGTGGACAAAAGAGGCAACACAAGGTCTTGATTTCGAGAGTTGTGTTGGTTTGAAGCACAATACTTCATCCAGTGCTTTGGTACATCATCATAACAACTTGATGAGAAACAAGTTTATTCTGTTACTGGAGATAAAGCTGCTGAGAAGATTGCAGATGGTTTAGAAATGATAAGAACAATAGTTAATGAGCACTTCGGCAATTTAGCAACCACTAAATGTGCATGTATAAGCATTGAAGAAGCTAGTGCTACTATTCGTTCAGATGATGAGGATAGAGTGTTGGATCCAATAACTAGTAGAAAAAAGGTGTTCGTAATAAACGGTTAAAAAGTTCACTTGAAAAATCCATTGGTAGAAGAAAAAGCAAGGAGACACGCATCTAAGCTAATGCTCTTGCAGCTGAATATCATATTTTATTTTTCCAAATAAAGGAAGCAAACATATTGGAAGATGACAAATAAACTAGAAAAAGACAGGAGTCATGTAAATTGCTATTACTTTCTAAATATAATTTGACCTGAGAAAAGTATAACTTTGTCAATTTGTTAACCTGTTAACAAGAAGATAAACATCATCGTAGTTGCAAAGCTAAAAATTTTTTGCTAAACACGTGTCAATCTACAATCGTCCGTAGATTAAGTTGTGCATGGCGCGCAAATAGAATTTGTCTTATATAATAGATGGTTTAACAAATTTGACTCTGATATCATATTATGTACAAAATATATTATACTATCAAGCCACTTTTTGAACCTACAATCTCACTTAATATTTGAATGTTATTTTATAGTATATGACAATATAATAATACTCACTGATAATTTTAACCACCAAATATTTACTTACAAACTAAAGATTTTATATTTGAAATCATCATTACTTTTTCAAGATACAAAATATTTGATAATCTATAAAATATTCTAAGCTGTTATAAATTATATATTTTACGAAATAAATTTAATGGTAGAGCAGGATAAGCGCCATTTCGAATTTGATAGGTTGATAGGTTCAAAAAATAAAAACAATAATTAAAATTTTTAATATTTAAAATATATAATAAAATAATAATTTTGTATTAACATGTATTTTAGTTTACAAATTTAAGTTGAAACTAATCCATCACCTTATTTGATAGTTTAAGAGTTCCAATTTCTACGATGCTATACCACTCTATTTCATTCCACACTTCATTTGATTCGCCAAGCTCAGCGTTGCGGTGTTCTATCCACCTCAGCTGTTTTTCTTCTGACAGCTTGTTTGAGTGAGCTGTAAACAAAGATCGAGCGAATGAAACTGGTTGGGACGGAGCCGGCTCCCAAGGTGCTAACGCATCGGTGTAGCAAAACCGACGGTGTAAATCGCGCTAAGTCAACAAACACCGATCACGAGAATATTAGATAAAATTTTCGTTCGCTTATTTGATCTATTTTTAAGTTATTTTAAAAAAAAATTTAAACTAAAAAATTATAAATTTTAATAAAATCTACAATTTTACAGTTTAAAATTTTTCAAAATAAATACAAAACGGTATGTCAAAAAGATAATTATATATATGATTATCTTTTTGGTATAACGTTTAGCATTTTTTTGAAAAAATTTTAACTGTAAAGTTGTAGATCTCATCAAAACCTATAACGTTATAGTTCAAAATTTTTTCCAAAAATATCTGAAAATAGATAAAATAAGTAAACAAAAAATTTATCTAATATTTTGTATTTCGTATTTACTGACGTAGCGCGATCCACGCCGTGCATTTTCCTGCACCCTGATGCGTTGGGAGCATGCTCCGGTTGGGGATTAGAGTCACCAGACCATCTGTAATCTTCCGTCTAACCTATGTGACTACTTGCCACAGAATAATAAATAATAAATATTTTGTTTTTTAATTTAAATTTTTTGCATATTAAAGTATATCTGCTGTTTATATATAATTGAACATTTGTCACTCACCAAAAAAATAAATAGAAACAAAATAAAGGTTAAGGCAGAGTATTTATATTCAAATCTTTTATGAACCAGAGCAATCGGATATAGTAAAATAATATTTTAGTATCGAGCAGCTCATAATTCTATCGACTCAAATTTTAATTCTCATCGGATGAGTTAAGTTGGCAAGTTCGGCAGATTAACTTGAAATTTGGTTGGCTTGCTACTTCAAACAAGAAAATAAAAATATGGATACTAAGTGAGGAAATAAACCCTATTGCAAAGAAATTCTTTTTTCTAGAGAGTAGTAAAGAAACTTTTCAGAAACTAATCTTCGATTGAAATATTTTTAAAAGGTAATAAACTGTAATAATGTATAATGTACTCTTAAATTTATAGTTTTTTTTTTTAAAAAAAAATTAGAATTATGTCTAATAACATCGTTGTTGTATAGATACTCTGCCTTAACATCGTTGTTGTATAGATACTCTGTCTAATAACATCTCATTTTTAATTTAAAAATTACATATTTATGATATAACAATATAACATTATTAATGGTTGGTTCCAGCAGTTGGAACACTCGCTTACGAGCGAGAGTTTTTATATTTGAAATCTTCCATTCTATTTGGAGCACATATATTTGATGTTATCTAAAAATGTGACAAACAATCACGTATGATATAGATCAACAGCTAGATCTGATGGCAGAATAGGAAGAAGAGTCATTCCGAATTTCATAAATTAGTAAAATTCTAAAGTAAATCTGAATGTTAAATTTTTTTGATATTTCTAAAATTATAATAATTAGTGATTAGTTTGAATTATTTGTATCATATTCTTCTTCACAAATTATAAATCTTAAAGTTAACCCATGCTTAACTATGAGGTTGTGTTAGGATTTCTCATTTGGCTTGATGCCAAACATACCATTTGATACCATGCTTCATTTGATTGGCCAAATCCATGCTCCTATGAAATAGCCTCCTTATTTGAATTCTCAAATATCTCCCAATGTGGCTACATCTCATCTCTCCAATCTATCTGTCTAAATCTTCATATATTGCTTCCGTATATTACATCTCGTCTATTTTTTCTTTGTCGAACTTTGCTTCCGCATGTTTATCTTTTTATATTGTAAAAATATTATTTTATATTGTAGACATAATTTATTAAGAATGTGTGTGTATTCTTAGTATATTTATTTATATATATAGGAAGTACGGACATTCCGAAAATTGTCCCGGTGCAGTGTCAGATACGAACGCGCCATAGACACGGTTGGACACGTGTCCGACATGCCACATGGCGTGTCCAAAAAAAAAAAAAGAAAAAATAAGGTCGGACACGTCTGGGACATGACTTGAACAAGCCGGCAGAAGTGTCCGACACGCGAATCCATTATTTATTTTTTTTTTTAAATTCAATTTTTGATTTTTTTTTAAAGAAATACAATATTATATATAACTATTTGTAAGTAATATAATATATTTACATACTCAAATATTGTATTTATTTAGTTAGTTGATATATTAAAATTTTAATATTTAAATTATTTCAAAGAAATAAAATATTATGTTATATAAGAATTTGATATTGAATATTACATTATTATTATACTTATAAATATTTAAATACTTCGTATAAATTACTTTTTACTTATTTATATTGTTTATTATCGTGTCCCAGCCGTACCCGCATTCTAGATTTTTGAGAATTCTTGTGTCCCTGTGTTGTGCCGTGTCGTGCCCCCGTACTCGTGTTCGTGTCTGTGCTTCTTACTATATATATATATATATATATTACTTGTATTTATTATGTATTTGTGTTGTAATATTTAAATATAAATTATTAAATTTATATGTGTGAATGGTATTATGTTATTAATGTATATTAAGTATATTAGTAGTTTAATTTAGTAATATTCTATATTTTAGTTATCTTTTTTATAATATAACTATTGTATATATGTAAATAATATAATGAGATTATTATATTAAGATGTATGGCCATAACTTTTATTGTGGTAATTCTAATTTATTTGATAAAATAAATATATGTTACTTAAATCATATCAATTAGATTGAGGTGTTGAGTAAATTAAAAAGAATAATATTATTATTGTAAAATATATTTGAATAAAATAAAAAATATTATTTAGACTCACAAACACAACATTAATAATTTGGCAATGGATCGATCCCAATCCCTTTGCACTCTCTTATGGAACTTGGACTGTTCAGTTCATAATAACTGCCTTAGCAAGCCATAGTTTAAATTTGGGCCGGCGGCCTGTTTGCAACGTCGGTTGACTAAACCTCCAGTGAGCTGGCAAGCACATAGGGGTATTTATGTAATTGACATAACCTTTATATACACACTAAGCCCTAAATCTGCATCTTCTCTTTAGTTTCCCTCCAAAAGCAGACCTCAAAAATTTCATCGGCGCAGTTCTTTTCTTCCCGTCGAAATCGCTCTCAAAGATTTTCATTTTTTTTACCGTCGAAATCGCCATCATCTCTCTCGATCGATGGAGGGTCACGGAATCGCCGTCGTCAACCGTAACGACAGCGGCGTTGATGGGGGCGTTCTTCATCAGAGCAAAGGATCTAAAAGAAAGAGGAACTACGAAACTCTCTACGAGAGGAACAAGAAGAGACTCTGTGCTTCTGACGATTCTCAAGAAGGGATGAGGAACATCATCGCTGCTGTGGTTGATGAAGCTTACGTCCCCGAAATCAGGCAGTTAATTCCCGCGGAACAGAGATTGTTTGATACGGAAAGCGATATGCTCGAGTTAGAGTCGTTGTACGAGGGATTAATAGATGCTGGAACCAACGTCGAGACCATGATCGACATAATAACATCTAACAAGAACATCAACCTCGCCGGAGACGATGCGCAAACTAGGGCAAGTTTCGTCGATTGCCATCTCAGCTGCTCGAATCGGTATCATATCCGGCGTTGCTTCTTCGATGATGATTCTCAGAGTGGTAATGTCGTAAAAGATTCTTCGCGAGGATCTTCGGATTCCGCTCGTGCGGGTGTTGGTGGCGGTGGCGGAGCGTCTCCGGGAGAAGGCGGCGGAGATTCTGACTTCTCTTCGACAAACTAGAAGTATTTGCAAGGAATTGTGCCTTCTAATTAGGGGAAATACGGAAGGATTCATGTTCGATTATTAAATTTAGGTTTAATTAGGCGTGTTTATCAAGTCCTATCAATTGTTTATTAATTCTATTTTTTTTTGTCAATAGCAATGCATGTTGTAAACTGAAATAGGTGCTTGTAAACTTGTAATTCTTTTTATTTTATTTTTCCCTTTCATCTCTTTATGATAACCAATAAAAAGATTTAATTTGCAGAAGAACAAATAAAGCTTTTCATCATGAGTTTATGTGCTGCATGCTTCATGGGTTTATTTGCTGTGTATTTTGGTTTAATTTTCAATTGAATGAAATATATTTGCGGTATATTTGGAATCTTTGGCATAATTAAATGGATCATTTTCTTCGTTGTTCTAGAGAATTGGCTGTAATGTTACTTCAAGAAAAATGGTATTTGTAAGGGCAGTCCATATGCATACACACACACACACACACACGCTCGCATCTTGATAGATCTTATGTAGCTTAGATTATCTCAAATCTATCGGAACTGATCGATAATTAGCAGCACTTCTTTTTGTACAAAAGCACATTCTTCGGAGGAATTTTTAAAGCCAGATGAGATTAGAATTATTTGTAGTATGCACCACAAATATTGTTATGCAGTATATTTAGTTCTAATTGTATTAAAAGTTTTGATATACCTAATGAATAGCACTATTATTTAGTTTGATGTAACTTATCCTATGGATGGTCTTGAAATGGAGAATGGACAATTTCATTAAATTTTTAACTAAAATTGCTAACGTGGTGGCTGGGTAGTACATCAGTACTCCACGTCTGGCTCAGAACACACACCAGGCCGGAGTTCTACTTTCTGACAGCGGTTTCAATTTAATAGGACTGGTAGATCATGGTTAGAACACGATGTCACCAATAACATCGTAGTGCATTCAGAATGTTTCGCCTCATTATCTCAAAGAAAAGAAAATAAAAAATATAGCCTATCCATCACACTCCGACATTTAGAACAATATGGTCCCCTACTAGGACAAATCCTTTTCAATATACATTTCTCAAGTTTTTTCTAATTAATGGTAAAAATTGATATCTAGACGTATTTTTTTCAAAAAAATTTTAAATATAAAAATTATAAATTTAATAATATCTACAACTTTAATGTTCAAAATTTTTCTAAAAGATACGTATAAATATTTGTTTTGGGGCTTCAACCTCTTAATGGGTATAAACAGGCTTTACAAACTATTTTCAATCATGTTATTAGTTCGGAGCTCCAAAATATTTATTTACATGTAGTTTTTGGAAAATCTTTAACATAAAAATGGTAGATCTTATCAAAATTTATAAATTTTATTTTTAAAGTTTTTTTAAAAATATATCTAAATATCAATCTTTACCATAAATTGTAAAAAATTTGAGGAAAGTGTATTGAAATGTCCCTTTTCTAAAGTCTTAATGGACAATAGACCTATCAATGGGCCTGTAGCATGATAAAATATTTTACTGGCCCGCTACTACAATGGGCTGTTAAGGAGTCCAATAGCAGGCCATCTAAAATAAACAGTTTTGGGATTGCAGAGTAAGAACTTCTCACTAAAACTCCACAAATTAATAAAAATTTCATCTAGGTTCCTAAAGAATTATTTACTATTTGAAAATTTTACTTTTATTTGATAAAGATTTATCCTTATATCGGCAAACTAATGTTAGGCCCCCCATTGTAAGAAGCATACAAATCAGCCTCTAGTGGAACTACGTGCTGCCACGTCAGTCCGAACATAAACTGATTTGCAATAAGGCTGATATACAATTATTTCTCCTTATATTCTATTAGATGTGAGTCATATGAAATTAAAGTTTTTATTAAATAACTAGATAGTTATTAGAAATCTACATTGATATTGTAAATGGAATATATACTATATATGGAATAACAAGCTCTCTTCATGTGGCAAATGAAAAAAAAAAGCCATCTTTTATTTTTCAAGAGATTATCTTTTCTCTTAAAAATATATTCTCATTAATCATCTATATAAACGAACAATTCTATAATCTTATAATCCACACTACTTGATTTATTACAATAATATATAATATGCATGAAAGAGATGTTATAAAGTAAAATCAAAATCATAATCCATACTACAAAAGTGTCCTAATAATATCATATTCTCGCGGCAAAATTCAGATAATAAGATGTTATAAACTAAAAACAAAATACTAAAGGATTGCTAAAACCTATTGTAATACGCACTAAAATTCAAGGTATTGCGGATTGTTATTAGGGCAGTGCTATTCATATTAAAATATTGAGAATTCGTAATAAAGTGACATTGAAATCAAATCAAAATACAATTTAATAAATAGATCTAAGTCATGTAGAATCTCAAGAGGACCTAAGTCTAATTTTCAATAATACTTACATATCTCCTTTGTGTCGTCCTTTCAAATAAATATTTACCACTTTTATAACAAGACAACAAAAATACATATATATTTGAAAACATTCTTTTTAATTATTTTTTTTTTTGATGTGCGTTACATCTCTTTACTGAATTATTTTTTTCAAAAATGTTCTAAATAAATGTTTTAAAATTCTGAAACATTTACTGTTAATAAAATCTTTAGAGTCTCAACAACTAGAAAAACTGTATTAAAATTTTTAAAAATACTTATATAAAAATGTTTAAGAGTGAGTTTATAAGTTTTCAAAATGCCAACAAACTTATTTGATAGAACTTTTTCGACAAAAATCCCATAAAAAAAGGGAAAACAGACGGTCCATCGCTGCTTCTCACCTAATCTGATACAATCACTATTGCTTACAAGATAAACAAAACCTTCCATTTTCAGTTCCAACTCCCTCTGATAACGATAACAAAATTCCCATAACAGTTCATCAACCCTGACGCCTCCCATCCACTTTCATACCCTCCAACATCAACTCTCATCTAACAAATAACCACGCCACCTTCATCAATCTTCTCTTTTTTCCCTCTTTTTTTCAATCGATTCTCATAATTCTGCTTTAAGTCTTACCTAGCATCGTGTTATTATATATCTATGAACTATACCACTACCTAAATTCATCACCGCCTTTGAAATGTCGCTACTCATCTCAGTATTCCTGCATGCAATCTTATTATCGTCCTTTCATGGCTGTTCGGCGTTGGATGGACTACGAATTGGTCTGACTCACGTCGATTCTAATGGCAACTTCAGCAAAGTCGAGCTCATCCACCGGGCGACACGGCGGAGCCACCACAGAATGACGAGGCTCACCAACTACATGTCCAACCTCGCTGCTGCCGATGCCGCCACCGCTCCGGCGCCTGTTCACGCCGGCAACGGTGAGTTCCTGATGGACCTAGCCATCGGCACACCTTCACTCCCATTCACCGCTATCTTGGATACCGGTAGCGATCTCATCTGGACTCAGTGTAAACCTTGCGTAGAATGTTTCCCGCAAACAACACCAATTTTCGATCCCTCGAGATCATCAACTTTCACGAAACTCCCTTGTTCTGGCAATCTTTGCCAAGCTCTTCCAAGTTCTTCTTGCTCACCAGATTGTTCATATCTCTACACATATGGTGATTCTTCATCCACACAGGGTGTACTGGCGAGTGAGAAATTAACATTTGGGAGCACAGATAACCCCGTGTCGGTACCAGGTATCGGGTTTGGATGCAGTGATACAAACCAAGGTAACGGGTTTTCGCAGGCGTCAGGAATCGTTGGGCTCGGCAGAGGGCCTTTATCACTTATATCACAATTAGGGCTAGGTAAATTTTCATACTGCTTAACAAGCTTGGATAGCTCAAACAAGAGTCCACTTTTCTTTGGTTCACTTGCAGAAATTAAGGGCAGTGGAACACAATCTACACCACTGCGGAGAAACACTGCACAGCCATCATTCTATTACCTTTCATTGAAAGGCATCACAGTTGGTGCAAAAACCCTAAAAATCCCCAGCACTTCATTGGCACTAAATGATGATGGAACAGGAGGATTGATCATAGATTCTGGAACTTCCATAACATATTTAGAAGAATCTGCTTACCAGATGGTGAAGAAAGCTTTTGTTTCACTCGTGGCGTTGCCAGTCGCGGACGGATCGGATATCGGATTAGATCTTTGCTATAAATTGCCATCTGATACGAAATCTGTGGATGTTCCAAAATTGATACTGCACTTTGACGGCGCCGATTTGGATTTGCCGGGGGAAAACTATATGGTGATTGACTCGAGCACCGGATTGCTGTGTTTGACAGTCATGGGATCTAGAGGGATGTCCATATTGGGCAACTTCCAGCAGCAAAATTTCCAAATTCTCTATGACCTTGAGAAGAATATGCTTTCTTTTGCACCCGCCAAGTGTGATCAGCTTTGAAGTGGATCTCCAACAGCTAGATGGTGATATTTGCACATTTATGCAGTAGTAAAAAGGCGAAGTGCTACTTTGCTCTAAGCCCACCACCACAAAAAACCATGTAGGTTAGTAGTCAGTTTGATGATACCGATTATTGGACTCTGTCCTTCTCTGTTCGATGTATCTCTGTATCATTCTGGATTTGATGCCATGATTCATTGATGCTTGAAACCTGCTACTTGAATACTTAAGGAAACAAAAGGTGCCCACAAGAAGCAAATGCAAATTAAACATAACCACAGAATAATGACTAAAAGTAATTTCCTTTAAAAAAAGAAAAAAACCTTCTTGTATACAGAGTATAACTGCAATGTCTTGATAACAACTCCCCAAATCCTTCGGAAAGTAGGATCACCTCTTCCTCGTCACATCTGCAATCATGCAGTGCTCTTGGAACTTCAATGAAAATTGTTAAGATCTACGGAATGGGAGGGTAAATAGGATAATTAAAAATTCTTAAGATAATGTAATAATTAAGCTCTAAACAAGTTAAGCTCTAATGTATAAAGATATTCAAATTAATTCCTACGCATGCAACTGGTGATACTAAATAAAGGAGCAATGATAGAAATATGATACAGAGCATTTATAGCGGTTCGGCAAAACCCGACCTATGTTTAGTCCAATAAACTTTCAGGTGTTGATCAAACCGTTTACACCTTGCTTCCTGGGCTAAGCAATATCCCTAATCCCATGCTTTTCGCGGCTAAGCAAGCAATCCGTGATCCTCTACTTTTAGGGGCAAGCAAACCCGCCGTTATAATCTCTCTCAAAGAAATAAATCCAAAAACCCAAAGTACAATCTCTCAAATGATTACTCTTTAGAGGCAAAATATTAAGAGCTTAGATATAATGATTTTCAAGTTTAAAGCTCAATCTATATTTCAAGGTGGTGTTGGAAACTCTCTAATGGGTGTTTAAGTGTTTTTGCAAGTGTAGGAACCGTAGTAAGAAAAAACAATTCAACCACTATAAATAGGTTTTTATCCAAAGGTGACAAACGGAGTTTCCACGAATTATCTATCACCATTTCCATTTATCAGTAGACCGAAATCTCGGTCTAACGGCTAGTTCCCATAGAGTATTGGTCGACCGAAACCTTGTGTCAGTCGACTGATCTCATAAAACTAGTCCATACAGAGCTATTTCGATTGACCAATAATTAGTTTTGGTAGCCGAAAATGGCTGTGTACTTTGTACTTTGTATTTTGGCTTCAAATTTTTGAACTCAACTTAAAGCATGATTTCTAGCTCTAGAAATTACATTAACACAATCACAAAATATATGCTAAGTTAAAATGGTGAGTTTCGGAGAGCTGCCGTTTTCGTAAAAATCCATCTTTAGAGTCTACGTGTCTCCAATATGTTTTCTTCACTTCTTATCCATGCTCTAGGCTTCATGATCATGTCCAAGTTTGTTCCTTGTGAGATGCTGCTTGTTCGAACCGTTTTGCTCTTCCAAGTTCATTAAGGCAAAACCTATAACTTATCAAAATTGAACAAACTTATTAAGAAAACTGTTCCTAATTATTTTGTTATCATCAAAATCACAGTAAGTACAAACAAAATGTCAATTTACAGAACTCTATTGATCAAATACACCAGAGACTTTCCTTGCAGTGCTATGCTTTAAATGAAAACCTAGCTAATGCCGCACACTGTATTTGCTCAAACCGTGTACCCCATATGTAACAAGGGCAATGCTACACTACCCGAATGCTATGCCGACATTGGTCCCTAATAGGTATGGAAATTTCTCAGTGTCTCTACCTCAGTCATTCTCATACCTGCAAATCAATGCCTCTCTCTCGCTCTTTCCATCACTCTCGTCGGTTGCTAGAAGTCTCATTGGAACCCCAATTTCTGTAGGAATCTAGTTCACCGAGGGAAGTGAATTTGGACCCTTCCGAACTTCTCAGACCAATATAAACCAACATCTCAAGATATATCTGATCAGCAAGGAGCCAGATAACTGAAGTAATGAAGAAAAGAGATTAATCATCTGCTCTAAATTCTAATAAGTGGAAGAACAAAACAATGGGCACCTTGAAATCTGTTGGTAATGAATTCACTAACTTCAGAAAGAGTAAGATCTTGAGTAAGATTTTGGAAAAGATTCCGGCGAGATAATCCTAGCCAGATTAATGTTCTGGCGAGGGCGATCTGAGTGTCAGCGTGGTGGATTGAGCGAGAATAAGAGAGAGACTTCTTCATCTGGTCTTGAGAATCGGAAAAGAGTAATACGGGGAGATAGATAGAGGCCTGAGATAGATAGAGGCCCTTAGTGGTCCGGGGCCTCCAAAGGGAAACAGCTCGGGAGGATTATCAATTTCCTCTCAGTTAAGGGAGATATTAAAAAGGGAATGGGTTACCTAGGAGGATAGATGTTATAGGAAAACAATAAAAAAGGCTAATCAGAGATAATTTACATCAGTATAAGGTCATGGATCTCTCCTTCACCCATTACCAACAGGTATTTTTTTGGGATATCAATTTTCCAATAAATAACTAGATTTAGAACTGTATAGTTTTGCAAATCATTATAAGAAAATAATGATAGTCCAGTTTCTTATCCCCAAGATTAATGCTAACAAGAAGAGGGTTCCATGTGCCACCTACACAACCAAAGTTTAGACCCAAAACTACAGGAACCATCCACCGAATTGGATGGATTTCTTTCTCCTTGCATGGAATCTTAAGAACTGTAGTTTGCATAGCATTTGGTTCTCAAAATGCTTTTACGAAAAGGGTTTTTGGTGTAGAGGCTGCAGAGATAAAGAAGCTAAATTCTGATCAAGCCTCTTTAACTATTACTAAAGACCAAACTTATCATAATAGTTTCTTCTAGGAATTTTCTATTAGGCTGCATAGCTAAAAGGCTATCTACCAAGTCGTGAGATTGCTCTATGACTAAAACTACCCAAAATAACGATGACTTGCAGTTGGACCATCTCAAAGTTGTACTTTTTTTCCATATCTGGACAATACGACATACTTGGAGAAGGTAATGCATGACATACAGTCAATCTAAAATATGCTTTGAAGCAATGACAAGATATAAAAGCTCATATTAACCTTTATTCTAGGGCGACTGGGCTAGTAATTCACTAAGATACTGTATCCATGTTCTAGTCCTAATAGACAACTGATTAGCTAATCCTTGGAAGACATCGTATTATCGAAACTCAGTTTCTTCTATATACCTTGATCTTTTGTCAACATTACGCCTGAGATGGTAGATAAAGTTTGTCCTTCCTGCATACAGAAATCATATAATACCATTAGGTACTGTGTCAATACATATGTAAGCACACACACATACACAGACTTACATATTCATACAAGTGCATGTTTGAAAGGTGTGGTTACAAATGAATGTATGCAGACAAATGAATGTGAACTTATCAGCTTGTTAATCCATTTGGTACAATGTGGTACCATGGAGACAAACGTTGATAGCATGATTGCCTCAGTCAAAACACAGTGGAAACAAGTAAACTATCACAATATGTACTTCAAGCCAATGGGAGCACCTAATTGCATTTCTGTGAAACAAGTAAACACTGATAGCATGATTTCATTTAGGGTGGCATGAGTATTGAAGAGACCTAAAAAGCACTTTTTGTATGTTTTAGTTTTTACTTATAGAGACTCGAGTGAATTCTGCATGGCTATTAAACAGAGACTGCATATAGTATTCAAATATTTCACCTGCGCGCATTGTATCTTTTGAGCCCAAGGTGGCAACATACAGCAGCTTTCTGTTTATTAAGCATCGACCTTCCATAAAGTAAGCTCGTGCTTCATAATGAGCCAGGTACTCTATCATGGTAAATGCATGAGAACCTTCTATTGAGATCAACTATAACAGCATTTCTCTTTAAGTGGATATCCGTTTTCCGAGCTCCAATCACTAAGATCCACATGTCATAACGAAATACAATAACCTCACCAGTAGTCTCCACATGAGCAAACGCCATTTTTAAAATGGTGAAACCTGTTAGTGTCCTTGAGGATTATTTCCCTCCCTTTTATATATGATATGAGCTTTGCAGCGTGATGACAGTCTCCACAAGTCCGCAAGTTCATTGTTACCCTAACGGGAGTTGCTTCCTTACTATTTAACAGCATAAAGACAATTGCAAGCTTCTCACTGTGAACAGAGAGATGGCCCTCCTTGTCCTCCTCCTCTACATCATGAAGAGCAGAGCCCGTCTCAGGGACATATCCTAATTCCTTCATTCTCCCCATCAAGACATTAAGCTCAGCATAGATTACCTTGCTCTGGGGATGTGATGTGTCCCCTATATGAAATGTATGAACCTTATTCTCAAGTTCCACATTACTAAATCCAGGCAATTTCTTAATCCCCTTCTCAGTCATTACTCGCCTGACAGCTGATACATCTTCCCATCTACCAGCCTTTGCATAAATGTTGGATAATAATACATAATATCCAGACTGCTGAGGAACCAACTTGAATAAATGATCAGCTGCAACTACACCTATATCCATATTTGAGTAAACCCTACAAGCACCCAACAAAGCTCCCCAAACCCGCTCATTAGGCTCAATTGGCATCTGTTGGATGAAACTATAAGCCTCTTCAAGACAACCAGAACGGCCAAGGAGGTCCACCATGCAAGCAAAGTGCTCAACCCTTGGAACCACCTGATATTGATTTGTCATGCAATCGAAATAATACTTCCCTTGCTCTAGTAAACCCGCATGGCTACAAGCAGAAAGAATTGAGACAAACGCTATTGAATCGGGTCTCAAGCCCGATCCACGCATCTGTTCAAAAAGATTGATTGCATCTTTCCCGTGTCCATGCATGCCATAGGCAGAAATAATCGACGTCCATGAAACTACATCTTTCTTCTGCATCCTATCAAATACTTCTTTTGCAGAATGTAAGTATCCGCACTTAGCATACATGTCCATCAGTGCGTTCTCAAGTACCATATTATTTTGCAACATATTATTTTCTTCAATGAACCTATGTATTCTACTTCCTAACGAGAGGGCAGAGATATCCCCACAAGATGGAAGAACACTGGCAAAAGTAACAGCATCTGGCTTAATGCCTTCTGCTTCCATTTGCAAGAACAAATCCACAGCTTCTGCTGCCATAGAATTATTTGCATATACCGCTATCATCACATTCCACGAAACCAAGCCTTTTCTACGCATCCCATCAAATATTTTCCTCACACACTCAATATTGTAAGCATCAGAATTCTCCATAGCAGGAAGAATACTAGCCATCGTACCATCATCCACACCAGGAATTGTAGCTTCTACTAACTTTTTACAAACCTCTATCGCTCTAGCAAAATTCCGGCATTGAGCATAGCCAGCAATCAATGCATTCCAAGAAACGATGTCTTTATGCGACATTTCATTAAACACTTCAAAAGCATCTTCAGAGCAACCGCATCTTGAGTACATAGTGATCAAACCATTGCTAACAAAAAGATTAGAGTTTAGTCCTAGCTTAGAAACAGAGCAGTGAATCTGACAACCTCCAGCTAAGTGTTGCGAGTCAGCACAAGCTTTAAGAGCGCAAGGGAAGGAGTAATTATCGGGGTTGACTTTGTGCCGGTGACTAACCATAGCCGAGAAGAGTTGAAGAGCCTCGCTGTAAAGGCAATTGTTGACATAGCCCCGTATCATTACGTTGAACAAAATAACATTTTTATAAGGAGTTCTATCGAACAGTTGGCGGGCGCGGAGAGGAGCGGCGCAGGCGGCGAACGCCCGCATGAATTTGACGGTGGCGGAGGGATCGGCGGCGAGGTTAGGGCGGCCAGAGAGGATGAGCGAATGGAGGTGAGAAAGTGTTCGGAGAGACGACGGCCGTCGGCATTCGTCGACGGCGGCGAGCAGAGCTTCGTCGGAGAGACTGAGGTAGCTGAGGTTAGTTACTTTGGCGCGCGCGGGAGATTGGAGGAGGCGTTTAGCAGGGCTCATCAGAGTTTCTCTACTCGATCTCACATACCCAAAAGCTCGCCAATTTATGATTTATCTCCTTAACAGTTCACACCTATCCCAAGGAAATGTAACTAAAACGTCCAACCGTACACTCCACAGCGTAATAAATAGGGTTGGTTCGGACTGGACCAAACCGAAGCGTAACGAAATTAAAATCCAAATAAGGTCCAGACCGTGAAGAGCATACTGGACCGGATCAGGGATAGGACTAGATAGACTGAAAATATTTTCAAATATAGTCAAAATTATATAATATATATAATAGTAAAATTATACTTATGTAAATAACTATTTAATGAATTTTTTTCTTACAAAAAAGTTAATATCGACAAAAAAATAACGGGTCTTCAGCCCCGTTTCTGATCTTAACCGATGCATACTTGATCGTAGACTAGTTGTGTCCGTGGAACCGGATTGGAGACCAGTCTAATTTTTTGATCCGAATATGGTATACGGAAACTCCCAGTTATAAATGGGGTGGCAAATTGGAGGATGCTACCTAGCCCACGATAGCACCGTGGTTATGCTTATCTTTGGTGGCCCAATATGGGTTGGTGTTTCTTGTTCTTTGATGGAAACAAACTATACGGTGGGTCCATATATGGATCTGAATATATTCCTCCGAGTATGTGTAAAGCCATGTCGATTTTTTCCAATGACGCTCCATTGGCAGTAGCTCAGAAATCCTCCCCATTCAGATTCAACTTTATGTACCACCAGTTGTAACAAATTATTACGCTGGCGGATAGGTGCACGTACATCCGCTCGTATGCAAATTAGTACTGTTAGAAATAGAATATCCTTATGAAAGAATTATATAAGAATTTGATGTGGACAGTGCTTTAGCTCCGATGGAAAAAATCACTCTGGCTCTATACAAGGTCTTAAGCTGTCATGATTGATAAGTAAGAGATAATTATATTGGTAAAATATGGGCGACCGGCATCTGTCCAAAGTATTTACATATGGACTGAAAGGATATGTTTGAGAACTAGTATGGATGCTGCTCATTAATCAAACTCAGAGGATGAGATGATCTTTTGCATTTGGATTCTATGTACCATTCTATATACTATATATATATATATATAAATTATTAATTTTAATGAATATTTACAAATTGTATATTTAATATTTTTTTTAAAAAGCACTTATAAATAGGTGTTCTGATACTTCTAAATCTAATTTTTAAAATCCTTTAAGTCATTAAGACTTTGGAACTTTATAACACTTATTTAGAATAGTATTTTGAAAAAATATTAAATATAAAAATTATATATCTCATCAAAATCTACAATTTTATGTTAATTTTTTTAAATATATATATATATGTAGATATTTTTTTTAGATATCAGTGTATAGAATTTGGATGCAGAGAATCCTTATGGTCTTGGGTTTTTCTATATGATATTGAGTTTTTCTACTTAATCTCGTATCCATTCCAAAAGCGTACCAACTCTTTTTCTTAACCTTCTTTGCAAGGGAATCAAACTCGACGATTCCACCGTACACCCTCCCCAGTGCAACAAATTGGGCAACGGTCATATGATCTCAAGGCTCTAGTGCAAGCCTTGGTTCGTGGAGCACGGCTCTAGCGCCACCTTGTTCCGTGGAGCCCAGTGCAGGAGCGCTCGTCCTTGGCGCTCCTCTCTCGTGTTCAAGTCACAATGATTTTACCCTTTAATAGACAAAAAGGAAAATACTTAATATCACATACGCACGCACAGAATTCATCGCGGATAAACGTAAAAACACATTTATGAGGCCCCCATTCATTCAGTAGATAGATGTGTGAAAATTTATGCCAACTTTTGTTTTAAAAGTCTTTAACCGTCAAATGTGACGTATGTAAATTAATATAATAGTGGAAAACGATTGTGTATTATCCAAAAGTTTTGACCGCAATAGAACTGATTAGATGGGTACTTTGATGATGTGTGATATATATAGATGATGTGAGAGGATGGGGGATGGAAGTCAAAAAGAAAAGAGAAAAAAAAAAAAAAAAAAAAGAACTTAATGAAGGTGTGGATGGGTGTAGTGTTTGGTGAGGGGGAGGAGGGGGAAAATGGGATAAGCCGCCCATCTCATCTTCTTCATTTTTTCCTTTTTTTTTCTAATCTTTATAATATGTATATGTATATGTAAATATATGTGTATGTATACATATGTTTCTGGGATTATCGCATATAAATGTATTATATTGTGTTATGTTATCGTATTGTGTATAGGCAATCATATGTATGCATTATCTCGAAATGCGTCTAATTAGGCTTATTCAGACCTATCGAGCTTAATTAAGCCTAATTAAGCTTAATTAGATCTAATCGGGCTTAATCGAATCTAAACGGGCTTAATTAGGTCAATTAGGTTTGATCGAGTTTAGTCAAATCTAATTATGCTTCGTGAGCCATAACTAATGTGTTTTGGTTGGTGCATACTGACAGTTCGGATAAAATGTGGTGTCAACACCTTATATTGAGTCGCTATACAATTTGTGTAAGTCCTAGAAAATATAAAATACATATACTTATTATGAAGTATCAATACTCTCAGTCCACCTAACCTTGCCACGTAATTAGGGCGCTTTCAATTCCAATGAAGGTAAACAAGGTCATAGCATGTTGTTCTGCATTTTGTAGATTCTCATATAATCTCAAATTCATGGGAAGCAAAGCGTCGCTCTCGTTCGTGCTCACGTGCATTGGTTTAATTCTGGTGATCCCCTTTTGGTACGGTAGGCTAAGACTCTCCACGTACCCCTTATCGTATATATTTATATACGTTGGTCCCTTATGGACTGAATGCTTGTCCTATTGGACCAAGCCCAAAGGCTAAGAGTGAGTTTCAAGCTTCGCTTATTGAGGGAGCTGAATTTCAGTCATGTTTTGGGCTCAGTGAAGGCTCGTACGCTTAAGCTTTGTTTAGTTCCCCCTCATGCCTAACTCAGGTAGCTATACCTTTTTTTTGTTTTTTTGTTTTTATTTTTTATTTATTTTATTTTATTTTATTTTTGAGTAAGAAAAAGCAAATTGCCTTACGTATGTCTTTATCTGTTCATCTTCAAAAGGTATATCTAATGTACGAGATGCTCCCATTTTTCAGGTTCTAGCAGGGCTAAATGTACGGGCCTATGCCACTACTAACGGATGATGTTTTTCTTCTAATTTTGTCAGGATTCGAACTCGCAATAGTACTCTGAGAAGAGATAACTCCTATCAATCACTGCTGGGCTCACCTCTTCGTCTCCACTACTGCGGAAAACAATTCTTTCTCCAGGCAAAAATAGGCATCTAATTGATCCCAAATACCCATCGCCATGCCCTTGGGGTGGGTCATGGGGATTCCATCACCTGGATGCAACTAGAGATGGGTGTTTGAAACCTTCTTTGTGCCATATTTTGAGCACTATAGTATTTCTTTCCTGCAAAACTAATAAAAGTAGATGTTAAACATTTTTGAACAATCTGCAGTAAACTTTCCTAATTCCACTCGTATTGCAAAATGTAATGATCTTAGTTAACAATCTCCAAACTTATGAATCCAAATAGTGAAGGTAACCAAACATTTAACTAGATAACCTCAATAAATCTTGGTTTACAATAGAAAATAGTAAATAAATACTCATACTACCATACACTTAGAGTAACTTCGATATATATTTGTCATAAATGATGTTCACTAGCATCTCATACGCTGCTTGTGTAGGATGGTAACTGTCCCAAAATACATACGCAGAAATGTTTCTGCACACCCAAGATGTCACACTGTTGCACAAGACAGAAACCTCCAAGTCTCCGGTTCCGCAACATCCTTTTGTTGAAATCTCAAATCCTGCATAAAAGACATCCATGAAATGGTTAGAGATTGAAGCTTCGATTATTTTCATTTGTTTAGCTTTTTGTCTTCAAGAAAATTATTTTTTTGTGACCAGGTTCAACCAAACAATACGCATAATAGTTACTTCCAATATTCAACTATCATTATCTACAATAATATCCCTGTGATGAGTCCTGCCTGGTCGGGGTCTGAAAAATAGTAAGATGCACGCAGGAATGTTCTGAAGTATGCTCTTTTGTTAAGACACTTGGGCAGGATCAACTTTTGTTATTTCTCCCAAAAAAAAAAAGAAAAGAAAAATCCAACTATCATCAAAACCCTTTACTATGGCCAAACCAACTTACTAGTTAAGTCAATACGAAAAGACTATTTTCTTGTAGATAGAACATACCATATTGATTAGGATGCATAATCATATCAAGCAAGATTGTATAAATGTCGGCGTAAATCAATTTGACCCCCTGATTTTTTGAATTAAGTCTCTGAATCTCTGACTTGAGCTTGTAATTGAAGAGTGTTGCTAGTTGGTTATGACCAGAAGCACATGTCCTGAAAATCCCACCTGCTACTGTTCTTTGTGATGGTACACATCCAATTGGTGCCACACTCACAATTGCAATCTTCCTTGCTCCCAAATTTATTAGTTCCTGCAAAAGAAGTATAGATATATAATTGCGTATAAGCCATAGGTTTTCAAACCTTTTACAAACCAGTCCTCATTTCAAATCAGCCTCTCTCTTAAAGTTCGTATTAGAGATATTTTCACTACAATAAAATATTTTTTGGAGAAGTTTTGAATTAAAGAAAAAAAGAAAAAAAGCTTTTGATATGATTTACAACTTTAATATTAAAAAAAAATTTCAAAAAAATACTTCTAATTAGATTTTTTTTGCTACGAAGTCTTAACGGGTTTAAAACTAATCTGCTACCTGCTATGATTTTTAAGTCTTAGAATATCTATTCAGAAGTATTCTTTTGAAAAAAAAAAAAACGAATTTAAGAATTTAAGTTAAAAATAACGAATTTAAGATAAAAAATTTATTTATAAACTTATATATAAATAGTAGAGAGACTGATATGCAACTCTCACAAATTAATATGCAATTTAGAATTATCACTTATTGGAGGTGGCGAGGTATCGTGTGGGTAGGGTCGGCCTCATAATTCTTTTTTATTCCGAATTTGACTCCCCATCCTGCCAGTTGAAGAAAATTCCACTAGCTGGTGCGTACAAGAGTGCCTCCTATATGATGATAGCTTCGTCTTACGATCGACCCCAAAATAGTTATTTTTCGGGTTGAGCCGAGTCAATTTATAATAACCACAGTACTTGTACCTAAATAAATTTATTATAGCTTATGCAAATATTCATTTAATATGATCGGAGAGGTTGGTCCATACTAAATGCACCATCTGTTGTACGGACCTACATTACACTGTTGATCTGTTATCTACACCTCAACATCTCTGACCGAATCAAATGCTTCCATTTTGCTCGTACCCTTTTTTTAAGAAAATACATGGCCTGTATTCATATATTTTATGATAAATATTTGGTTATACGAGTAATATATATATATATACCTTATATATATATATATATATATATATATATATATATATATATATATAATAATTAGAAAATTGATTTAAAAGTAAGGGTTGATATGAAAATTATTTCAATAAATATTCCACCTCAACTATTTACCACATTCTAACCATTTATCTTTGGCCCTTATACTATTATCTTTTTAATTTTTGGGTTAAGATGAAGTGAGCGCCAACATTCGAACCTCCTACCTTTCAAGGCACACAGCTTGCAGCTACCACGGAGGTATGCACTTTACGACAATATTCCTACCACTTCATCAGCCTCACAATTACATTTCTCCACACTTTTCATATCGTCGATAGTCCAAATCTGCTCTTATAGCTACTTCGACATAATTATCATGTATCTACAATTTTTTTTTCTTAAAAAATAAGGCAAAATTCTCAACTGGGGAAAATCTACAGGACGAACTTGGATATACCATGGTTTCAAAGCTGCGAATAGCCGAGTCCCTCAGCCTGCAGAGTCTTCTTTTTCATATGATAGATAAAACCGTGGTGGTCCGTGTTTCGATCCCATGGGATCAACTGCACCGACCCCCTAAAATACATAACTATACTTATTTTTTTGCAAAAACTTCCAGTATAAAAGTTGTAGATCTTGATGTAATATTAAACTTTTATTTTAAAATTTTTTCTAAAAAATATTTCTAAATAGGTGTTTTAGGATTCCGAATTCCGAAATAAACTTACAGAACTCGTAAAGCTTCCGAGTCCCAAAATACCTTGGAGTATTTTTTGAAAAAAAATTTAACATGAAAGATTCATATTTCATCAAAATTTACAATTTTTATATTATAAATTTTTACAAAAAGATATGTATTCCGACCTATATATAGAGTCAACTTCACCATAATACGGTTCAGTCGACCGGATCGGCACTCGGTGGTCCTAGCATCAGCTCCACCGAGGATAGACCCCCTCTCCCACGACAAGCGTGGCGACTTAATATCTTGACAGAATGAGCTTTAAAGCTCCCAATGCTCACAGCCTCGAAGGCGCCACCACACACGAATGCCACAATTTATACAGTACTTAAGTAAACATGAATGGTTTTGCAGATCCATATACAGAAAATGAAGGTATGATACCTGGTAGAAACTGGAAGCCGAGCTGAGCATAAACTCTGCGTAGGAGTTCATGTCGTAGATCTCCGACCTGAACGGGGTCCCGAAATATGTGTTCGCTATGTCATCGCTCCCAGTGCACACGACATACAAGCTATTGCCGATGATCTCCGCCGCTCTCTTCCGGCCGGCGACCGCCGTGATCTTCTGCTTGTACTCTCTGAAAAGATCTAGCTGCCCGTCCAATGATATCACAGACTGCATGTTATATGTACTACATTATGTCATTATTGATTATTAGGTTATTTTTCTAGTTAATTTTAAGAAGAGATTAGTTAGAAGGAAGAGAATATTAATGATATTTACTGCTAGTTTGGAGGTTAGAGGATCGTATCCTCCACCGCCGGACGCGAAGCTGACGCCGGTGAGAAGGTCCTGAGGGCCAACGCTGGGGTTAAGATAAGCCGGAAGAAGCTCCTTTATTCCTAGCTTAGAAACTGTAGAAAATGGTGAGAATTTGTAAAAATATAGAACACTGCTATTCGTTAAAATCATTTGAACTCTTGAAGCTATCAGAAAAATGCGGTACATATCTCGATTGTTCATGTATGGCTATCAGAATTATTAGAATTTTTTATTTATAAAAATATAAGTTAGAAATCATTTACTGTCTAGGTAGATAATTATAAATTAATGACCAAAACCAAAGTGAGAGAGCCAACGTATGACTCTTTTTCCTAATGAAGCTTTTATTATTAAAAAAAAAAGTACAAGATCTATAATGAGCAGAAGTAACACTTTACAGGAAAAAAAAAAAAAACTTTATTAGGTTTTTTTTTTTTGGAAAGTTGCTTCAAATAAAATTGCACAAAGTTTGCAAAAAATCAAGCGATCAAAATAAATAGCAATAACCCCTTGATTATCTGGTAATGCATTTTATCACCCAAAAAAAAAAAAAAATCTTTATCCCACTTATTGCTATATTTAGCCAATGACTAACATTCCATTATGACATTATCTTTTTTTTTATTTTTACATAATGGATCAAAATTTTTCCTATGACAGGCCAGATTATTTACCATGTATAATTTTCTAACCATAATTCATTAGACTATAATAAGTATGTAAAACTCTAGAGGTCTCGCTTTACAATAACTGCCACAATCTTCAAAAAATTTTATAAAAATTTGGAGAAATCCTATTCCATTTTACACAGCGACAAACTCATAAACAAGTTCATAAGCCACATATCCAACCAGTTAAGCTACCCATTAGGGGTAACTATCTTTGAAATTATTCGGTATAATGTATGCTTACCGATGAAATCAGTGGGAATTTTCCCGTTGGAGAACCTTCCGGTGGGTCTATGACCGGCGAAGTCCACTCCGTAGGGCGGAAAGTTGCACTTGGCAATTGTGGCGAGGTCGTTATTGTTTCCTGGATCAACAATGGAGTCACCGAACACCATCACCGCCGGCAGGATGCGCGCACTCGTGTTCATGCCGGAGCTTCTTCCGACGACATTGGCTACCGCGAAAACCACAAGTAAAGAAAGTAGCACCAGAGTGGTCGCCATTAGTTTTTGAGACAGCGGTAAACTTGTATATATAAGGCCTGTTGTGGATCGCAGTATATCAGAAGAGCTAGGGTTTCGATATTTAAAGGGTTTTGCGAGATATTTTATGAAGCCTGTATAATGAGTATAGAACTGTGCACAGTGATGGGGATAGCTCAAGATGGTGAATTTATTGATCGTCTAAAAATAGTGTTGCATTCAAGTCGTCCTGTTGATTGATCATCTAAATTGCGTCTTCTTCATCTCAGACAAGAGCAGATATCAGCGACCACGGTTAAAAGACGAACACAGAACGTTGGCGAATTTAACGACCTGATTTCTACGTGGTCTCTGAAAGGGTCAATTAGCGACCGATTTCTTGGCGTTCATTGATATTTGTATAATCGATATTGGGTCGGCATCTGACATCTTGCTTTAGCGACTGAGTTTTGTCGATCGCTAAAAGTTGGGTCTTGGAAAACCACATTTGTTGCACTATCTGCATTCAAGTGGCAGGAAAAATCTCATTTGCAATGTACACCAAAATATTTTAGTAAATACTATTTTTTAACCACAACCCATTAAATTGTAGTAAAAAATAAAATTTTAGGTGTTCATTATCTTTCCATACTACGTTGAATCTAGCACACATATCCGCAAGAAGAACTTTTAGAAATAAATGTGATTTTTTTTTCTTCTCAAACAAAGCACATTATTTTTTTAAAATTATTGTGAAAAAATACTGATCGTAGCCGGTCTATTTTTTTTTGACCGTCGCAATAAATAAGCTTACGGATATTATCGATCACCGAAAACAAAGCAATAAATAAGCTTACGGATATTATCGATCACCGAAAACAAACCATATTGTCGTCCTTTCAATTAATGAGCGTAGCCTATCTTAATTTATTAGAAACACTGATGAGACCGAAATGCAATCAAGAATTTTTGGACCGACAGTGAGATACGGATAAAATAGGGGTCTAAGCGAATAGATGCGCTCAAAGGGTGGGTAAAGCAACTGTTTATTTTATTTTTGGCTAAAAAAAAAAAAAAGAAAAAAAAAATTAACAATATGGAAACACAAGTCATTTTATTTTTAGCTGAAAAATACAAGATAACAAACTATTTTTATGTGTCCTCCTAACAATTATGGCAGACCATTCCATATGTTTGTTAATTTTATGAGTAAAAAATTTTATTATTTGATGCAGAATAAGCAATTAAGATATATGTTTTAAAAGTTTACAATAATTTGTTCTATTAGATAAAGGATGAGGAGTTTTTTTGAAGGTTGTCGGTTAGGCTAACGATCTGATTTTAGCTTCACAAATAATTTTAAGTAATTTAAAAATATTATTGGCTTAAAGATATTATAATTTCGCCTAAAGAAAGTCAACAGTATAAAAAAGGAGTCACATGATAACAAACTATTTTTTAACGCATCCTACTGATAAGTACCACTGTACCACAGACCATTCTATTTGTTGTTACTATTTTTCATTAAAAAAAACATTAATTGCAATGTGGTAAAATTAGATAAAATAGTAAACTCAAAATTTAATACAAAAAATCAAATCAGAGCAATTACGATATCTATTTTAAGAGATAAAATTGAAGTTTGTTTGTTTTTTAGAATAAAGGATGACTAGCAACACATTGGGTTGTCGGTATATTTGATGGCTGATGAGTCTAAAAATTTAACATAAATTTGATACTGATTCGATTATTTATTGGTTGACTTTTAGGTGAAAATTATAAATTGAAGCTAAATGTAATAAATTTTGAAATCTAAAAGAAGCCGTATTTTATGGATCTGAAGTCCAAAATAAGCTCAATATAACACTGCATGATGCACATCAAGAAAAACAAGCCAAAAATAGCAAGTAAGATTTGACAGGTTAAAATACAAGAATTAACATCTATAGCTAAGATGGGAATAAAGTACAAGAAGTAACAAATAGATATGAAGAGTAATACATATATAGTTTGTATGATTTTTTATTTTTCTCCATAAAATAAATTCAGTTCTTGAGAACACAATTTTAAGTCCAACTATGAAAATGTAAAAATTTTTATAGATTTTATTCAAAATTACTTTGATTTAATATCATATATTTCAGTATTCTCAATATATTTGAGTAATTTTGTCACCACTCAATATTGCTTCTTGTGAAACATAACTTAGATTATACTTGTGAGTGGGTCTACATGGAGCATGCATAACATTAGTAAGTTTCTTAGCGTTTTAAATCTTGCTAAATGATGCATCTAGATCTACATTGTACATTTTTAAAGCCATGTATTAACTTGTTAAAAGTTCATTCACCTTGACTATTTGATCATATTTTTAGTACATAGATAATAATTCATTTTCAAATTTACTTGCATCATTAAGTTTTTGACCTTTAGGTTGCGTTTGGTTCGTAGAATCTTGACAGGATTTCCGGAAATTTAACACGCGGGAATCTGATTCCCGCGTTTGGTTCGTCAAAGTCATGGGAATGCAGCATTCCCATGGATGTAATATTCCCACAAATAAGGTAATCAAGATTTCCATGGGAGGGGGTGGGTATCTTGATTCCCTACAAGATTACTTGCAGGATTACTTTTTTGTTTCCAGAAGTGCCCCTGATTTTATTCAAATATTTTATTAAAAAATCATAATACCAAACCGTTCAGTAATTTCTCCTTTCTTCTCCGACGCTTCTTTTTTCTCCATTATCTAATTTTGTTTGGTGCCGGTAGATTTGGTGTCGACAATCCTCTAATTTAGGATTTGGTGGATTTAAATTTTATTTGAATTTCTTATATGGATTGTAATTGATAGATTTGAAGCTATAACTATTTTTGTGTAGTTATATTTAAAATGAATTTATAATAGATTATATTTTTAATGAATTAAAGTATATTTTTAGAAAATATGTATATATTAATTTACTATGTTTTATTTAATTTCTGAAGGGGGTATTTTGGTAAAGCTCTACCACATTTCAAGGAATGTTGTAAGTAAATCAAACAAAAGAAAGCAGCATTCCCAGGAATTTAAACAATTTGAAAGAACGAACCAAACGATGGAATAGATCATTCCTGGGAATGCAATTCCTGGGAATCTAGATTACTGGGAATATAGCATTCCTGGAAATTTTACAAAGCCATGAACCAAACGCAACCTTAAGTTTTCTAGCTCGCTAATCCTGCACTCCTTTTCTTTAAACATATATTCACTTTAACATTTTTTTGGGTAAAATCACTTTAGTATTTAATTCTTCATTTGTACTGAAGAGTTAGGACATCATTACATTATTTTCTTATCATTTTTGTAGAGTGTTTTTAACATCTCATAATTTTTCATCAATTCTTCAAAGGCTTTTTGTAAATTAAATTCATTTGAGAAGCTTACCTCATTATTGTTATCCCCTATTGCCATAAATATGCATTTTATGCATTTAAATTCCTTTTTTACTTGAGGCACTTGAGGATACATCTTCATCACTCTAGCTACCATTGCCTTTTTTTTTGTGTTTAGCATTTTTTTTTACTTAGGGCAATCTGATTGAATGTATCCAGATTTTTTGCACCTATAGCATATGATTTAATCTTCTTCGCTTGAGATGTCATTCTTTATAAAATTGTGATTATTATTCTTCTTCTCCTTTTTCTTCTTAAGTATCTTCTTAAATTGTAGGTAGAGCATTGCAATGTCTTTCCCATTTTCTTCTTCCTTAAAGAGCATCTGGTTTTAGCCTTAAGTGCCATGCTCTTCACCTTTGGAAGTCTACACTTATCATTTTTTATTTCCATCTCCTTCATGAGCTTGCTAACTAATTTGGGGTAATATGTTAGCTTTTGATTTTTTTACCCCAAATTATTTTATCTTTTGAGCTCTACTTTAAACCATGATTTCTAACTCTAGATAATACATATATACACTCACAAAAATATAAATACAATTAACTTAGTGTTGCTCTTTTTGGCTCATTAAGCAACACGTATACTTAGCAAGATTTGAACAAACTTATTAGTAGTATTTTTCCTAATTATTTTATTATCATCAAAATCAAACAAGATCTACAATTTGGGTATTAAAATTTTTTCAAAAAATAATAAAACCTCTTAGTAGTTCTTTATGGTTTCGAAGTCTTTACTGGTTATAAAAATTTTGGAACCTCAAAATATTATCTAGAAATATTATTTTGAAAAGATTTTGAACACAAGAGCTGTAGAGCACATCCTGATGACTACGACAACCATTCAACATATTTGTTAATATATTTCATAAAAAGAATGGACTACAAAGTTTTGCAAAAAATTAAGTATTTACACATTATTTGATGCAAAAATATCAAATTAGGTGCAGTTGATATATCTATTTTAAGAGTTAGAAATGAAGTTTGTTTTTTGGCTATGTGAAGGATGTGGAGGAGGTATTTTTGTTATCTTCTACAAGTTACAGAAGAAGCCAACAAATTCTAACAACATGCTTGGCTATGGGTTGGATTGCAAATGGGTTTCACTCCCAACCATGTTTGGTTCATGGATTCCACTTCATTTGGTGACTTTGGTCCCTTCTCATCCTTCACTTTCTTTTTCTTTTTCTTTCTTTTTTTTTTTTTGGTTTTTATTTTTTCAATAATTACTATAATTTAATTTTATATATGTGTGATGGGGACGTCGCATATGTAAATTACTGAGGCAAGACAAACAGACTTGAACTCTTGGAGAGAGCTAGCTAGATCTAACTTAGAATAATTCCACAACAAGTGTGATTAAAAGATGTGAAATACTTATAAAATATTAGCTCTAAAAGACAGATTGGTTGAATCTATTACTTTTCAAAGGGCTCGACCAGTGGGGTGGTCCATAATTAGTAGTGCTACTAAGGGCGTTATATTATTAGTTAGTTTTAGTAATTAACATAAATTGTAATTATAATTATTATCAATACAATAATAACAGATAATAACTATTTTGTATTATTAAATAATTAATAAATATTACAAATATAATTATTAGTAGTATATCGTAATTAACAATACTAGTTTTATCAATGATATTTTATATTAGCATATTATTAACTTTACTGTATTTAGAGTAATTTTTTATAAGTATTAAATACATTATTAAAGTATAAATCTTATAAAAATTATTCTGATTTTGAATTTAAAATAAACAGCATGTTCTAAATCCGATCTCGATTAGGTACTAAACCAAACAGATAGATTGCAGGATAGACACTTCTATTCCCATTAATCTTTATAAAAAATTCGTTAGAACTAAACAATTTGTTAATGAAAGCTATAATTAACAAGTTCACACTTTAAATAGTTCTTAAAATTTTTTTAATAAGTCATCGAGGACATATTTGCGTCCCACATTCGGCCTGATCGATGGGAATTATAGTGATTGAGCGAAAATACAGAAAAAATTTTCCATCAAGCTTCAATTTTTCATGCTATTAGGTTACGTATATTTGTAGATGCTATGCTTGTGTTATTTCCTCACGTGCAAAAGATGGTTCTACATTTTGTTTACTCATGTACCGAGCCATATAGAAACAGTGAAAGAGCCTTTACCGGCACAAAACAACCCGATTCTTTTTTTTTAAAAAAAAAAAAAAAAAAAAAAAAAAAAAAAAAAAAAAAAAAAAAAAAAAAAAAAAAGGAAAAAGGGGAATCATTGGAGAAGAGTGAAAAGGTTGTTTCCAAAGCTTCGGGGCCGAATCTCCGTACTTTCTTTCACATCTTGCAAGCAAAGATTGAGGGAGAATTTTGGTTAGATTGGAAATAAAGAGAGAGAGCACCTGAAAATGTTCTTGCAGGCCCATTGTAGCTTGCTTCATTTGCTTGAAAGAAAGGTTCACCACCTTTCTTTTTTCATATTCAGTATTTATTTTATGCATGTCCGATTTAAATTTTAATTATACGAACTACTGCACATCGTGTCTTTGAATTTATTTTCTCAAGCCAAGAATGCTACGGAAACAATCTCTTTTTTTTTTCTAGATTCTGTCAGGAACAAGATTTATTATTGGAGTGTTGTTGAAAGGTTCACCACCACCTTTTTTTTTTCCTGCATGTCTATTTACATATTTAGCTTTAGTACGTCAATAGTTTACCAATCAAGCAATGCCACGTACGTAGTTTCCTCAATCAAGCAATGCCATGTCTATTTACGTAGTTTTCAGTATCAAATGTGCAATTTCTCATACTTTGGAATGTATGTATTGCACTGAATTTAATATACAACTTTACAATATTATGCGATATCTTGAAACACATCAATCGGATCATCACGAAATAGAATACAACAAGCATTATGTGTATTCCTTGAAATGCATTAATGGATCATTCACGAAAATATTAATACAACAAGCATTATGTTCCATGAATCGCTGTTGCCCGTCATTTTTCTTTTATATAGTTTAAAATAATACTAAATTAAAAATAGTTCTAACATTTAGAAAAAAAAAAAGTTGGAAAAATAATTTTAAATTAAAAATTTTGGATTAAAAAAAATTAAGTTACAATATCTTACGGTCGTGAAAACTGTTTTATTATCTTTGTACATAATTAAGTTAAAAATAAGAGTCACTCTTCTATTTTTAGTGATGTTGGTCTTATTTTAAAAAATTATTAAAAAGTAAAGAAAACATAGATAATAGAATTCAAATATGTCATACATTATCATTCTGCAAACTATTATAAACCAAATTAAAAATAAGTATAAAAAAAATACAACAAAATATATTTTTAATAATAATTAAAATAATGAGAAGTGGTGTAATTTACGATTTATCAAAAAATAATAGGGTTCTAGTCTCCCATCGATAATCAGTAAATAAAGATATAAAATAAAAAATAAGAAATAAGAAATAAAATAAATTATAAAAAATAAAAAACAAACAAAAACCAGTAAATCAAAAGTAGGAAAATAAAAAAATATTAAAATAACAGAAAAATTAGATAATAAATCAAAAGTAAAAAAAATGACAAAAGAATTACTGTTTATTGAACAGTAACTTTTTGTCATGTTCTCTTTTAGAATGTACAAGCTTTTGATTTACCGCGCATTGTCGCGGTCAACAAAATATAGATCATTATATATTAATAATATTAATACTTGTATTAAAATTTGTTAAAAAAATTTAACAATTTAATGTTCAAAGTTTATTAAAAATATATTTAAATAAGTTTTTTTTAAAAAAAAATTTGAAGAGTATCGTATTTCACCGAATTATTAAAAAAATTTAAAAAAATTATATTATTATATGTACGCATATAATATATGTATGCAGAGATAATTTTTTGAAAAATTTTAAACAAAATAATAGATTCCGATTAGATCTAAAATTTTGATTTTGAAAAGTTTTTGGAAACAATACTTTAAATAGAGATAAAATGATATTTCGGTATGCACAAATATATAGAACTTATAATAGAGATAATTTTTTAAAAAATATTCAACATGACAATCGTTGATTCCGATGACATCTATAATTTCCACGTTGACAACTTTTTAAAAGGATACTTTTAAATGGGAATTTTAGTGGTCCAAAATTTTAACGGCTTTAAAATAAAAATAAAATTTTAACGAATTTAAAACAAAATTAAATCGCATTTCGGCGAGCAAAAATGTATAAAATTTATATTTAAAATTTTGAAAAAAAAAAATTAATATGAAAAAATAGTAGATTATGATCAGATGTAGAATTTTCATATTAAAAATTTATTCAAAATATAATTCTAAATGAGTGTTTTCGGACTTTCTGAAAGCTTAAAATATTCAAAACGAAATAATATCGTATATTGGTATGTATAAATATACAAAATGTATATCTAGAGATAGTTTTAAAAAAAAAAATTTAAAATAAAAATTATAGCTCTTGATGAGTTATACAATTTTCATGTTAAAAATTTTTCGAATAAATACTTCTAAATAAGTGTTTAGAGATCCAAAATTTTAACGGATTTAAAAATATTAAAAAAAAAAACCTTCCGTACAGTTTGCGCAGCGGTGTAAAATGCTACTTTTACGTTTCTCTCATCGAGATCTACGATTTTTATGTTGAAAGTTTTTTAAAAAGCGGCTTCTAAATAGGTATTTTGGCCGGTAAAAAACCAAATTTTTAAAAACACGTGAGTTTTTTTAAAATATGTTAGTACTATTGAAGAAATAGTAGAAATAGGGGTTCGTTTTATTTAGAGTAATCTGCTTTCGGCTGAAATATCAAAATCAAAATACAATAGAAAAAAAGATATATTATTTTTATTTTAAAAAATAAATTTTTATTTTGTACGTTATATTGGTTGAATAGATATTTGGTCCACAATTACTAACTCTTTTTTTATCTTAAGATAATTAATTATTAATTTACTTATTATTGATTTAAAAACGAAAAATTTTGCTTCATCTTATTTTCCATCTCATGTCTTTATATTCAAACAAAATAATTATACTTTCAAAAAATATTATTATAAAAACTATAAATTTTAAAAAATTTATAATTTTTATACAAAAATATTTTAAAATAAAATAAAATTGTATTTCTGTATGCACAAATGTATAGAATACACATCTAGAGATAATTTTTAGAAAAATATTCAACATGATGATCGCAGATTCTGATAATCTTATAATTTTCATGTTGAAATGTTTTAAAAAGATATTTCTAAATGATTAGTGGTCCAAAATCTTAATGACTTTAAAACAAAAATAAAATTTAATCGATTTATAAAATCGTATTTCGATGAGCAGAAACGTATAAAATATATATTTAAAGATAATTTTTAAAATAATTTTTAACATAAAAATCGTAAATTATGATCAGATTTAGAACCTTCATTTTAAAAATTTATTCAAAAAATAGTTCTAAATTAGTGTTTTCGGACTTTCTGAAAATTTAAAAGATTCGAAACGAAATAATATCGTATATTGGTATATATAAATATATAAAATATATATTTAGAAATATTTTTTAAAAAAATATTTAATATAAATATTGTAGATTTTGATGAGATTTATAATTTTTATGTTGAAAACTTTTCGAGAAAATGTTTCTAAATAAGTGTTTTAGAGGTCCGAAAATTTAATGCATTTTAAAAATATTATAAAAAAAAAAAACCGTCCGTACAGTATGCGCAGCGGTGGCGGTGGAAAATGCTACATTTGCGTTTAAACCCAACATTTGTCAAAAATTACGTTTTAACCCATAAAATTCCGGACCTCTAAAACACCTATTTAGAAGTGTCTTCTAGAAAAACTTTCAACATAAAATTTGTAGCCCTAATCGAGATCTACGACTTTTATGTTGAAAATTTTTTAAAAATGGTCTAAGTAGGTGTTTTGGCCGGCAAAAAAATCAAATTTTTAAAAAAATATGGGTTTTTTGCAAAATATGCAGGTACTGTTGAAGGAACAGTAGAAATAGGGGGTTCGTTTTAGTTATATACAAGCATTTGTTACCGCGCGTTGCCGCGGTCATGTTACGTCATCATACTGTCGCGACTAAATATAGATAATATTATATTTAATGATATTCACAAACGTGTAAAACATTATAATTTTTGAAAAAACTTTAAACATAAAAATCATAGATATTGGTGTATTCAAGCCTGTTGTGTTATACGCTGCCGCGGCTAAAAATAGATCATTAAGTATCCAATAATATCCAGAAAAAAAAACTGTATAATTTTTATGTTGAAGGTTATTAAAAGTTTATTAAAAGTAGTACTAGAAAAAAAAAATTACAATTTTTCTATTGAAAGTTAATTAAAAAATATATCTAAACAAATTTTTTTAAGAGAAAAAAAAAGCTTCCGAATAGTATTGTAGTTTTCCGAATTATTAACAAATTTAAAAGAAAATAAAATCGTATTACGATATGTACGAACATATCAAATATATATCTAGATATACTTTTTCGGAGAACTTTCAAAATGAAATCTGATTTTGATAAGTTTTACAATTTTCATGTTAAAAGTTTTTAAAAAAAATATCTAGATAATTCGATTTTTATATTGGAAGTTCATAACGCTTATTTATAAATATTTTTTAAAAGCTTATCAGAATCTACTTTCAATATAAAAATCGTAAATTCTGATGAGATATATAATTTTCATGTTGAAAATTTTTTGAAAAAATTATTCTAAATGAGTGTTTTCAGACTTCCCGAATACCTAATAGTTTTAAATAAAATAAAATTGTATTTCGATATGCATAAACAAATTAAACATATATGTAGAGATAATTTATGGAATAATGTTCAACATAAAATTCGTAAATTCTAATGAGCTCTATAACTTTTATTTTGAAAATTTTTTAAAAGGTATTTCTAAATAAGTATTTTAGTTGTCCGAAATCTTATCAAATTTAAAACAAAATTAAATTTTAAAGAATTTAAAATAAAATAAAATCGTATTTTGTTAAGCAGAGTTAACGCGCGGCTTCGATAACTGACGTGATATATTTCTAGAGATGCAGACTTGTCTCCAGATAGAACATATATTCTTAATATCTAATACAGCTAGTGCTGGAGTAATACTCTCTCCTCCCCATATCAGAAAAATACAGGTGGAAACTTCCCGCCAAATAGTATATCTCCGAGCTACTCTGCTCTCACATAACGTTTTCTGATCTTTACCCAATATATAAACCTGACGTATAACATTTAAGCGACACCTCTTAATATCGCTGTTCGATATTACTTCATTAGTAACCACGTTCTAACCCCCATCGGATATATTAATGCTATCCGTGTGACAATATGCTATGAACTCTCTTTCACCAGTATGCTTTATATGGATAAAATCGTAAATTATAATAAAATTTTATAATTTTTTATGTTGAAAAAATTTATTCTAGTCTCGACGGAGAAAACGCTTCGTAGAGTCCGAAATTTTAAGATATAGAAATTTTTTTTAAAATTGTCTCCGTACAGTCACTGAGGAGTGAGCCCAACCAGTTCATGGAACACTTTTGCCCGTGTGCTACTTAAAACCCTCAAAGCTTTTTCCAAAATTACATTTTATCAGCATCATTATCTCCCACAAGCATACTCCCAATTAGAGCCACACCTTGTGTGCATATATATCCTGCTGATGACGAACATATCTACATATAAAAGTTGTAGCTCTCGTCGAGATCTACAACTTTCATGATGAAAGTCTTTTGAGAATATGCTTATAAATAGGTGGTTTGGCCAGTGCAAATAAAAAATTTTAAAAGTTTTGGATTTTTTTGCAAAATTGCATTACACTGTTGAGAACAGTGGAAATTGCAAAATTGCATTGCACTGTCGAAAGCTCCTATGGTAACTACATCGGACCCATAGCTAGAGCAGTTACAATAGACTTGTTGTGTTGAGTCTTAGTATATAGTAATAATAATAGGTATATACTCGAACGGAAGAAATCGACATTAGATATATACTCGAACGTATAATACATCTATAAATAAAAAATATTAACAATAAAATTGAAAATTGTAGTGAGATACAATTTTTCATGTTAAAATTCTATTGTTAATATTTTTTTACAAAGTCGAAAATTTATTTAAAAATATTTTTGAATATTCATTTAAAACGCTATATCTAGAGATATTATTTATAGAAAAACTTCAAAATAAAAGTCGTTGATTTCTAATAAATTATAAAATTATGCATATTGAAAAAATTTTAAAGAAAATATTTATAAATGATATTGCTGTAGGGTCCAACTTGTATTGAACAAAACAAAATACAATTTATTTCGGTATGAAACAAACGTTATTAAAACATATATTTAGAAATAATTTTTAAAAAATATTCAACATAAAAAATCGTATCTGATGACCTCTATAACTTTTATTTTTGAAAATTTTTTTGAAAAAATATTTCTAAATAAGTATTTGGTTTATCCGAAATCTTAACATATATTTTAAAACAAAAATAAAACTTTATTTAAAACAAATAATATCGTTATTCTCGGTAACCAAAAACGTATAGAAATATATATTTAGACGATAATTTAAAAAAACTTTCAATATTAAAGTTTAGCTAGATATATGATGAGATTTAAAAACTTTTATGTTTGAAACTTTATCAAAAAAATTAATTTTAATTGTGAGTTTCAGGAACTTTTTGAACCTTAACGAGTTTCAAAACGAAATTAATATCGTATTTTCGGACGATTAACGATATAAAATATGTATCAGTATATTTGAAAAACTCTTCAACATAAAAATCGCTTAGATTTTGATGATATTTATAATTTTTATGTTAAAACATTTCAAAAAGAATTTTCTAAATAAGTGTTTTGAGGTCTGGAAATCATTACACGAATTTAAAAATTATATAAAAAAAAAAAGGGACGTACAGCTGAACAGTGGAGGGCGGCTGGCAATTGAGCGAAGTTTGCTTTTAAAACCAACTTTTCGAAAAAATTGCATTCTTAATCCGCTAAAATTACGGACCTCCGAAATACCTATTTAGGAGCGTTCTTCTCGAAAAACTTAAAACATGGAAGTTGTAGCCCTCGTCGAGATCTACGACTTTCATGTTGAAAGGTTTTCGATAAAATGCTTATAAATGAGTGTTTTAGCCGGTGCAAAATTACATTTTTAAAAAACTTCAGATTTTTTTGCAAATACGCGGGTACTGTTTAATGAACAGTAAAAAGTAGTGTTGAGTTTTAGTATATAGTATAATATAATAGTAGTATAGTATAGTCACTACAAGAAAAACGGTATTTAGAGGCCAACCAATTCGGCCTCTAAAGATCATTTTTTGGCCTCTAAAATTATGAGAGGCCAAAAAAGTTGGCCTCGAGCTTCGCTTCCTGAAGTTCGCCACTAAAGCTTCCGGAGGCCAACAAAAGTAGTCGGCTTCAGAAAATAAATTTCAGCAGCCAACATTAATTGGCTTTTAAAAATATTTATTTTTAGATGCCAACCAAATTTGGCATCTAAAACTATCTAAAGCTAATATAGCAATTGGCTTTTAAAATCGTCTTTAAAGCCATATGATACTTGGTTCAAAAAAATGATATTTTTTAAAAGCCAACCATGTGTTGTCCTCTAAAAACTTTCTGCACACCCCAACATAAAAATTGGCATCAAAATATTTACTCAGCCAGAATATATTGGCTTTTCTGAAAAAATATACATTGAAAGCCAACTCTATTTACCCTCTAAAGCTTTCTGAAGCCAATGTAATATTGGTTGTAAATTATATTTAGAAGCCATCTTTATTGGCTTCAAAGTTTCTTTTTTCTGAAGGCCAACTTATGTCAACTTTATAACTATTAGGCAGACAAATACTTATTGGCTTTAAAAAAATTAACAACTAGATATATTTTTATTTTCTAAATCTCATTATATATATATATTATATATATATAATATATATATTATATAATATTATATTATATATATTATATATATATATATACTATACTTATATATATGACAAACAAAATACTTATAATATATTAAAATTCCAGTAATGATATAAGAATTGAATATACACTGTCAAAATTTACAGGAATACGAAGTTGTTTCATAAATTTACACAATATATATTGTATGTTACCAATACAAAGGAAAGTAAAATAAGCAGTCACAAAAAATTATTGACTCTATGAACTGATGTCAGGATTCGTCAGTCGTCGCCATTATACATTCCCTCTATTGTATATATTTGCCTGCAATGTTGTGAAGGCCCAACATGTCCTCTCGAGAACGGTGTCAATTTTTAACATGTTTAGCAAATAAAGAGGATATATTAAGTTTATATTATTTTTCAAGAATATATTTCACTACCAGTATTTAGAACTTTACCAATGACCAATGCTTTTTCATAAACATATCTAAACTAAAGATGCCATTCCGAAGCAGAGGAAAAGAAAAGTCAACTCGAGAATGAAATGAAACTATTTGCATGGAACTTATTGTAAATATAATGCTCAAAACTAACAAAATTCATTACCAAATATAAGATTTTCAACATGTACGATGTATTTTTAATAAAATTTTCGAACAGAAATCTCCGCCTGATTTTTAAGGAATCACATCTAATATTATAATTCTAAACTTCAAATTAATTAGTAATGAGAGAGCTACACGCCTCCATAAACAAAACACCCATTATTAACAAAATATAACATATAAAACAAAAAAAGGCTACAAAAGGTTCTATAAAACCCCGCCCACAACTATACATGGAGTCACACACTCCTTAACAAGCAGAATTCCACCACGCTCATATAACGAATTAAAAATATGAACATATCACTTCAAATTCCAAAAATGAAATTCGAACTTATGCCACCGAGACTATAAAGCCTATTCAAATATTAAACCAATCTTAACACGAAATATAAATGATCATAATATAAAAAACTCAATCAAAACCTAAAATCGTAGGACCTCCATGCACTTATTCAACTATGCGAAACTAAATGAAGTGTAGAAGTAATGTACAGCTTAACATAATATTGAAATTGCTGGTAAACATCAAATTTGTTACAAAAAAAGTATAATTTGTTAATCCGTGTGTTCATCTATTATGACTTTACACACAAAATAAGTATAATTTGTTAAAAAGAAAAGAAAAAGAAAGAAACACCTGAAGTCTTCAACAGAGGTAAAGAAAACAGAGATGAGTTATTACCTTTACAACTCTCTAGAAAAGCTCCATTTTTTTAATTTAATTTAATTTAATTTTTTGTTTTTGTTTTATCATTATAGATATAAATGAACAAAGAACAACAACAAATTAGTGAAATTTAAAGTACCAGTATCCCTGCAATAAAAACTACAATTTACCCTGAGAGCGACTGGTGGAGCGACCCATACTAACCTCTGGTTTGCAAGCCTTGCAGAGGCTACCAAGAGAGTCAACCAAGCCGGCGGCATCCGCGGCGGCACTGCCCTCCCGGCACGCCGCCGGAGAGATGACATACAGCAACGTCAGCATGTCTCCCTTGTTTGCCACGTGTGTGAGCGCCCACATCATTGCATGCTTCGACCTTCCGCTGCCGTCGACTACCACCATCACTCTCTTCTTCGTCACCACTCCGCCACCGCCGCGGCCGCCGTCAATTCTTCTCGTATTCTTGGTACCGGCACTTATTCTTCCCCATCGTTTCGAGCCTCTCCCGTCGCCGCTTACGCTGAGCTGCCTGAGAGAGAGAGAGAGAGAGATTGAGAGAAAGACCACCAAGAGCTAAAAGAGGGTTTCAGAAATTTATTGTCCTTTTATTTGAGCGGGCATCTCAAATTTGAGCGGGGCTTCTACCTTATTTCAAATTTGAAAGAGTGAAAGTTCCAACATTACCCACGTGCTATGATATGTGTCTCTATGTGACAATAATTTTCAGCCAAAAAAAATTCTCTTCCACATTAATGTTTCTCTCTCCACCAACAACACGAATTTAAGCTCAAAATTTAAAATCACAAAAAATAAAAAAAAAAAACCTAAAATTACGAAACAAATTCACGGTTCACTCAAAATAAAAGAAAGGTATTATAGAATTTTTTTGTTGAATTTAGAAACTTTATTGTTAGCAATTTGTTAAAATATTTTTTATGTTTCTCAAATAAGGAAGAAAACATCACAACAATATACTCAAAATATATTAAAACTCCACCACGACTCTTAAGTATACCCCAGAACACCCCAGCACAATCCAGAACACCCCAGCACAATCCAGAACACCCCAGAATACCCAAATTCTTTTCGCAAATTTTAGAACATCTTTACGCAATTTTTAATGTCGTTTTCATAATTAAATCATAAAAAATCAACAAACATGCCAAAATTATAACAAATATCAATTCACTAGAAACAAAAGAGGCTTTATATGGACTTTTTTTTTTATTTTGTCTATAATTAATTACCTCGAAATACCCATTAAAAATTATCCAAAAATATTCAAATTTGTAGAAAAAATTAGGGTATTCTGAGTTGTGCTGGGAATGTTCTGGGGTGTTCTTAGGAAGTCGTTCGTTGGTGAAGTTTCAATGTATTTCGAGTATATTCTTGTTAACTTTTTTTTCTATTTGAGAAATAAAAATATTTTAAAATACTTAAGATGTTCTAAATTTCACAAAATAAATTTATTCTATAATACCTTTTGTTTTTGAGTAAACTGTAACTCTTTTGTAATTTTTGGCATTTTTGTTGATTTTTTATGATTTAATTTACTCGAAAACACATTAAAAAATTACCTAAATATGTTCTTAAATATTTGCGAACAGATTGGGTATTCTTGGGTGTGTCTGGATTGAGCTGGGGGATGTTCTTAGTATTCATAGTGAAATTTCAATGTTATTTCTAATATTTTTGTTATGCTTCCTTATAATTATGACCAAAACGAAATATTTTAAAATTATAAGATGTTCTAAAATTTGCAAAATATATATTTACAATTAACTTCTTCTTGTGTTGGGTTACTAGGAGTCATCGTAGAAGTTTCAATTATATTCTCGAGTATATTTTGTTGATACTTCCTCATATTTGAGAAGAAAAATTTTAAAAATTACCTAAAAAATGTTCAAATTTTTGCAAGAATATATCTATAATAAACTTATATTTTGTTGCCATGTGAGCTGATTGATTTTTCATATTTTTGCTTTTTTTTTTAATCTCTTATTGATTTAATTTACTCAGAAACCTAATTAAAAAATTACCTAAATTGTTTTTAATGTGGCAGAAAAGTTGGGGTGTTCTGAGGTTTATTCTTGTTCGTGCTGGAGTGTTCTGGGGTATTTTTCGGAGTCGTCGAAAAGTTTTAATGTATTTCGAGACATCCACCTTCAATTGGGCCCAAATAGCCTAAAACGCAGAAATAATTCCAATTAAATTACAAAATTCAATCCAAAAATAAATGTAAGCACGGAATAATCAATTAAATTATTTTATCTTCAAAAAAATAAATTATTAGAGGCCAACTAAATATTCGGTCTTAGAAAGTTAGGAATTTTAAAGCCAAAACTAATTTGGCTTCAAAAAGTCAATTATTAGAGGCTGACTAAATATTGGCCTTAAAAATATGTAGTTTTTAAAGCCAACAATATTTTGGCTTTAAAGTGTTACAAAATCAAATGCCAACAAATTAGTTTGGCCTCGAAAAATATGTTATTAGCAGCTAAATTAAAATTGGCTTCAAAAAATAAATTTTTTTAAAGCTAAAATTATTTTGGCTTCAAAAAATTAAATTATTAGATGCCAACTAAATATTCGATCTTAGAAAGTTAGGAATTTTAAAGCCAAAACTAATTTGGCTTCAAAAAGTCAATTATTAGAGGCTGACTAAATATTGGCCTTAAAAATATGTAGTTTTTAAAGCCAACAATATTTTGGCTTTAAAGTGTTACAAAATCAAATGCCAACAAATTAGTTTGGCCTCGAAAAATATGTTATTAGCAGCTAAATTAAAATTGGCTTCAAAAAATAAATTTTTTAAGGCCAACTGAAAATTGGCTTTAGAAAGTCATTTTTAGAAGCCAAAAAAGGCTGGCTTTTAAAAAATTGGTTTCTAAAGACCAAATTTCTTGTAGTGAGTATAATGTATAAATAATAATAATAATAATAGTATATAATACAATACTTTAGCTAGTTCCGATGGCATTTATCCTTTCGAGATGGGTGGTATTTATCCTCTCGGGATAGGTAGCATAGGTCGTTGAATCAAATTCAAGAAGAATGAAAGGGGACATATAGTTATTATATATATATATATATATATAAATAACACTCCCATTGTTGTAAATTTTTTCTTTGTTTTTTAAAATATTGTTTCTTTTCTTCATCTGTGAAGTTGGAGATTATACTTTTGCAAGAAGCTATTTTTGGTGTTAAGTTGGTAAAATTTCTATTTTATACAAAAAAAAAAAAAAAAAAAATGGATACCTTAGATGTGGAAATGCGTTCTCTAGCCCATCCTCATGCACAATCCATCATCATTTATAATTTAAGCTAGTATTTATTTATTTATAAATCCAAAATGATTTTTATAAATTTATTCAATAATTATATATTTTTGAAGAAGGGATTATATATAAAATAATTAATTGATGCGTGGTACTATGGGTGAATGAAAAAGCGAAAGGGTACGCTCTCTTGTTTAATCAATAATATTTTCACTTACCTTACAATAGTTGTTAAACGGGATTTTGTCCAAAAAAATTTTATTTTGTAAACTTTAAACAAGGCAACCTTATTCAAATAAAATATTAAATTTATATTTTGAAATATTTTTTAGCTCGTTCGGAATATTTTTTTAGCTTGTAAAAATATTAAGATAGTTTGTTTGGAATATTAAACTAGCTATATGGAATAGTTGCGAGTTTTGGACCAAAAATTATTTGTAGAAATATTTAAGAGCGGGAATTTTTTGTTTTTTTGACATTAATTTCTCGTTAAATTCTACTCTCTCATCACTCAAGCACATAAATCCCTCTCCTCTCCCTTGTTCTCACACTATATAAAGCCTCCCCACCTAACCCACTAAACACAAAGATTACTAGCTAGAAAATAGAGTAGACTAGTGGCCATGGCCAAGGAGAGGGAGATCGGAACACACCCGCCGGCGAAGGACTTTATCGACCCTCCGCCGGCTCCACTTCTTGACTTCGACGAGCTTGCTTTATGGTCATTCTACCGCGCACTCATCGCTGAATTCGTTGCTACTTTACTCTTCCTCTACATTACCGTCGCGACCGTCATCGGCCACAAAGCTCAGTCCAGTTCCGACCGGTGCGGCAGCGTTGGCATTCTCGGCATCGCCTGGGCCTTTGGTGGCATGATCTTCATTCTCGTCTACTGCACCGCCGGCATCTCCGGTACGTACGTATATTCTTCTAAACAAATTACACTCCACTACTTTTTTTTTAGTTTTTCTTTTTAAACTATTTATTTTGGTGTATAAGGTGGGCATATTAATCCGGCGGTGACAATGGGGTTCTTCGCGGCAAGGAAAGTGTCGCTGATAAGAGCAGTGCTGTTTATGGTGGCGCAGTGTGCGGGGGCTGTCGTTGGAGTTGGGATCGTAAAGGGGATTATGAAGCACGAATACAACACTTACGGCGGCGGAGCCAACCAGGTCGCCGCCGGATACTCCCTCGGCAGCGCCCTAGGCGCCGAAATCATCGGCACCTTCATCCTCGTCTACACCGTCTTCTCCGCCACTGATCCCAAGCGCAAGGCTCGCGACTCCCACGTCCCCGTACGCATCCATTCTTACATTACTTCTCCATATGTATATATAAGTGAAGTAACCTTCAATTTCATATATATATATATATATATAATATATATATATATATATATATATATATATATATTATATATATAGTAGTATATAAATATACTATATATATATATATATATCATTATTAGGTTTTAGCACCGTTTCGATTGGATTCGCGGTGTTCATGGTGCATTTGGCGACGATCCCGATCACCGGAACGGGAATCAACCCAGCGAGGAGCTTAGGAGCCGCCGTGATTTACAACCACGAAAAGCCATGGGACGACCATGTGAGCTCTCTCTAATTAACTTCTACGAGTTCTCTGACTTCTGCAATCAAAGATTAATACTAACCTAGCCCAGTTTGTTGCTGTAGTGGATCTTCTGGGTAGGACCGCTCGTCGGAGCGCTCGCGGCGGCGGCGTACCATCAGTACGTTCTCCGGGCGGGGGGAGCAAGGGCGCTGGAATCTTTCCGCAGCAACCCCAATGTCTAAGGGTTTAATAATTAACATGCGAGATTGGAGAGGAAAAGGTGTTAAGCGAAAATTGTAGTATCACATGTGCCACTCTTCGAATATTATGATGATCTTAATGTAATTAAAACTGCATACAATAAATTAAATTATTTATCATATATATTTTAATATGTTGTATATAAGTTTAATTACATTAATAACTTTCATAGTTTTGATAAATAATGTGACGATCCACGCCTACCTGTTTCATAGCTAGCTCAGCCCTCCCGCCATCCTTACCGGCCAGAGCTCCGAAAAAGAAGTGGTATCAAGTTGATAGTATATGAACCTCTCTTGCATATTAAGACAATTTCTTGCATAAACTTTGTGATTTTTTATTATCTTTTCCCACACTACCTTCTACTTGGATCCCTTGGACATTAGCTCAATCGTGGGACATTACATTCTTCCTATCTTATAATACGACATCGTCGTTATATAACAGGTCATGACCAAATCTAGGCTCTCCTTAGTTAATATAAGATTTAGATCCATATTAGACCCCTACACTTTCAACTAGGATCTGCTCGGATATCACTTGTGATGCCATGCACTTACCTGATCCATATTAGACCCTTACACTTTTAGGTTATTAATATCTTAAACTAGAAATTCATTATAGCATTTAATTATATGTACATGGTATTTAGGGTGGATCTTTTCTATGTTGTGCTTGGAATATGAAGAGTTGAAGATTTTATTATGAACTTAATTCAGACTTATTATTTATTTTACTTACGATAACTTAAATATCTTCCCCTCCTTTTCAATGCTCATTGCAAAAAAAAAAAAGATGAAAGCAGTCAAACTCAACAAATGCATCGTAAAACTTTCATGCAACTGCAAGAGCTGAACGACAAGAAAATATTAGCGAATTTTGCATGTGCGTACAAAGTGGAGTGTGGACTTGGCAAAGCATAAGATGAAATCGTTTTCTTTAGGAAAACAGCTATTGATCATCGATGGATTTTGATTTTGTTACTTTCTTTCCAAGCTCTTCTGATTTTACATGAGTATGTTATACATATGACGTCTTACCTTCTCTTACTATACCAAAATATTTGTAATTTGTCTCTTTACCTTATGTTCTCAATTTCTTATGCATTGAATGTTATCACCGTCATTTCAATAGACAATAAAATAAAAGATCCTGGAGGACTTATAAAAGTAATAACAATATGCATAATAGGATAATAACATAGTGCATTTGAAAATTTGTCAAGATAAATGCTATTTCATTGTTGTTAATTTTTATAAATATAATCTTCTTTAACTATTCACGATATTCCAGTTTCTAATAGAATAATTACTTACTATTGGATTATGTGTACCGTGTACGGTAATTTTTATAAATTGTTGTTTGATTAAGTTATTCAAAATAAAATCAGCAATATTTACATGAAGATAAAAACAAGATAATAAGTATAAATTCAGTCATATGTCTGTAAAAAAATTATTTCAATAACATGAAGTGATGTATAAGATTTATATTACTATTCGATAGTAACTTTTAAAATTTTAATATAGATTCGTGCTTAATACATGTTATACTCTAGTTGATAGTATATAAATAGGGTATCACTATGCTTTCATGCCACACGTCAAATAAGTTTAAATATTTTATTAGTATTCGTTCATGCTCTAACATCATGTGGTAAATGCAATACAATATTTTAATAAAAATAATAATTGATCTATTTAAAAACATATGCATTACGTGAAAAGCAATTACATTACATGTATTATATATAAGAATTTCCTTAAATAAAAAAGGAACAAGAAAAATTTATTAACTAAAATTTATTTCAGTAGATCTAACTAGGAGAGATTCCACAAAAACAGTAGAAGCCAAAATGGATAGATTGGAAATTAATCTGCATATACTGCTTTAAAAGCAGATATAGTAGTAGGAAAGAAGCAACCTCAGTGCACCAACAAATGAAGTTTGAAATGCAGCCAAAGCCACAAGTAATGCTTCAGATACTGTGAATAATTAACAAAAAGCTGGGAAGAAACTTTATGATATGGGTAGCTTTTAACGTAGCTATGGAGCTATCTGATTTTACTAAAACAGTGTCTAGAAACCATAAACTTAAATGTGGAGCTTTTTAATAAAATAAAAGCTAATTTCCCACTTGTTCCATGAGCGGGAAGAAACTATGGTCTTCTTAAAATGCTACACCTAGATTTGTGAACAAAACGCTCTTGAGAAGGTGCTCATTGAACAGAGAAGATAACAAGCTTGATTTGCATTGAGATTAAGAAGAGAAGGATATCCTGTAGGGTTCGATGATAATATAATAATGCTACCTGAAGAAAAGCCTACAAAGTTCAACAGACTATTCTAAAATGGTCATCATCAAGATAAAACAATTCCATTTAAACCTTTTGTCTTTTCTTCTTTAACTGTTATAAAGGTTTCTAGAGTGACAACGTTTTTATCCCAGCTTTCTAATACTCGCTAACCATTTTCTACATACTTCCCTTTGAACGTCTTCTCCTGTTTTCACATATGATATCCGCCTTAATTCGCTGACAAAATACACCTACTTATCAATAGACAAGAGCCAACATAGAAAATCTAAGTACCAAAGTATCATTAAATCTTAAAACTTTTGTTACAATGTGGCTTTCATAAAAGGGTTGTCTATACGCCAACCATTGTAAATGAATATGAGGGACCATATAAATCAAAAGGTCTATGGACAAATGTTAACACTCCAGTTTGTCTAGGATACATTTCAACAAAAAGGGCACAACACGAAACGACAATTCTAATGAATCATATTTGCCGCAAAACCTCAGAACGGCAATTTCAGCAAATAAGATTTGTTTCATCAAAAGGGCATAACGCGGGAGAGCAATTTCGACGAATACGATTTATCTTAATTAAGAGCATACGCAGAACGCAATATCTTTCAATGGTTGCATTCTATATCAGATTCTGCAGGATCCCACAACGATCGTGTGTGGGATCTATCATCTTTTTTCGAAAGTTTTCTTTAAAACTTCAATTAGAATTTAAAGGACTTTGATGGGGCTTTAAAATGGGAGGTCCGTTACTATTTTAGGAAAAATAAAAGAATAGTCTATATATATATACTCGTTATGGAAAGAAGAAAAGGAGAGGGGATCGGTGAGAAAACCAAGAGGGAGAGCAACATACAGAGAGAGAGCAAATGAGCGAGAGAGAGATAAAGGAGAGTTTCCCCGTGCCTCGGGATCAGTAAATCGCAAAGCGGATTTCAAGGAGGTAGCCACGTCGCCACGTCGATCAAGGAAGAGGTACCCACGTAACCTCCGGTTTCCTCTTACCCATAGTTGTTAAAGGCGCGCCTCGCCTTGCGCCTAGGCCCACCACAAGAGTTTGCGCCCGCCTCGGGTCAAGGTGGGCTCGCGTACGAAAGGCGCGCGCCTAGTGCGCCTCGGCGCCTTGCGCCTAGGCTTGTCCAAGCGCGCATTTTAAACCCTAAGCTAGTGGCAACCCTAAAAGTGAAAAGAAAAGCGTAAAGAGGTTCAAGGCGTGCCTAGGCGCGTTGGAGGCAATTGTGCCCGCCTAGCTCAGTAGGCGCATAGAAGAAGGAGAGAAGAAGAAGAAGAAGAAGAATAAGAAGTGACTGCCTATTATGGATATATAGTTATAGATCCAATACCATAATGTAGTTAAAAAATAGTACTATAATATTAGGATAATAATACCTAAAATCATTTATTTCTCAACCTAATCTAATTTAGTTATTCTTGCAAGTTGTTATGTATACATCTTTAACTCTAAATTAGCTAATTTTATATTTGAACAAATATATATTTTATTCAAAAAAATTGTGCCTCACGTTTATAAGGCCCGTGCCTCGCCTCGCGCCTTGCGCCTAGGCTCTGAAACCATCCTTGCGATATTATCCCAGAATTAAGGCCAGGTCGAGGCCTAGGATTGTGCACATGCTAACAATAAAATAAATGCTATCGTGATGACTATCTACATACTAAAGCGGAGAACTAGAAATAAGAACAAACGTATTATACATATAAAAAAAAGTGCGTTAAAAGAAATATTACTGCTTCGTAATATCTAGGTTTCGTAGGATTCTTAAATAAATTTAACCACTTAATTAGAACGAGCCTGATGAGTCCCCACTGGAGTCGCCATCTGTTAACGACCTCCCTTACATCGAGGCGTGGAAAGAAGGTTTTGGCATCACCATCTAAGTTTTTATGGAAAACATGGAAACCGGATAAGGCACATTAAGATTTTGCGGCTCGTTCGTCGGTTACGTGTGGGGAATACGAGAGACACCCCACCAACGACCCTTGAGATAAGAGTACTCTTAATTTAGTGGTTTAGCTTTATTTAAATAGACTTGTTATCTCTATCTCAATCGAATATAAATTAGCACAAGCTTCTAGAAGTCGGGGTAACCGCCTCAATCTAGACTTATGTTGATTAATGTTCAAACAGGGTATTTGGACATTATACCTGCAGTAGCAATATATGCAATCATAAATTATCAACAAGGTTAGGATTCGGATAGCCGCCTCATCATTATCTTAATACTAACATTGACATGCTTGTGTTCATACTAAAACTATCGATAGCGTTCATATACTATCTATATAACAGGAGCAAATAAATGAAAACTAAGAAGTGATATACGTCAGTGTCGTGGCTTGGCCTTGGCATGTGTTAAGTGATGTATTTATTATGAGAGAAAATTTAGTTTAGTGGTGTTGGGCTTAGCGCGTTTCCGTTTCCTCTTCATCGCCCCTTTTTAAATGTATATTAAGATAAGAATTTCAAAATCGGTCCCTTTTCTCTTCTTATATTAATAAACTTTGAGTTGTTAATACATGTATGGATTGGAGAGCATGTGCTAGATTGCTCGCATAGTTTGTCTAATTATGAGATCAATCGATTAAGGAATAAGATTCAGATAAACCGTCTCCTTCTATCCTTTATCAATATAAACTTAGTTTTAACACGCATATAGCATTGTGAGCAAGATGTTCGGAAACGCGAGTTAAATCGAAGTATAGGATTCAGGTAAACCGCCCCATTCTAACCTCCTTTAAAAATGTGCTTACGTTTATTAATAATATTGATGTTTAAAGAAATTAAATTGAGAGATAGAGTTTGGGTAGCCGTGTCCCTCTAACCTCAATTTTGTTAACATGCTTTGAGCTTCGTCCACTAAACTAGATAAGAAATTTTTAATTACATTCAATAGTTCAATTGATTAAGGACTGAGAAGCGGAGTTAAAATCGATTAATAATCTAGATTCGGGCTTAAAAGTCAATTATAATCAATTAAAATCATATTTGTGTCCAAAACAGGTCGATTTGTCCCGAGCCAGATGACTCGACTCTAGAAACGTTAGCGCGTTTCGGCCCAAGTTTTAGTGAGCCGGCCTGAAGGCTCTGAACAGGATGGCTTGCTAAGCATTGAGTTGCGACCCGCGAGAGTTCGCCCGCGCGGGTCACGGGCGAGGATCTAACCTGTTAAGGATCGTCTTCCTCGCCGTTGTTTGTCTTTTGTTTTTTTTTTTCGTTTTTTTATAAACGACGCAACTACTGTCATCCGTCCGCCGTCTGGAACTCACCTTAGGGGTTTTAGAGGGTCCTAGATGCGCTAGTGACATCAAAATTCTTTTTCAAAGTGACTTCATGAGAGTAGTTTCATGTTAATTTTCGGCCAGCGATCGGACATGCCACCGACAAGATCTCGGATCACGTAGATCGTCAAAACATGTTCTCTAGATGTAGTGGGACTCGTTTCTAGGATCGAGAGTGTACCTTTATGTTGCTTATTGCTTTGGAGAGTGCGTCACGTGATATGCTTTCAGCGAAGGCGAATAGCTCCAGCGGGTAGCAACGTCGTCGAAGATGCTGATTGTGATACCCCATATAAATGGGCCTTAGGCCCATAGAAAAGGCCTTAGACCGTAATGGGCCCATGGGGAAGGATGTGTGGAATAAGTTAGTCCCACATTAAGATGTAACGGTAGAGATTTGTCTTCATATTTTATGAGGCCCTTAAGCTTAGCACCTACCAAGTGGTCCAGTCTTTTCAAAAAAACACGGTCTTGTGGTGTAGCCGGTGCGGCTGGGCAGGAGCCTGGGCGGATCAGAGCGTGGCAAAAATTGTATCAAAGCGACCACTCTGTTGCCTGCACGCTAGGATGTGTGGAGGCCAAACGGGAAGTTGACCCACGTAAGATCTAGATCCTCGCCGTGTTGTGCCAAATGCACTAGCGATACACTGACGATAAAGAGCCTAGGCTAAGGCTTCCTCCAGCGACCCGTCCCGCACGACGAGAACGTCGTGTCCTATAATCGGGAGAATGTGATAACCCATATAAATGGGCCTTAAGCCCAAAGAAAAAAACCTTGGGCCGTAAGCGGCCCAAGGGGAAGGATGTGTGGAATAAGTTAGTCCCCACATCAAAGAGTCAAGGTAAAAATTTGCCTTGATATATTAGGAGGCCCTTAAGCTTAGCACAAGTGGTCCACTCTTTTCAAAGAGATCCGATCGTAGGGTGTTCAATTCGGACCGGTCCGTGGTTCGGACTGGTGTCAATTTGGACCGGTCCGCTGTCCTAGTGTTACCCATTAATCAGGTTCCGATCCGGTCCGGTCCAAAACCGAAAAAAATGGACCAGATCGGTATCGTTTAAAGGCCCAACTTAATATTGCGCAATGATGATCCGATGCCTAAATACCCAATGCTTATCCAAGGCCCAGCCCAAAGGCTCCCGCGAACCCTAGAAGCCCGATCGACTTCGTATAGTGCAACCGCCGCCGTCGTCGCAGCGAGAGGTGTCGCCCTAACAAAATCGGGGAACCGTAGGTGTCATTGCGTCGCCATCGCTGTGACGAAATCAAGGAACCGCTGCGTCATCCTCGTCGTCGATTTCAAGCATCGATCGTTTTGATCACAACAGCGGTTTTGATCGATTTCGAGTGTCACGACCATGACAGCGGTTTTGATCGATTTTGAGTGTCACGACCAAGACAGCGATTTCAATCGATCTCAAGCGCAATGTTGGCAAATGCGCAAGGCGCAAGAGTGGTCCCGGAGCCTAAGCGCGGCGCGGGCCTTATTAATGCAAGGCGCGCTGTTTCCTTAAATATAAATATCTCCATAAATATATTTTTAAACCAAAGTTGCCATAGAAAAGATCAGAACAAGCCTATTAGCAAAGATCTTATTCACATAAAAATATATAGATAAATTTCTTACACATTCTTAAAACTCTTAGCTCTTAACATATGTACAATTTGCTACTTACCCCTAAATTTTGTGGAAGTTAGCTTATTGATGAATTTTGGACAAGCCATGTTGGAAGAGCACATAGTCATATCACATGAACATGTTGACTCAAAGTCTCAAAGTGTGAAAAAGTGATGAATAGCTAGCTCGTTTTGATGGCTTAATTGGGTTTGCATGGTTTATGTATGGGGCATGTTCACTAGGCGCAGCAAGGCGTTCCTAAGCGCAAGGCGCGATAGGCGCGATAAGGCTGCGCCTAGTGAACGGGCGCCTTGCCTTGTTCTTGGCGGCGCAGATTCGTGTAGCGCACCTTTAACAACACTGTTCAAGCGGTGACGAAATCTAAGCTATCGTTGGCCGGTTCGTCGGCGTCAAGGAGGAAATCAGGAAATGCGGCTTGTCGGCGTCGCACAACATTCGTGGTGAGCGCGAGCGAGGAGCACCAAAGCAAGCATGAGCGAGGAACACCAAAGCAAGCGCGGACCGGTCCAACCGGTTCGGTTCCGTTGTTACGCGGTCCAGTTTGGTCTGGACAGGTTTAGATCCGGTCTGATCTGCGGTCCTTTCTTCTCCTAGTGATTGGTCTCCGGTCCGGTGACGGGATGAACACCTCTATCCGATCGTGTGGTGTGGCCGGGACTTGGGCGATGCGGCTGGACAAGAGCCCAGGGCTGGTCGGGGCGTAACACCGGAACGGTTAGTCGGTGACGAGCAGCAAGGGAAGAAGAAACCGAAGGCAACGGCTACTTCTTCCTATCACCCTCACTCAAACTCTCTCCTTGAATCTCTCTCTCTCTCTCTCTCTTGATTTTTCTCACTAACTCCTCCCCCCCCCCCAACACTTTCTTCTTTCCGCAACCAGTATATATATACATATATTTATATAGACTATTCATTTATTTTTCCCTAAAAAAGTAACCGACCTCCCATTTTAAAACCCATCAAAACCCTTCAAATTCTAATTGAAATTTTAAAGTAAACTTTCTATAAAAAAAAGTAATTGATCCCACGCATAATCGCAAGGGGGATACTGCAAAATTTGACGTGGCATGCAACCATTGGAAGATATTGCGTTTGGCGTTGCCCTTAATTAAGATAAATCGGATTTATCGAAATTGCTTTCCCGCGTTATGCCCTTTTGATAAAATAAATCTTATTTGCTGAAATTGCCGCTCTGTGGTTTTGCAGCAAATTTGATTCGTTAGAATTGGTGTTTCCCGTTGTGCCCTTTTTTTTTAAATGTATCCCGGACAAAATAGATTGTCGACAACCAACAAAGACGCCCAATCTTCATAAAGTAACTTAACTATAGGCATGCCAATTTACTTGGAAACTCAGTGTAACTAATCTATCAACTTTCTTTATTTACCAGTTGCAATATCTTAGGATTTTTACTTCACTGGTATTTTCTCCAATTGGTATCTAACTTTCAAAGTTCCAAATTTGTCTTTGTTACTGTCCAAAGAACGACAAAATCATAAAAACAAGCAAATGCATACATAAAGCATGTAAGATATCCTAGCTGCATAAAACATAGAAAAAAATTAAAATGACTTTTGCGCAAACACCCCAATTTATTTCTTTAGCCTTTTATCTCTTGAGATAACTTGGAAAATCTCTGCAGACGGACACACTTGTGACCTGCCAGCCTACCCTAACCATGGAACTAGCCCTTTCTACACCATCACATCAGACTCCAAACAAACGCCACAATATAAGCAGTCATAAAATCGTAATTCCAAACTAACTGCATAAGTTACAGAATGCAATGCTAATCACTGCAACCAGTCACACAAAAACAGAATATAACTAGAAGCTCATTAGTATCCAAACTCAGTGCTGCAGGGTTATTTTTCTCCCAACAAAACAAGTGAATTTAATTAGAGTTTCATACAGGGTTATTGACGAGTTTGCGACGGGCGAGGAACCGCGCGATAGGCGGGGTCAGCGCGACAGTGATAGGAGCACGCACGGGGAACAAAGCCTTGTTGCAGAGGACAGCTAGAGCTAGCGCGCCGCCGCTAGATGCCGCGAGCTCAGCCGTCCGATTCCTCGGCTTCTGATGCTGCTGGTCTTGGGTCTCCCGTTGGTCCTCCCCTTCGACGCCGGAGTGGAGGCCGACCTTGTGAAGCACGGCTTCGACATCGACGTTGCTCTTGATCGCAGTGTAGAGGCCGGCGATTGACGCGAATGAGACCGACAGGTGAACTCCCAGAGCCACTTTGCCGTACTTCCGTGCTAGCTCTTTCAAACGACCCGTGAACGCCATCCCTTAGCGGCGGCGGCGGCGTTGTCGGCGACTCGGCGGCAGAAGAGAGGGTGACTTGTTAGGATTCGGGTGGGGTTTTGGGGGTTTTTGGTTTGGTTTATCGAGCGGTCGAGATCGAAATAGTTGGTAGTTACAACCAGAAGATCTGGGCAACTGCTGACGTGGTAGGCCACAGAAAATTTGTGTTTACGTATTGATATTGATATATTTAGGGCTGTTTATTTCCTCAAAAAACAAATATTTAGGAGCTATTTACTTTACAGAATAAAATAAAAAAATAACTCAGAAATTATTTACATAATAGTTATAATATTATATGACTATCACCATTTCATACTAAAAGTAGTGAAGTAAAAAAAATTATATACATTTTTAAACTAAAATTAAAAGTCGGCGAAATCAGCAAAACTGAATTTTCATCAATTTCTATATAAAATAAATATGGTAAGTAATTCTCACTTCTCAAATCCACCAGCTCGTTCCATGTAACCGATAAATATTAAATTCATCCACTTTTCAAAATAAAGTCAACAAAGAAAGTGAGATCCTACTTTTCCTTTTTTTATATATATAGTTCGAAAATAAAATAAACAGCAAAAAAAAAAGTTTACTACTTCTCAGAATAAAGTAAACAGAGAACTGAGATTTAACTTTTCAACTCAACCAATTTCATGCAAAGAAAATAATCTTTACCCTCTAAATTACCAAACATATTGTAAAGTTATAATAAGAAGCAAAAAATCTAGTAAAATTTTAGAATAGCGCCGTGCTTAAAAATACCCGAGTCGGTTTATTACATTTGTTAAATTTTACTATTTTAAGTACTACTAAAAGTGACTACATCTACAATATTTTTTGCTCTCATATTTGTATTTAAGTTGCCTTGGTAATTTTTAATAACTTAGTTATGTTTCATCTCAGAAAATAATATGGTCTAGTACTTGGAGCTTCTACAATTACCATCATTATAGCAAAATACTCTCTCAGTCTAATGTTTTGATTCTTACGAATCTATTACATCAAGCTCAGTAACAGACCTAGAAATTTTATACATGAGTGTCGAACAATTAGAGGTTTGGAGCAACCGGCATATTCAAGTTAGGGTTAGGTTTAATAAAAATGTCCGCATGCGCAGCCTTTAAGGCTTTAACGATGTAAAAGAAAAAAAGAGAAAAAAAGACAAATTGCGCGACCCGGGAGTCGAACCCGCGTCATGTAGGCCAAAGGATTATGGGCGGGACTTTTGCCACTGCACCATCAAGGCAAAACTAAATTCATGTGTCGGATGTTTTATATAGTTGTTATATATGTATTAATATGTATACTATCACATCCAAAAAGCAGGGGTGTCGCTTGACACCCTGCTCATGCACTGGGTCCGTCCCTAATCAAGCTCACAAAACTTAAACAAAATTTAATTAACATTTTTAATAAGTCGAGCTTGGACTACTTATTTTAAGTTCTGTCATTCACAACATTGATTATAAAACGTGATTTCATCCGTATCAGAGGTACACTCTTTTGTTAAGACAAATAGGTGATAAATATAATATTCTTTTTTGCAAAAAATTAAAATATGTCTATCTTTTCAATATGTCACAATAGTATAAAGTCTGGTTTTCTTGCTTGTTCATATGTAAACCTTAATGCATGTTTAAAACTATATAATTTATCATTACTATATATAAATACTCAATCCTCAATCCCTCAATATATATATATATATATATATATATATATATATATATATATATATATATAGAAATCTCCAATCCCTCGTTCAACATAGTTGAACAGTAAAATCAAACTGTTTTTTTTTTTCAATTTGTCCCTTTATTTATTTTAAACCCGTTAACGCTTTCGGGTGCTAAAACATCTATTAAGAATGTTTCTTGAAGAACTTTTAACATGCTATAAATATTATAAAAATCTACAATTTTTATTTTAAAAGTTTTTTAAAAATTATCTTTATATACATATTTATATGCTCATATGTATCGTAATAGGATTTTTTTTTTTTTTGATATGTTAAGATTTTGAATAGCCAAAACACTTATTTATAAGGATGCTTAAGAAAAATTTTCATTCTATGTTTAAAACATTTTTTAATATATTAAAATTTGGTATTTACGTGCATACAGGAAGGGAGGTTTAATCTATATAATTCTGTATATTTACCATCGTTTTTTTTTTCATTGGGTTAATTTGTTTTCAGCCCCTACTTTTAAAATCATTTTCATTTCAACCCCTCAACTTTGCTATCTTTATTTTTGCCCCTCTCATAATTCGAGCCAATTTATTTTGACCACTGTATTAACATTATTTGTAGAAAATTTTAATGTAAAAGTTATAAATTTCGATAAGATTTACAATTTTTATATTAAAAAATTTTCAAAAAATATTTTCAAGTAGGTTTTTTGAGCTCTGAAATGTTTACCTATTTAAAAGTATGTTGCAAAAGATGTTGAACATGAAGTTATAAATATCATCAAATCTATAATTTTTATATTAAAAATCTCTCCAAAAAATGTTGAAACAGGGTTAAAATGATGTAGCACAAAAATTGATAAAGGGCTATTGGATATTTTATAGGGGCTGATCCGGAACACTTTTGCTCTAATAGAGGTTGGAAAAAAATATGTCCTTTTTAATTTGCCCCTACAAAATGTTCCCTTGATTTTTTATTTAATATTTTTTTTAAAAAAATTTAACCTTGTTAAAAATTTCGAGTCCCGAAATATTTATTTAGAAGAGTTTTTTTTTAAAAAAAAAAAACTTTCAATATCAAAATTGTAGATATTATTAAAACCTTTCATAAAAATTTAAAACTTTCACGTTGACAATTTTTCTAAAAAAGACCCATATATATATATATATAGACACACACACACACACACACCACACACACCCCTCTTGCTTTTTTTTTTGTAACTTTGCATTATTTTTTTTTGTTGGAAATTTCTTTTAAAATATGTCTATATATATATATATATGAACAGTAATTTCTTTTTTTTGGCCTTTTTTTGCAATTTTTATTTATAACACATATGTATATGTATATTTGTTAAATGTACAAATACATGTCTATTATTTTTATTAGCAAATATGCAAATGCCCCTAAAAACAAAGAAAAGCTACTCTTAAGCGGGTTTGTTCTTGGTCCGTAGGATTAACACTTATTACAAATCTCTACTAGAGCGAACGGCAGCAGCCGTATTCGTTTCGGATGGAGCCATCAGCCGCCGCCGCAATCGCCGTCGCGGCAGTGGAGAACTCAGAGAATGCTAACATTAAAGAAGACGAAGAACTTCGTGCTCTTCTTCTCCCTGACCCTCTCGATCTCCCTATCTCTCCTCCCTCCGCCGTCGAATTCAACTTCGCCCGCTACTTCGCCGTAGGTAACTGCCTCATTTACAGCATTAGAAAACAGAAACACTTCAGCTAGAAGAGTACGCTGATTCTGACCTTCTCAAATGCACCTGTGTTCAATTGTTCATAGATTTTCTCAAGTCCGGCCACGATCAATACATCTACCGTCATCCAAACGGGTAACCCACTGAGAATTTGCATTATATTTCGATTTAAATTGAATTTCCATTGACTAATTGTGTTTTTCTATGGCGTATGAAAAGATTATGTGTGATTGGATTAGCTCCAACTCACGTCGCACTTAAGGAGGAGGGCGGAGTGACTGCTGTGGATTTCAATGTAGGGAACTCCGACCGTAGCGAGATTAAGGTCACTGGAAAACGCAAAAGGGTGAGTTGGAAAAGTCATTTGATTTTGTTAACTTGTTATTTGGAAAAGTCATCTGTTATTTAGAATTTGGTTATATTTAAGCTGTTTTTAATGATTTATTGGAGCAGAATGCACAGCACTTCCAATCAAACACTGCGTTATGTAAAGTTTTTGCAAACGGAAGTTACTACGTGGCGAGGTTGGTGCATATTATTTTGGTAGGTTTTTGTCCTAGTAGTCGGGAAATTGATTGTTTTGTGAATGTTGCAGATGTTGCGTTAAAGGCTCTTTGTTGGAAGTTAATGATAGGCTGATTCAGCAACCCGGTTTGCTTAATAGTGCTGTGAGTGCTTATGGTCTTATGTGTTGCGATTGTTCCTCTCTGTAATTTCTTCATGTTATCTGGCATGTTGAAGAAGGATAGGTTGATGTAAATATGCACTAGGACCAGCAAGCATATATGGGTTTTTTTTTTAATTTTTTAATTTTTTTTATAAAGTGTTTTATTAACTGTATATATTACCATGAATTCTGCACTTATTCTGTTGCAATGGGCTAAATGTTCTGAATCTACTTGATAGCAACATCTTGGATAGTAAAACTCTTTCGGATAGTTGCACTCATGCACATCTAATGTGCTTGCATTAAAACTGTGTGGTTTAGTTGGCACAAGTGCAATTGTGATTGATTTTTTACTGGTATTGTTGTAATTCTGTTTCCACCAACTTCTTAAGAACATATTGCTAAAAGTAAGAATTACATCACAAATCAGACCAAGTAGGTGGAGGGAACTAAGAATTAACATCACAATCAAACCAAGTAGATGGAGAGAAATAGCTTATGAATTTCAAATAATTGGAAGTTATAAAAAAAGAATCCTTAAAGGGGAAGGAGGACGATGGAGATGGCACACAACTCTGAGAAAGAATGAGACTTTGATAGATAGAAGAAGATTGCTTGTAGAAGTTAACTAAGACACAAATGAGGGCAACTGCTTCCTCCGAGCATAGGTAGAGGGGAATCTAATTAAACGTGTGGGCAAAGCTCACTAATAGGTTACTAAATTTGGTGCAATCTACCTCTCTTAGTTGGTGCATTTACTTATCTTCGTCACTGAACTGTTCTTTCTGGATCATATATCCTCCAAGTCCTTTGAAGTTGACCTTGAGATGCAGTTGCAGAAGATAATAGTTAACAGCTAATAGGTATGGGTTGGATCCTTAAGAAGTGTCTTCATGTCAGTTAGCTTGTGAAAACCTATGTCTCGCTTGTCCTCTAACTTTGACATAAAGACAAACCATCTTCCTAGTCTATCTTTTTTATTTCTTTTAGGATTCTAACCTTATTAAGGAAGTCATTTTCTTCCAAAAGCTAATTTTTAGAAAGTTCTGCATTGCATTGGTTATAATTAGTACAACGGGGTCCAAAAACTAGTTGATTAATCTTTATCACCATCTATTTCGTTTTTAAGAAAACAAACAATTTACTTTGCTATTAGGTTGTTCTACTTGTTCTGCACGTAGATACTGAAAAAGAAACATAACAATCTTTACTACTGTCATGATTCTAGTGATATTCATGCTTCTTGCCACTGAGAACTGGGTCTGTATAGAGATTTATTTTTGTAATGATAAACTTCACATCTGGCAGAGACGGTAGAAGTTCGGTCTTATTCTTATTCTACTTTATTTTCCTTGTGTACTTTTCAGTTTTCATTACTCTATAGTTTTTGATTGGGCAATGCGAGTATCTTCAGGCTTTCGGCATATATGAGTAATACTTGTAGACCTATAACGAGTAAATAAAAGCAGCTTCGTAGGCCGTCTAACTGTATAACTAAGATATCCAACATAGTTTTCTCTTCATACGTTAAATTTTAATGAAAATAGAGCATAGCATACTACTACCTCTGGTCACTTGTGTGATTTGCAGTTTATGTATATGTTGATGCCAGATTTACCAAAAAAGCCTATCTTCATTCTTTTTGATTTTCGGACATTCTGTTCTAGCTTTTACTAAATGCGTGAGGCAAAACTGTCAGTTGTATGATTGCCATAGCTGATTTTAATCCTATTTGTTTTCTCAGGCAGATAGAGAGGGTTATATTGCTATTATGATGCCAAAAGCCGAAGATTGGATCAAAATTAAGGATTCTTTGCTTTCATATGAAGAATACAAGAAGCTAAGACATTTATCTTGATATACCAGCAGGTAGTTCTAACTTTGAAGATATTGTTTAAACAAGGCATAGCCAAGGCTGTAGTTATGCATAAATGTAAAGTATGAAGATATCATCATTTTCTCCCTCAAACTTTGACCTCTGTGCATAATTGTCCTTCGAAGTTTTGAAATTGAAATCCTTCCCTGTATAAAATCCGAGCTGTTGCACGCCTGGCCTCCTTCTAGTCACCGCATTTTGATATAGACAGGGTGAGGATGCCTATAAAGAAGGGACCAGAATCAGTTAGGAGGACTATCAGAAAAACAAGGGATAGGGATTGTGTGCGAGATAAGAGATATTCCCTTTGTAACCCTCTAGCTCAATATGAGGAATGTTCTTGCTGTGTTTTTCTCATAACTCTCACTAACTTTTATGAGAACCACCATTAAAGGAGTTCACCATTTGTACTCCGTGGATGTAGGTCGCTAGACAAATGAACCATATAAATACGTCTCCATTTTTTATTTTATAGTCTTACCCACGTTCTTACCTCCAACGCACGAATTGCACGTACCTTGACCTTGGGATTCAGCTGAGGTATTTTGTCATGAACCTCATTCCAAGGCAGCATGACACCTAGCTTTTTCTAGCAACCCAGGCCGAACACGTGGCCATCCCTCTTGAAAAGAGGTGAGCTCAAGTTGCTGGTAGCTAGGAGCCTACTATATTTAAATTTCTATTTCATCATTCTACCCTTAATATGGGACTTTAACCATAGCTAGCATCCACATATTAGTGGGTTTTATGATATCTTTATGGACCTTTGGATCCAATTATTAGGATCATTACATTCCATCCCCTTAAGAGCTGGCGTCTCGACGGCTGTAATCCAATGGCGGCTAATCTAAGGGCCACGTCATTTGGCGGCTGCTCTGGGGGCCAGGCTTCACACCACTTGGCGGCTACTCTGGGCGGCTTTGGCTGTGTGCTAAGTCTAGCCCTGGGCGAACACTGCAATACCGACGTCACTATCCGTGATTAGCGGATTGGCTGTGCGCTAGACCTAGTCCCGGGCGAACACTGCAATTCCGACGTCACCTTCCTCTCCCAGTTCCTCTCCTGGCTACCTCCTCCCAGTTCCTCTCCTGACTACCTCCGCTTAGTTCCTCTCCTAGATAACATCCTTCGGTTCACCGGCACGTCCGAGAATTGACTGCTCTGATACCACTTGTTATGAATCTCATTCCAAGGCAGCATGACACATAGCTTTTTCTAGCAACTCAGGCCGAACACGTGGCCATTCCTCTTGAAAAGAGGTGAGCTCAAGTTGCTAGTAGCTAGGAGCCTACTATATTTAAATTTCTATTTCATCATTCTACCCTTAATATGGGACTTTAACCATAGCTAGCATCCACATATTAGTGGGCTTTATGATATCTTTATGGACCTTTGGATTCAATTATTAGGATCATTACATATTTGTCCTCATTAATACCAAACAAATACATTCTCCTTGTTTGCCGTGCATCACCTACATCTCCCTAATATATATAGTTTCTTCCCTCTTGTGTACTTTGTAAGATCAGCTTGTCGCAACTTAAAAATGCAACGTTCCAATTCTCAAAGGCGTTTAACTTACATATATTCACATTATTCTCTTAGACGTCAATTAACGTGGGACAATCTAGGGGCTGCAGTGTTACTTGCAAGAGCCAGGGTCTAACTAGGCCCAACCCAAGGTTCATGCGCGGCCTCGTCTGTACCAAGGTTTTCCGTGCCGTGCCGAGTCGAGTATCGGTAAATCCGAAACTCGGCACATGCCGATCCGTACAATTATTATATTTAAATATTAATTAAAATTATTTAAATAATAATAAAAAATATTAATGAAATAAAAATACTAAAATAAAATATAAAAACTCAATTACCTAGCCAAAGCAGATACTACGAATTTATTTAGTGCTGGATTTCGGTAAATTTTAAAATTGGGACCTACCGAATTTATTATAATAATTTTTTAATATTATTATATTTAAAAAAAAGAAAGAAAAACACGCGCAGGCGTGTTGCCTGTGCATTTAAAAAAAAAATGTTGCTCGCGTGCGGGCGACATCATCGTTCTCCTCGCGAGAGGAGGAAGACGATAATTTTTTTTAAAAAAAAAAATTGAGAGAGAGGGAGAGGGACGGAGGGATAGAGAGAGAGAGGGAGGGAGGGAGGGAGGGAGAGAGAGAGAGAGATAGAGAGAGGAGTGCCAGTGCCGGCAGCTCGGCACGGTAAACCTTGGTTTGTACTCATGCAACACTGTACCCAACATACACTATAAGCACTCAACAACAACAACAATAATAACGCCTCTTATTCAACTAATCTGGGTCAACTAATGGATCCTTGTATATATTCTATTCCAATAGGAGCTATAACTTTCTTCTATTATAGAGAAATCAAATATTCTCTATAGTTTATTTTTTTTAAAAATCCAGTTCCACCAGTTTTTCTTGGGCCTTCTCCTCCTATCTTTTATAGGTCACTTTTTTCTCCACATATCTCCTAACCAAGTGCAGCGAAGGGTCATTGTTTTACATGTCCATAGCATCTGAAAGTATTTTCTCTCATCCTATTATCTATTGTACCATACCAATTTTCTCTCTAATACCTTACTCCTGATTCAATTTTGATCATGTGCACATGCATAATTTAATATTCTCATTTCTGCCATGCTTATTTTCTACATATGTTGGTGTTTCCGCGCACTGTGTCTGTATCCTTGGAGCATAAAATTTAATAGCCGGTATATAAAATTTTCTTTTAAGTTTTTGGTATCTTGCATTCGCATAGAAATCCAAATGCATTTTTTTTCATTGAACTTATATCATATGTGGGATATATCTTTCGATTTCTCTACTGCTCTGTGTAAATGATCCAAGCATCTGGAGCTTTTAATTCTGAATCTTTTTATCTTCAGAACTCACGACTTTATTTTTATTATTCTTTTCTTACTAAAACGTTTATTTCGTATCCTTAGTTTTAGGTTTGCTCAAATAAAATTCTGTTTCTAACCTGTCTTCCCATTCTCAATCTTAGCATTCACCATGCTTTTATTTTCATTGATTAAAGCAATTGTACCTGAAGATATACCAAGGTATATTGCTCCGAATATGTCTCAAGTTCATCTGAAAGTGATATAGTCTACAAATGCTAGAAAGCTAATTTCTTATCACCACACACATAATGGGTATAGTTGTAATTTTGTAATTTGTGCGGATCACGAGGTAAATGTGCAGATCACGAGATGAATATGTGGTGGAGATTAATTATGTGTGGTTTATTGGGAGTGAGTAGTTTTTCCCTTATCTAAAATCTCATAGGAAATAATATAACCTATCTATCATCGTTGGACTTCCTATGACGTTGGTGAAAATAATAAGGGGCTGAATCTATATACGGCATTTGCAATGTTTGATCTATAAACTCGTTTTGGTTTCTTTCAGTCTTCTATACGTAAATTTTTATCCAATTTGTTGCAGTATTTGACCCGCCAGCATGAACCATATTTAGCAACACCGTGAGCTCCTGTAGCTGAATTGCCCGAGTTGAGAACGACCTCATTCATCGACATTTGTTCATTAATGGATGTAGGCTTCGAGCTACCGTAAGGTGAATACCATCCTTCCGCTTCAACTTTTGCCTGTCTAAATAACTTTATCCTGTCAAATTTATGGAGATCCAAGGTCCTGGAAAGCATATTTTGTCAATATCTTTTTATGACTTCCTGAGAACTACTTTAGTGGTCTATTCTTTTGTACAAAGTGATGTATCAAATAATACAGTGATTCATTACATGCGATCAGATAGCTCCTGAGCAGGTCTTAAATTGTTGGGAATGTCAAATTGTCTTAGATATTCATGAGAATATGGTTTTATAATTGCTGAAGGGATGCATTTGGTATCTGTGTACCATAAGCTGCTTTAGACTGATTCATGAACATGCACGCTGAATATACCTAGGAATAGTTACATATTAGCATTTTTTTGTACCATTCTTTTAAATAAATTCATGTTTTTAGTTACTAGACAAGTCAAAAGACATAGTATAGTTTTTTAGTAAAAAATTAAATATAAAAATAAATTTTAATGAGTTATATTTTTGACAAGTTCAAAACACAGAAATATATAAATTAGTTAGCGGCGCTGACAAGTTCAAATACAACATCCTATATGTAGTGATTATAAAATATTAAATTTTGTGTCCTCGAATCTAAAGTACACAAATTATATAGTAACATTAACAAATTCAAATTCAAAAATTTATGTTTATTGATTTTAAAATATTGAATTTCGTGTCACTGGATTTAAATATGTTGATATTATGTCAAACTAAGGCATATATATATATAGACACACACGCGAACATACTACACTATTTGTATATGAGATCTTTTTATTTCAAACTTTTATGACATTTATATTTTTTAGTATCTTTATAATCTGAAATTATATTTTCTATCTCCTAATTCAAAAGGGTTTTTTATGTCTCATTTACTATATGATTTGACAAAGATATTCTTATCATTTTTCTTAAAATACAATAGTTAATTTGAAGAATACATTTTTATTGTTTCACGGAATTAAGGAAATAAAAAAAATATTATTTCGAATTAAAATAATATATTTTATAATTTTAATTGTCAGATGTATAAAAATGTCCGTACATATCAATCTTATATGTCAAAAAGGAGTTGTCGTCATTCTTAAAAATAAATACTTATTTTGGTCTATCATAATTTCTTTTGAAAATTGAAAATTGTTATTTTAGTCGAGTGTTTTAATACAATATATATATATATATTATATACCCATGAAAGGGACGATTTACTACGAACGGACACGTGTCTATTTAAGCCCCCCAAGGTTCGATCTGAAAGCCCGACCCAAGCTGTAATGAATCAAACAAACTCAAGGGACCGGATAAAGCTCCAGAGGTCCATTCTAGAAGCTGCTTGCAGACATATATTAGCTAGCAGCTGCGAGTACTCTCTGTAAACTCCGAAGCTCTCTGATATCATCATCGGCAATTCATGGCGCTTGCCAACTGCTACTATGCTCCTCCCATCCGCCTCTCCACCAAGCTCTCCGCAGACGATTCTCCCTCACCCTCACTCGCCGTTCGTTCCTTCTCCCTCGTGTCTGTGCCAGGACGGCCGCGGCCTAGAGCTGCCTCCGCTGCCGCCTCACGTAAAGTCCTCCGACGAGGTACTTTCATTTTCCTCACTCTTCAGTGGAAGATCCGGTACCTGAGTCATACATGTGCTATTTATGAAGGAGGTGAAAAAATCAATTTGCAATGAGAACCGCTTGAATTGCTCTGATTTGGTAGATGGAAAGGGGTAAAGAACGGTTAATACTTTTTTGAGAACCATGAGGACTATATCGTACAAAATTATGCGGTAGTGATCAAATTGTTTTCTAGGATGACCATTAGAACCATGACACTTGACCCAATTTTGTACTATGCCACTATAATACTCTTTTCTTGTACTGAAGAAAGAGAATAGCTAATGGTTTTGGCAAGTCTAAGTTCATGGTTGACGAACCTATGAATAATGTTTATACTCTATTTTAACCCTTTTCTTTTTCTTTTTTTTTTTTTTTTTTTTTTTTTTTGAGGTGCTAAATTGACGATCATGGATTAAGAGCAGTTAACTTTGTTTCACTTTTTTTTTTTTTTTTAAAAACAATCACTTATGAAAAATGGATGTAAAGTTATTATATTTTGTACCTTGAGGTAACAAACAAATCTCAAAGTGTTTGTTGGTTAGTAGAAGACCTGATTCAAATGACTGTTACAATACCATACAACATGTGTATAAGACGGTGCCTTGGGTAGCTTACTTGATGATTAAGAAGGTTTCACAGGGAGCTCAAAAAATTAGACTTTTTAGTAATTGTAAATATTGCATAGATACATAAGCATATTCTTGCCTGGTGAAGACATTTAAGAAGCAATTCCTTTGTCAGTTTGCGGGAGTTACGTATGCCATCTAAAGTGAAGATTATATGGCCAAACCAGATGTGAGTCACTTTATCTACAATAAGGGAAGCCAGTCATTATTTTTTTTTTTTATAAAAAGTAATGTAAGTGTTAATCACAGGAGGTATTATGTTGTCTAGTTAGGAACACAGACAGTAGCAACTCTGCCTTGAATTTGTGATCCTTTAAAGTTGTCATTGGCATGATAAACGAAAGACAAACAAAGTGTTTGTGTCTATATGAGTTCTTCATGTTTCTTCTTGCTTAATACATAAATCAACAAGTTTTCAGTGTGACTACTGACTAGTCAATGTCAATTTCTACGACTTAACAGATTATGATAATGCTCTGAAGAATTGAATTGTTTCATTATATCTGAGCAAACAAAATGATGAAAGAATTGATCTTAGGAGTGTAGATCCTTATCGATGTCCTATACCTCAAGATTATTTGCAGTGTGGTTTATCAGCTAAAAAGGGCTCATCTTGTCCTAATTCACCATCTAACAACAGTAAGAAGATTTCATGTATTAGTGTGGTTTTCCTTTCTATCCTTGTCATATGACCGTGTCATGTTGTTTACTGACTTGGCTGCAAGAATCATTATTAACCAGTTTTTGACAACCGAAGGGACTAGTTTTGGTTTCTGTAAATTGTTATCACTTTTGCTTTAAAAATTGTGACTGGTAGCGATGTTCCTTTCTTTTTGAGACACAGCAAGTGCAGAGGTGCAGGAGTCTGGCGATGGTTTAGCTGCTGATGCATTTACAAATATCAAACATATTCTTCTGCCTATCACTGACCGTAACCCTTACCTATCAGAGGGAACAAGGCAGGTGGGTTTTATTATGAAAAACTACAACTTTTCGTCTAAACGACTTTCTTCTTTTTTTTTCTTGGCCTTAAACATAAATATTCATGAATTAAGTTTGAGGATATGGAGATTAATACTTCTTACTGCAAAAGGATGACATTTTTGAACTTTTTAATATGGCTTTAAGAATTTCTCTTTATTAACTTTGGAGTTGTGGTAATGAAAAATGGTCAAGAACATTGGATAAAGATATTTAATTTGGTTCTTTCTCAAATCAACACAAGATATTAAATAACGTATACAAATAATTATGTGGCACATAATACCCAAAGGATAATGTGGCTCAGAACTCGCGCGTTGCCGCGGAATGATAAATAATTTACTTTGTTATATTGGTGTATTGTTGAAGACGTTCTAAAATAATGCACTCGACAACACGTGAAAAGAAAAATATATGCTACGAAGAATTAGCTGTGAACATAAAGATCGCAGACATATTTTAGAAAAAAATGCACAATAAATTAGATTAATTAGGAAAGTAGATAATTGTTTATATTACATTTGGTGTAGTTTTTTTTGGTCCAAGCCATGCAAATTATCCTGCATGAAAATCCTAACCAAATTATATTAAAGTTTAATCGATTGAAAACAATAAAAATTAAAAAACAATGTTGCAGAAAAATACGTTTGGTGTCATCTATTAGCATAATTTCTTGTAGAAAAAATACTAACAATGCATAAGAAGAACGTATCATTAAGCTAGAGAGCAGAGATTTATAACATTATATTATTTTGATCTATTAAAATTTATGTTTGGGGAAATGAATTTAGGTAATCATATTTGTAAAAAGGTGTTTTAACTACCAGTCCATGAGTGTTGGTGTGAATTTCATATTCCCAAAAAGTACTTGTGGCACTACTTCTATCGATATGGTATTGTGTAGAGAAGAGCACAATGTAGTAGCATGGAGATTGGACTGAACTTTGACCCTTATTCTTCATCTTTTTATTATGTAAGAGCATCTAGTGATTTGATCTTGTATGCGCGATGCGTGCAGTCATGCTGTTTGACACATATTTTTTATAACTTTGTATGAACTGATATTTTTTATTTTGTTCTATAATTTCCTATTTACATTTTATAAAATATTTTTGAAATATGCTAATGAACATATGATAGTTATAGTTTACAGAATTATTAGTCTTCTTATAGTTTTGAAGATCTTTGACAAATCTGGTAAAAGTTTTTGACAAATAACAAATTATGAATGAAATATTACAATTTTTTTTTTTAAAAAAAAATTATGTGTGTTTTGAGTATGTCTAAAGCGCAAGAGGGAGGTTTGGTGGTGTTTTATATTCCAATATAATTATTTAATAGTTAAGTAAGTTTAAATTATATATAATAGTTGTTATAAATATTATGTGGCTTTTATTCTGTAGGAAGTTATAAGACCATCCATTTTTTTTCTATTCTAAATATCAATTATATGATTTTCAGATTAGATTGTTTTTTTTTAAAACTTGTGGATTTGTGTTTCTAGGATTGTTTAAGACCTATTTTTATTATTTTTAGAAAAAAAATATGATATATAATGGATCAGTATAATTGAGATATTTAGAAAGACTTTATAATTATAAATTAAAGAAGTTCTAAATTTTACTAATTATAAATTTTAAAAATAATTTCTAATTATTTTTGGCATGCACATCGTGGGTGTGTTGTTCGCTAGTATATATATGTATATGAAAAATGAAGCTAATGGTGAAGAGATAGAGAGAGAATCGATTTTCTTTAATTGAGAAAGAGAAAGGAATTTAGAGTGCTCAGTTAAAGAGAGTAGGGAAATGTATTGAGCGAATTATGGGTTGCCAATGGGGCTCCCTTTGCACACCAAGCTTGCGTTAATGTGTGTGTGTGTGTGTATATATATATATATATATATATATATATATATATATATATAGAATCATGTAATATCCGGTGATTTTGTTTCTTTTTTTAAACTTCTTGGTCAGGCTGCAGCTACGACAACCACCATGGCAAAGAAGTATGGAGCAGACATCACTGTTGTTGGTATGATGTCCGATTCTCCCTTTGCAACTCATGTTTAACAGTTTACAAAATATAAGTTCTAAGAACTGCTTTGGACAAAGAGATCTTCAAGTGCGGGATTTCAAGGAGTATAGATCTTGATCTTCCTTGCAGTTATTGATGATAAACCAAAGGAGTCTATACCTGAACATGATATTCAACTTTCCAATATCCGGTGGCACCTATCAGAAGGCAAGTGTTTAATTTTTTTTATATTACATATACCAAATATATCAAGTCCTCGAAAATACGTGTAGGTGGATTCCAAGAATTTGGGTTGATGGAGCGCCTTGGCGAAGGGAAAAAACCAACTGCAATAATCGGTGAAGTGGCAGATGACTTGAATTTGGACCTTGTTGTTTTAAGCATGGAGGCCATCCATTCGAAGTACGTGGACGCAAACCTCTTGGCCGAGTTCATCCCTTGCCCGGTGTTACTTTTGCCTCTCTAGTAATGAGATTGTAGGTATTTTCAACCGTAAATAAGTTTGAGTTGTCGTAGGCCGTTTCAAAGTTATAAAACTGTTGAAACCTTTTGTGAAGTCAGTGCAAGTTCATTGTGCATGTATTTCTTCTCCAGAAAATAGACTGTATTAACAACTTTACTGAAAATGAATCTTTGCTAAAGTTGAGGTTGGTCAATTGCTGCTATTTGCCGGACTTCGGTTACTCATTCTGCAAATTGAAAAATATGTTTACCAATTTTTTCGCCGAACTGGATGTCACTGCAAGTATGTTTTTATGAGCCATTTACTTATTTTATTTTTCATTTTACTTTGTTTCTAAGCTTTTTTTTTTTTTTTGACCTACGAGAAGGAGTTCGCAATCTGATTGAATCCAGCCATGAGATGAGCTCGAGTTTTGCTCTGTTCTAGTAAGTTGAATTTCAGCTGAACTTCTTGCTAAAGGAGTTTGAGATAAGTTGAGTTCAAGCTACACGTGAGCAGTTAAGACCATTTTATCCGATCCCTGTGATTATTAATATTTTATCAGTAAAAATGGAATGCTTAACCTGAGGTCGTTTATATATATACTACTTTTGTGGTAATAGAACGAAACGAAGTAAACATCGAAAAATAAATTCAACCACTTTTCAAGACGAAGTAAACAGGAAGTAGATCATATTTTTTAGTTTCACCCGCTACATGCGAAGTAAACAAGGTCCATATAAAGGAAGTCCAGTGGAGAATTAAAAAGAGTGTTATTAAAAGATAACTATAATTCTTTGGGAAGTAAAACACTCAGACTGTAATGTTTTGTCATGTGTTTCCAAAAACATAAAAGGAATAAGTTGTTGTCTATGTTGAAAGAAAAACGCGAGTTGCTAAATTTCAACTCAAATTTCTGTCTTTCAGGTGAATGCTACAAGTAAACTTGATTAGGATCCATATAAATTTTCAGAACTCTCTCAACCATGGTCCCCTTTTTCGTTTTTAGAAGAACTATGGTCCCTTGTTTTTAAAAATTTTTTGCTACTTAAAGTAATATTCTCATACTGATGTGAACTGTTTAAGGATAATTTTATTTTCAAATATATTTTTAAAATCATTAATTTCATAATAAATTTTAAGAATATTAATTTGAGTAGCAAAAACTTAAAAACAAGGGATCATAATTGTTCTCAAAAAGGAAAAAGGGGACCATGGTTGAGAGAGTTCTCAAAATTTCTACTAATCATAATCAATTTCACTTCTACGCAGCATAAAAATTTAATTCACCAGAAAGACAGAAACCCTGGTTGAAATTTAGCAACTGGCCAATTTTGGATCTTTAGCAACTCGCACTTCTGCTTCAATATGAAAATGAAAAAGAAAGTTTTTTTTTAAATGTTTTATGAAAACACATGACAAAGTGTTTCAGTTCTGAATAAGAACGTGGCAGACATTTGCATTAATCTCATCTAATTACTACCCAAAAAAGGCAGAAATTGTCATTTCATCTAGCACTCTGAAAAACAAAAAATAAAAACAATAAAATAGAGACAATGTAACAGCTGCATGCAACTTTGGAGTTTCAAAGCTTTCCGCAATCAAAATCAGCCGTCTTCAACATTAACCCAGCCATGATCTTGGACAAAAATTTATCTCTTAGGAAGCGCACGATTGCACCATCGCTCTGCTGTATTCTGCCAACAACGTAAGCTGTTGCAACGACCTCAAAACTCCTCCACCTTCTCTCATCGGCGTATTTTTTTAATCCTCTCTTAATCCTTTCATGCTCTGCTTCACCGGTGTTAATGTCCACGAGTGCTTCTCCTAAGCACCTTGCGAGAACTATACTATCTTCTAGAGCTGCGCAACCTCCTTGGCCGATGTCCGGAGTCATTGGATGAAGAGCATCCCCGACGACACACGCATTTTCTGTGGCAATATTTCCCTGAATTAATTCAAAGGGGGATCTTAATCTTAAGGGAGAGGATACAATAGTACTCAAATCACTCCTTTCAACGACTGCCACCATTTCGTTCGGGACATTTGCGTTCTTCATCTTTGTCAGTATGAATTCTTTAGTCTTTGATGCTGAATCATTCAGTTCATTGCCTGTTGAATAAAAAGGAATTCAAGGAAATAATAGAAGAGTTTAATCTCCATGTCGATATGTTGGGTGAAAGTTGGCACATAATTTTTGCAGAAAGATTGGTTGGCCAATGTCTAGATGTGTAGGAGCCCCTGTGTTACCGGATAGCTCGTTTTTTATTGGCCGGCCAGTGTCTACATGCGCAGGAGGATTAGTGGTACTGCATATCTCATTTTTTATTGATCGGCCAATAAAAAACTTGTTCAAGTTATGCTTCTATGGTTTCAAAAGTGAACTTGAAACACTCGTGTTTCATATAATTATGTGACAAAACACTCGTGTTTCATATAAAACAACTATGGTTTGAGATACTATAGATAATAAGGTTTTCTGTGCCGAGCCGAGTCAAGTTTCGGTAAACTAAGATTCCGACACGTGCCGACCGTGCCGATATATATTTATTTGTTATTGTTTAAAAAATAAAAATAAAAATAAAAAATAAATTTAAAAATTCAAATATAAGATTTTTTAACACGTGCCGTACCGGTTCGTGCCATGCCGACAACTGCCGGAACAGGCACATGCCTCCCGGCACGGGCTGTGCTGACCGGCACCGAAAACCATGGTAAATAATCTAGACTGATTATGTACCTGAGCTCAATACATGCATGAAATTTGGCTGAAATGGTAGGAAAGCTAGTGGCAGCACTACCATTCTTAAATAATACAACACAACATATGCTTTGAAGAGTGAGGTGACAGAATTGAAGCATTTAGAGAAACTAGAACCTTGTGAAGTAGGTGTCCAAGTAAAGAACCAGTAGATGCTTTTCTCATCACAGGGAAAATATCCTGCTCTTAAGCCTTCTCCAAAATATTGCGCAAACTCAAGCTCGTAACCATGACCTTCCGGAAATTCAGCAAATCCTCTTGCGGCTAAGCGCCCAGTAAATGATGGCTTGGAGAATCCCAACCACTTTGCTACTACTGAATTCACTCCGTCACAACCTATGAGGACCTTCAAAACATTTGAAGAAAGTAAATCATAAGTTCATCGATACTTGTGATACTTTTTCGCAAGAGAAATGCTATGATTCAAGGCCATTTTAATCATGAAGAAATCAAGACTGATGTGGCGAGTAAACCAATCCCCAGAAAACAGCAGCGGAAGAGAGGAGGTGGGAGGGTGCAAACTCTTTAATTACTTTTTATCATTAAATGTCTTGGGAAGAACGACTTCCTATGTGACTATTATGAGAAATGGGGAATGCTCCTTTCCAATACATTGAGAAGTGGAAATAATTCTTCCCAAAACATTTATTGAAGCTTGAGCTGATGTTGCATTATCCACATCAGCACTAATTTCTTCATGTCGCAAGAGGAATCAATGTGTCATGTTTTTCTGACATATTTATATGCAAGGCATGTTTGAAGATGTTTCCAGAAGCTCTCTGGAATCCAATTGCACGATACGTATAAAGTGCAGGACTTGATTATGCAGGTTGTAATGTGGTATGGAGGTGGTGGCAACCATCTCTGGTTTTGGCTTGGAGATATTTTCCCTGCTCTGTTGTCGGCCTTATGGCTAGCTAGGAACGAGGCTAAACCCAAGGGAATCCCACAAATGCCAGCAGAATCGAGTCCAAAGACTGGACCAATCTGATGGTGTGTGGTCAATCACTAACCCCCAAGCAGTACAGAAGGGCCTATGCATCAGCTAAGCATCTAAATCTTGGTTTTTTTTTTTTTTTTTCAAACAGCCCCGAAGGCATCCGAGGATTTTCAAGTGGGTTTTGCCTCCCAAGGGTCAGTTTAAACTAAACATGGATGCGGTTATGCAGCGCCCATGCCAACATGCCTGTGGAGGAAGCTGAGCTTCGTAGTCTGATCATGGGGCTTCGGTTATGCGGCTCTCATGGCTATACCTCAATCAATGTTGAAATGGATTCCTCGGTTGATATTAAAGTGGCTAACCAGATGAGACTATTTATGATATCACTACAGCTAAAGCGTTCTTGCGTAAGCTGGACGCAACTCTCAGTCACATTTGGAGAGATGATGGTTTACATCTTTACAGAGTCTAATTAAGTTACACAGGTTGTCAGTTCCCTCACTTCGGCTTTAGTTGTTTACACTGTACTTTGTTGTTTCTTAGTCTTAGTTTATTGATCCAGGTTTTCTCAATTTTCTTTGAAAGATAGTACTAGGTTTATTATTGTTACACTAAGATCATCTGGTTGTACTCCGAGAATTGCTGATAATTACTGAAATGGTTAGCCTTTACCTTCCTTCCGGATGCTCGGGTTTATGTTAAAGGTTTTTTTATAAATTAAAAAAAAAAAATTCTAATATAGCTTATGCATTTAGGAGAATCAGCTGAAGCATTAGAAGAGAAGCTTGCTACTTCAACCTGGTTTCATGGGAAATTGAGACAGTACCTTTGTTTTGAGTGTGGAACCATCTGCTAAATGCAAAACTTTCATGGCACCTGATTCTTCTATTGAAACAATCTTAGAAGAGTATCTAATTGTTCCATGCGGTAGCTCCCTTTCTAGTATTTCTAGCAGCATATTCCTTCTCACACATCGAACTTCATGATTTCCCCTGTATCAGAAACATTTACTTTCCAACATCAGTTTTTTTTTTTTTTTTTATAAAGTACTAGCATTGCTATCGTAACTCGTACTCGACCCAACCCAGGAGGAGCCTACCCCGGAACCAATTCCTAGGTGAAGCCACCCTCTTTCTTGGGAGGGGGCACACGTGCACATACATGTTAGCAAATTGTTTCACGCTGGTGAGGCAAAGAGTTTAACCCAGGATTGGGGGGGTGTCTTGAGGCGAACCCTACCACCACGACACCCCGCTGCCCCCAAATTCTCGAATATTTGTTGTTGTCTATTTAACTAGAAGACTACTGTGATAAACATGACATCTTGTCACATAAATATTTTGGTCCATGAAACATAGATAGCAGATTCGTATTGATGGAAGAATGGTGCAGTTAGTATATCAGATTAGTGAAAGTTTGTAAAAAGCTCCCTTGCATAGAGCATCTTGTGAGACTCACCTCTTGGCTTGTCCATTGATGTTCAAACTTGCATTTATGGCTCCAGAAGGCACTGAAGTAACAACTCCCCTGAAAAAAAAAATCAACTTAATATCGCGGTAGTATCAGGAAAATATCGCGGCAGAAGTTATTAAACGTTCTTATTTTGATTGAATAGCCAAAAAACAAAAAATAAAAAATAAAAGAAATTTTCATTTGTATAGGATGTTCTACAACTTCTACATGGCAATTCAATTTCTGGCAACACCGTTCATTGAAACAAATATAAATAAATAAATAAATAACGTCGATGCTACTACTTACCTACGAAGTCTAACATGGTTCTCCCTGACCTTGTCGCCAACTCCTAGGGCATCCAACACTCTGAAAGCATTAGTCCATTGTGTTAACGCAGCTCCAGTCGTCCTCAAGCCTTCTGATGATTCCAGCACCAAGCTCTTAACTCCCTTTCTACATGATATATAACCAAAAAAAAAAAAAAAAAGAAAAAGACCAATTAAAAACTACTTCCAAAAGTAAGAAAAAAGCTGTGTAATGAGGTTGTTCGGTACCTGTGAAGACCGAGTGCAGTGGCAAGTCCAGCTATTCCAGCACCGACGATCACGACGTCATGCTCTGCCGCCATTGCCTTCTCTCGTTTAAGCTCGTCTTCTTCCTTGAGAGATTTTACGCTCTATTGTAACTGTTAGAAATGATAAGAAGATGAGCGAAGAGAGACTGTGGATATAGGTGGATTGGATTTGGAAGCATGAGGTCATTGCTGATGAGTTGTGATGAATTATTAGTCAAATCGTGCGGTGGTGGTTTATGGTGATTGGTGATGTTCTTCTTCTAGTCAATTTTGATGACATCCTGTAAACCGTCGCTTTGTGCACTGTAGATAGACCATATTTCTGTCACTTTGTCTGCGACGAAAGAACATAGTCATACACCAGCATATATATATATATATATATATATATAAATAAGCAGATACAAAAGTAGCAGATGAGGAGTCGCAACTATGAGGTAGATAATGATGACAAATGGAGAGTTCAATCTATTGTTTCGGGTCATTTTATATATATATATATATATATATATATATATATATATATATATATATATATAAGCAGATAAAAAAGTAGCAGATGAGGAGTCGCAACTATGAGGTAGATAATGATGTCAAATGGAGTCTTCATTGTTTTTTTGGGTCATTATATATATATTAATATATATATATATATATAAGCAGATAAAAAAGTAGCAGATGAGGAGTCGCAACTATGAGGTAGATAATGATGTCAAATGGAGTCTTCAATCTATTGTTTCGGGTAGCAATGACGTAATCTAAGAAGCAGCTATTCACCTTTTTTGCATTTTACCCCATTCTCATGTTTTATGTTCTTTTGTGGGAGTCTCTGGTCCTCGCTCCAGTCGGTTTTAAAGAACACAAATGAGATACTAAACAACTTGCGCAATTTATACGTCTGATTGATGTCAGGTATAACTGCAGTCACCAGGTCCCGAGAACAAGAGTCTCACCAGCTACGAGAACCACGGCAATTTGCCAATTCAAACAATGAGGTAGAATTAGGCTTTTCCACAAAGCAATAAAACTAGTTATTCGACAGTGTTATATGCCAACAATATTTGATTCCGAGCAACAGTCGGGGGCAATGGGGATCAAACCCAGCCCCTTACGCCCACAATTACTTTAACTGCTAGCGCCCGACTTTTACACTATATGCAACATCTTAATATACAATTAGCATTATTCTGCCAATTTTAACACAGAATTTGAGCTTTTACTTTGCATACTACACAAGAACAAGCCGATTCACCTCCAGCAGAATGAAGCTTACATGAACCCTTTGGCTTAGAAAGTGCACAGTAAATATGGTATAAGACAATATGCAATAACACGAGCACTTCGATTTACCATGACAGTGTTCTAAAACAAACTTACAGAGATGTAAAAATAGATTACACGCATTGGTCAAGTTCAATTTGTGAGCTGAGCTCATAATGAAGAATTGTTACTGCTGAGCTGGTCCTGCAAAGGTGCCGAAGAAAATCTTGCCTCTTCTCGATCCTCTCGCAATTCAATCGGTAAAGATGTACATCGGATGAAGCCCTTTGTTAAAAATAACTCAGCTGTTGTTTGGAAATTTTGCATCATATTGTTGGGGAGTCTGTGCATAGGGAAAATGACAAACATCAGAAACTATGGAAACACATAATAATTGTTAAAGAAAGCATTTTTTGTTACCATGAAAGTTGCTGTGATCATCTTTCCAGCAAACCACCGCCCATGCAGTGAACGCTGTGCATTACAGGCCGAGGTCACATTGTCGAATCTAAGATACACATGCCCAGCACTATTCCTGTTCAAATGAGAGAAAATCAAGCTTCGCTAAAAGCAGAAAAGAAACATGACTACAGATTGCTCAGCGAGTTTCAAGATAACAAGCATCAGTTAGCTCTTTAACGGTGAAGGAGACATACAACACTGGTACAAAGGGATAAAATGAACACTTCTGGTAAATGGTCCTAATAAAAAATCGATCTCAAATTCCCAAAGTTCTGATGCAGCAACCAAAATGTCAGAGCATTTACATCTTGATGCCCTATGCTACCATATCATACTCACATGGGAGATTCATTCTAGGGCCTTGATCATTTTACTAATGAAGGGACATAACAGGATCAACTCATTTACCTCAGGAAACATATGATGGTATAGCAAATATTAAATGATTCCATCATTTCATGTACATAACAATTTATATCGAAGTACGCTGCCAGTAAACAGAGCATAGAAAGTACTCCTATCGCTTTATAATTGATCTGAGCAAATAAATGGAACACAAACACAGGCCATAACAGAACGAACGCAGATTGACTTCCCCATTCCCCCACCCCCCCCCCCCCCTCTGCAATCACATCATGGCATATTTCCTAAATATTCACTTTGAAATAAATATTTTCCAAATTTTAATGCTGGGAATCTTTCTAAATGAATTTTCAACTAAATAATTTTATTTTTTCACCCCTCATATTCATGGAAGATTCTATTAGAAAGATTCTCAGCACTAAAATTTACAATAATTTTTATTAGAAAGTGAATATTTAGTACACGTGTCATGGTGTGCTTGAGTGGGCACGTTTGGGGTTGGTGTGGTTGGAGCAGTGAATCCGCGTTCTAACAGGACAGGTATCTGTTAACCACGAACATAACAAACTAGTTTCAATTGTTTTTCAAGACTAGACTGAGAATAGAAAAATGAACTACAACTAATTACAATCCCTTTTTTCTTACATAACCAGAATGAAGAACGAGCAGTAAAATACTTACTTGTCCACAAAAATATGCTTCAACGTGCCAAACTTTGTACATTCCTCTTGAACATCTTCCTTAATATCTAAATCAAAATCTGGTTCAGTCTGCAACAGCAGCACTCATTGAAACCTTCAAGCATTTCGAAAGAAAGTTAAGAATGAAAATAAGGAACAACTAGCCTACCTCAACATTTGGATCAAACATATTTTTCAAGAGCAAGCATTCAGTAGGTACGCCAATCTCAAAAGATTGTGCAACCATAGGAGCAGCTGGTAGAATTGAACCCGGCAAACCTGCAACTGGAGGTACGATGGCCTGTACAAGAGGATTGACCATTGGAGTTACACCGAGAATTGGAGGTGTGGGTACAGTTAGGGTCGCAGCAGTAGGTAATGCGCCAGTAGAACTGCACACGATAAAGACATGAGTTAAATATTACAAGGACAGGAGACATTTCGTGCTTTTGTATACTTGGCACCAATCACCTAAAGGATCCTGCTTGGTGACCAAAGGTCGTGGGTTCGAAGCGCGGAAGCCCTTATGGTACCGAGTAACCCCCTTTTTCTAGCACCAATCACCTAATAAGTGGGAATTCAAATTAGAAATAATTGTTATTCCCCAAGGCCGCCATGGGAATCACATCTATCATTGTTCACATTTACCAATCTCTCAGACATATGTGAATTAAAAGGATCATAAGTAAGATAACGCAGCTCCGGATTGAAAACTTGTGAAACCACAATCAGTTATATGTGCCACTCCACAAAGACCCTAGGTATGGCCAAAGGAAAATTCAATGAATTGAAATAGTATTTATCAGTCCTAATTGCAGTTTTGTTACAGCAATAAATGTACAATACAAATTTCCTACCCGATCACATTGCCACTCCGAGCTGCCAGTTTTTGCATGAGGAGCGCCCTGGAGTGAGCATCTAGAGACTGCAAAACAGAAGTATGCAGGGTATATGTTAAAAAGATCTCAATATTAATTAAAAAAAAGAAAAAATAAAATGAAAACACATAATGTGGCAACAATTACCTTATAATGATACCCTATAGTTAGGATATGATAGAAGGTGACACAATTAGCTATACTAGCATTAATATTAAACACAAAAGATGATCACATTAGATGCACCTAAAGCCAGAGTAACATAAAAAATATGGCTTGGAGAGAATGTAGTAAATTAAATAAATAACTACTTCTACACCGACTATAGATAAAAGTCAAACGAGACGAGATTAAGGCCTAAAAATTCTTATGCTAATTTACTAATTTCTTATTCAAATAAATTATGGGATTATTTGGCTGTCTGTTTTGCTGTGAGTTGCTAAAATAACCATATGACAACTAAGAAACTACATCAGATCATAGCTAGAAACATGTCTTGCCTGTAAACAAAGATAACATAGATGAAAACCTAAAACCATCAAAACTACTACACATAATACGCCAGAGAGAGCAGCACCATTCACTTTAAGGTATATTACGTCTTATCACCACTTGCAGAGAATGGTCAGATTTGAACATGTAGATGTACAAATTTCTGAGGTTCAATTTACATATAAAGCATGAGTTGCTCCATCTTAAAGATGAGCTAAGGAGCTTCAAACAAGATTAAAACAAAAACATTGTTAATAGAACAAGGAATGAAGCCAGATATCTAAGAATTTATTTTACGAATAAGGCAGTTGAAATTATGAACTAACCAGTGCAGTACACACTAACAACCGTGAAAACTAAAATTAGGAAAGAACTTATATGCTTGCAAAGTAGACATTAGATATTATTCAAGAAAAAATTACTTAATGAAGAAGCGAGTAGAACGTTTAAATCGAGCAAGTAGAACGTTTAAATCGATGGTGCATGAAGGAGTGAAATACAAACCAGGCCGCCTCCTTCATCGTCATCCAGATCACCAGCATTTTGCTTCACATCTTGTGTTCCACCTTGCTCTGTCACTGTAGAAACCTAAATATATTCAAATAACAAATACTATATGAATAAATAGATGAAGAATTCGATTATCAACAGAAGCAGGAGTGCAGATGTTTTTAGTGCTAGTACTTTGAACAATTTCAGAAGGATATAAATAATCCATCTACCTTAATTGTCTTGCCAGCAATTGCTATCTGTCCATTGAGGCTTAGGGCAGCTTTTGCGTCTTCCAAGCGTGCGAACTACAAACAACCACAAGAAGTTAAGTTGACAATGAAGGAGGCCAGTAGTTACACATGCAGTTGAGACTTACTTGGATGAAACCAAAACCTTTGCCATGCCCAGTTTCTGGATCAATTGGCAACTGAACCAGCTCCACAGTACCAAACGGATCGAACACCTACATAACAGTAAATGTCAAGGTAATATATATAACATATACTAGCTTACAAATGCTAAACCATCTCATATCATTTAAGTTATACTGTTTGTTAGTTAATTTTACTTGTATACACGCTGGACCTAAAGAAAATACATCCTTTAAATGCACAGTCAACAAACATACATCATGCAAAAAGGACTACATAGTAAATAATAAAAGTAGAAAAAGGCATCGTTGAAAATAACAGTTACAATGTTGACAATTAGTATTTAGTCATCTCACTAATCTCAGCAAATTCCTGCAGGAGAATCCTAATTCTTTTTAGACACTCAGCTTGTAGCTCAATTGCAAAGTTTTGTCAGTTACGATATCGACTTATCGCCTTTTTTTTTCTATTGTTGACATTAGGTCGCCACTTTCTTTAGAAAACTGCTTTTGAAGGATGTACATATGTTCAAATAAGACAACTACGCCCTAATCACAATTCAGAACATGCCAGTTAAATTTTCAACATGATAAGCAGTTCACTTAAATACCTGTCTAAGAAGATCTTCTGTAATATTGTACGGGATATTACCAACATAAAGTCTTCTTGCCCCACCAGAATATGGCCCGCTAGCTCCAGCTGCTGAAGCAACATTAGACTGAACCAGATTCTTTTCTGCTTCAGATGGCTTAACCATCACTGGCTGCCCAAGCAGAGGCTGCCCAGATAGAGCTATTGCCATCGGGACTGACATTACATCATAAAACTCAATGTACCTGTAAATACAGACAACATTCAGCAGTGCTGACCATCCATATATTTGTCATAAATGAATGGGGCCATCAAAAGTTGTCCCCAAAAAAACACTATCAATCGCTAAAACAGAGTATACATGAAAATAGGTGGAATTATTTCAAACAAGCATTGCAGCGCAAAGCTAAGTTGATTTTCTTTTGAAAAGAAATAGATATCTAGCCTATCATTTGACCGGCAGATCGGACCACTAGTATGCTACATTACTTAAAGCTATGCTGAAGCAAAAAAAAAGAGCCGCTAATTAGAACTAAAAAAGCAAAATACCCGACTCCTTTTGAACGTCTTGAATTACGATCCATAATGAGCCGAACATCCCGCACCTGCAACATAAGAAAAATCATTAGACAAAGTTCACTGACAAACAAGTCTCCAATAAAATGATCCACACACTGCGCACACAAGCCATTGCACCTTACACTACTTCAACCATACCTACATTTCCTGTCAGCATTTTATATGAAAATGAATCAGAAACAGAACATGTACTATCTACACCAGAAACAGTATATGTATTATCTACACTACATGACAAATCCTTAGATGAAGGAAGAGCATTGTCAAACCTGAACACTCTCTAGAAGTATCACAATTCAGTAGGTTAACTGTTAACAATAAGATTTTCTCAAATCTTCTCAGAAACAAAGTTGTAATCATAAAGACCAGAATTATCAAACCATGCTTTGGACCAAAGAAAAGAGTATTCTCAAACCAATGTTTAGATTGACAAAAAATCTTTTCATTATGTAAAAGCATATAATATATTTAGGAGATAGCAAATTAGTTAATCTATTAAAACTGCGATTTGCTTGGGGTACTAAAAACACAAATAGACCACAACAATACCTTCTAAAACTCAAATTGCAATGCATCTCAATTGTTACTAGATTTGTAGAAGATGCACAATTTCTTCACAAACATGATCCAGTTAGAGCCCATCTAGGTTAACCTCCAATTGTCCTCATCTAGTTAGAATATTAACTAGTACGGTCTAGATCACAAAAGACAGATGAAGCTCTCAAAAAATCCTTCATTCATACTTTCATATTAAAATAGCTGAATATGTATATGAGCACAAGAATAAAAAAGCAGAAAATAGCTGACTGGTAATACTCTAATCTATATCATGCTGACGGGTAAGCGATAAACATATGATAACACGGCCGAGTTTGCTTTAACATCTTTAAGTTGAATCTATCGGTGCCTTTTAAGTTCTATCAACATTTTCAAGTTTAACTCACTATTCGCTGATGGATCCAATTTAAATTCTTGTAGCTTGAACAGTATTTAGCACATTTGAGATGCAACACAGAATATACATAGAACATGAAAAGCTACAAGACGTCATTTTGATATCCAATATCAAAAGAAGTGCTTAGTTTGCAAAAAGAAAATAAATAAATAAATTGATTGAATTCCTTTCTTTGTTTTACATCCAGCTACGCAGTTATCAAATTCATACACTAAGAAGCATGCAAATATGACAGGGAAAAAACTGATATGTTACAGTCACTCCCAAAAGAAGCTGCTAACCTTCCCTGCTCTTGAAAAGAACTCATATACATCTCTTTCATCCGCCTTCAACGAAAGCTGCAAAAAGAGAATCAGATATATTAACAAGAAAGTAACTACATGTACACCAATCAGATGCAATTTGCATTAATATTAAAGTTGGAGATAGGATGGAAATCAAAGTTGACCTGATATGCAAAAACAGTTCTCTGATCCCTTTCTGGATCAGCCTCAGGTTCAGCTTCCTCTTTCTTCTTTCTGCATGAAACACAAAAATTCTAGTTCACATATAATGAACGATAATGATTTATATGGCAGCGTTGACTATACAAACAAGCAATTCATACATAGATCACCAGATCTCAAGATTATGCAGAGAAGGAAGAAGAATGAAAAAAAAAAAAGTAAAACGGATGACCAAAAGCTGATCATGGTATATACTTTGGGAAGGATTTGGAATTTATGTGGCAAAAATGAAATAAAGCAAATAGCGGCTTTCATTCTAGCTAGTCAAGAACCAGATGTTTCTCGATATCCTGGTACAAATCTGGACAAGCGGAACATTCTGGCATGCAGCCAGTATTATACATAGCCACATAATTGTTGAACTATTGCCATACAAAAGCTAATTGGTTAAAATGCTATGTTCATAGTGTACTACAACAAAAAAATGACAACAACAAATAGAAAAAGCAAACTCGATGTTCTTGCGAAGAGAACAGAGCCCCAATTTCTTCTGTGATAACCACAACATGCTAGATCTCATATAACAACCGAATCTAGATTACTTAGGGATGCCACAGCAAAGGGGAGAAATAACGTCCAGAGGACAAAATTAGACGAGAGAGTCGATTTCTTGATACTGGTGTCTAAAATGATTGACCTATTGGGGTTACGGCAGGGTATTATTTTGATGATTGGAAAGTACCCAACAAGCTCAATTACTTGGAAATAGAACCATCACCAAGGTGACGTTTATACACCCTGCAAAAAAGAAATGAAAATTTTCATGCAGAAACTGGAAATGAGTTTCCTTGTTAGCATCAGAGATGAGATGATCTTTGTAAAAGGCCCATGATTTCCACATCAGCATGTCTGCAACAGAATAAGTAAAATTCAGACATTGTGTTCTCAGTTGAGAATAACTTAATTAGAATACTTAAAACCCACGACCTGAGTATCAATGTCATGAACCTTCATTTTAGAACTATATGTCTTGAATTATATATATGAGATATTTAGCAAATATGAATCTTAAGACCCATGACCTGAGTTTCTGAGACATGTTGATTTTGCACGATAGACCATCGGGTGATTGCTCTAGCGTATCTGCGAGTTCCCAGAATCTAATGTTTAATAACTGAAATCTCAACAATCACAATACAGCAGATTAAGCTTCTATACTATTAGCTTTACGAAGTTTGTATGCGTTAACAGTTCAAAACGAAGTTCTGTTGAGCTGAATGCTGCATCAAAATTTATAAGCACAGCAGCCAACGAATGCTCTAATTTTACTTTATTTTTTAAGAAAGAAGGCAACAACAAACCACTTGGTGACTGGCATATATATGCTGGTACTCACGTACCCTTAATTGGTTATTATGAAAGCATAAATACACATCTACAGCAGAATTAGTAAACATGTAAATATTATAGTTACCTCTCTCTTTCCTTGATATCCTTCTCTCTGAGTTCCCTCTCCCGACTTCTCTCCCTCTTCCGGTAATCATCATCATGTCGCCTCTCTGAGTGGCTCCGACTTCTCCGCTCCCGTTCCTTTTCTCTCTCCCTTTCCCTTTCCCTGTCCCGATCCTCCCTGTCCCTGTCCCTTCGTTCACTCTTCTCCCTGTCTCGGTGTCTTTCAGATGATGATCTTTGGCGTGACGAGCTACGCTCTCGCTCGCGCTCCCTGTCTCTCTCCTTTCCCCTCTCTCTATCGTGATTCCGATCGCGGTCGCGGCTCGAGTCGTTGTCGTCGTGGTGGGAGCGTTTGGAGCGGTCACGGCGGTCGGAGTCGCGGTCGTCGTCTGGTCCTCGGTGGTGCTTGGAGCCGCTGCTGCTGCGGCGCTCCTTGGATCTCTCCTTGTCGTCGCGAGGGGGAGTAGCGCTGCCGTTGGCCGCACTGGAATCCTTCTTATCGTCCTTGGCAAGCTCGACTGTCTTCTCTAAATAATCATACTCGTCGAAATCCATTTTTCAGCTTCTTCACCGGGGCAAAACCCTAGAGAACTATTTGGGGGCGCGGGAAGAAGGGGATTGGCTCTACAAAGAGGAGAACAGGCAACTCTGGATGATTGATTATAACTGAATTGATTTGATCTATATTGGGCTGAAGCGTCTAGACTAGACCCAAACTCATAAAGGGCAAATTGGACGCGCCGATATTCCTTTCCGGCCAATCAATTGCGACATTTTTGCAGCGTTGAGAGGGGTTTTTTTTTTGGATGTGAGGGGGGGTCAAAATCAAATTCAGGATGGTTATATTACCCAAAAAAATATTGGGTCGGTTGATTAGAAATGCTAAGTTCTATGAAAATATCTGCAAGATATTTGAATCTATAGTAAGCACTTATTTAGAGTTGAATTATCGAAATTATTTAATTATTTAAATAAAATTAGTCTCATATCCCGTGAAAATGGGGTTACTTATGAGAAAATCAAGAAAAGAAAGAGGATGGTTAATACTTGCCAACCATTGGCACGCCCGTTAGTGCTACATACTATGTCGAAATTGGCACGTTCCAGCAATATAATATCCGTACGGAGAAATAATTTGTATCATATATATATATATATGCAGTATATATATATATATATATACTGCATATAATAATGTTTTAATAATAATACATTGTAGGCATTTTAAAACAGAAGCATCTCCAAGTTACAAAGAGTGTTTCCTTTATTCAATTTTGGTAAAAGAATGTCTCATAAACATGTGAAATGCAAAAATACTTATTTTACAAACGGCTAGTTTTCTCCAAACCCGCAAAACCATTATGCCTATTTTGATAAACTCGAATCACGTTTCCTTCTTGCGGTCATGTTTTCGTTCGCATTTTACTATGATCCACATAACGTCATAACATCAAAAACACATAAGAACCCCTCAAAATTTGATGCATTTGTATAAAATTTCTCGCGTGCATCCATGAGATCTCGAACATCTCTGAAAGAGAAAGACCGAAATGGAGAAAAAATGTGTGCGTATTTTGTGACACTCAAATCACCCTTCCTCCTCGCAGTCATATTTTCTTTTGCCGGTAGCTCGAACTTTGCTATGATCCACAATATGTCATAACATCAAGAACATATTAGAATATCTAAAAATTGTTGTATTTTGCATAAAAATGCTCGTTCATGCATCCAGAGATTGGTGAAGATAATAACAGAGAAAAAGGAGAACTTTCACTAAAAAGGACACTCAATATCCTTTCCCCTTTTTGTCGTCATCTTCTCCGATATTATCCCCTCTCTAGTTTGTCGTCGGTATTTTTTTTCGCGATCACTGGTTACTCGAACTTTGTTATGAGTCACTACACATCTAAAATCAAGAACACCTCAGAAATGCCTCTGCCTATAATATATTCTTCATGCTTAGAACAATTTTCCGATCTCATAACAACACTGTTGTACATGAGAATTATATCACGAAATACTGAAAGTCTATCCATTGTTCTGTTAGTTCTCATCATTCTTTTTTTTCATCTACAACTCGTCTTTCCCTCCTCGTTTAGAAATTTTCTGAGATGTTCTAGGCGCATGAACAAATACAAATACGGATCTAATCCGTGCACAGTTAATGAACATTAAAAATATAAACAAATACACTCTGAATTTACGGGACTGACTTTTTTCAAAAAATTCCTGATTTTTTTTTTCTTTTTTCGAAAAATTCCAAGAAACTTTGGTAATATTCAAAAAATAATGGAGCAGTAGTTGTGAGGATTCCATTGTCGCCGCTCTGATGTCTGTAAGGATTCCATTCTTTTCATTCATTCATTTTATGGTGGAGAGGGATGGTTAGCTGCTGCTTATGCTGCTCCACCAACATTGCCGTCGGTTGCACCGACTTGCTGCTCGTTCATTTTTAAAACCTGCAAAAATTTTGAGGAGGAAATTGTTACCTTACCCTCCAGGTTAAACCGATTCCGGCGAGTGATAGATCTCCGGCGTGCGGCCGGTGAGGAGAAGGAAGAGGTTTGGAGAGGATTATAGAGAGATGGAGATACTAGAGAGGAATATAAAGGATTAACGGGATAATTGCATATAGCCTTTCGTTTGCGAACTTTTACAAATCAGCTTTTTCATTTTAAATTTTTTTACAAATCACCCTCTTTTATTGTTTGTATTAGGTACGACACAATTTGATTACTATATAAATATTTTATAAAAAAAAATTAAATATAAAAACTTTTTGATATAATTTATCATTTTTATATTTAATTTTTTTTAAAAAATAATTCTAAATACATATTTTGAAATTTCAAAATCTTATCGGATTTTAAAACTAATTTGTTAATTTGCTATAATTTTAGAGCTTCATAAAAATATTTTTAAAAAAACATTAAATACAAAACAAATAGTTTTTAAAATGATATATAATTTTTTAAATTTAAATTTCTAAGTAAATATTTTCGGACGTAAAACTAATGAATTTAAAATAAAAATTTTATTTATAAGGATTGATATCACTCCCTTGATTGTATCCCCAATAGATGACCGCAGCAACATTGAAAGTGTAAATTAATGGAGACTTGCATATCAGTTATGCAGCTGTTTTAACTTTACATATAAACCACTAATTTTAATTTTTTTTGTAGTCATAAAATAACTACTTAAAAGTATTTTGAGATAAACTTTGAACACAACAATTATAGATCACATCTAAATCTTTTTTTTGTATTTAAATTTTTTTCAGAAAATATTTTAAATATGTGTTTTAAGGCTTAAATTTCTAACAGGTCGGTGAATCTAAAATCTCATTTTTTGAACTTCAAAATACTTATTTAGAAATATTTTTTATAAATATAATAACAAAGTTACAGATCAAATCATTTTTTTATTTAAAATTTTTTAAAAAATATTTATATAGTAGTCAAAATATTTCTAATACGAATTTTAAAAAAAGGATGATTTATAAAAAGTTTGAAATGAAATACTAATTTACACAACTTTTTTTTTTAGTTTTGACCGACGAGTTCAGTTTTCATCCCACATCTCAATCGAAACCGGAGCGTAATAAGGTAAAGTATCTTACAACTAGATATGGCAAGAATGCGAATCTCTGACTAATCGTTTACGAAAGATAACCCATAATTTTTTTTAGCATTCAGTCATGCTAATCAACTATACCAATATAAATCGGTTGATCATACAAACTTTTCTTTCCAAAATTAATTACTGGGCTGACTATTTTGTGACAACTTGCTCGACAAGCTCCGGGACATCAAGCATTTTCTGCAAGATATTGTCGTGCGGCACCGCAGTAACCATAAACGGGTTGCGGACGCCGCAGTAAACATAAACGGGTTGCGGACGCGACCCTTTTACGGTTCTTTTGTTTTTGGGTCGTGTTGCGCGACCCATTTGGTTGGGTCGCGCCAAACGGTTCACGGGCACAACCTTCTGGTTTGTTTTTTTCTCCTTTCTTTTTTAAGTTCTAAAGTTGTTTTTTAATTTTTTTTTTAAATTTTAGTTTATTTTTATCTTTTTATAATATATAAAATATTTTTAAAAAATAAAAATATACGGACTGGTATGGTCGAAATTTCTGAAATTTAAAATTTATCGAAATTCGGCACGAAGTAAAACCTTATTGCTACGCCCCTTTGTTTTGGTTTTTAGTGCCTCCGCAAGGATCAGACGACTCAGACCTCTGAACTCAACTAGCCGTTACGTTTCTCCAGCCATGAAATCTGCCCACGCTATTAGCCCTCCCCTGGTCAATAGCACTCTCTGAAGCCGTGTACTGGACAACCGCACGCCAATCGAGTGATCGTTTTTGAGCATACTTTTCTAACCTTATGTTTTTAAAAAATAAAAAATAAAAATAAAAATTCTAATCTGAGCTTGGATTCAGCCGATGAAATCAGACTCTGTCAGCGAGCACGGAGGGGCTTACCATAATTCGTTGCTGCTGATCAGGGGCTTGGATTCAGCAGACACATCGGTGACGCAGCTCACACTGAGTCCTAAAATTGCTCAGAGGATAATACCAATACTATGGATGAAAACGAGTAGAGTTCACACAGGACATTACTAAATTCAAGTTTGGTTCGATTAGTTTAGCTCGAGCTTGAGCTTAAGACGAAGCTCGACGAATTTTACAGACTGAACGAGAACTTGATTCAGACAATCTTGAGCTCAAACTTGACTAAAACTCGATTCGATTGTATCAACTGAGTCGAGCTCGGCTATATTGCATCAATTAGACCGAACTCGAGTCGAACTTAAACACGAACTCATTTAAGTAATCTTGTTGTAAAAAATATTAGAATAAAATAGAAGAGTTCATTTAGACTTGCAAGTCCAATAAGCGGAATAACAAGATGCTTAGGTTCAACTTTTTCAATTACACGAACTTAAATTCGTGTTCAAACCCAGCTCGAACTCGCGGCGAGGTTAAACGAGTTCGAGCCCACGCTGCTCGCTAGAACGAACAGTGTCAAACAAGTATGGGCATTGCTTTTCCTTCGTAATTGGTGTAGTTAGCCCAATTAAGTCGAATTTGTTTGGAACATTTTCAACTCATAATAAGGATCTCTTTTTTGTTAGTGAATTAAGGTGGAACAATTGGTCATATTTGATACCATGCAAATAAAACTCTGATTTTTAGGTAGGCATAGTTCATGGTAGCAGCAGCTGATCTAAATTAAAATCTAAACTTGGAGAGATAGCCAGTAATTTTACCTTTGCTATTAACTTTACAGACTGATGTACCCATCTCTTGCTTATTTCTAGTGTTTGTAGCTTCTATTCCCATAATCAAGCAGTTGCAGCTGAACTTGTGATCCTTCCACTAACTTGATTTAATCCTGAAAACTCGAAATAAAGTCACGATATCACCCGAAAACTATTATCTCCTGTATATTTATTAAGAAGACCATGTGAGGTATATCTACAGAAAAGTTGCGGAAATAATCCAGCGGTGATAATATGAAAAATACATGCGGACCTGCTATTATGCATATATATGAACCTCATAAGCCTAAGTTCTATAACAGGAGTATGCCAACGAAGACAACGCGAACGTGTAAGCAGCCACGAAAGAATGATCAAAGAATGGCTAAAAAAATTAAAATGTAGATCACCATCAGAATACGATCTAAAGAACAATTTATTCGGTGGGAATAGCTAAGGGGAGGCGTTGACACTGTAATCTGCGTGTTGTTCCTATTTTCCTTTGTAGCCTCTGGATTATAGTTGCTTGGGCCCCGAGCAACGTTAGGTGGCAGCGCGAAAGAACTTTTTGGACTTATTGGCAGATAGCTAGATTCTTGAACATCATAACCTAAAAGCAGGAAAAAGAAAAAAAAAAGCATTTACCAAAACAATTCAGAGACCACGTAAATCAACTATACGATTGAGACATACTTACAGTTGAAATCCTTCCAACCCAAGATCATCCTCTCTCGATCAAAGACGACTCGAAGTCCGGTCATGAAATTTTCTGCAACATTTATTTAAGGAAAAAAGTAGAACTTTTTAGTGAGGGTTTTCATCACTAATACGAAATTTCAAGTGAAACCCTGACATAAACTTACGTCCAATTATATTAAGATTGTTACTCTTGACTACAGCTAAGCAATAGATCGCCTCGTGTTGCTTGCAATAAAAAAGTAACAAATTAGATGTGTTTGCCTTAAACCTCATTGGAAAAAAAAAAAAAAAAAAAGGTAAACATACCTACCTGGATTGTTATTACTATTATTGGATCACTAACACGAAACTTACTTCCACCTTTCATTGTTAATGTTACACTAGGGATTTGAGTAGAATTGGAACTGCAGGAAAGCAGATATAAACAATAGCTGTTCAAAAACATATTGTTTTCACATCATGATACAAAGAAAATACTAGATTGATTGTTAGTAACCATAACCTCATATCATAGCAATACTCGAAGGGAATCCTAGGATCAGCTGCATGCCGCTTGTTCTGTACCTGTGCATCGAACTGCAAGGAAAAAAAAAAAAAATTAGACTCCAAAACCGATATCTAAAAGTATGATTTAAAATCACTAGAGCTTCTTACAATTTCAGAGAGACTTGTGTAAGCTGGGTCAGTCAAGTATGTGAATGAAGTACCAGAGTCAAAAAGTGCACCGTACTCAGAATCAGCGGAACTGTTTCCGATGTTGATTCCTGTGACAGTGATGTTGTAGGTCGGGCTAGAGGCAAATCAATCCACAAAGGCAAAAGGGACGAATAAAAAACTTGCTAGAATAGATTTATGGTGAGAATAATAGGTATTCAACGACACAAGAGTCTACTCACTGTCGTTGGCTAGGACCAAATGGAGTTTCTTCTTGGTCTAAGCTGCCTTTGTCTCCAAAACTGATCCTTCCAACTCCATCATGACCAAAACACATCGAGAAGGAGTCTGATGTGAGCCCAGCACTCGCTAACATACTAGGGACAGATATTTTCTCCATTCCAAGGCCAAAAAGCCCGTTCGGAGCAGCAACATCCAGAAAGGAACCAGTCTGAACTTGCCCACATCTGCGCAATAATGTGATTGAATGATAAAAACTGCATTAACAAAAGCAATTCCCGAAACCAGTCAACATATAAAATTTCATGGTAATATAATAATACCCAAAAATTATGCGTGCTTCAACAACTTTACGGTGAAGATTTTCGGTTGCAAGGTATAGCACATCCTCTACTAAAATTCCAGAAGAAGAGGTGTCAGCAGAAACATAAGCAATCTTGTAGTCACAATGGCTTCCCACTGTACATTCGTTTTGGAAATCACACAATCTGCTATTGCATGGAACTCTATGGCTTGTAGCTGACATATTGGGACTGTAGATCCTGAATTCAAATTCCTAAGAAATATATAAAATAAGACTCTTTAAGCTGATTGTATAAAAAAACCACATCTATAGAAAATAGTCAAGGTGCAACAGCAGTTTGCTGAACCAAATTGTTTCCAACTTCAAATCTTTAAAATCTAAATGGACGAATAAAAGCATAACTATCCTGAACCAATAGTTGTCACCTCAATGGCCATTAAGGACTACCAATTACACCTGATAGTTTCAACAGCTATCATAAATTTAAGAAGTCCACTACCTTTCTTAATGTTACTATGGCCTTCCACTTTGATGGTCCCAAACGATATAACTAGCGAGTCTAGATGGAATCTTGCAGTAAAACCAACAATAGTACCTAAGCAGCTAAACCTTAGCGCTTTGGGTGCTGGTGCCAAAGTAGATTAAAGAATAAGGATACCTTAATGATGTTAGCATAAAATATTTAATTGACCAACAGGCCATAAGACTGTAACTCCGAGCATATTATTGACTATAAAATTTTAAATCTACAGTGTTGATTCCAGGGTCCTATTAACTTAAGTCAACAGTATTTAAATCAGAAGATGTGCTTTGTTTGTTTGTATAGTTTAAATCATGGTTCGACGTTTCGGGCGGCATGCTCTGTGCCGCCCGAAACGTGCCGGATCTGCCGGCGCTCGGCACCTGAACGGTGCCGAGCCGGCAGCTCCATTTTTTTTTTTTTAATTTTATTTTACTGTTCGTCGTCTTCCTCGCGACCTGTTAGGTCATGCGCCTCGCGCGTCACCTAATTCAGGTCTGCGCGATCGCGCGGACCCGATTGTGGTCCGCGCGGACAATTTGCTTTTTTTTTAAAAAAAAAAATTTTAAATTTATAAAATGTGTTTTAAAAATATATTATAATTACTTTTTATTTTTTAAATATTTTTTATTTGTTTCTTTTTATTTTTATTTATTTTTGTGGATTTTTTATTTTTTAATTTAATATAAAATATAAAAATTATATTTTATCGGCACGGTCGGCATGGCACGGTCGGCACGTCTCGAATTTACCGAAACTCGAAATGGTACGGCACGGTAAACCTTGGTTTAAATAAATAGCAGATAACATGAATAGCACACTGCTAAACTCCAAGATACTTTTATCCACTCATATTACTCAAACGCTATAAACATAAAAGCATCGACAACTGATTAAGACATACCAGAAATGCTATTTTGTAGAAAGACTCCAATTAAGCTCTTTATGTATCATCGTCAAATGGCATCTTAGTTACTTCTTTTTTCTTTTCCTTATTTTTGGAGATCAAATGGTAAATGCCATAATATTATTTGTTATAACATCCAGTTATGCCACTAGAGATAAACCGCGATTACAATAAAGCATACATCACAAACCAAAAGTTCAGTAAAAAACATGGCAAAATGCAAAGAGCCGCACAACAATAGTGGCCTTAATACATCGACAACAAGACTAAAAGGTCCTTCATATTCATATACATGTTAAACGTGAGGATGAAATCTAAAGCTCCGAAACTGAAGTAGCCTTAAATACACACAAATAGCACCCTAATTTCCGTGCAACAACCAAAATACAAAACATCTATGTAGGATTTGCCACTAAGTGCTCTGCACCATGTACTGATCCAAGAAGATCTCACGATCATTCGCATATAGTTTGGAGCTACCCAATTCCACGTCTCGGCCACAACCGAGCCCTATCCCAAGCCGATTCCACTCGGCAAAACAAACTAGATACATCAAATAGTTTGTGAGCAATGGTCAAGCCAACGCCAACGACTAGTAGATACATCAACATGTAGTGAGCAACCTCTATCAGCCAAGCCCCATCACAAGGCAAGGCTAATAGCAACAGTAACGCCTAGCAAGCAAGCAGCAACAACAATCAGGCCAAAAGCCTGGACCTCTTCCAGATCATATCTAGGATCCAGACCATCCGACCCAAGGGCCAACACTAGGATATCATCTAGCCGACTCCAGGGTCCAAACCAATTCATCCTTCATTCCAGCCAACACCGGATTTTGGGGCCTCGTTCTAGCGAATTCGGAAACCCTTGGGCCTCATCCAAATGATCTCAAAACCCTAGAGCCTCATCTAGCCGACTCCAGTCCCTTGGGGTCTTATCCAGTCGATCCAGGAGCCTCATGTAGCAGACTCCTGGGGTCCACATAGTCTGGTCCAGCCATGCCATGGCCTCGACAAATCAAATGCAAGAAGGCGCACCCAAGGATCTAACCAAGACCATCGCAACCCCAAAGTCAAGTATGCAGTTTAATGCAATATTTCAAGACATTTAAATGTCCAATGTCTTGGATGAGAGCCACTTTAACCAAGGCTTTCGGTTTAGTAAAGTCCAATCCCAACACGTGATAATCATGCTGATAGTATTGTGCCGATACACATTTATATGTTATTTTTCAAAAATAAAAGGAAAATAAAAAGTAAAATTAATTCAATTGTTCATATGTAATATTTTTGGCATATGTTGTGCTGATAACTATTAAAATAGAGACGTGACGTCTAGCACGTAAAACCATGACTTCAACTAAGATCTTTTTAGGAAGTTTCCTTGCACCTTCTTAGTTTTAGATTCTTTATAAACGATGACACTTCAACTCTTATTATTGTTGTCTTATCGTAAGTACTTAGCCACTAGATTTCTAGTCATAATCTTGCCACAAGTCATCCCTATCACTCCTTCAATCTCTCTTTCTCCCTCAACTCGAGCTCGTACCCTAGCAACGCAGCTCATCCAGCAATGCATCTAGCAGGATCAGTAATCTTTTACATTGCAAAGCATATACCTTATTGCAAGCGGTCGTTAAGAGCAAGGTTTTCTATGCCGATCCGTACTATTTTTTTAAATATTAAAACGATTTGAGCAATAATATAAAGATTAATAAAACAATTAATATAAAAATCTCAATTACATAGTAAAAATAGATAGTACATAATGCACTGCCACAAGAGTATCGATACGGCTGATAAAAGGGATCTTTAAAATGCAAAGTATTTAAATCCACTCCATACGTCGTTATGACGTACTATGTATCCTGTCATGGTTGGCACTATTAAAAAAAATGATGTGTCGACTGAAACGGTTGGCACAGCTTATATGCGTGAAACGCCAGCACGACACCGGCACTGTGCAGCTCCCAGCGAATCCTGTACGTGCTGGGCTGCATCACGTATGCACCCGGCACGGGAAACCCTAGTTAAGAGGTAAGCAATTTTTTCAACCATCGTACCTTTTTCTATCATGACTCGAGCATTTACTGCTGAAGTTCAAGATTACGACTAAAGATGCATAGCAAGGAGTATAAGCTTATTTGGGAGTCATGCAAGTTTCTCTTTCAGGAGCAAGCGAACTAAATGGAAGATATTTGATCCAGAGAATAACATGATCACTAAAATCTAGTTTGGTGTTATCCAATTCCGAGTCTCGCCCACATGAGCCGTATCCCAAGCTGATTCCACTAGGCAAAATATATAGTTGTTGCATGTTGGCACAATGGTCAAACCTACCCTAAGGACTAGTAGATGCATCAACATGTAGTCAGCGACCTTATTAGCTCGACCTTAGCGCGTGACAAGGGCTAGTAGCAGCAGCAATGCATAGAAAGCAAGCAGCAACACTAGCCAACCACAGACCTTGGCCTCTTCCAAATCAACCCCAGGGTTCACACTGTTCGATCCTCACTGCAGACTGTCCGAGCTCTCGTCCTGCTAGACTAGGGGCCTCAATGTCGACACCCCATTTTGTCATAGCTGGCAGTCACTACCATTTCTCAGCTGGTGACTATCTTATTGCAATATAATGTTCGGAGACACTCAAAACTTGGCAATGAGTCTCAATAAGGGCTGATTGCATCGAATTTTATCTGGTTAGCTTAATCAGGTCAGACTAGGTCCGATTGAACTCAGTCTAGCCCAATCAGATCCATTATGTCCAATTATGCTCAATCATAGCCCATTAGCCCGGTCTATACGATCACATGCGATCCAATCCGACTAGGTCCGCGCGGGCCCAATTAGATTCTATCAGGCACAATTTAGTCTAATTCATCCAATTAGCCTATTTAGGCACACGTAGTCAGCCAAATTAACCTTTCCAATCGCATTGAATTTGACCCGATTACTTGGATTAGGCCCGATTAAATCACCGGCCCCAATATCGTTTGTTCCATTTGATAGTCACAATGGTAATTGGATATAATATATGTATGTGAACACATGCCTGTAACTATGAAAACTTGATATAACATAGCTTTGGGCAAGTCGAAGTTTATGGGAAGCTAGACATAGACCTGTTGAAAGCCAAAATGGTGCAATTTTTGGGAGAATTCATGCTGCTCAACACAGGCCTGTTGAAAGCCAAAAGGATGCAACTCTTGGGAGAACTCATGCTGCACCTACTGCTCAATGAAGCAACTATCTTAAACACCTAAAAAAAAGAAAATTTTGGGGAGAAAACTTGACTGCAAACACTGCAGTATACATTACACATCCCCCAAACCTCTTAAAACATGTTGCTCAACATACACAAGGGGAAAAAAAAAAGAAAAGAGATAGCTTAAAGGAGATTAGTGGTAGAGAGTTTAGAGAGAAAGGTAGAGAGCCTCGAGCTGCCAAAAGCGAGAGAGAGCCCGACCACGTCCGTCTGCTCATCGCTGCGTCTCGCCGCTCTCTCCGACTTCTCTCCGACCTCACCAGTGACATCGCCGCACGCCGGAGCTGCTACCATGAGTCGACATTGCACCCGAACACCACGCTATACCGGCACAAATTCGTGAATACAAGGTACGCCCTAAGCCTAGTTTTAACTTCAAGAATGTCACCTACATGCAACATAGGACTCATGTGATCCCTCACTCACAACCCTTGACGTCGGCGACGGCGGCCGAAAGTCTGAAAAATAATAAAATCACAGCCATAATCGAGACATTAAACGAACCTTAGTCCCTACACTAAAAACATGTTCCACAGAGTCTAGAGGGCTCGGACAAACGATTACAGTGATGCGAAACCCCGGCGGCAATCGTCGGCTTGAAAACGAAAATAAATATAAAATTGCACCATGAACATAACTCATTATAGTAACGACGAAAAGAAATTTGGACTTCACCATTGAACTCAACACGCCTGAGAACCCCAAGAACATCCGTTAGAGTGGCGAAAGTCGACAATCGCCGAAATGTCGCTGAATGCAGCAAACTCGAAAATACGATAAACGAAGCCTCACACGCAATTTTTGAAGACGCCAACGAATCAGGGATGGTCAATAACCTTAGAATACATATACACAGAGGCCGTTGCCATCGTCGGCATTGTGAAGACGATGACCGACTTAGCTGGCCACTTGACTGGCCAACTCGGTCGCGGCGCCGGCTCTTTAGAACCGAAGCGCGCGTGCTCATGTTCTGGGCAGCGCGTTAGCGGTCCAGCGCCAGCTTAGTACTCGTGGGCCAGACCAGTTCAGTTCGACCTAGCCAGTAAGGGCCTTTTTTGAATTATTTTATTTTATAAATTGTAATTATGTTTAGATCCCAAGTTTAATCTATTATGATAATGTTAATTCCAGATACTTTTCAGTAGAATTTCATGGTAAATGCGATACTTTTTGAATTGATTGTTAATTAGATTCGAGGTTAGAATAAGGTGGCTACCCGAATTCTATACCTCAACCCTAATTTACATATGAATATCGCTTATGTCATTCTCTCAAAAAAAAAAAAAGAATATCGCTTATGTCCATAGAACTTAGTTAGATAACGCAATTGTACATTAGCACGTGTATGCTTGACAAGAGGCTAGGAGGCGGCGGCTTACACGAATCCTACATCTCTATCAACCGATTTTATAATCAATTAATGCTGCATTATACGACATCTAAACATCAATAACTTGAATGCTTATTGATATAAGAAAAAAATGAGGCGGTTTGCCTGATTTGTAGTCTTATATTAATATGCATTTTTTACTCGGGGCGATGAAGATGAAACGGAAACGCGTTGAGCCCAAAGTAAACCAAAACACATCACGTCACTTAATACGTGCACGCAACGTCACAACACCGACGAACATTATTTCCTAGCTTTTATTTATTCACTTTTGTATATAAATGATTTTAATATGAATACGAGCATATTAACAATGATGTTAAGGTAGGCGGCTACCCGAATCCTATATCTCGTATAATTGGCTAAAGTGAAAACGACACAATTATGTATGTTACTATTGCATGTATAATGTCCAAATGCATGATTTCAATATTAATTAGCAGAAGAGAAGAATGAGACGGCTACCCTTGATTTCTATCTCTTGTGCTAATCCACATTCAAATTAGGTAATAACTATGAATCTCAACTTTAAATAAAAACTAAACTACTTAATTAAGAGTACTCATCTCGAGGGGCACTGTGGGGGTGTTCAATCGTTTCCACGTGTAACCGACTAACGAGCTTAAGAATCTAATGCCTTATCCGGTTTTCTATATTTCCACAAAATATCTAGGTGGCGACTCCAAAATCTTTTCCGCAGCTCACCGCAAGGTAGGTCGTCAACACTCAGTAGCCGAAAAAGGCACACCATCCAGCCAACACCAGTGTCCAAACTAGTTCATCCTTTATCCCAGCCGACCCTAATCTCAGGCCCTCATCCCATCCGACCCGGACTTGACCTCTGGGGCCACCTCCAGCCGACACCGGATTCCTAGCGCCCTATCTAGTTGACGCAGACCCCCAGAGCCTCATCTAATTTTTCATCCCGGGTCCTTGGGGCCTCATTCCAACCAACCTTGTACCTCACTCAACTAGCATATCTTGGACCCTCGGGGCCTTATTCAGCCGACACTGGACCCCCTGGTTTTATCCATCCGACTTAGGAGCATCGTGTAATAGACCTTTTGGTCAATGCCATCTAGTCGGGCCATACCATGGCCTAGACAAGTCAAATAAGATGAGGAACATCCAAGTATCTCGTCAAGACCATTGCAACCGAGCACAAGTCAAGCATGTGTCTTCATACATTAGTTCAAAGAATGTCAAGTGTCCAATGCCTTGGATGAGCGTCAACTTGACTAGTATGTCCTTAGGAGTTCTCTTGCACCTTCCTAGCTTTAGATTATTAATAGAAGAGTGTCACCTGGGCTGTAAGAATCTTAGGTATTGGTGACATGTAAGCAAAATCCAACCAGGACATGGATTCAGGTCTGTCTGAGAAGAAAACAAGAATCATATCTCAAACTTTATAAAATACACTTTGTTTTTCTTGATAACAAGATATGCTTCAGACATGAGTAGTTATCTAAGTGGCATATATTCAAATATTCCAAACTCCTCTGTCATAATCTTTCATTAATCAAGAGCATATGTTTCATACAATGACGTATATTGCCTCTAGCGGTTAGGTCGATAAGTACGAGCACTCTTGAGACACTCCTCAGGAAGAGAGGTGTCTCTCAAGTTCAATTCCAGTTCCCTGCAATAGGCGTTGGGAATTTATAAGTTTCTTACATGGTTACAACCATTGGGCCAACACTTCCTACTCGTACTCTACAGTTGGATGGTGGCGCCTAGGCCGGGGGTTTATCTTTGTCTGAAACCTCCCATGGATAAAAATCAAGCTCCCAAGTCCCAAGTTATAACAAAAGTTTTTATTTGGATCTAAATTCAGACGACATTGTGAAATATTGAGCTTTTCCATAAGTGCTATAAAATCCTACCAGTATAAAAGTTAAAGCATCAATTTTGCTGAACATTAATAATAAAAAAGAGACAAAAAAAATTGTAACTCACATATCCGTAGCCTGCGGGGGTGGTGGGCGCGCACTGTCTGCAGTCACAAGGCACCCAAAAGAGATCGCTCCCAGTGTCGAGCGCCACCATGAACGTCACGCTCGGCGTCCCGACCGACACCATCGCGTAGTGCAAGCTACCCTCCCAGCACAATCCACCGCCAGTTAACCCCCGATTTCACATTTCACCAAAACAAGAATTCATAAAATTCAAAGAAAAGGATTAATTAGAAGTGTGGCCTCACAATCCGAGCGAGTCGATGCGGGCGGTGGCATTCCCTTCGGCGAAAGTGAGCTGACTATAATTTTCTTCGGACAGCTCGCGGCCGCGGAGCGCGCGGTCGTGGGCAGCGAGTGCGGCGTAGTAGTCGATGCTGAGCCGGGGCGGCGAGGGGGGAAGCTGGGACCAGCGACGGACGGTGTCGGAGAAGCGGTGGTGGATGTCGAGAGTGAAGGTGGCGCCGCCGGCGGCAGAGAAGAAGAAGAAGAAGAGCAGGAGGAAAGCGTACATTGTTTAGGAGATTGAAGGAGGCGGCATTGGATTGGGAAAATTAGATCTAAAATGAGAGACGTGATTGATTTGATTTGAGTGTTCGTCTTCTTCGGCGTCGTCAGCTTCGGTTAACTTTAACGGCGGCTGGTCGGTGGTGTTGAATAGTGAAGTGGGTGAGTGGGTAGTTTTAAGGTGGTGGGTGAGAATAGCGGGGCCCGACAATTTCTGACGTTCTTCTTCTTGCTTCCAACTTTACGGAGACGGCACCCCGGTGCTAACGCACCAAGGTGTAAGAACATAACGTGGTCGAGATCGTGCCCGTTAACGCGCACGGATCACAAGATATTAAATAATTTTTATTCGTTTATTTAATATATTTTTATATATTTTTTAAAAAAAATTAAATATAAATTTGTATATTTTAATGTGATTTACAATTTTATAATTAAATTTTTTTTTAAAAAATATCAAACGATATCCCAAAAATATAATTATATATACAATTATTTTTTCGGCATAACGTTTGACATTTTTTCGAAAAATTTTCAACTAGAAAGTTGTAAATCACATCAAAATATACAACTTGGTAGTTTAATATTTTTCCTAAAAATAAATAAAAATAAATCAAATAAACGAATGAGATTTTTATCTAATATTTCATAATCTATGTGTGCTGACGTGGTGCGATCCCGACCGCTCAACTTCCTACATCATAGTGCGTTAGCACCGGGGGAGCCGACTCCCAACTTTACTAGTAGCGCGCATTACGGGTTGAAAATGTTGGCTTGTTGAGAGTTGAATACGTATCAAATAATTATATTGGACTGTTATTTAAAAATATTAGCACAAATTATAAATTTTAATATTTAAATTTTTTTTATATCTTGTATGTGGCTTTGGCGGGCGAGGGAAAATTTCCTCACAAATACGAGATGGGGACATCATTTGTATCTTGGGTTGAGCACTCCAACCATCTACCTCCCATAAGGCTAATACTATATCAAATGGAAAAAATCATGGACTTCAAATTTAAAATACTGACTTAATTCACATGAATATTTTAATTATTATATGGCAACCTTAGGAGTTAGAAAGTACGTACATAAACACAAAATATATAGACACGAATATGAAGATACACGAAATACGGACGCCAAATATGATAATTTTTAGAAATAGGGCTCGGATAGAAAAATATATAATTATTAAACAATTATTTATATTAAATATTTGAATTATGAAAATACAATAATATGTAATATATTTTACGTTCTTGAGAAAAATTTAAACAGATATAATCCAACTGCATCAACAAAAATTAAATAAAAATATAATTTTTTAGTATATAACTATATTATATTTCTTATTGTTAGCACCACATAGTATTTCACTTCTTTAAAAAAAAACTAAATTTTTTGATAATATAAAAATAACATAGATACGGACACGCATGTCAGATATTCCTGTCCGGCATGTCCAACATGCTTATCCGCAATTCTTTATATTTTTATTTTTTTGAATATTTTTCTAGCGTGTCCGATATGTTTTCGGCCATATCCGTAGCATATCCATATTGAACATTATAGATAATAAAATTTTGGTGTACGGGTAATCCCTAACCATAGAGTCAGTTTCTCCTACATATCTCGAAAAAAAGAAAGAGGGCTGCTATTCATCATGGGCCCTTGACGGCCCTGATGCAATCGGAGCCGTCCGCGGCCTCCTCGGGATGCACACACATTCCGAGGGGTCCGTCAGGGGTCCCTGATGAATGAATTTTTCCAAAAAGAAATTGCATCCTGAGGATCGCGGATGGCCCCGATTGCATCAGGACCGTCAGGGGTTCCTGATGAATGGATTTTACCAAAAAGAAAAAGATCTATCTACTATTATATTAGTTATGCTAATAGCAGCCTAGTTTGCAACATATGTGAACTAAACTTTCAAATGCTACTGTGGCAGTGAGTGATACATTATACGCGCTTCCACGAATTTAGCACCCAGCAAATCAGGAATCACCGAAATCGACCGTATGGATTCAATCCATCAGCACGGATCATGAAAATTTATATAAATTGTCGTCAACTTATTTGAACTATTTTAAAATATATTTTTTTAAAATAATTAAATTTTAATATAATTTATAATTTTATAGTTCTAAATTTTTTAAAAAATATATAAAATAATGATCAAAGTTTAATCATATTTTTTACATATTATTTAATTTTTTTTAAAAATGTTTTTAAAAATATATCAAATAAATCGATAAAAATTTATATAAAATTTCGTAATTTGTACGTATATAATGGATTGAATCTAGAAGGTTGATTTTCCAGCAAACCCGAGCTCGAGTTGAGCCAATGACGGCATATTTATTGGGAAATTTCGGTCGAGGATGCAATATCTGAAATTATTTTGCGTACGTATTTCAATTCCAATCATAATCCTGAGTCAAGCATCACATGAAATACGGGCGCGGATTTTCTGATGCGAAAGCATCAGGAAGCAGGAAAAGCAACGGCGACGATCGTGCCACGCTAGCGAATACGGATCACCAGATGTTAAAATATCAAAATTATACTTAACGGAAATACACATCGTAATATGTGGTCTTGATTGTGCTACGTCAACATGTGTGGTTTTTTTGGGGTGCATAGCAAAGCCAACAAACTAATCATAGGTACGGTCTGATTAAGACTGGAGACGGAAGACTTTTTTTTTTCATGTTTATGTTATTAATATAATTATCTTGGGAGAGGCTATTATTAGCTCGACCTAAGAATATTATTGGTAAGCTAATATCTCAGTTGTTGATCTTTTTGATCCAACGGCTGAGATTTAATCTTATATTTAACGGAATAACGATTCACGCCGTTAAATACTTAACGCGCCGTTAAATGTAAAAATTAAATCTCAACCGTTAGATCAAGTAGATCAACGGTTGAGATATTAGCTTATTAAAGTTATTCTCAGGTCGAGCTGAGAATAGCCTCTTTCTAATTTTCTTTAAACAAAATAATGCTACTATAAAGTTGTTTATATCTATATATATGTATTTAAGGATAAGGTTATTATATATATGCTTTTATTTTGATGTATTCATCTGATTCGACTTTTAGCCGGCCCGATCCGAACCGGACCGTTTACATTTCTGCCCGATCTGCGATCCGGGCCTTATTCAGTCTCGTCCTGTCGAGATGAAAACCCCAACGTGAAGTTTTGATGCTTGGATAACTTGCAAGCTGTGATGCTGTTAATTCCAATCTTACAAAGTGAAATTTTATTTTTGAGATTAACCAAGTGATCCAACCTAAAGCAGGTTTACTTTGTGAATTTTAAAAAGGGAGAGTCCGGAAAATTTTCAGATGCCGTTCGAACATAATTTATCATCGGATCTATGCATCCATTAATAGCTGCGATAGGTTATGCATATGGCCAGTGGCGGGTCCAAAAAAAATTTTTAGTTGAGTCATTCATAACACATAATTTATATTCTGATATTTTGTGAAAAACATCCATACTTTTCAAGACTTAAAAATCAATCATTTAAATGAAAATACTGAGTTAGCTTTTTCGAATACTTTTTTCTCTCCCGAAGTACTTGTTTAGCATGCACTAACACTTTATTAACTCACTCTCTCGAAACATCTTTTTGCTCGTTCGGAATACCTCAGCTAAAATACTATGATACAATCTGGCAACACTACAATAATCTATTTGCAATACTAAGATAGGTGTAGAGAACCACCTGGAGTATCCGGCCAGATTTTAAAAAAAAAAAAATTTGATAAGGCAGGGGCTTATTGTACGAGTTGTGAGAAGATGACTTTTTTTTGACATTATTTCTTATATTTTTTTAAAAAAAATACTATGAGTTTATACTAAACGAGTGATGTTTAGCGCAGCCAATCCGTATTTTAAAAAAATATTTTGGGGGCAATTTTAGAGAAATTTTAAAAAACGTTTCTAAATATTTATTTAGAAGTATCCTTTTGGAAAAACAATTAACTAAAAAGTTGTAGGTTTTATTAAAAACTATAAATTTTATATTAGAAATTTTCTTTAAAAAGTACTTCTAAAATTTATTTTATTTAATCGTTGGTGAATTATTTTACTAAATTAGTTAGAAGGACAACATTTTCCTTACTAAAAACCTATAAGATAAGCTATTGTCATCTATATAATATTTACTAAAAATATAAGAAGGTATGGGGTCAATGAAAAAATAATAATAAATGGAAAGTATGTTGCCCTAAGAATTAAACTCACAATCTACCACAAATTTTTAAAACCCTTTAACTATTGGACCACTCCTAATTTTTGTTTCTCAATAGCTTTATCAGAAAAGTACATCGTACACATATATATACTCTGCCTAAAATTAAACAGAATCTTAGGGCTTGCTTAATATAGGCCGGATCCGCCCTTGCAGATAGCACACCACACTTCTAAAAATAGCGGTTAGATAAGAATGTAGAAATCGGTAAATATTTTGCGGCATTAGTGTCCAAATTTTCATGTGATACTAAGATATCAGGAGCGTACATAAATTAAGTAAAAAAGCAAAGCGCACATCCGGCCATCTCGGCCACGTTCCTCGTCCGCCGCCGGTGAGCTCTCTTGTAGCATGGTAAATATGGGTTTCCATACGGAATGACCTGTATATTTGTTTTTAGACATGTATGGTAAATGTGGGTTTCCATTTGAACCTGAAAAGTGCCACGATCCCTATACGAAATTAATCCCATACATATGAGTGGATGGAGTTTTTAAAAAAAAAAATAATTAAGATTATTTTTGAAAAGATTTTTAGGATTAATGTGTTTTCAGTCCCTCTTTTTCAAACGTATACCGGTTTTGCCCCTGAAGTTTTTCCTTCTCTTTCAGCCCTTGTTTTAAAATTCGTACACTTTATTTTTTAATATTGTATCAATTTTTTAGAAATTATTTTTAATATTAAAGCTGTAATTTCTACAATTCTAATATTAAAATTTTTTCTAAAAAATACTTCTAAATAGGTCTTTTGATATTTCGAAATATTAATGGGTTTTAAATCTGACCCGTTGACCCACTGAAATTTTGAAGTCTTAAAATATCTAATTAGAAGTATTTCTAAAATTTATTGAACATAAAAATTATAAATTTAAAAAAAAAAAAAAAAAAAAAACTAATATAGTAGTGGAAATGGTGAAGCTTGCTTTTCGTTGGGTCTGAAAACAACCATCCCATACTAGGACTGATTCGGGTGAGGTTTGCCCCTGCAGTGACTGAAAAATATAGCCCAAATTTTAAGCAGCCGGAACAAAAGGGGCGCTTTATCCCAAAACGCAAATCAAAGGCATGGCTGACTGTTGGGCTCCCAAAAAAAATATGTTTGATTTCCGATGCTAGTTGGGCGAAAGTCTTCACAGCTTCCTGTCCGGAGCTTTCACCAATTTGTTTTTTTTTTTTTTTTTTTTTTTTTTTTTTTTTTTTATATTAGTGGGAGAAATTTTATATGTAATCGGTTCTTTTAGAGCGATCGCCGTAATAGATAAACTCACGGGTGGTGCCGATCGTTGTTCCACTAATCGAGGGATCACATTCTTACGGGTAGAAAAGACCAGGATGCACGCCCCCGAAGAAACCTCAAATCGGATCCATTTTACTCCCCACGAGGTACAGCGGGAGAAACCTCTTGATACATGCTTGCGGTGTGACGCCCGTGGGCTTCAACCGGGACGCACGGTTCCTGAGCTGTGCGCCCCACCATCCGTCCCACGGGCGCGGGACACTTTCACCAATTGTTCAGGCTCCATACATATCATGTTACAATTGCACCACCAAAAGATCTCCCATCATACATAACTCTCAAAGGTTTATTTCACTATCCATACTGCACAACACCGAAACTAACCACTCAGACAGTAGCACATCAGTCTGGCTAGTTTTCTTTATAATACATTTACTACAATCAGCAAAGCCAAAGTAAACAAAAAAATGCTAATACTAATGTCTAAATAAATATAGCAAATATGGAAGATAGTAGACGTAACATTCATTAAAGTAACAAGACCGAAGATGGCGAGGATTCTGTTTACAAATTTGCATGGTGAGAGGTGATTTACTTGGATTATTTTCTTCTTCAGCTTGTTGATTATCATAAGAAAAATACTATTCGGTCCGACTGGATAGCTCGAAAAATAGTCCGATTACATTTTACGAGTGCCTCGGAGGAATATTACTGATTTGAGTGCTAAAACGCAATCGAGCTATTTTTCGGGCTGAATAGAATTATCCTTATCATAAGATAACAGAAGATTCGTTGTTGTAGACGTGGCACAAATAGAGAGTAAGATGAAAAAGATCGTTTGAGATCGCTTGAATATTTAAACGAAGATCCAATGATATGCCAGTTAAAAACAGTGAGTTATAGAAAAAAAAGAACTTTGTCATCGTTGTTGAAGAACAAGTTATAGAGGAAAATGCTCGACATCTTGGTCTCTAGAAAACTCATATGGATCAACAATTCATATTTGTCATGTATCTTATCAGCGAGTTGCTATCCTTTTATGTCTCTTGTCAACGAGCTTCCACCCAAAAAAAAAAAAAAAAAAAAAAAAAAAAAAAAAGGAAAACTGAGAATATTTGGAAGGGACTCCTAAGCTAGTACTATTGCTGTGAATATATATTAATAGAAAGAAAAGAAATGGATATTCTTATTCATAAATAACATTTTTGCCCCACTTATGCCACACTATAAAACAGTTGGGGTGCATGTAATGTAAAGCCAATGCCTGAATTAATATTTCACTCCTTTTGCACTCCCTAGTATGACAAAGAAAATAGCGCACAACCCTAACTTTTTCTCACTATACTCGCCTTTAGAGACGGTGTTCGCCCATTTCTCTGCGCTCCGCAACTAGGGGATCAATGATACTTCTCCACTTCGCATAGCTGATGGCTGAACCCCCATCCGGCAGTACGAAACCATTTACGAAGAAAAACGGAGTACCGTAGACTCCTCTTGAACATCCATACTGAGTTATTAAAAAAAAAAAAAGATGTTAAGATGTGTTTGCATGACATGTACAAGTATTGCAAGAAAAAAAAAAAAAAAAAATACTGCAGTGCCGACTGAACCGTCCGAAAACCTGCCCGAACGCGTTTTCCCTCTGCATCGGGTGCGATTTACTGATCCTGAGGCAGGGGTAAAACGTTTTCGGATAGATTTCGGCTAAAGCGTTCGGACACTGTAGCATTACTAAAAAAATTGCTATCACCTTGAAGGAAATTCTTGCTGCAGTGTCTGTCGAGGAATCGTTGAAACCGGCTTTGAAGGCAGAAAACGAGTTCGAACCAACGGCAGTCTCAGCGAGCTTCGCCATGTTATCAACTACTGATGCCTTCGACATGTGGTATGTCGGCATATTATAGTAGTTTTCCTATTATATAGCCATAAGCATCAAATATTTAGTATAATCCTTATTGAATTTCAAAAACCAATTTAACACTCGATTATTACTTGAATGTAAGCATGCTGAAACAGAAGCAGGTAAATCAGAGGATTCATATCTCTCTATAAAGAACCAAAAAAAAAAAAAAAAAAAAAAAATCCGTCTACTTTTTAAAATAACAAAAACCTTCTACCTGATACTTGAAAAACAGCTCCAGTAGCGGATATGTCGAGGATGCATTCAGTTTGTTTGCGATATGAAGAGCTCGGCAAGAGATAAAAGCGTTGTTGTGATAGCTGCAGTTTACAAAGTAAGAATCATCAGAAAGAAATGGAAATAAATCAACTTTTGGTTCTTTAATGCAAGATGTTTCCAGAGCGTCAGTCGGGACTGAGTATGGAAATTTTTCGTAAGTTTGAGATCCCTACGGAGGCATGTGCTCGTATTACGGGTTCCACTATGATAATATTTACTAAAAAAGATTTTATATAAACTGTGATTGCATTTGAGATTGAAACCATTTATCTAAGTTGTAGAAATTATTTAAGCACTCAAATTTCCACGTTTTGTGCTGCTTATCTCCATCTTTTTCTTTCGTTAAGAATTGTTTTCAACGCCAGAAATCAATTATTTATAAACATTATATGGAAGGAAAAGCACAAGTTGTTTCCAACTCATAGAAGCTTTACTTATGCTGTGCATTTCAATTGAAAGCATGAAAGAATTTGGCAGACCTTGTGAAAACCAAAGTTTAAGGTGCCGTCTCAAGCCATATTTCTGTAAATACCAAAATGAAACGTGCCGATCATGCATGCCGATCTCTACAATTTTTGTACTTTAAAATGTTTTTTTTAAGTTATAAAAATATACCATTTAAATAATAATAACAGTAATAAGAATTAAGATTTACAATTAAAACTAAAAAATAAAATAAAAATAAAAAAATAAAACAAAAGATCCGGCTGGGCAACCTAATATGGGTCGCGTTCTGCGATATGTTACTGTTCATCTTCCTCGTCTTGCACCTGTGCAACGCATACCTATTTTATAAAAAATAAAACTTCGAGCCAAGCGGCACAATAGGCACTGATTAGACTGTCAGAACAGCCGTCACCATGCCGGGTGGCACGATCCTTGATGCCCGACACCTTAAACCTTGGTAATACACAGCCTTCGACACGAAAGCAACTACGAAAGTTCTAAGACGTGCAATAATAGCTGTCTTGTTTGTTCATTGGATGAGGTATGTTCCTGTAAACCCTCTTGATGGCACCAAATATGCAAAATCCTATCTAAATTGATACCACAAAATATTACTAAAATAATACCCTGTTTATCATAATCCTATCCAGTTTTCCACTAATATTTTCTTACCCTACATTGCTGCATATCTGGCATGCACCAAATATATGCATTAAAATCTAACCCATTTATCATTATCCTATCCACTCTTTCCACTAAACTTATTCAAGTACGTGTCAGCCCACATTGGACTGAAATTACGGTCAAGAGGTAAGTCCCAACATTTTGTGTGTTCCGAATCAAACGTGGAGTATTGGCGTCCTGTCCATTCACCACATTAGCAACCATAACTGAAAATTTGCTGGAATTATCTATTTTTCCTTTCAAGACAACTTGTAAAATTCGAACCTGCTATTTGTGCTTCGTGAGACACACACCATACTGCTAGACCTATGGGTGATGACAATTGTCAAGTAAACTTATTCGACTAGACCAACAAAACTGTACACATGAAAAAGTTAAGATTTGATTAATCTTTATGACAGAATTACAGAAGATAAAATAAAAAAAAAGTCAAGATTATCTTAGCTAGAGAATCCAAATAGAATGAACCCATGAATTAGTCAAAATAAAAGTTATAAATATAAAGCTGTATGATTTCAATAAAAAATGGGTTGCCATTTTTTGTTAACATTAAAAAAAATAGTTTTTGTTGTATGTTTAATTTATATATATATCTAGTATGTTTTTAGATAAATTAAAATTAAATATCCTAGTTGGTCTTAGAATCATCCTAATTGTCAAATTAGAGAAGTATGTTTCTCTTACCCCTCTTATTATCCTTCTAAAAAAGAAAAACTACTCTACATTATATTTACTAACAATCTGAAATTCGGACTAAACATCAGCACTCGCCTAGCGATGTCCCTTATAATGGAGACAACGCGTTTTCTCAAAAAAAAAAAAAAAAAAAAGAAAAAAGCATTCTGAAGCATAGGTGGGAGCAATTACCTTCCCTCCCTGTTTCATGCATTCATTATCCTCTGTCATCCATTATGTAAATCATGGTGAAACCACGATGTCAATGTTATTAAACAGAAATTCAAAATCAAAAGTTAAAACCGCTAAGTTCGATGAAATGTCTGATTACAGAATTAGTGACAGCAAGAAACTAATAAAATAGGGAAGTATAAATCAAATTCTCTTTTTTTAATAGGAAATTACAAATTATCATTTCTGTGATAAAAAAATTGCAATATAGAACAATTTGCAGCTCTAAAGAAGACACAGATCATATAATATTCATATTTCGTCATTCCCCTGGTCTATACTCTATCCTACTAAAAAGTGCACCATTGATTGACCATCTCTTCATGCTCCTATTGGTGGTTTGCATGTGCTCTAAATAAAGGAAAATTATATAAAAATTTGGTACTACACGTCTGGCATGTTAGGAGTTTTATATTATACATTTATTTCGTAGAAACATGTAAATTAAGTTCAAGACAACGTTTTATTTTCTTTTTTGGCCTCAAATCCCCAACTGAAGCTCTATTCGTATAAAATTCTCATATGACTTTCCTAGTAGGATATTTGGGAGTACTCTATCGCACGTGAGGAAATACACGTGCATGTATTCGCTGTTGCGATATTTTTATAACTGATAGTACGAAAAGTCGAATATGAATGGAAGGAGTTTCTGAACATCCGTCCATCTAGTGCAATGTCACCCTCTAAATACAAAGACAACTACATAATCCATAAACATATGACCAGCAAGAAAAAACGAAGACGTTGTTCCACTACTGGGATCGGGGAAAAACAAAGACTTTGTGCCACTTTCCATTATTATGAACCATATCTTTCTCCTAAGACTCTAAATCCTGGAAAAAAGATCAATTTTAGCCAAGTTCTCCGAAACATATAACAAAATTTTACATTTTCTGATGACTATATTCACAAATAGCAAGGCATAACCAGCCTAAGTTGGAATTGACGAGAGAGAGAGAGAGAGAGAGAGAGAGAGAGAGAGAGAGAGAGAGAGATGACTCACGGTAAGGGGAAGGGATGAACAACGAGAGAAACTTTATCGGAGTAGAACTGGAGAGCCTTCTTCAATGGTGGCCACGAGTCTCTGCTGTCGGGGCACATAGGGTCGAAGAAAGCTTCCACCATGATCGTGTCTCTTCCGCCCGGCGCTGCCGCCGGATATGCGAACCCATCGTACTTCGCCGGTATCGGCGTCTGCGACTCTGACGAAACTATGAAGAAAACAAGGAAGGAGATCAATGGAAGAATCGCCATGGATGAAAGTCAGTATTCTTTGATGATATTCAATATCAGAGACTCAGTCTCTCAGAGTCGAAGCTTGGGGATACGAATGATATATTAACTGGTGGCTCTAAGAAAGTTTATATATTTCGGAAATAGCATTAATAATATCTTTCTAATTGAGAAAAATACCACCATAGTTTTTCGCAAATATATTTTCACAAAAATATCCGCTGTGAATTTCTAAAAATTACATCCAAATCGATTTTAAATTTATAATAATAATTTTAAATAAAAAAATTCTAGTAAGCTTCTATGAAAATGTAGACAAACAAGTAGGCAGGCCTGAGATGCTCCACGCTAGGATACCGACAAATGCGCGAAAACTACCTTATTAGAGTGGGGGTGGCGTGACTGCGTCATCCTCTTGACCTGGCAATTTTTACCGTTGACGAAATTGTCTAATACTAATTTTAAATCCGTGCGATACACGATTGTTAGAATATATATATATATATATATAATACTATTCAATTTTTTTTTATTTTAAATATATTAATTTTATATAAATTAATATTTATTTTTATAAAAATATTATACTATATTTATTATATGTAATGAGAGAAAAAAAAATCAAATTACATATCTAAAGTTACGAATTTGATCATCCATTTGTATATATTATATATAAATTATTAAGAATTTGATAATGATCTTTAAAATTCTTTATTACATACCAAAATTTGACTTTGATCACCCATTTGTATATATTGTATATAATTATATATAGATTAAGAATTTAATAATAACCTTTAAAATTCTTCATTACATACCAAAAATTACGACTTTGATCACCCATTTGTATATATTGTATATAATTATATATAGATTATTAAGAATTTGATAATAACCTTTAAAATTATTCATTACATACAAAAAATTATGACTTTGATCACCCATTTGTATATATTGTATATAATTATATATAGATTATTAAGAATTTGATAATGACTTTTTAAACTCTTCTAAATTATTATAATTTATCTTTAATATATAAAAATAAAATATTATAAATTATATTTAGTTTTTATATTTAATTAAATTATTAATAATACATTAAGTATGCATTAAATTTAAACTTTCATTAAATATGTGATTAATTATATATTTATTATATTTAAATGATACATGTCACATGGTAAGATAATAGAGACGTCATGTGGCATATTGTGAGTTATAAGAATTTTCTATTTTATATATATTATATATATAATATATATATATATATATATAATATATATATATATAGAGTAATAAGCTTAATTATATAACAGTCTTCTTATATTCAGAGCTATAAAAATTAATTTCAGAAAAAAAAAAAAGCTAATGCGGCCGAGCACCGCGTCACGTGTGCATCACCACGTCGTAGAGGTGTTCATATAGTGATACGAACCGAAAAATCAAATCGGATCGGTCTGGACCGGTATATAAACGGTTCGGTCCGCAATCCTGTTAAAAGTTGTTAATTGGTCTTCGGTCATGGTCCAAAATCAGAAAATTGAGGGATCGGACCGAAAATCTGTTAAGTCCAGTTCAATAAATTTGCGAATCAAACTAATAAGTAATTGTGGCCAAACAATTATAAATTTACGGTTCAAACTAATTGACCAAGCATTATACATAATGTAATTTAAGTTCCAATCGGTTTAGTCCAGTTCGATCCAATTATTTTTTAGTTCGGCTCAGACATAATACCAACCGTTTACGCAATAAAATTAGTACGTCAATGCTATTTATGATGATGATAAATTTTAGATATAGGTGTTATAACATTGGACTACATAAAATCAAACTTTAGAGTTCGCTAAATATATATATTATTGCGCACTATGTAATAATTTTTGTGATATTAAGTACTATGTATGTTGAGTAATATAATTCAGTAACTTAGAAAAATACTAAATAATACCAACAATTTATATTATTTTTACAATAGTGCTAGTGGCACCTAAAATCTATTTAAAAATCCAAAACTCATATGGTTTAAAAAAATTTGGAAGATTTTTTTTTTTGGAGAAACTTCTAAAATTAAAATGATTAATAAATCTACAATCACGTTGAAAGTTTTTTTTTTAATACTCTAAATAGATATTTTGGAGCTACAAAATTTAATAGATTTTAAAATCAATTTCAAATCCTTTAGTATTTGGAGCACCAAACTATTTTTTTAGAAAAATTTTCAATATATAAACTGCAAATCTCATCAAAATGTACAATTTATATATTGAAAATTTCACCAAAAATGCTCCAAAATTTTATTTTTTTTTAACTATTTTCGGGTAACAAGTATTTTTCTTATTTCTATTATTTTACACAATTAACTTTTTAAATTACAATGAATTAAAAGAAATTGGCGAATATATAACTAAAGATTATAGCAAAGAACATGAGAAAGTTTTCAAATTTAAAAGAAAAAAGAAAATTACTAATTTATTTTTATTCTAAACAAAGAGATAAAACGTATTCCTTGTTCTAATAATATTTTTATTCTCGGCGCTTTTTCATAATATTTTCGGCTATTGCTACTCACAATACACTCTTTATAAGAATAGGTATATAGACCTCAAAATGTAAGCAATTATGCTTATTATTTTAAACTCATTGAGAATATGTAATTTTAAAATTAGCAATCATATGAACATATTTTACTTAAAACATTAAAATTTTATAAAAGTTGATGCAATTAATTAAGGGTCGAGCTGCACTGGCAAATATAAATAATTAGAAAGTATCACTTAGCACATGAAGGTAACCTATGCATTGACCATGGTCCAAAAAAAAATTATCTAGTAAAATAATTCAGTATTTGCCTTAAAAAAATGACGCCTCATTATTTAAGAAAAACAAAACCTATATTACATGCTGTTGCTTCGGACAGTTGATATACATTTTAATAGCAAAATTGTTTTATGTTATATTCGAGCAGTAGGTTAATTACGGTGAAAATGATCAGTTTGGACTTGAACTCGTTCAAATTTAGCTTAAGCTCAATTTTATCGAGCTCCATGGGTTTAGCACAAATTTAAACTTGATTAATTAAACGAAACAAGTGAATATTATATAACTCTAGGCTCATTAGGCTTGCATTTCTAAATTTGTTTTACTATTTTATTCATGTATGCTTTACTACAAATTACTTTAGCGAGTTCTAGCATGGATTCGACTTAATTTTGGCCCAACTGATGCAATTAACCAACTTGAGCTGTCTAATTGATGCAATAGAGCCGAACGTTTTCGAAAACAAACTTTGTTCGGGCTTATATAGTAAAGCTCGTCGTGCTCGAGCTAAAATAATCAAGCGAAACTTGAATTAAGTAAGTAATACTCAGCTCAAACTCGACTCGCTTTTTAGACCGGGTTGTACGTAGCGTAGATACTACATTCTGAGTGGCTTCACCAGCACAAAAATACCACGATAAAGACCTCCAATCCTGTATTTGTAACGGCAATGTTGGTTCCATGCATGTATCCTCACACGATCTTTTCGTTTTTGTAGCCCTTTAATAACACGTGAAACAGGTGCAAATAGGTGTAACAACTCTCAAAGGTTTCTGCTAATATGTTCTTTTTTAATTATTATTATTATTATTATTAGTATTATTTATGGCATGAATCATTTGAGCAGCTCACTTTGTTTTTTGGAATAATGTCAAGACAGCACAACCCGGCTTTTCAAAAGTCATTAAAAAAAATTCCTACTTTTTTGTCTGACAATTTCTAAAATAAGTCAAATTATATATAGATATATAAATACCTTTTAAAATTTTTTTAATGTGCTAAACAACTTTATTATCTAAAAAAAAAATACTAAACAACTTTTTTAGTAAAACTCAAAAATATCTTGATATAAATATTTTAAGGCTTTGAAATATTTAGTGGTTATAAAAATTTTGGAGTTCCGAAATATATATTTAAATTTTTTTTTTGAGAAATCTTTAAGTATCAAAACTTAGATCAGATAATAAGTTTTTATGTATATTTTTAATTTATATTATGTGTGCGTGCATGTTTTGAAGTATTTTTATATGTTGTTCCAAAAAGTAGGAATCTTTTTAGGGATAATTTGCTTTAGGCCTTTGTTTTCCAAAGTTGTTCCGAATCAACCCCCGTATTTTGCATAATTTCAAATTAGTTTATCTCTCGATTTTTCATGCTCTTCAATTTTAACCATCGTATCAGTATTTTTTTGAAAAAAATTTAACATTGATAAAATCTACAACTTTTATATTCAACATTTTTTCAAAAAAATACTTGTAAATAGGTATTTTGGTAATTCAAAATATTAACGGGTTTCGAATCCGACCGGTTAACCCGCTGAAATTTCGAAGTCTCAAAATATCTACTTAGAAGCATGTTTGGAAAATTATTAAACATAAAAATTATAAATCTTATCAAAATCTATAATTTTAATTATGAAAATTTTTTCAAAAAAATATTGATATGATGGTCAAAATGATATAGCTCGATATTCGGAGAGGGGCTGAAACGGAAAGAGTGAATAGGGCTGAAATGTTTGGCCCTCTAGGGGCTGATCCCGATGTCTCCCATGTTCTTATAATAATAAGTTTGAAAAGCAAGTTCATCAAAAAAAAAAAAAAAGTTGGAAAAGCAAAGGCCCTGTTCAGAAACTGAAAAATTAGACTGTTTTCTAGAAAATTTTTCTATAGAGAAGAAAAATCGAAGTTTTCTATTCAAATTGAAAAATTTTCTATTTGGAGAATTAGAAAACGCGGTTCTCCAATTTTCTACATTTGTACTACATTTAGAAAACTAACAAATGCTGTTTTCTAATTTTTCCATTCATTAATTTTCAAACCCAAAACGCGGTTCTCCACTTATTCTCTAACTAGAAAACACGCTTCTCCAAATATATTTTTATATTTCCTTAAATAGCAATATTCTTCATATGCATAAACCCTAAAAACAGTTATGAAGAAATAAGGGAGGTGTGTGCCGCCTACGACCACCGCATACAGATTATTTTTTCGGTGACTAGTATATTTTCAAAATTTGTGTTGATATTATTTTGCAAACTTTTCAATACTTTGCTTAATTATCGTAAATCTTGTTTGAAAACTTATTATTTGGAAATTATCTTGTTTCATATTTTAGGAAATTTATACAATTTATTTTTTGGAAATTATCTTGTTGCATATCTTTGGGAATTATCTTGTTCCATATTTTAGAAAATTTATGGAATTTATTCTTTAAAAATTATCTTGTTGCATATCTTTGGAAATTATCTTATTCGTAAATCTTGTTCCAATACATTGCTTAATAGTACTTTATAACTTATGAAAATTATTTTGTTCGATTGTAAATTTATTTTTTGAAAATATAATATTATTTTATAAATTTAATTTGATGAATGCAGTGCGAGAAGAGATTGCAAATTAATTGTGGAATGACTATATTAATCGGAACTAGGTTCTTGTGAGTATGTTTTAAGTTCATAATTCGAACATATTTTTTTCTTTTTTATAATTTTGTATTTGAAATTGACGATACATTTGAACACTATCTCCAATTTTATAGATAGAAAATTATTTTATGTTATATATAATCTGAACGTATTTTCTTATATTTTCTAAGTTCTCCAATAAAAAAGCAAAACAAAAAAACAGAAATAAAATTGGAGATGGAAAACAAAAAAGTGTTTTCTGCTTCTAAACAGGGCCAAAGGCTTTTCTACAAAACTCCCCCCTCTTTTTTTGTCATGATAACTGGATATTCATCGGTTGCGCCGCAGCCCAATCATTACTACGTGTATCCGTCGCAATTATTGTTAGGAAAATGAAATATCAGCCTTTCCTATTTTATAAATTATATAAATTAATTTTAAAAATAAAAAATATGCTGATATGATAGGTTGTGCATGCTCTTGCAACAGTATATTTTTTCGTTTTCAGTGATTTAATTTGTACAATTCAGAAAAATAAGAGACTGATATGCAACTACCTATTATTAGTTCAATAAGATGAAAGAATGAATTGTTTTTTTCTTTTTAAAATCTTGAAAAAATTTTTGTTCGTAATCGATTTATTTTATATAATTATCGTATTTGATAATTTTATGAATGGCACTGATTGATATTCTATCAAAAGGAGTAAATCTTTTGATTTGAAAATATTCGAAGGTTCGTATTACTCTTCGTATAACAGAGCACAAACTGTTCGGTCTGTTTTTTTGCATGCTACATAAAAAGAAAATATATAATACCTGTAGACCCAACTATGAAAAAGAAGGCTCAATGCTAGCTTTTTTTAATCACGAAAAAATAATTTTTACAATAAATATCATATTATTTTATTAAATATAATTTTTTAATCACAATTCTTAAACTATTAGCAGTAGTATAACTCTGAAAGTACATTATTTCTCAACAAGTCGTCGACTATAGATATATACATATCTTAACTTTCAGAATAAGTTTTAGAAACTCGAAAAATTTATACCCACATTATATCAGATAGAATTCGAATAGGTGAATAATGGTTTATAAACAATCCTACCAGATGAGATAACTCGTAATGAACTAGAGGATATATATAATCTATATAAATATATAAAGAGTTATGCTATGCACCTCCAAGAAACCACACATGCTGATGTGGCACAATCAAGACCACACATCACAATGGGTATAACTGTAATTTTGATATTTTATGCGACTCACGAGGGAATTGTGCGGATCACGAGGTGCGTGTTTGGTGGAGATTGGTTGTGTGTGGTTTGTTGGGTAGTTTGTTGGGGTGAGTAGTTTTTTCCATATATAAAATTGGATTTTAAAATAGCTTTGCACCACTTGACAAACCTATATGCATGCCACATGATGTTTTCTTTTATTTTACACCTCATGTAATCAATTGTTGAATTAATTAAAAAACTCATTATATTGTAATTTATTTGTTCTTATTAATAATTAGTAGAATTTAAGAAGTCATTAAATTGTAATTTATAGATTGAATAATAATATATTTTCATTATATTTTCATTTATAAAGCTGCTGCAGACACAGTCTTATAGCATTATGCTATAAAATGCTCCAAAAATAATTCATACATTTTGCTACAAAATGTTTTCCCTGGTCCTCATTCATATCATGAAATAGCAATCAGTAATTCACAATAACCTACCTCCATTTTCTACTGGACTTGAAGATACAAGAGAACACTTCCAACCATCCATCATGCTCATCTTCCAAAGAAAGAATATAAAAAGCTACAAAAATGTTATGTTATACAACTTTTTGCAAAAGGGATTTTGAGGATTGTAAAAAAAAAAAAAAAAAAAATCCTCCTGAAAATGGCTGCGTATTTCGTATCCTCCCGATACTTCCAGACCCTGCCATGATAAAACTTATCACTAGAATGTTGTTATGTTGTAATTTCTGGCAATATGAAGTAACTAATAGGCTAACAAGAATCACAAATACTGCCACCAGATATCTAGGCATTAACAGGAAAAACTTTAAACACAAAAGATGTAGATCTCATCTAAATCAACAATTTTTATATTAAAAATCTCTACTTGTGTTGGCCTCTTAAATTCCAAATATTAATGAGTTTTAAAAATAATTTTAAAATTCATTTTAAATTAAATCATTACACTTTGGTGTTACAAAATACCTATCTAAAGACATTTTTAAAAAAAAGGTTAGCATAAAAATTGTAGACTTTATCTATTTGTAAAACTTTTATATTGAAAGTTTCTAATTATTTTGACCTCTTGGATTCCAAATATTAACAGGTTTCATTTCAAATTAATCCGTTACCATTTGGAGTCCCAAAATATCTATTTAAAGAAATTTTTTGAAAAAATTTTAAACATAATTTTTGTATCGAAAGTTTTTTCAAAAAAATGCTTCCAAACTAAAATAAAAAAAAAATCAGTGGAAATGAGTGTTGCGCCTTAGTATAGAGTAATAATAATTCCAACTCAAGCCAAAAGTTTATCTTGCATGACTTTTTCACATTAAACAAAAGCGACTATCCAGTACCACTTTTTCCATGCATGTAGGCGCATTCCTATTATAATTTATATCAAAACTTCAATTTCACAATACTATTATGATTTTGTATCAGAACACTATGATAAACTATTCGCAACACTGACATAACTTGTCGAACGTTAAAGCCCAACATTACATTACACTGCTGGCAACACTACGATAAACCACAAACAACACCACGGTAACTTCCTAGAACACTTAGAACTTTCTGACGAAGAGCTGATTTAAGCAAGTTTAAAAGCAATGGCCGTTCTATTATATACCTAAAAGTAGTTTATCTACCATGACTTTTTGCCATTGAAGTAATGTTCCTGCAAGCTAAAAAAGTGATCCAAAAGAGCTGCTAAAAAATTTTCCGGAAAGCCAACTTAGCGTTGTTTTTATTTGAGGGTTGATTTATTCAAATTTTACAAAACATGAAGTTTTTGACAGAACCCCAAAACGATTAGGGATTATGTAAAAACAGTATGCTAGAGAGGAGTTAAATCACATAGCAGATTATAAATCACATAGCAGATTAGGACGGCTAGTCAGACATCCTAATCAAAACCTAGAACTCTTAAAAGACTAGAAGTGTCCTATAGATCTCATCTTGTATCACATCTGCTGCACGAGGGTGATGCATATCATCCATCTGAAATATCAAGAGCTCAACGTTTACCAAAGAAGCAAACATTGTTCTTTCAAGTAGATTTAGAAGGGACATCAAAATCCTCCATACACTAGGAAGTTCAAAGCAAACAGTTAATCTGAACTTAGGGGGAAACACAGACACTTTCTGAATGTCGGCTTTTAACTCCGAACTCGTAATGAGAACTAAAATTCCAATTCAATTACGATTAAATCCAAACATTGTCACTTTTTTTTTTTTTTGAACAACATACTTGCCAAGCCTGTGCATTTGGGTTCCCATGATTGTGCAGAAGGTATTACCAAAAAAGAGGGCAGAAAGAGAAGGACTAGAATCAATTAGGCTTAAATCAAATATTGCGGCATTCTCATTCAAACCCAACTATCTACAACAGGCTGATGCAACTCATTCAAATCTATAATGGTCTCATTCAAACCCAACTATCTACAACAGGCTGATGCAACTCATTCAAATCTATAATGGTTTCTCCAATCAAATCAGTACACAAAATGGAGTATCGTTCCAGTAGTGGGCAAGTATAGGAATACCAATAATAATCAGAGTGGCTTTGAGAATGAAATGCTGCTTCAGAAATCAATCTTCCAACTCTAACAAAGTTCAAGAACAAGATCCACATCTATAAGTATTCATGAGGATGAATTAACCCTAAATGATGTAGGATCCAGTATAACCTGGTGTCTAAAAGTAATGATATTCCAGATGAAAACCTTGCAATTGCTCTCAAATATGATGAAAACTATAAGGTCCTCCAGGGCTAAAAGTGTACGGGTGCGGATCCTAGATTCAGACAAAAGCGATAGTATTACATCATCCAATAGTTTACAGCTCTTGCATTTCTTCTGGTCTCTCTTATATCAAATATGAATCAACAATAGCTTGCTTGATCAAGCAATCGCATGCAACTTTATTAAGCTAAAGATGATAAGCCAACAGATTGATGGAATCTAAATCCAAAATTCACATGAATGGACTTGAATCCTGGTTATAAAAAATAATTGAATTTGTTTTAAAAGGTAAAGATAATTGAAGTATGCTAGTACTATCTCTAAATTTCCTAAACTCAACCTAACTAAGCACATCTTCATAAATTTTGAAAAAAATACTAATATACTCAGCCAATTACAAGCAAATTGAGGTACAGAACGTATGGGAAGAATTAGACATTGGCTCTAACTCATAGCAGAAAAATGACCTCTCAACTATTCAATTCCTTCTATCTAAAGAGTTACCAGGATGAAAATGCTTATAGTAGCTAAGGTCCAAAAGAATAAAGTTCTACAACTCATACATATGGGAAGAATTAGACATTGGCTCTAACTCATAGCAGAAAAATGACCTCTCAACTATTCAATTCCTTCTATCTAAAGAGTTACCAGGATGAAAATGCTTAGAGTAGCTAAGGTCCAAAAGAATAAAGTTCTACAACTCATACATCTGGGGAAAAAAGATAGACATGAATGCCGAAGGGCCAAGATGAAGTACTACCAAAGCATATCCGAGGTGGGGAACCAGAACATATTCTTCACTTAAAAAATTAAATAGACAAGGGGCCTTTGCTCTGATTGACATAGTGTGTCATAGTAAACGTATATGCTAAAGTAACAATGTCAAAGATTAAAACCTGTAATATGACCGATTATCCTGAACCTTTTGCACGCTCGAGCAGAATACGAACAAAAAGATATCTGACACTGGTGAGGCTGTCAAATTTGGCATCCTAAGTCTTTCTCCTCCAGAAAGACGCAAAAGTAATCAAAAGTGAATCACACGGAGCTAGTGTCCAACTGGTCCGTGAAGATTCTTCTCACATGAAGTGCACAACTTCTATGAATAGCTTATGGCTAGCCAACTCTGATGCTTTGACAATGCACAGAACAAAGCCCAGGCTCCTTATAATATATAAAAACATATATACAGCGGAAATTTCTGGCTACTATACAATCAAAGCTTGCAATAAATTGTACGAAATAGGAGATATCAACATTTCATACAGATCCAAGACATGTGAAATTCAAACCCCTTTTAAATTTCGACTTAGCAAGATCTGGAGCCTGCACGGTCAATCATCGGGATCTTTTACAGGAACTGTAAAATGACAGTCACTTTTTCTATGTCAACAATACACAGATAGTTTGTCTGAACTCCAAGATTGAAGATGAATACAAAGAGCATAAAATTACGCTAACAAACCTTCTTGCTACAATTAATAAAACCAACCAAAGATAAGATGGCCATCAAGCGACAACGAATGAAAGAATTTATCAACTAAACTGTAGATGAATCACAAGGATCACTATTTATACACTAAAGATTCTGCACAATATTGAAAATCAGCAAGATGCTGGGGAAGGTTTCCATATACCCTATAGCTGATACAAATTCCAATCAATATCAGGTTGTGAGAAGGCCTCATAATCAGTTGGTCCATCAACAAAACTATGAACTGTTTGTAACCCTTCCAAAAGTGATGACTGAAATCTATCATTCCTAAAGGGGAACACTTTGTAGAAGAATAGCATACCAAGTGTAACAATTGCCTGAAGTTTCATTGAATCCCCTTGCACTGAGAAGAAAAGCATCATTGAAAGAAGAAATAAGACAACACAGAAATGCATGATGCATAGAACTCTATCGATCAGTTTCCCATCGTTACCAGCAGGAAAACCCCTTACTCTGTAAACAAACAAGAAGTTGTACTTGTCAACTAGATATCGGTACCCAAAGTACATAGCTCCAACAGGTACCACAAGAGGAGCAAACAAAGAGTATATCATCGTCAAGGCAAAGATAGTTAGATTAAATGCATAGTACTGCGCAAAATCGAACTTTTGCTTTGGCATGTGGAAGCTCCTATTGACCGGATATACAGAAAGATCCTGCCCCTCAAGACCATTCATCCCAGGATCCTCATCAGTCTCAGATACAAGAGGCATCCGTAAGTTTCCATCACTGTTACTCCCTTCAATTGGATAATCCTCCCTCTGCTCAGGAACCAACTGAAGCATGTCATTCTTCCTAAACTTCTTAAGTGTATTTTTAATCCAAGGGATGGGTGCAAGCAAATCAAAAGATATCCCGAGAAGGGTGCTCATGATCAGGAAAGCAAGCGAAGAGAGACATGATTTCGATAGGAACGAAGCGCTCATATACTGTTCTATCCTTCTGCAATCCTCACCGTCCAAGTAACACCGTCCCATTTTTAGTATTGCACTCTCAAGAGATGACTCCACCATGGCACGCAATAGAATAAGATTCACCAAGAAGAAGCAAACCATCTTCAGCAAAGCAGCTCGTTGTTCACCGGAGACAGTGAGATGCCTCTCAAACCTCGATAAATAAGATAACACAGATGGAATAACTATGTACATACTCACGAATATAAGAACATTTGGTAGAAACTGAAGTACAACAGCCGCGAACCAACTGGAACCCTCGAACCAAGTAAGCCATTGCTGAGCATTATCCATTGCCTCAGCGTTAATAATCCTAGCAGCACTCTTCACAGCACTTATTGCTGCTAATGGCGAGCTGCAAAATAAAAGCATGACAACCAAACAGGTGTTAACTACCACTTTGCGGAGTGTCAGTGACATCCTACTCAGACCCAAATGGTTCCAGTATATATCTGAAGCGGCCGGGGCCCTCTCCACTCTCCACTGGCTCCGACCAAGTTGGAGCTCCATTAACGGGAAAAACTGCCCGATAGGCCTGTTTTTCCTCCCAGTTCGAAAATCCATCACCGCCTTGTTTGCTGTGAAAACATCTTTGAAAACCACAAAAGCAATACCAGCACCAGGTGCACGGCCTTCCTTATAATCCAGCAATTTGCTCTCTATCAAAGACTTCAAATTGTGCAATCTCCGTAGCTTGTCTTCATCGGTGAGTCCTAATCTAGTGGCCAGCATTGCCCAAGCCTCCCTTAATCTGCCCAAGAAAGAAGCATCTTGGTGATCCTCTGCAGAATCATCAAAGAGAGTACGGGCATCTAAACGGGCTTCAAGCCAAGATATTTTGTCCTGAACCTCCGCCCACTGCGATGTCAGCCGCTCCAGTGTCGCCAAATCAAAGGGAACGATGACGCGATAGATCTTTCCAGGATACTTATGCTGAAAGTACTCAAGCAGTGGTTCGCGATCGGCAGCGAGGGGTTTCGGGACCCCTTGGACCATTATGGTGAAGATTGAAACTGAAGTTGGGTCCACGGGGTTCTCGCGGAGGCGGGTGACGCGCAGGCCGTCTTCGGCGTAGGAGATGCCGAAGTGGGCGACGGCAGCGACGGCGGCAGTGAGTAGGAGGTGGAGCCAGATGAAGGGCGAGGCTGGGCGGAGGTTGGAGAGCGTCGTGCGGGCGAAGGGATCGGGGAGGGCGGCGTCGCCAGCGAGGAGATTTAGAGGTAAGGCGAAGACGAGGGCGGGGAGGGACAGGGCGAGGAGAATGAAGAATGACGAGCGCTCGATGAGGAGGAACTGCGCGGCGTCGGCGCCGCAGTGGAGGGCGATCTGAGAAGGAGAGGCGGCGACGGCAGCGAGAAGCTTGGAGAAAAGGGCGGAGACGCCGGGGAGGCCCCGGTGGTCGTGGCGGAGCTTGATTAGAAGGAAGAGAAGTACGCAGGAGGCGGCGCCGGCGGCGGAGATGTTGAGGAGGTACTGGAGATCACCGCCATACCATGCCGTGGATGGGTCAAAGGACGGGTCCGACGGAGATGGCGGAGGAGAAGCAGAGAGGTTGGGAGGACCCACCATGGATGACGGCGTCGGGGAGAGAGACGGCACCATCATCGGAGAATTTTAAGCGAATTTGGAGATGGAAATCGATGCATGGATGAAAAAGTAGAAGAAGTGAATCGACTATTGGGAAATAGGGAAGTATAATAAGAACAGAAAAGTTACTGTGGTAAATTGGTGTGGGGAATTCTAGAAGAGTGGTATTTGGCAGCTTAGGAAGAAGAAGACGAGGTAAATTGACTTGAAACAGTCGACTACAAAAAACTCTACACAGAGGAAAAAAGAAAAACCTAACCTACCATTTCTTTTGAGATGGGGTCGTCTGTGCCTGACGATCCTGATATATGATCTGGACGTTAATTGGTACAGTATATATTATGATATTTTTTATTAAAATTTTATCATTTATTTGATTTATTTTTTTTATATTTGTGAAAAATTATGAACTACAGATTTTGAGGTAATATATAATTTTATAATTTAAAATTTTTAAAAAAATATAAAAAAATATGTTAAAATGATGATAAAACTTTTGATAATTATTTTAACATATTATTTGATATTTTTTCAAAAAACTTTGATATTACAAAATTGTAGATAATCTCAAAATCTATAACTTTGTAGTTTATAATTTTTCATAAAAATACATAAAAATAGGTCAAATAAGTCGACGAAATTTAATAAAAAATCTCGTGATATGTGCAGACGATCCCATCTCATTTCTTTTTGAGATTATCGTAGTGGAATCCGCAATACGAGCGCACGTCCACTCGCGGAAAATTCCATGTCCAGTGCCGACCAATTAGTTAATACAATGTATGATTAAATACCGAAATTTTTTATAATCTACTCTCTTTAAACTAACCAATTATTTTTAAATATTCAATAAAATTAATTTTTATATTCAATATTTTTTTATTATTGTGTTTAAATTATATTAATATTCTATTTTTTTTTTAAAAAAATCGCTGTATTTAATATTATATATTATATCTTTGTATATGTGTCCATACGGGCGGCTCATAGTATTTTGGGCAATTGTGTACGAGGCCCCTTCAAAACAGCCCTTGCACGAACTGTGGTCAAATTAGTGTTTGATGGGCTGATTTATAACATTAACAGTCGGGGATCTATATGCTTTTAACTTTTTCTAAATTATTTCTAAATCGATTATATTCGTTCAACACAGTTAATGCTTCTTAAGAAAATTTTTAAATATAAAATTATAAATCTATATTTTTTTTATCTGTAACCGTTGATTTCGATTATATTCTTATATCTCGATATGAAAGAGAGGGTACGAGAATTCACATTTAGTCATACAATTTTATAGTTTATTGTATTTTCAAAAATGTCCAACTAGTTTTGAACCTACTTGTAAGTTGTTCCCAATGAAAGTCCCCAAAAAATTAATTGGGAAAATTGCATATCAGTTTTTGATTTCAAAATAATTTACAAAATCGACTACTAACTTAGAAATTCTACAAATCATAAAATTCTTTACAAAATCAATTATTGTATATCTCAAATATTCTCTCAAGAACGATCAAATTGATTCCAACCTACATTCTGCAGCATACAGCATGCATAGGCAATAATCATCAAGTCCCCACTTGCAAACACAAAATGAACCACATGGCAAGTTCTAGCTTGTTTGTAAATCGCAATATCACATGCAAGCATAGTTAACCATTATAGAGATCATTACAATCATATGCATCACCATGCATGCCCAATTTCATAACCAGTAATAGTTCATGACTTCCCGAAAATACACCCATTCAGTACCCGGTCAATATGTATGATAGAAACCGAACTCGACGATCAAAAAAAAAAAAAAAAAAAAGCACCCGTTGGGCAATTTCCAACATAATGCACTAAAATACAAGTCTTTAAAGTCACATGTCTCAACTTCCAACACATAATTCTACAGAAATCTATCCCATGGTGAATTAAAGTATCAAAACAATAAACATACTATTTTCGAAGCATATAAGCAACTTTCGAGCTCTACAATGCCTCCTATCATGATTCTAGTTTTGCTTGTCAAAGATCTCACAAGATAACATGTCACACAGACAGTCTAGCAAGCATTCGCATTATCACTTACCTCAACTTGAACTTCTTACCGATTAGAGTCTGAAAAGCCATCAAAAGAAAGAGATCTTACTGAAACTTCACTACACACGCAATGAGGGGTCGAGGAGACCTTGAAAAACTAGTTGGAGCTCGCCGGAGAAAGTTGCTGGAGCAATGGTCGGCGACAACAAGGGGTTCGTTGCTGAGAATGGAGAGAGATAAGCGATGGAGTGACGAGAGGAGATAAAAGTGAGGAGTTATGGGGCTAGTAGGTTTAATACCCCGTCCAAATATGTTCAACCCATACCAGGCCACCAACTAACTCCAATCAGATTTTGACTCGAGAAGAACCCGAGTCATGGCTGACCCAACCCAAGTCATACATGGGTTGAACTCTAGTCCAGTCTGGCTAAGCCCTGGCTAGAAAAATAATACAATCTACTGTCGGACTAGTTTTTAATGTGGCAGAACTCAGACCCAACTGCTGGAATCACAATTATGAAAAAAGCAAACACAAAAAAACAACTAAAAATAAACAAATGAAATTTATGAACCTCACAACCCATCCCAATCATTCTTCCATGTTCGATCGTGGGCGGAGTGTCCTATGTTTTGCGTCAATTTGATTCACATGCTCTTTAATTATTCTTCTCCCTTCCTCTTCTTGCTCCCTGTCCAATTGTTCCAAATAATGGCACTCTTTGTTGTCTCCCATACTCAAATTTTCTTCTTCGTCCGCTCTGTCAACCCCGTATTGTCTACAACATACTTGTAAGTCATGTACCTATCTTGTTGGATTATCGGGGTCGAAAAATACATCAGATGCGCAACGAAAATTTAAAATTTTTTAAAACACAAACCCCGTGTACCCGAATACAGGATCACATTGGCATGCTATAATAATCGATACAATTACATCGTATGTAAACCAAGCATGATAATTAAAATTAATCTAATTAATTTTAACGCGATCCTATAATGCTTCTAATCGCGGTACGAGTTTATCGATATACCTTGGCGGGTCGAACACGCCACGTAACGATTATCGGATTCTGATGAATTGAGCCGCGAAAGTACCAGGCCTCTAATGCTAGTCCATGCTGAGACGCTTGCGAAACCGAAATCCGATTTTAATCGAATTAAAATCAAATTGGGCTTAATCAAATTCGGCCCGTTATGAATTCTTCTTCTTCTCCTTCCTTCAGCTTCGGCTGCAACCGATCCTTCGACTACCGTTCAAGCTCACGTCCGAAGCTCGCCGGCGCTGCCTCTGATCAGCAGCACCCTGTCGCCGTCGCCGTCTTCTCAAGTCGCCGGCGCCTGCACTGTCGTCGGAAGCTCGCGCTCGGTGCAACGATTGCACTATACGGCCAGACGCAGTTGAATCGCCGGAGCCGTCCCCGTCAACTTGCCGGGACGAGAAGCGCGAAGGTTCGTCGGATTTCCTAACGCTGTGCAGTCGGCCGGAGCTTCGCCGAACGGGATGCAGTCGATCGGAGCTTTACCGAACGCGGTTGCCTCGGTTCTCAAGCTCGTCGGTTCCCGTCGGTGCGCGTCGGAGGGGATGATGGCGGCGGACGACCGGTGACCGTGCTAGCGGCGTAGGGTTTCTCCTCGTTGCGTCGGCGCCACGTTTTCCTTTTTAAGATCGGTTCTCAACGAAGGCACTGTGCATGCCTATATATATATGCATATATTACATATAAAAACCACTCTTTTGCCATTTTGCAAAAAACGTCCTCAAAGATTTTGCAAAAGCTTAGGTCCAACACTTTGGACATTGGCAAAAGTAGCCCCTCATGCACAAATTTTCGATTTTTTGCGATCGCATCTAATTTGCGTGTGACCCATTAGTTTCAGTACCACGCCGGCAGTGAATAAATAGTTAATTAAACTAATTAACAAATAATTAATTCAACTAATTAACAAATAATTAATTCAACCAATTAATCATATTTATTCATAGATCATGGTTAACGTCTAGCAACGTGCCATGACCACCCGTGTGGTATGAATATCAGTATTCATCACTTGAAACCTTTATGTGGGTAGTTTCCATACCCTATAATCCTTCTGTTCCTTTTTAACATCCCGAATGAGCTTAGAGTATGGATATCTGTCAAACTCTAATATAGCTCAAGCATATGTATCCGTTTTAATAGATTTGCTCGTCTGTGACATTAAGAACGTTTCTTAATTCACATCGTATTTCGGCCAAGGATTTTCTGAGCTAGTTCTATTCAAAGACACATAGGATGTTCTCCTCCTTTATAGGAGGTGACAGATTCTCTATTGGTTATCATCTATCTTCATGTGCTATTATTTATACCCAGATGGTTCCCTTGTACAGCTGAGCTATACTTGGAAACACACTAAAGCATAAATCATATACACATAAGATACTATGATAATCTCAAGTCTGAGGATCAAGGCATAACTATCACACTGAAGAATTATCATTGACAAACTCCATTGGTATTCTTCGAGTAAGTCAGTTCAGTGAACTCATTCATCCAATGAGCACCTACACACTTGCTTCAGTGTCGACTACACGCGAAGTAATGAGATCACTACTCTCATCGTATGAGCAAGCAAGCTGTGTATTAGTCTTTCCGGTGATATTGAGCCCCTACTCAATGCACATATGACTAAGAACATTCTGTACTTAGGTTTATAAGACATTAGGTCTCATTATCATGATCAACTATCATGATCCTAATTCTGTTGTCTTAGTCCATGGGGTTTATGACATACATTCATAAAACATATAAATATGACGATGCGATAAATAAACAAATAACCATAATCAAGTAAATCAAAAGAGTTTATTACAAAATATGTTCGCCAAAATATCCAATATTATTGGCTTCTAGGGCATTTATCCTTTCATATCTTGCGTTGCATTCCAAAGTAATGCTAGATTCACGGCTGTTTGAATTCAATGAATTTAAAGCTTTTGTTTCTTAGGAAAAAAAAAGGATCAAGATTGGCAACACTTTTCCGTTATGCATTTCAAGAACTTGTATTATGCCTCCAATCTTTAAATCAGGACTAATGCAGCCTACCAATCTTTGAGATTTACGAATGCACTTGTGCAGGCGAGGATCATATTGGGACCTTCGATGCCACAGTTTCAGACTAGTACATGACTTTTAGGATGTTAAGTAATAACTAAAAGATGATATTGTGCACACTAGGAACGTTCGGAATGATGTACCATTTGTTTCTCATCGGTGTCAAGATTGACGTTCATATGGTTCGTAAGATGGGTTGACGTGCGATCGCTTTAGGATGTTAATACCTTGAGTGATGGCATATTTCGCCACTAGGTATCTTCGTCATCGGCTTCATGCTGGATCCTTCCTTATATTTATTCCTGCCTCATTTAGCACAACCTTGTTTTCGGTCGTTGCCAACATCCTTTCGGAGATCATCTCCTCAACTCCGAGTTAGGTCAACTGCCTTATCGGCCTCCATAATTAACGATCTTTTTGGGTGGTTCTTCATGGTGGCTTTCATAGCAATTGTGAGGTATCAAGAGGGGGGATGAATTTGGTAATTAAAATAATTAAGAGCTAATTAATAGATTTAGCTATCTAATCAAGTTTTAGCTTTTTAGCAATCTAACTACAAAACAAATATGAGTATATCAATTGAATCCTAAGCATGCGTCTAGAGAATAAGTATAAATAAAGCAAGGGAGAAAGAGATACAACACCGTGTTTATAGTGGTTCAGCGAAACTCTGCCTACGTCACTTCCTTTTGCCTCCTCCGATGACTTCTCTACTAGACGATCAACTTTCGGGTGTTAATCAAGCCGTTACAAACTCGCTTTTAGCGGCTAAGCGATAACCCGTAATCCCTTGATTTTAGCGGCTAACCAAGCAACCCGTAATCTCCCTAGATTTTGGTGGCTCACCTAGCAACCCGCCATACAATGTCTCTCAATAAAAATTAACCCAAAAATTTAATTGCAAATCTCTAAAATAATATCTCACTTAGAATCAAGAGATCAAGGGCAATGATTTTAGGATATACAAATTTGAGCTCAACAAAGATTGTGGGGCTTTCTAAATGCTCTTCTCCCTCTCAAAAATGTCTCCAATGAATAGCATAAGTTGTTGTGACCATTTGAGGCATTGGATCTTTATAGGCACCTCAAAAATGACTTTCAACAGCTATTTTAGCGGCTAGTTCTATTCAGATTTTTGGTCGACCGAAATTTATTATCGATCAACCGAAACTGCTCTCGGATGCACGATTTTCTGCTCAGCTTCGGTCAACTTTATTTAACTTGTTCTCTCTCATTTCTTATCCGTTTTGTACTATCCATATACCGTTGGAAATGTCTTTAAGTCTACTTTCAAATGAACTTAGTTTCATCACATTTAGAGCATATGAAAGAAAGTTATGAGTAAAAATACTACACAAGGGTCAAGTAGCCTAACAGTTTTTCTTCCTAAAAGTTCAAAAATCAATAATATAGTACGAGCATCCAAATCACATATGTAATATATTTACGGAAAGGAAAATGAGTATTCTACGCCACTTATATTACTTCATTTGGATATCGTATGAGAAAAATATTATTAGATTAGTTCATAAGTGTCGGATGGAGTGCTTTAATCAAGCTTTATAACATGCAAATTTAACTCCATTCAACACCTACACTTTTTGTACTTAAACAAACTCAATGAATCATTAATAAATATATTAATAACACTTTTACTAATAATTTTGTTATCATCAAAATCACAAAAGATACAACAGCCATCAATCAGATCATCTTGAGCAAAAATGAAACACTCCGTAAGACCGTGGTGATCCGGAACACCTTGTTCACTTTCGGAGCATGGATCTTGGTGATGTTGCTCATCATCTTCGTTTTTCGGCAATGCGTCATGTGGGTGATTCGCAATATGCCATGGGGTTCGCGTCCGTGATAGCTACGTTATGCTTATTCTTATGCTCGTCATGGTGATGGGGCTGCTAGGTGACGTGAACGGAGTTGCATACATCACTTTGCCGTTAGCTTTCACTAGTGGTGCCTGACGGCCCCATTAGGGGCCAGCCTGACCTAGCTCGATGTTAAATAATGTTTTTGAGAGAAATGTTTTGAACCTTAAAAAATATATCTAAAAAAATCTCTAAAATACTGTGAGTTATCCCAATATTGAAGCATCTAGTGCTTGGCATTAGATTGCATGCTGTTGCACAACAAGTACAGGGTATGGGCAGTCGAAGTCTGGCGCTGCAAGCATGTCACCAATGACCCCGAGTTCTTTCCACTCCGTCCACTCCATGAGTCCATCATCCATCATCGAGTTCCTTCCTTGCCTCCTCCCCACCACCATGACATCGTAAGCTCTCTCCATTGATCTAATGGCGGCAAAGATCTCCTCGACATCTCTTACAACCACTTCCTCCACCACCACTCTCCTGTCCCCCGCATTCTCCACCATGAAATCTCCTATGAATCTCTCATCTTGTTGATTCTTTGTCGGCACGACAAATCTCACCACCACCAGTTCTACCAACCCCGGTGATGATCTTGCCATGCGCGCCGCCACCGCCACGGCCTCTCGGTCGTCGGCGCCGCCCCAGAACAACGCTCCGATGCGCCGTCGAGCTTGCGCGGGCGTCGCCGCCATAAGAGATTGGTAAACCAGCAGTCCCACCGAGCAAGGTGCGCTTGCTAGAATGCTACCGGCGAAGACGCGGGCGGCTTGGTCGCCGTCGCCCATCCCACTGCCGCGGTTGTCCTTCCTCGGGAACGGTGTGACCACCAGTGCTACATTGCGCTCTACAGCGAGAGTGCATGGGTCGTGGTGCATTGTCTTCGATGGAGCAACGGCGGTGAAAGGGAGTACGGCTGCGGCTCCGCGCTTTCGTTGCTCGAAGGCGATGAAGTTGTTCAAGAGCGGATCCATGCGGGTGGGATTGATGAAACCTTTCTTGTTCTTGTGTGAAACAAGGGAGGCGTTGGCGGCGCCGACAAGCTCGACGAGGTGGATGACATAAGCGCATATCGGAAAACCTTCGCCGGAAGTAAGTTCGAGGAGGGAGATAAGTGGTGCGACGGAATCTTCAGTGGGAATGCAGACCGTGATACGTAGCTCTTCATGGGGACTAAGACGCTGGACAGTTCGTCTGCCGCGAGATTGTACAGATCCCAGCGGCTTGTAATATTTCTCCACAAGTGGCACCGCCACGCCGGATGTTAGCACCACCAGCATTACCAGAACCGTGAATTTCTCCTCGTCCAACGCCTGCAACAAAATAATATAATAAATAAATACGCAAACAAAAATAGATTTTTAAAAAGGATGCCCCAGCTAACGTTTTAATGCCCTCTTAATCTATTTAGCTGTAATATGTTCTTTTAGTGCGTAAAATAACAAAAATATCTGTAATTTTTTATTCTAAAAAAAATATAAATACTTGTGAACATAGCGGAACATCTCCGAACACTGTCGAACACCCACGAGCATTTCATATGAACAACTTCGAATGCCTCCGCACACTCACGAACACCTACAAATATTTTATATGAACACCTACGAACACACGTGAATATCTACAAATAACTCCGAATGCCCCCGAACACTCACGAACACTCCATATGAACACCTCCGAACACCCACGTTGCTCGTGGATGTTCGGGGGCATTCTTAAGTATTCATGTTGTCTCTAAATATTTTTAGATATTTTTTTTGCATAGAAGATGAGTCTTCTAATATTTGGACAAAATTACATGCTGTCTCAAATATTTTTAACGGATATTTCTTTTTAAATAGTTACGAAAATACCATATAATATTATCCACATTTTTAGAGACTCTTCTTCTATGCATAAAAAATATGTCTAAGAATACTTAATTTTTCAAGAAGAAAAATATTCAAGTATTTAGACCACGTTATATTAGTGTTTATTTAATTATTCAAGAAAAAAAAAATCTTGATTAACTCATTTAGGCTATATATTAACTCATTTAGGCTATATAAGAAATATTTTGAGGACAAATATTCGTTATTTTTTAAGTTTTTTTTTTTTTTTTTTTTTTTCAGAAAATTTTGATTTTGGTATTGGCAATGCGGTGTCGGTGTGCGACGCCGCTAGTTGTACTAAGGAGGAAAGAGATGTATTAGAGATAAAGTGCTTGGTGGAAGAGATATAAATGAGAAATAGAAAAAAAAAGTACTTGTCTGTTAAAAAAGGAAGAACTACTACAATAACAACAAATTTTTTTTTTTTCGGAATAAGATGACATTTTTGTCATTCCACATGACAAATGAGCACATTGTGGTCAACACAGATTAAAAGAGTGCAAAAATACCAAATCTAATTAAAGAGGTATAAAAAGATAAAATATCCATTTTTAAAATACTTTTAAATAGGTGTTTTGAGAGTTTAAAGTTCAGCGGGTTAATAGATTAATTTTAAAATTCATTAAGATTTTGAAGCCTCAAAATATCTATTTGGAAGCATTTTTTGAAAAAATATTAAATATGAAAGTTGTAATCTAATCAAATCTACAACTTTTATGTCAAAATTTTTTCTAACAAATATTTATACAATGGTCAAAATAGTTCTGACATAAATATCAAGAAAGTGATTTTTTTGAAAGTTCAAACAGTAATTAGAAAATCTAGGAGTTTATTTGAAAGAATAGGAAGAATCTACAGCCTGATATGAAATTTGCCCTAAAATTATTCATGATCTCCTGATTAAGTGAAAAATGAACGGATGAGATTTGCTAGGAAATGACTTAGACAACCTAACGCCTGCTAGCATTTTGCTTAAACCTTTTACTTACTGTTGTTACAAGGTTTGCTTGGCTAAGTGTTCAACCAGATATATATCTTTGCAAAAGTCAACCTCGGAATATGATCATAGCATGTTTAGGATATGTTTGGTTACAGATATAGTTTGTAGCTATCTGTGGTCTGTCTAACTACTGATGAATGCTTTCATATAAGACCCCTGATCCATTGATTGTCTGCATGCTAAACTTAGATAGACGCAATTGATAATTGTTGAGTATTTTATGTGCGAGTAGATCCGAGGCCGAGTCTCTACGGAAATTGATAGGCAAGTGGCTTTTAAAAGGTGTACAGTGAGCCAGCTTGAATTTTGGATTGGACTGAATTGAGTCCTAGCTTATACATGTAACACTGCAGCCCCTAAATTATCCCATATTAACTTGTGGCTGAATGATAATGTGCTTATATGCGGTTAGACGTTTTTGATAATTAGAGTGTTCTATTTTCAAGTGGGATAAATCGATCTTACAATAATCAAATTTTTGAATTTAGTTGTAGCTTTTATATAGCTTATACATGGTAGATTATAAGACATATACTAAGTTTAAACTATAAGCTATATTTACTAGAATAACATGTCACTTGATTTAGCTTGTATATTGTTCTACTATGCATTAAGCATAACAAAAAGTAGCTATCCAAACTATTAAGTTCCTAAAACTACAACCAAACACTCATCAAATGCATTTTGAGTATGTTTTGGCACAAGCTTTATGATAGATTTTTAATATTTTGACTAAGACAAGATACCAATTTAAGTTATAAGTTGTGTTTCGTAGCATAGAATAAAATATGACGACGTTCTCATAATCATTTTTGAAACTTTAGGAGGAGAAATATTTGACTAAGCGTTCAACAGGTTATTTGAAAAATACCGTCATTTTTTTTTACAAAATTATTTATATAGTTATGTCTCTTATATTTCTTCTTTATTTATCAAATACTTACATTCTATTAGCTAACTAAATCAGCTGTTGTTTTGCAATAAACTTTTAGCTTAGTTATTAAGTTTTCATCTCTTAAAAAGTTACATTTTTTAGCAAGTGCCAACACACCCTAGTAACATAAAGTAAAAAGAAATCAAAAGCAGTTAGTAACTTATTGCACGCAAGGAGATGTAACAAAAATGCGGTGACCCTACATAAAAAATTGAATAATATCAACATAGCCTCTATTTGTGTACCATCCTCCCAAATAAATTACTTTTTTTTTTTTTTTATAATTACTAACACGAATATAAATTTTTGGAAAGAATTTGAATACCAAAAATAAAAAAGATTTTGATTTACTTTATAACTTTTGTATTGAAATTGTTTGTCAAAAAATGTCTCTAAATATATATTTTAATGCTTCGAAAGATTTACAGTTATCAAATTTTAGAGCCTCACAATATATATGTCGAATACTCTTTTAAAAACATTTTAAATTTTAAAACTAAAGCGCATCAAATCTATTTTTTATATATTTTTTCCATATATATATATATATATATATATATATATATAAACGTATTACTGAATTCGGCTGTATGAATACCCTAAACTTCGAGTTGATAGTGCATTACCTTTGTGAAGCTTAATAACATGTAGACAAGAATCTCGACCAGCCCCTTGAAGTTCAGCATGAGCCCCAACAATAAAGACTCGACGATCGATATATTCACGTAGCGGGACACCGCCACGGCACTGGCCATAGTTCCGATTACCCCAAGCGAGAAGAGCAGCACATAGCAGCCGAGTGTTACCCATTTCTCCGGCGCCAACAATACTTCACGAATATTTGTCATTTGACCCGTCGTTAGGAAAAATAATGGCAACAAGATCTCCGTCACGGCCATTTCGGTGTATTGCACAAGCGCGGCCCCTAATGGCGGCCCATCAGGCACCACTAGTCCCAAAACTAATGGCAAAGTGATGTATGCAACTCCGATAACGTCACCTAGCAGCCCCATCACCATGACAAGCACCAGAATGAGCATAATGTAGCTATCATGGACGCGACCCCCGCGCGGCGTATTGCGAATCACCCAGATGACCCATCGCCGAAAAACGAAGATAATGAGCAACATCACCAAGATCCATGCTCCGAAAGTGTACAAGGCGTTCCGGATCGCCAGAGTCTTGCTGATTAGTTCATTTTTGCTCAGTCTGGTCTGATTGACGGTCATAAAAGCTACAATGAAGAACCACCCAAAAAGGTCGTTGATTATGGAGGCCGATAAGGCAAGTCGGCCTAACTCTGAGTTCAGGAGGTGGATCTCCGAAAGGATGTCGGCAACGACCGGAAATGAGGTTGTGCTGAATGAGGCAGGGATAAATATAAGGAAGGATCCAGCATGGAGCTGATGGCGAAAATACCTGGTGGCGAAGTATGTCATCACGAAAGGTATTAACACTGAAAAAAGCCCGAGAACAATCGCACGTCGTCCTATCTTTCGAACCATATTAACGTCAATTTTGACGCCGATGAGAAACAACTGGTACATCATTCCGAAAGTTCCTAGTGTGCGTAGTGTCATCTTTTGCTTCGTCGGGAACAAATTGAAGGCCATGTAATAGTCTGACCGAAGGCCGCCACGCCAGAATTGTGGCATCGAAGGTCCCAATATGATACCCGCCTGCATAAGTGCATGCTTAAATCTCAAAGATTGGTAGGCTATATTAGTCCTAATTTAAAGATTGGAGGCATAATATAATTGCAAGTTCTTCGGAAAAGTGTTGCCGATCTTGATCTTTTTTCCCAAGAAAAAAAAAACTCTAAATTCATTGAATTCAAACAACTTTGAATCTAGCCCTACGTTGGAATGCAACGTTAGATCGGTAGACGACTTACAAGTATGTTGCAGACGATACGGGACTGACGGAGGGGACGGAGAAGAAAATATAGGGCACGGGAGACGACGAAAGAGCGCCATTATCTGGAACAATAGGACGGGGAGCGAGAAGAGGAAGGGAGAATCATTAAAGAACACGCCGTCGGAGTAGACCCGTTGGATATCTTGCAGTGCAAGGCAAATATACAACGGACCGAAGCCGTAATTCGGCAAGTGCCTCGTGCTGTTCACCGCCACCTCCATTGCCTTCTGGCCTTCTTCGGAGACGACAATTAAAAGGCGTTTTCTTTTGCTTCCTCTTCTTCTTCTTCTTCCATCATTCACCACAGAGAAGGAGATAAATTGTTTGATGACACACAGATGACAGTTAATTCAGGTAATCAGGTCTGACATTTTCAATACTTGGAAACCATTTTTAGTGAACACCAGCTAACGCCTCTCTGTTTTATATCACGTTATATCCATCTATTGCTAGTTAATTTCACATGATTTTCACACTTTACATCACAAGATATCCATCTGTTGCAGGTACGACAACATCCTTCCCAAATCACCAACAAGGTGCATCCGTATGTTCTATTGTTGATACTAATATAACATATTATTTATATATTTTAATCACTATGATGCAACGCCTCTTTTCCAAAATAGTGCGGGCAGGCCTGTACTGATTTTTTATTTTGTTTTATGCCTTAAATAAATCGCAAGACGCAGGCATGTTCGGTCTACACCCTTGCCACGGATTGACGGGCCAAGAGCTGAGTGAGTACCCAGATACCACGGGTAGAACCACTCTGGCCCGTCAACCCAGGCATTGCGGACCGGAACTGGTCCGCACTATTGGCATTACTGGAACAAAGTGAAATGAAAAATGAATAAGTGAAAAGTATTCTAAAGTATTGAGAAAATGTATTTGAATTTTTTTGTTTACTTAGAGAGATATGTGCAATGGAAGTAATTTGGAATAAAATAATATTTATTTAATGTAAACATTCATATTTATCATATTATATTATATTATTTATTAAGTAAATAATTATTTATATCCATATTTATTATTTAATAATACTGTTTATTTAAAAAAATTTTGAGAGGAAAGTTATTAATAATAATTATTAAAATTAATTTAAATTTATTATTAAAACTTTATTATTTTTTTTGTCTACTTTTTGTTTATTATATCATTCTGAAAGAGCTAAGTATCATTCTAAAAGAGCCGGATGGGGATCATATAGATAGAATCTTACTTCCAGATAGAGCTTTAGGCCTAAAAAGGACTAAAAAACGAAATGTGCACTGAAGAGTTGTGGTCTTGGTATTCAGGAGTGGCTTGGTGGTGTGTACGAGTGTCTGCACGAAGAAAAGGTGGTGCGAAAAGATGTATATGATACGCATTCAGATGAACTACGTATTGTTTTACGTGAAAATAGATTTACTAGAGAAAATGCATACACAAATATTAAAATTTACTCGGGAATTCATGAGAGAAAAAACCATAAGAAGGATTACAGAGAGATCCATTATTAAGTAAGAAGAGTACGTAAAGTAATTAGATAGCTATTCATACACGGTAATCGCCATAAACAAAGCAGTAACATTTCCTAAGCCCGGGTGGATTCTTAGGGTTCTGCAGGATAAATTATAATCTTCCATTGAATTTCTAGTCCGGTTCTCAAACTCACGTCAACTAACTCGTCCAATCGGATTGATATGTTAAGATACATAAATTTTATCTTGCAAGAAAGTACATGATAAAGTATGAAAAAAAACACATGGTTGAACTACATGAAGACATCTATGTATAACCTTGCTTTTGATTTGCTTATACGTATCAATACCGATCTTCTGAACTTCAGAAGGCAGACGTACCATGCTAGCAGGCACGAAATATATCACAAATCCTTCTATTAACATACAGGTTCTGCTGGCGGCCCGATAACAAGAATATAAATTAGCTTCTCAAACTGAATTCCAGGAAATGTGAAGTAGTTTCCTTTGTTTTAAAGAGAGGAAAGAATTCTGTCTTTTGACAAATGTTTTATCAGGCAAGGAAGCCAAGCCTCTCTCCATTTTTCTTGGCTAACCGAATCAAACCTTGTTTCTGCTTCACATCGGCGCCAACTGACTTGCAGAACTCTGTTATCACCTGTAGAATCACAACATGAGGGTATCGTCAAATGCTATTTTGCAGGAAGACAAGAACCGCTACAACTTTTGATCTTCCTCTATGTTTTAGTACTTTATTCAGAATTTCTTTGTTTTCTAGTAACATACACTAGATTATTTAACTTGGCACATTTTCTAAACAAGCTCTTTAGACCATATTTAGCTATGGATCTAATCAGAAAAAAAAAAATTCTGGCTTGGCTACATCTCTGTATAAAATATGAAGTAATGGGAGTTATCCAATCACCAGCTAAGAAAACTCGACAGATAACAAGCCAAACTATCTATTCTTCATTTCAGGATAATCCTGAATTCGAACCAACGATCAATTCTTTCTAAGGGGCCGGCTGCACTGCTCGACCTAGGGTTGGGAGGCATTGTCGATTGTATTATAGCTTTTAGTGTACTACTATGCGTCAAGCCCTGTTGAATTCAATATGGGAGACGTGTCAAGTTGAATGTCATGATATAGCGTTAAAGCTTTTCGAGGCCATTTCTCTCTTTTTTTTTCTATTTTTAGAGAAAACTGAGGAGGGAAAACTTTCAAGGCCCTTTTCAGCTTGAAAAGTAAGCATGTCTCTATCTTTTGAAACTTGTGTTAATAATGGGTGAACATGCACGAAACTATTTATTCAGTTAAAAGTGGGTTCAGAATGTCCTTGTGGAACCAACTGGTGATACTACCTGGGAGTGAAGAGCAATGGCTTTCCCTCTGAGCTGATTGAATCTCTTCTTCCCGATAACGTTGCGAACAAGCACCACTATCGGCGCGAAAAGCCCCTTGCCTTCGTTGATGTTGCCCATCATCGGGTTGGATCTCATCGGCCTTGCAACGCGTACAAACGCCGGCATTGACTTCGCTTGCAGCAAAACGCCGTCCTCGCCGGAGACAGAGCTTCCCCAGCTTCCATGGAAGCTCGACGGCAGAGCTCTGAGTCCGGTGACGGTAGAAACCGATGCCGCCATGAACAGATGGTTGAACAAAATGCAGATGTGAGAGGAGAGGAATAGGAATGGAGAAGAATTAGACAGTCAGATTTTGTGGTTGAAGTGCTGGTAAGAAGGAGGGAGTTGGGAAGAGGAAGTTTCAGGAGCCACATATTAGAAATCCCCTAGGATTGTATGGTGCTGTTTGGAGGCTCGTCTTGATTGGATCGGAAGGAATCAAGATTTAGACATTATGATACAAATTTCCTCCGTGAATATATATATATATATATATTTTGTACCTCCGTGAATATATATATATATATATTATATATATATATATATATATATATATATATTATATATATATATATAATATATATTATATATATTTTTCTATCAAAATTGTTGCGTCATATGACATTTACTCTTATTTTAAAAAATTCATGTAGTATTTATATTAATTGATAGAAATTTATAAAATTATTTAATTTATTTAAATAATATAAATAGTCTAATATTAAAAATAAATATTTAATAAGTAATAATTGATAAAAAATAATCAAAATAGATATATAAATATTAATATAAAAAATATGACTATATATTATGTAATATTTATTTTTATAAAAAATATTATTTATATATAAAAAATATGATTATATATGACTGACATCCGTACATCGTACGGGTGCAAAACTACTAATGTTTGTATCCCTCTTTAACATCCCTACATCCTTCCCCCTTCTTTGATCTATGTACTCATTTTCTAACTAGCAATGTTATTTATCATGGCCGTCAAGATTTCTATTTTTTTGGAGATTATCATAGAAATTTTTTTTCTATAACCAGTCCACTTTTGTGCTATCACAACTCATGAATGGTAGCGATCTATATTTTATCAATTGAAGAGTCCCAGTTTTTTTGGTATGACATATCTGATGGTTCATATTATTCTTTACGAAGTACAGTGGTCATTAATCTTTCACATTCTTACAGCTAGCGCTTGCAAGATTTAAATATGAGATCTTCATTTTATAAGATAAAAAATCTCACCATCCATCCTACGAGCCCTGCGCACTTATGATACAATTTAAAATCACATATTATACGTTGGAATATATGTATTTATTTATTGGGTCTCCAAAGAATTGTATTTATTTGCTAATACCCATTCTTATCTATGTATTTTACCAAATTCTAGCCCTCAACCTATGTATTGAGAAAAGAGAATAAAGACTTGGAGAAAAGAAATAGTTTCATACAGAATTGTAATTGAAAAATCAATTTCCTAGCTAATACAGAATTGTAGTTTCATAGAAGAAATAGAGCTGTAACATTACATAAGTATTAGTTCGTTAGCCTTGAAAAAGCAACATAATTATTAAATTTTTATTAATCATGTAGAAGTCTATATATCAGATTTTTTTTCTTACTAAATTAGAGTAATAAGTGGCCTACGGACTGAACCAGCCCGCATTGCTGTATGGGTCAACCTTAGAATTTTAGCCCATAGCCCGCGCAGATTTTTTTTTTTTTTTTATCCTGCGCGCAATGCGCATGACGCTAGACATGCGTGGCCCGCGAGCAACGCGCATGGTTTGCAATGGATGCAATGGCTAATAGCCTTTGCATGCAACGGTTTTAAGTGTTTTCTTTTTTTTTTTTTTTTAAATAAAAGATTTTTTTATCTATAAATACACCCTCAAACTTCAAAATTTTCATACAACTCAAATTCTCAGTCTTAACTCTCTCAATTCAAGCTTTTAAAATATACTCGCAAGCTCTCTAGTAGGTCTACAAATTGATAGATTTTTTTTGCCTCATAGTTTTACTAGAATTCTAATTGATCCACATAACCTATATGAGTCATATGGATATGCTGGTTACGGTACTAGCTACCCACACATTGATAATAGCACAACCAATATGTCCAGTTATATCAAAGATCAACCAGATCCATGGAAATAAATGTCACAAATGCCTCCTGGTAGTACTTCTGGAAGCGACCGTGGTAATGACGACGTTGTGGAGCCGAATAAGTCGACACCTTCAATTTAAGATACATATAGAAAGTAAGTGAGGTATGTCAAATCTTTACTAAAGAAACACAATCTGCAAAAAAAATAAAAAAATAATTTGTAAGTAGTGCATAAAGCAATTTGTGACTAGTATAAATTCTATTATGTCTCACCTAAAATGGAAGGATTTCTCTCTACTCTACATCTTCCTAATTATTAGGAAACTAGCTGGTGGAGTTTATGTCTGCAGATGAAAGAAAAATCCGTACGTTTTGGACTGGTGGAAAAAGTTTATCCATCGACGTATACTTCAAGCTATTGCTCATGATGTACTGACACCATCTATTTCTACATATGTCTCTAAGTCACGCATCAGCACAAGTGCACGAGTACTGAATAATAGAAGGTACCATCTAAGTCAACGGCTTTAGAATGTGTGTATGAATGAAATATCGGTTCTTGTGTGAAGTCCTGCGTTGATCACTAATAAGACCGGGCATTTGAACGGCTTTAAATCATTATCGGTTCGTGCTTGGTTTGACTTGGTTTGTTTTTTGTTTAATTTAATTTGATTAAAATTGAACTAATAATTTGTTCGTTTGCTTTGCAAGTTGGATCGTGATACGAAACTGAGATGGAGCTCAGGACTACCTCTTTAGCTAAAAAAGTAGGTTCGAGAACCTGTGGAGGTGAGTTTCAACCACTTTTGATTCAATTCAGTTATGTCCTAAGAAGCACATACACGGACACGGGTACATGGACACGACACGGCACGACACGAGAATATGACAATTTTTAAAAAATTAGGACACGGGTACGGCTGGAACACGGTATTAAAAAAATATAAATAAGTAAAAAGTACAATATAATATTCAATAGTAAATTAATATATAATATAATATTTTGTTTCTTTGAGACAATTTAAATACCAAAATTTTAATTATATCAACTAAAATAAATAAATACAATATTTGAGTATGTAGATATATTATATTATTTATAATTAGTTATATATAATATTATATTTCTCTAAAAAAAAATTAAAAAATTGAATTTTTCAAAAAAAAAAAAAAGAAAAAAAAAGGATTCGCTTGTCGGACACTTCTGCCCACGTGTCGGAGCTGTGTCCCAGGCGTGTCCGACCTTATTTTTTCTGGACAATTCATGTCGCGTGTTCAGTGGCGGATCCAGAAATTACGTTAAGTGGGGTCAGAAAAAATAAATAATATTTTTATAAATACAATAATAATATACTAAATATTTGAATATCATATCAATTTCAGAACACCCAAATTTCAAATTCAACACAATCCAAAAATATCTACGAACGTTTAAGAACACCCAAAATTATAAATTCAAAGTCTACATTTAATCATAATAAATACAAAAAGAAAGAAGTAAAAAATTATGGAAAAAAATCAAATTTCATTTAACAGCAAAATCAAACTTTTAGAATGTTCGTAGATATTTTGGGATGTTCGTAAATATTTGTATGTATTAAGAGATATTCTGAAATGTTCATAAATGTTCTGAAATGTTTGTAAGTGTTCTTGAGTATTATGATGTGTTCGTGAGTGTTCTAGATTTGGGATGTTCTGAATTGTTTGTGAATGTTTTAAGATATTCATAAATGTTTGTAATGTTCTAGATAATTTCATATTCAAACTCTAAAGAATTTAATATTTTTATTTTTTAATAATAAAAAAATTACATATAATACACTAAAAACACCACACACACACACACACACACACACACACACATATATATATATATATATAATCAAGTGGGGTCATTTGACCCCACTTGCTATATGTTGGATCCGCCCTTGCGCGTGTTGGACACGTGTCCGACCATATCCAAGGCGTGTCCGTGTCTGATACTGCACTAGGACGATTTTCGGAGTGTCCGTACTTCCTTAGTTTTGTCGAGGTATATCTTGAACAATTACACCAGTTATTGGATTAGATCAAATGCATGCATAGTTTGATAATTAATTTGATTAATCATTTACATTATGGTAAATGATATGTTTAAATATGAATTGCATAATAGACCTATGCACACTAGTGTAGAAATTATTTGACTGGATCAAATATATACACATGATAATTAATTAGATTAGTTATTATACGAATTTCAGATTGTTGAAATAGCTCTGCATACTAGTGTAGAAAAATTTTAAACAGCCAATTTAACACCTAATGACCTAGTTTTAAGTAAACCCAATTTTCGAAATAAGAAATAGTTTTAATAAATATTTCGGCAGAGCCTTCCCTCTATTTCTTAATAATCACACATAATGTTACAATTCTAAGATTCAAAATAATCACAATAACAGCCACACACTCCATAACAAATAATCCATTCCACAAAAACATATAATAATATATAAAATGGCTATAAATGTTGTATTAACCCCACGCACAACTAATTCTTTTAAACAAGCATAAAGATAAACAAATATATCACTTCAAATTCTAAGTTTCTCAATGATATTCGGAAAACATATGCAATTGAGACTATAAAGCTTATGCAAACATTAAGCCGCTGTTAACACTAGCATGAAATAATCATACTACAAGTACGAACTCATCGGAAATGTAAAACATAGGACCTTCAAGTTGTGCAAATCATTGACAAACTAACACATAAATAATACCCACATGGTTGTCCTTAAAATCATACATACATATATCCGACCAGACATACAATCACATGATAAACCTTGTTTATCCACATGTATCCATAAGAAACAAGGTTTTAAGAATCGTGTTAACTCAAGTCTTTTTTTTTTTTTTTGGAAAAAGCCATTCATCAGGAGCCCCTGACGGCCCTGATGCAATCGGGGCCGTCCCCGGCCCCCTCGGAATGTGTATACACATATTTTGAGGAGCCTCAGACGGCCCCGATGCCTTAGAGCCGTCAGGAGCTTCTGATGAACAGCATATCTCTCTTTTTTTTTTTTAACTCCTAGGCCCAAGAACACTACTAGTGGTGGGCGGAAGCCACCTGATCTTATAAACCAAACACTTATAGGTCCTCGTGGATCAGACATTGGTGCCCAAGGTCAAACATAGGTTCTCAAACTCCGTAGGTTGCTCCTTCTCTTATCAAATAATTCAAAGATCTGCTCTTAACCCTACTAATATATATTTAAGTAGAATTTCAAGAGTGTTACTCTCTCAATCGTCATAAAACATGGGTATAATCATCATACATAAACCCAACCTCATGCAACATGATATCACAAATACTCGGAGGATGAGTTTTAACAAACTCATCCAAATGTTTTTTCCAATGCTTATCATGAGCTTATGTATCATCTAAAGCATGGGTACTCTTTCATATTCATGTGTAGCGCATAACCATGGTCTTTATATTAGCTAAAAGCATGTACATAATCATAGCTATCATTTACATGCAATCTCATTCCAAAGCTCATCTTCCGCATAAGTATGGGATCGGATTCGTTAACATCTAAACAAGGGATACATGTATCGATATCTTTAATTAATATGACTTGGAGTGGTTAGCCTTTACTCTCCACCCGGATTTTTAGGTTATGTTAAAGGTTAAAAAAAAAAAAGAAATCTCATTCCAAAGGTCATTTAACATGAATTGGATCCACATACTGGGCTTGAGCATATAAACACATATACACATGCATATTCCATATACTTTCACAAGAATTCATGTCTAACTTATGCACATAATCTCAACAATAAGTCACACTTAATGTCATGCATGCATGCCTAAATCGTAATATCAACTAGATATCAATCATATCATACACCCGCAGCTCTATCGATGGCCTAGCAATGAGATATATTTTACGGCTTGGTGTTCAAGATCTAATTTTTCCGATGGGCTAATAGTATGGTGGCGAAGTGCAACTGCCGTCTAGCATCAACGACGTATCTATTTAGCTCGTGATCTGGTGTCGGACATTTTGTTAGGAAGAATTAAATTTACGTACAAAAGAGTAATATTTGAACACTTTTTTTTTGTGATTTGATTTTAACGTATCAAAAAATGTCAAAATAGGAGCTAACTGTACATAATATTTATTTTAAATATCAAATAGTGCCTGAGTAAGTGCTGGTTTGAAGTTCTTTCAAAGGTAGTTGTCAGTTTAATTGTTACTTTTTTTTTTCCCGCGCCCCTAGCGCGAGTGGCCTGGGCGCCCGCTTTACGAAGCGAGCGTCCCGGATTCGACTCCAGGAGGCGTCCCGCAATGGTGTGGGGGTCAAAGACCCCCTGTACCTCGTGGGGAGTGAAATAAGCCCTCTGGGTCTGCCCTACCCACTAGGATGGGAACCCTCGATCGGTGGAACAGGAATCGGTGCCACCCGTGGGTTTACCTGTTACGACGGTCGCTCGAATGAGGGCCGGTTATGGACAGGATTCCTCCACGATAATCTCAAAAAAAAAAAAGTTAATTTTTTTGATATCGTCGTCAAAATGTCAGATATTAATCTGATATGACTGCTAATATGTCTCATGCCGCTAAATTAGCTATGTAGATTGAGATTGACACTGATTTGAGATTATAATCACTTAAAATCAAATAATTGAAAAATATAATATAAAAAATAATTTTGAAAATTAAAAAGATTCTCAATTCATCACCGATCATGTTTTGCAACTTCAACTAGCATATTAACATTTTCAGGTCTCATTTTAAAATGCCATATCATACCGCATTTTGGTAAATTTTAAATTCGAGACGTGCCAACAATGATGTTGGTGTCGTGCCGAACATGTCGATATATATATATATATATATATATATATATATATATATATATATATATATATATATATATATATATATATATATATATATATATAGTTATTATTAAAATTCAAAAATAAAATTTAAATTTTATATATAAATTTTTTCGGTATGTGCCGTGCGTGTTCGTGTGATGCCGACAACTGCCAGAATAGGAACATTGCCGTCCGGTACTATTTGTGCCGAACGACCGTAAAACTATGATCTTAGCTACTGTATTAAGAAAACACAATAGTAGCGGACGACACCTAAAACTATGATCTTAACTGCTATATTAAGGAAACGTTGGATGTGGCTTCGCAACGGAAGAAAATGCTCGAAATGCCAAATCAGATACCATTAGTTTTTCATGAGTCCTTTTCTTGGGGTCTTAACCGTCGAGTTCAATTTCTATCCTATATATCGATTAGATACTGAACAGTAAATAATAGATCCTTCCAACCAACTGTTATTAGAATTTAAACTCCTAACATATCCTTCATGTGAGAATAATTCCTAAATAATTGTGTGAAGGAGAAATCTTGTGGACGAGTGCAATTTGAACCAGGGTCTTGTGCTAACTGCGCAGTGCTCAACCGTTCTACCCAATAACAATTTAGCCCAGATCGAAACAGTTGTGCAATATTTTTTACACAAATAATATTATTTGGTAAATATTATGGCGTGGAGCTCCATAGGCAATTACATATGTGCATACACCCTTCTGGCTTACCAAAAGATACCTGTTAAAATTTCTGCTCTCCATTGTGGATAGGGGGTCTCAAACCTAAAAGATCGGCAGCTCCGACGTAGCACTTATCCAACTAGTCTCACAGTCCGATTATCAACTAACATTGTCGCCTAGGACGCATAGTTGAAACTTTCTCCTCATAAAATTGAGATATCATTAGAATCTCGCAAGCGCCACTCAAAAAAATATAAAATTTATCCCTTTTGTACTTCATGAAGTGGAACATTTTTTCAATATATATTTTAATGCTCCAAAATCTCTACTTATTATAAAAATTTTGAATCTTCAAAATATTTATGTAGCACATCAACTATCTTTTTTTCTATTCAAAATATTTTCAAAAAATATATATATATATGTATTTTGGAGTGATTTTTTAAGGTTTTAAAAAACGAATGACTTATTTGACAGAGTTTTGCAGAGCAAAAATTTTTTGGCAGTTACAAAGAAGAGATTTTGGACACTAATAACAAGGGGAGATTTTGGAGCATTATTCAAAGTTCCTGCAACTTACAAAGAAGAGTAGAACAAGGGGAGAAAAAGAAAGAAAAGATCCCAATCTAGCAGAATACTTTACATTGTCTATGAACACTAATAACAAAACACAGTAACCACGAAAATAAAAATGCTTATCACCAAGTCTAGCCAAACTCAAAAACCAAGCGGTAAAGTGACTTAAATGATAAGTAATCGAGATATGCAACGCTAGACGTTCGATCTCGGGCATAACAGAATCTTCTTCTACAATGCTATCACATAATGCAATCTCTATAACTTTATTTACTTTAACGAACTGGAATCACATAATACTGAGGACCCACTGATCTGTTTTCAGGGGCACACCGACGCGCTTTTGGGTAGTCACTTTGAAAATGCCTCTTCCATCAAGAATAAGTGAATATAAAAGTCAGTTTCAAGCCGAGGTCCTAGAAGAATCGTCATCTTGTCCTCTGGCACGCTTCCGAGGAGGATGTGAACCACCGAATGCATCAGAGGTGATTTGCATCGACGATTCCAGTTCGTCCTCAGGTATTTTCTCTTTCACACCTACTTGGCGGGAGGTTTCTTCAGCTTTTTTGGCACTAGCAATGCCTTCTCCAGTTTCAGCTTCACCTTTATCTAAAGACTCCTCATTTGCAGGAGATTTTTGTTGATCAGATGGAGTCGAGAGTTCCGCAATGGAGGAAGGAACTTTAAACTTTTCCATGCCTGCTTTGCATTGCTCCTCAAACATCATCTGAAGATACCTCCCTTGCTCTTCTATTCTTAATTGCAAATTTCTCTGGATCTGCACATGTGAGATGAAATTCTTTTTTTTTAAAAAAAAAAGTTAGCAGGCAATCAAACATGCACCTTGCATGCTTGTTCCGCTACTACGTGTGCATGCTCATGTAACGTAACAATGTTTGCAAGCATTCTTCGGCAATGTTTTGAGTCATTATTTGCCAAACTGACAATGAAATGGAGTGATGAAAGATGACAAAATAACCATAATTACAATTTTGTGAGGAAGTCCAAAAGGTACACCATATATATATATATATATATAAGTTTGTCGGCCATCGAATCAAAGTGAGATAGTACAAGTAGAGAATGGAGTTCGATATCTTGTGCGATAGGAACTTCCCAACAAATTGAAGGAAAAGTACCGCGATAAGGCCGGCAGGGAATGTTGGCCGGTTAAACACCAGAATATTTAGTGAGTGCGAGTGGCGGAGATGAAGATGATGTGCTGAATAAGTGGCCATTCTATCAAATGAGGAAAATGTAATAGCAAAGTTTCTGTCTTACCACCGCAAGGAGGTGGTAAGACAAACTTGGATATTGAGGACAAGATGAGGAAAATGTAATAGCAATAGTTTCTCATGTGAAACAGAGACCAATCACTATATCCGTTAGAGATGTGAAGGGTCAAAAAACGTGCACAACAAAAAAATAAGCTAGGTTGAAGAAGAGTTGGAGAGAAACAATCAAATAGGATCTAACTTATTTAAACTCCCATAAGGAGTGCACTATCGATCGAACTGAGTGATAATGAAGAGTTCGTGTTTGTGATGCCGTTGTCACAGAACCTTGTTTTTTTTTTTTTTTTTGGTTTATGTAATTCTAGTCTTTTACGCTTGCCTTGTGCATCATTTTTTGCTTGTTTGGGCATGTGTGGTTTGAATTTACGCTCTACGGACTTGTGGGCGTACGTGCTGGTGTGCCTGTGTCTTTGTGCTTAGGTGGTGGTTATCCAGGCCGACAATCCTACAGAAACCTCATTTGAAGTATAGTTGTATACATCCTAGACCCCCCATATGGGGGGGTTGTTGTATATATACATGTATGTATGTATGCAATACATAGAAGAAGTAATAGCTAACAAACCACACCTCCAGCTGCTCATGAAGGCGCTTTTGGACTTCCATTTGGAGCCTCAAGGCTTCAGTTATCTCAATGCCCCTGAAAACACCAAAGAAAAAACAAGTTAAAATATGAGTAATAAATTCCATTAGTTGCATTCAAACTTTAAACAGATGGAGATCATATACAAAAGAACTCCCTCCAATTGCCAGTTATAAAAAAAAAATGCAGCTATGTCTATCCAGTTAACATTAACTAGAATATCACACTGTCCAGTTAACATTAACTAGAATATCACACCCATCAACCTACATTACACTACTTCCCAGCGTAGTAATGGTAATGAAAGAAAAACATCATAAAATTATGAATAGAAGAGGAATGCGAAGTAGTTACGTAATCCGTGTGTCTATTACTCTACATCAGCAAAGCTATTTGGATGCGTTTTTTGCTTTTATATGCCAGGCGGATCGGATCCGTCACAGAGACGGCTGGAATAGCCATTTTTCGACTGTCAGGCCCATATCGTTCGTACGTACTGGCCATGACGGTCAGAGATCATAAGGTCCAGCTAGAGGATGCTCGGTTTACGGCAAGACATACAGTGGAGAACACCAAGGCAGTGGCGGCGAAGGCTAGCGGGCTGAGGCGCCGGCTCAGGGCGGACTTAGAGGTCGAAAGGATGGAAGGAGGTGGAGATGCCATCCGAGTTGTTGAAGGAGAGGCATACCGTCGAGAAGGAGGTCCGCCTAGTGAATGGCTTAGTGGCCTCAGATTTAGGCTCCCCTACTGACAGTTGAAGGTCCAACCGGGATCAAGACGCACAAAAAAGAACTTAGACCTTCACTTACGGTCAGATATGCACCGACCTGCAAGCAGACTGCCGTATACGAACATCCGAGAGCAAAGTGATAAAATCTCAGAGCCTGCGCAAACGATAGACACACGAAAATGTAACGCCAGACTTCTACAGCTGGACGGATAGACTGACGGTAGCAGATGGAAAGGAAACCTAAGACACCTAGACCAATTGGTATGAGCTAACAGGACAACCGCTCGTACACACCGAATAGATCTACAGAGAAGTAAGTGAGACGGAGTTGGAGGTCGAGGCAGATATGGTAGTAGAAAGTAGTAGCTAGTCAAATGCTCGTCCTTACTTGAAAATCTAGCGTTGTACTCATTGCCTAACCACAATGCGAACAGCAGAGAGTCAACTGCTTCTGGGACACAATAGACCCCATCTTCTTAGAAGTAGGGAGGACCTCAGACACGGTAGTAGGGCTGACGTCATCGCACATGAATGCCGCTGTTATATTTAATCTACTAAATAAACTGAAAGTATTCTTCCATGCCGTTCATCATCCTCCAGTATAACTAATATAGGCTTGGTTTTAGGCTTGGCATCAAGCAACCATGGAAAGACGCAGAGGCGCCCTCCTCGGGCGAGGCGAGCAACTACTAAATCTCCAAGATTGGAGAAGGAGGTCATAAAAGACTGACCTTGACAAAAGCAAGGTGAAGGAGCAGGGAGGGTGAGGATCGGATGCTAAACTCGAAGGGACCAGACTAAACCACTAGAGCTCAAGCAAAGTTTGGTAGGACCATAAAAAGGTAAACATATAAAAATGAGTTCACTCTCCTTTTATAACATCGGTTAGTTACGAGAATACGAACGCACGATTGCTTAGCTAATGGTCTCGTAAGCGTATGCGCATACATATAGGCTATCATCCTGCGTCAACTCAAGCCTGAATCGACAAGAAGAGTGCAGCCAGACTCCATGTACGAATTTCCAACCGGTGCGTTAACACATGTAGCCATACTCGTAGGCAGCATCTGATATAGCATAGTATGGGTCTGCTACGTGTCCGCAGGATAAGGTCCAAATGTGACATAGGACAAGCTGGGATCGGATAAGGATGCAGCGTTAACCAATAATGGGCCAAGGGCTTGTAGAAGCGTGGTAGGCAAGCACCTGAAAACAGACAGCGAGACCGATTGCAGCAGGCTAGTGACGCGGAGGTCAGATTTTCTTGTCAGAGACAATGATATGGATCAAGATCCAATACAATTAGGAGTTGATGTAGAAGATTCAGCTGGCCCTCACCCTATGAGAGTATATGTGCGTAGAAAAAAGTCAAGCAGACAAGACCGAGCGAGCTGAGGGTAAAAGGACATATGTTATAGAAGCAATCTTTTCGCCCCTGGACGTGCTCTTAATACTTCATCAATGTCATACATCTGATACTAGCTTGATTCATCTTGTTGTAACTAAGAATTAGAATTAGCATCTTTCCCCATGAATTTATATATTAGATAGGTCTTACGAAATAAGCATAGCATGTTCTTTCGGTGAAAATTTTCCTTTATTTTGAAAAAGTGGTGAAAACACAAACAACAAAACAGTTAAGATAAACAATAAGCGTTATATGCACCAGGTTTTAAATGTCGTTTCGTGCCGAGTTTCAATAAATTTCAAATCCGAGATGTGCCGACCGTGCCAATAATAAATATTATTTTTATATTTCACTATATATTTTTTAAAAATTAAATTTAAAAAAAAAACAAACAAAAGGGTCACACACCTACCCCGCGCAGGCACGCGATCAGCAGCTGCCAGTCGCGCACCTACGCATTTAAAAGAAAAAAAAAGAAAAGCTCGCCAAAGCAAGGAGGAAGACCAAAAAAAATTCGGAGAGAGAGAGAGAGAGAGAGAGAGAGAGAGAAAAAGGGGGGGGGACGGTGCGAGCCGGCTCGGCACCTTGTGCCGGAGCCAGGCGGCACGCTTAGAGAGAGAGAGGGAGAGAGAGGGAGGGAGAGAGGAGAGGGGGGGGGAGGGGGGGGGGGGCGGTGCAGAGCCGGCTCGGCACCTTGTGCCGAGCCAGGCGGCACCAAGCGTGCTGCCCGGCTTTTAATACCTTGATATGCACCAAACTGCAAAGAGAAATCCCTGTGAATTAAAACTAACCTAAGTATATATCTAGAGAAGAAATGAATATACTTACGTCTTGAGGTCCAGAGAAGAAATGTCATCAAGGGAAGTTGCCTTCTTTTCTGATGTCCCTGCAGCATTAAAAGGAAGATGTTACATAGAACGCCATGGGTACCTTCTATATGATACTGCTTATGACTTAATGAACATAGCCACTACAAAATGACAAAATAGAGGGCAGACACTCTGTAATTAGTTAATGTTACAAGCGACAATCAGGGAAGAATCACAAATCTAAAAAAACGCCCATTACGTCAAATCTACGAAACTTTAATCATTTATTTCAAATGTGGTTTACATGTAAGAAAACTTGATAGTTGGCGTTCAGGAGAGAAATGAAGCACTTAAAAAACAGAACACATTTTCAGATAAAATGCACTTAAAGCATAAATGCAGAAGAAAAATGAGAACAGACTGCACGTAATTCAATTATTTTGTCGCATAGTCACAGGCACATAAATGAAAACGGCATTTCTATATTTGGAATCCAAGTACAAGTGCATAAATAAAACCCTAAAAAAATCCAGCTGAATAGATCCTCTCCATAAGATAGACAAGTGTTTTTCAAAATTCTGCTCATATAAAGCAACAAGTCTTGCTGGATAAGAGGAGGATAAGTGGAAGCAAAAAAAAAAATAACGTTTAGAGCACCAGCAAACCTTCTGATGATTCTGGTCTATAACGAGCTGTTCTATATTTCTGCAGGAAAACAAACCAAAGATCTAAGTGAAACAGAAAGAATAAAGCTCAAAAATAATATTAGGCATTAAGAAACAGGGAGAATTTAATAAAGAACTAAAATAAAATTAAGAAAAAAAAAGAGAGAGAATTAGAGACCTGCAGATGGCTCTTAACATGATATATTGTCAGGCCCTCAACTTTCATAAGCTTCAGGACTCCTTTAGGAGTTGCCTCTGTAGATCAAAATATGAGGAGCTTAAGAGGAAAGAGCATAATCCATGAATACACAAAGGCATGTAACACAGAGACCTACTTTCACCACCACCAAGTTGATTGACAGCATTTACAAAGCATTCATGCAGCTCTGGGGTCCATCGCATCCGTGGCTTAGCTGCACCTACATTAGCTGTGGATGAGGAAGTAGTAAAGCTACATGGTTCCGCAGATACAGATGGAACTGACAGGTTAACTTGTGTCTGGGGCAATGATGTATTTGTGGTCATATGGTTAGGATCACCGGAATAAGTCTGAAAACCAAAAAATAAATAAATAATTAGTAGCGGAAAGAGTTGCATCAATAACTGAAACTAATCACATTCTTTTGCAGATTTGGCATCAAATCTACGAGAACCAAATATGGCTGCCCCAAATTGCCAAAAAGGCTGAATCCCAAGACCAAGAAGGTATCAGGTTCCATGCTTGCTATTGCCACAGTACGGTTTTTTTCCCAGTCGAAAGACATTACATGCTACACTACCTAGTCAGATCTAAAGAATAGCGAAAGCATGAACACAGTAAGGACAAAATAACCTTTGCCTGTTGGTGGATAGCATTTGCATCATTAAAAATTTCCTTCCAATCGTCATCTATCATCTCTGAGAACCAATCATGTTGCTTATTGAGATCATCTGAAGGTATAACTGAATTACTTTGGAGTTGATTGCTCCCGGAAGTGACATTATCAGGATACAGCATGGACTGAAGCGAATCTGGACGCCAGTTAACTTCAGCGGATTCTCTGGGAAAATTGCCCGCTGAAGATTGGGAAGATCCCGCATATGATGGTTGAGTTGGCGACAATAACATCCCACCATTTGTATGTTCAGATATAAATGGTGCACTAGTTAGATTCCTCTCCAGGGGCGTGACAACAGAGTATTGCAGATCAGACGATAAACCAGAACTTGATGAAAACAAAGGTCCAACAAATCCACTGTTGGAAACAAAAGGAGCATGACATGTCCTTGTGTTGCTCCTGAGTTCCCTTTCCATCAAAATCTGCTGAGAATCTGAGAGTTTGGGTAACTTCCCTTCCAGAGTAGCAGGAAGAACTGGTGCAGATGTTTGTATGCCTCCAATGCTTTCTGAACTACAGAGAAGTCTTGTATCTGATTTAAGTGGTCTTGAAGCTCGTTGCGATTCCATGAGCGTCCATGGCGACTCCTTAGATTGCTCGTTAATAATCGACCATTATAACAGCAAAGATGCTGCTCTATAATCTGCAAAAAGAAAAAAAAAAAAACAAGCTGCTATTTCTATATTTGTGAAAAGCAACTTATGCAATAGCTCTACATTTATATGATCGTCAAACATGGCGTTCAGAAGAAAGCATTGAATGTTTACGCTGCTAACTTAACAAACTACTTACATTCACAGTGCAACTTAACTCATAACCTTTAGGTAACCTCCAACAAGAAAAGAATAACATGGTGAAGCATAGAGGATATGTATAAGATCAATTCTCATAAGGCTAGTTGTTGCAGGTAAAGAATTAAAGACAAAGGACACAACAGAGTATTTCACAAGAAAACAATATCCATAGGAAAATCAGAAAGCTATCAAGAGGAGGGGCCTTTTTTGCAATACGATACTCTTTTCTTGAACGTAGGGTTGGAACAAAAGTTTGAAGAATCTTGAGGGAGAGTTGTAAATACTAATTTTCGTCATTAGCGGATTCTTGATGCAGGCGAGGACATCAGCCGCGATTTTTCCACGAAGCCGTCAAGGTTTTTCACATAAAAAATTCTCTGTGTTACGTGTGTTTTTTTGCGGTTCACTTCTTACAGGCCTGATACTTCGACACATCATCAACCAACCGAGGTCATCTAATTTCAAGCGTGGTAACAGAATGAGACAAATTTGGGATCTAGATCCCTCAGCCAAAGGTAGAAGACCTTTCAAAAGAAAAGGTTGGTTGGTAGCGGGAGGGAGTCTCTTGCACAAACAATAGGGATTGATATGTCCGACCATGCTAGGAAGGGCAGGAGATGGGAAGAGCGGAGCTCTAACCTCCATGCTCCCAGCCAAGCAAGCAAGGCTTGGTGGGAAAAGGGAAGAAAGATAAAGGGAAGAAGCGGGTTAGAGGAATGGTCAACTCATCAGGCTCATGACCTGAAGACTTTAGATACGAATCTCGTCCCACCTAAGACCTTGAACACAAGTTGTGAATCATCCATTTCCCAACATACGATTGCACTTCCAATAGTCAAGTTTTTTTAATATTCTTACTCAACTGTTTGTGAAACATGATAAGTTTGCAAAAACCATGCTCTCTCAAAAGATTATTATAATGCATAAACCAAAGAACCAAATCTCTCCAAAGAGCTCTGTTTCTCCTACAGATTACTAAAAGAATGTTCTAAAGCATAATTTCTAAAAAACAGACAAGTGCCATTGCAGCTCAACTGTTGACGACCAAGTGGATAACAGGAGAACAAGCACAGCTTCACCATCTAGCATAGATGCAACTTTCATGAAAGGCTAAAGCAATAATTCAGCTCGCTCTGCTACTTAGCATGTTTATTATGAATCTCGTCTCAATGCAGCATGACAGCTAAATTGGACACAAGGCCCATACGAATCATAAAGCCAGCTAAAACTGTGATAGCTCTAGTTAGCCCCACATGTTGTGGAAGAAATGAAAAAGAAGTTCAAATAGAGTATGCTCCTAACTATTAGTAACTTGAGCTCACCTCTTTTCAAAGAGGGATGGCGACGTGCCATGGGGCCTTGAGGTGAGGTTCATGACGTCTTAAGGGGGCAACCTTAAATCAGTTGAATACTCACGCCAATGTCTATGAGGCCTCGCTCATTTAAATGCAAATAACGCCAACTTGTTGTAATCTTTCCGCTGCTATTTCCTGCTACCTAACATGCTAGCTCTCTAAAAATTCCTAGTTTCAACAGTTCATACGCACCTCATCTCTCGTACATCACATCAACACTATGACAGAGAATTCCCAGGAAACAAAAGAAAAAAAAAAAGATAGAACATTCATATCTTCCGAACGAAATTCCAGGAAGCTATATGACGGAGAAATCCTTAACCAGGTATACAGCTATCTAATCAGCGTGAATTCACATAACCATAACAAATTACCAAAAAAGAAAAAGATAATTATTACCCAATTCGAAAGGCGAAAAGTGATAGGCGACGAAGATTAATGGGTACGTTTGCGATTGGTGATGAAATCTTACCTCGAGCAGATGAACGTCAGGGAGGAAAGAGAAGAGGAGAGAGAGAGAGAGAGAGAGAGAGAGAGAGAGAGTGGCGAGGAAGAAGGTGGGGACAAGGGAATATATCTGGGAGGCGGCTTCAGGCCTCGGGCTGGCTCGCGCCGCGAAGCGGAGACCAGGCTTGGTTCTCCATTGTGTTTGCCAGCGAAGAGGAAAAACCGATGAAGGACAAGTGGCATGTCTTAATTGGTTGTTATGCATTAGCACTGAGCATGTAGCATATTTAAAGCGTTTTTTATACCATACTTATTTGATTAGCAAAATTAAATTACGCAAATATAAAAGCTCCATATAGTCGGATTCAAATTAGCACAAACACATTTGTTGGAGAAATAATATTCTAATTACTTTACTCTAATAATATTAGTATCATTTTGTTAGCCGGAGATATTTGTGGATAAAAGAAAAAAATATATTTAAATTTTTTTAATTAAAAAGAAAAAGAATTTCAAAGACCAGATAAAGAGTTTATTTTATTGCTTGTAGAAGGCCAACAACTTATCCCCTTTTTTTTGGAGTGCAAAGGCAAATATTCACAGGAAAAACTTAAGAATAAGGCGAACCTTAGACGTGGGTCTACAAATTGAGTTTGGAGAAGGCTTGGACAAGTAAAAGATTTGAGACATTTCCTTTCCTTCTAAATGTATAGAAGGTTTTAAAACTTTCAAAGGTTACGGGTCTTCTAAATAAGCTGTTTAAATTTTAAATAGTCAATTACAAAATAACTTTTCCACAATGATGTTGAAGTTTTATGTTACATAGAGAGGGCAGCTTTCGATTATATCCCCTTGAATTGGTGTTTTTGTGCAATATTAATTTATTTTGGCTGAAATGTGCCCCTGTCTTGTGAATGATCGAACTGTCATCGCTTTCTTTTTTTAATTAAGAAATAATGTTAATCCGATTACTGTAGCAGTCACTTCACCGTCCCATCACATGTCTTACCGGTGTCCTATTGCTCGCGCATATCCTCCCTGCTAAAAACCTCCATCGAGCCAATCTTCTCCGCCAACCACGCGGTTGATCTCGTCTTCTCCCTCTCCGTTTACGTTCTTCTTCTTGCCGTTTTCTTATCGGTAATGGTGGATCGTAATATATATCAACAACAACCACAACCGAATCCATCAACCAGTCAGTCTCCGTTAACACCTAACCCATCGACCAGCCCCAAGATATTCACTTCTAATATTTCAACTAGCCAGAATCTTTTTCCTTTTTCCTGGCAGTTTTCCTCCAACCCTACCAAGTCAAATTCATTTAATTTACTGCAAGACTTTGGTATCGCCCGTGAGAATTAGTCGACTCAGCCGATGACGTCATCCGACGATGATAGAGATGAGCTAGCGCATGACAAAGAAGAGGATGATGACAGTATTAAGCTAGCATAGGATGAAGACAAAGAAGACTTGGATTATAGATTATCCCTAGGATATGATGCATATCAGAAAGAAGACTGGCATGAAATTTGCGATCTCCTTTAGCTGAATGATAACGATGATATTCTTCCTACTCTTACACTCAACCAAATATTTAGCAGTAGGAAAACATTTAAGCAATTTTTTCTTAAACGTGCAATCAGAGAAGCATCGTGACTAAGCCAACGAATACCGAGCTGAGAAAACTGTGTACAAGTGTCATAGCAATGAGTGTAGTTGGAGATGTGGTGATGATTAGTAAGTGGAACAAAGCAATTCAAGGTTACAAATCTCACTGATAACCATACATGCAGACCATTGGAATCACGCGAACACTAGAATTGTACGAGAAAGCTAATAGCTAGTAAGTTCAAAGGAGCACTAATTTAAATATTTTATTATGTAAGAGTTTCGCATAATTTATTCGCTTGTATTCGTAGGTGTTCGAGAATGTTCGTGGGTGTTCATAGGTGTTTATGGGATTTCTGTAGTTCTTCGTATGTGTTCATAAGTGTTAGGTGTTAGTATGTGTCCATAGGTGTTCGCAGTAATTCGTATGTGTTCGTAGATGTCCGCAAGTGTTCATAGGTCGTATATGATTGTAGGTGTTTGTAAATGATCATATGCATTCATATTTGTTAGTAGGTGTTCGTAGGTTTCGTAAATATTCGTAGGTGTTCGTTAATGACCATAAGCATTCATTTTTTTAATATGCGTTCGTAGGTGTTTGTTGGTTTTCGTTGGTGTTAGTAAGTATTTGCAATAGTTCGTAGGTGTTTATAGATGTTCGCAGTTGCTCGATGGTGATCGTAGGTGTACGTAAGTGTTCGCAAATATTCATAAGTGTTCGTAGTTGTTTGCATGTGTTTATAGGTATTTACATGTGTGCGTATGTGTTTTAATGTATTTATAAATATCAATTATTTGATTGTCTATTTTGTCTAAGTGTTTTATTTGCAGCCGAAATCTCCGACCAAGTGAGGATAAATAAGACTATATGTCAAGCATGATAATGACAGATATCTATAACAAGTACAACGTTAATATTTGTCATTGGAAAGCTTACCAGGGAAAGAAGCTACTTTAAATCGAATGCGTTGAAGCTTCAAATAGTCGTTTTGATGACTTAGTCAATTTATGAGAGCTTTCGTCGTAAAAGATAGTCGACGGTAGCTTTTATAGGATCTATTAGTCTTTTGGTGCATCTATTAGAACCTTTCGTCAACACATTCCTCTGGTAATAGGTGTTGATGATTGTCATCTACATGGTAAGTATTATGGATGTCTTATGATAGTGATCTAGCTCTTGACAGAAACAATTCCTTCCTCTCGAATCCACTGTAGTGAAAATTATAAAATGGAATACCTAAAATCTTTTTCTGGAAATGTTGAGAGCCACAATAGGCTAGATAGAGCAAAAATTAGTTATAATTACAGATGAAAACGTAGATTGGTATCAAAAAAATGGATATTGTTGAAAAAGTGTTTCATACAGCTATCATACTTAGTACATGGTCCATCTATCAAGAAATGTGGTCGGCAAAATTAATGAAATATTGAAGCAAAGTTATTCTGGGCAGCTATAAGAGCGCAAACGGAAGGTCATTTTTTGCACTTTAGTCCTTTGACATTTTAATGCATTTATAACATATTTTAATATTTTGACACCTCCGACACTTTGACATTTTGCACTTTGACACCTTTTAGTAAATTTTTGATATTTTTGTGTTAATTTTTGGCACTTTCATATTAAAAAAAAAAAAGACTTAACACCCTTCTAATAACTTATAATATCTTTTTAATAATTTTTTACACCCTTCATAAAAAGATGTAATTGTAATATTTTTTTTTTTTTACAAGTAAACTATAGTATAGGCAAACTATTGTCTTGAACTGTAGTACAAATCTTCCTTCTATTATCTCCATCATTCTTTTGACACCCTCTATAAAAAAAAATCTAACCGTAATTTTTTTAAAAAGAAGTAAACTATAATACAGTACAAATTATTACTTTAGACTGCAATACAGATCTCCCTTCTATTATCTCTATATCTCCATCCTTGCCTTTAAATAGCTTGGGATGCGTGCTTTGAGTTTGCGATTGGAGTTTGTTTGGTAGAAGAAGGACATGGCGTATCTCCTTCCACATCAAGCAAATAGTGCATTACGTCATTAATAAGTAATTAAATTTACATATGTGCACATCCGCTTTGTCTTTATCTTTCTTATGGTTGCAGCTTCTCTCTCTTTCATATATACCATATGGTACACAACAAAAGAACTAGTAAATACGACATAGCACAATATCTCAAATCATCTTTGCTTTACATATATTATTATAGATAAGCATTCATGCTCACCACCATGGACTTGTAGAGCCCACTTAGATCCAAGGTACTCCTGCTAGTGTCTCCACTTGTTGCTGGAATCAAACCCCATGAGTTTTGTTGTCCCTATCCTTATCGTTTTTGAGATAATCGTAGTGAAATCTATAATACGAGAGTATGCTCCTGTAGAGACCTTAAATTTACAGAAATTTTTCACGTCTAGTCCCGACCAACGCTCTGTAATATGAGTATATGCCTTCCTTAAACGAAAACTCATGCCACAAGACATAGAGAATTTTTCAGAAAATTCTTTGAAAGACTTTACCATACGAGTACTCGAATATAGTTGATAACGCTTTTTGAAGCGCCTCCCATCCAGTCGAACTAAACGTGCTCGACTGTCTCCATCCTTATTATGAGAGGCTTTTGTATAGGTTAGGAATCGTTCTTTGAGTTTTCCTTTGAGGTAGCTGGTAGAGGAAAGGACATGGTGTATCTCCTTCCACATCAAAAAACAGTGTATTACAACAGTTAAAATATAATATATTAATAAAAATAACTATCAATCTATATAAAATTATAATATAAAATTATAAAAAACTAAATTTTTCAGTATTATTAATTATATATGATTATATATAACTAAAATTTGTGTCTTGTAGGGTGTAAAACTGTTTAACCGGCCAACATTCCCTGCCGTTTAATATAGCCGGCCTTATCCCGTTACTTTTCCTTCAATTTGTTGGGAAGTTCCTATCGCACAAGATATCGAACTCCATATCTACTTGTATTATCTCACTTTGATTCGATGATGACTGACAACCTTATATATATGCTAATTTTCACTCGACAGGAGCTCAGCTCGCTCCTGTCGACTCCGCAGCCGTCGGATCGCCGCGATCCGACGGCTGAAATCCGACCCGAGCTCTTTAATAATTAGTGTGTGTTTTTTATCAAACTTTTTAAATATGGATAAAATTTTTTTTAAAAAAATCTTTGTTGCATAATAAACAATATTGTTATTTTTATATTAATATTTGTGTTTATATATAGATCATTTCCTATAATTGATTAAGTTATTATATTGTATTTTATTTTCATAAATCTTTCATACTATTCAAATTACTTACATAATTCTTTAAATTTTATTAATTAATACAAATGACACGTAATTTATTTAGAAAAAAATAAATAATAACATAATAAAAGTTATTTAAGACGTAACAATAGGAAATGGTTTTCATATTTAGTTATATATATATATATATATATATATATATATATATATTTATATATTTATATATTATATAGTAATTATAGTTATCGAAGAAAAGATGAGAGATTACTTCAGTTTTTTTTATTTAGCCGTGAAAAAGGCTAAAAAGAAAACAACAAAAAGGTTATAGCATCTTTTTTGCAGAACCCAAATAAAAAATTAGCAATCAAATGTTGAAACGTAATGTTAATATTTTGCTCCCCCACGAATGCTAGAATCTCGTGAGTTAGTAAAGCAGCTCTGTTTCCACTCAGATCAGCCCTGTTTGAGCGACTAACATGCGTGAGAACTGGGAAGCGAATATGAGCGCATGGCCGGGCGAGTCAGCTCTGGTGAACCGGGGGGTACGGGACCCACCATCGCATGGGCGGGCCTGGCCTTCGGGCTCCCAAACAATCTATCCCGCGGAGTTAACACCTTTTTGGCACGTGAGTTATTAAATGGACAAACGGTTGTCGCGTGTGTCGTCCTATACCCCCAAATTGGCACAGAAATTCTCTTGCCCATTATATATCTCCAATTTCGGTTTATATATTCTAAATAAATATTTACATATATTTTTAAAAAAAAATTTAATATAAATATTATAGATTATGATGAAATATAACTTTCATATTAATAATTTTTTTTTAAAAAATACTTTAATAGGTGTTTGAGGGCTCTAAAATCTTAATAGGTTTAAAAATAATTTTAAAAATTCGTTAAGACGTTAACACTTTGACGTCCCAGAACACCTATTTAATGTATTTTTTGAAAAAAATTTCAATGTTAAAGTTATAGATTTTATCAAAATTTATAATTTTTGTGTTAATTTTTTTAAAAAATATATATATAATATTTATTTACAGTGTGGGGGCAGAAAATTTTTGTCCACCTAATTGAACGTTTAATCACACATTCTATCACTTTTGCGTATATCACTTTTATTTATCTATTTTTTGTCTAAAGGAGGACTTACTTTTATTTTAAGCATGCTACTTATCATACAATTCATGTGATATAGCATGAATTTAATGTATCCGATATATATGGAAGATTGATGAGGACAAGGACGCAAAGGACTCGATTAACACAAGAAGCACTATCAAAGAGGACTCGGAGCGCATTCAAGTTCAGTTGGACCTATTACAAGGGCTCGAGCTAGAAGATTCAAAGAATCACTTCATGGATTTATTCAAGGACTTTGGACCGAGGCAAGCAAGATCAAGCCCAAAGAACATAATCATGTCATGATGATCCAAATCTTGGAGCCTAACTGCGGTTCAAGTTAGAGTTAGGGTACAACTCGGCCAAGAGGATATTTTGAGAAATATTCTCAATTTGATTAAGCTATTTTATAGCCGAAATATCCTCAATTCGGTTAAGAAGACGGCCACATGTGCTTCCCTAGATCTTATTTCCCTAGATTTCCTAGTTTCCAAGATTTTCTAGGTTTCCTATATTTCCTCTTTAAGGAAATTTCGGCCATACCTAATGTAATTAGGAAGTTGATTAGATTTTCCCTAGATTTGATTTTTTCTAGAATTTAGGAAAGATTTCGGCCAAGACTATTAGGGTTAGGGCCGGCCACCATCTTCTACAACTCCTTATGTACTCTATAAATACCCCTTTGGGGCTGCAATGCAAATCAACTTGGTGTGTTCATTGTTGTGAGATTTTAAGAAATCTTTTTGGTTCTTTTAGAACTCTAGGACTTATCGGAGAGATCCGTGGCGTCCACCACCGGACTTATCAATCGAACTTCCCCGTAGTCGATTGTGGCGTCCAAGGCGTATACCGACGGTTCTTGCCTCTCTCTATAGGCAACGGGTCTAGGTGCCGGCGTATTCCGAAGGTTCTTGTCTCCTTATAGGCAAGGGTCGAGGAGCCATCCCACGGGAGTTATCTGTAGAGTTGATTAGTCAAAGTAGGAGTTTAGCCTGATTCTAGAAGTCTTGGGAACCTTCGACAATCAAATCGAAGGATTGGAGCAACAACTGAATCGGAGCAAGTCGAGTTCGAATTCGAGGAGCCCCGAATCGCATCATCTGGTATCAGAGCTCAGAATCTAGATCAGGTGTTTTTTTTAATTTTTTTTTATTTTCTGAAGTTTTGTAGTTCGGCCTTAGTGAAAAAAAAAAAAAAAAAAAAGAAGAAAATTACTGTTCCGTGAACAGTAACCAGCAAAAAAAAAGAAAAAAAAAAAAAAAAAAAAAAGTGACAAAAGGAAAAGAAGGCCGAAATTCGAAGTCAAAAAAAAAAAAAAAAAAAAAAGAAAAAGGTGGAAGAATTTGTTTGTTGTGTATAGGTTGCTCTTAGACCTAACACCGACAAAGGAGTTCTTGAACCTTCGAATTGCTAGCCATCGAAAACTCGAAAACCGAAAGTGTTAGGTTAGAATCTTAGGTTTATCTTTTGGATTGTCACAAAAGATTACCAAGATCTTTTGATTGGGTCCAAGGTGGACGTTAGAGTTTTCTCTCCTTGAATTGTCTTTTAGTTCGATAAGAACCGATAGAGAATTTCTCACGAGTGGAAAGAGGCAGTGCGGTGAGATTATTAGAGGGAAAAAGCCGATTGAGTGCACCACGAGCGAATTGAGCGAAATCCACGTGAGGGAGTGAAGTGAGACCAATTATTTTTTTACTAACTTTTATTGCAGGAAAATGTCTCATAATTCGGACTTACACAACACATTGGAGACACCTGACCCGAAACTAATGATGGAAGCTATAACGGGTCAGATGAGGAGGATGATGGAACGATTGACCCAGTTGGAGGAGGAGCGCGCTGGACCACCTCGACGCGACGCAATCCTACCACACGAAGACGAGAGGGACCTTACCCTAGAAGAACACGGGAAGAAGATCTTGATCTCTATGAAGACGAATTCGATGGAGAATTAGAACACGGTTCGGAAGAAGGCAATAGGAGATATGGGCTGAATCGAGGTTACCGAAACCGAGAAGATAACAATTTAGGAAGCATCAAGATGAAGATACCATCTTTCTCAGGGAAGAACGACCCGAAGCATACTTAGAGTGGGAAAAGAAGATGGAGCTAGTCTTTGATTGCCATCGATATTCTGAACTTAAGAAGGTAAAACTGGCTGCTATAGAGTTTTCTGACTATGCTATTGTATGGTGGGATCAATTGACAGTTAGCAGAAGGAGGAGGAACGGAGAACGGCCCATCGAGACATGGGAGGAGATGAAAACCATAATGCGGAGGAGGTTCGTACCGAGCCACTATTACCGGGGGCTCTACCAGAAATTGCAAGTCTTGAAGCAGGGCAATCGTAGTGTAGAGGACTACTATAAGGAGATGGAGATCACGATGATTCGAGCTAACATTGACGAAGATCGTGAGTCAACTATGGCAAGGTTCTTGAGCGGACTCAACCATGACATTGCAAATGTGGTGGAGTTACAGCACTATGTGGAGTTGGAAGACATGGTACATGTTGCTATCAAGGTGGAGAACCAACTCAAGGACTTATCGGAGAGATCTGTGGCGTCCACCACCGGACTTATCAATCGAACTTTTCCGTAGTCGATTGTGGCGTCCAAGGCATATACCGACGGTTCTTGCCTCTCTCTCTAGGCAACGGGTCTAGGTGCCGGCGTATTCCGAAAGTTCTTGTCTCCTTATAGGCAAGGGTCAAGGAGCCATCCCACGGGAGTTATCTGTAGAGTTGATTGGTCAGAGTAGGAGTTTAGCCTGATTCTAGAAGTCTTGGGAACCTTCGAAAATCAAATCGAAGGATTGGAGCAACAACTGAATCGGAGCAAGTCGAGTTCGAATTCGAGGAGCCCCGAATCGTATCAAAGATGACATTTGATAAGCCAGTAGAGAAGCTATACAATTAATTTACTACCCCTACTATTTCTATTACTTCTATTACTTTCACTATTTTCATTACTTCCATCATCACAAAGTCTGTGTGGGATTCTTATAAATAATGGTTTTTACTACTAGTTGATGGAGGCTGAGAGCAAGCAAGAAATCAGGAATTCTTGTAATCAAACCGAGGTTTTGTAACCTTAGTCTATAGAACGAAGTGAGGAAAAATTATACATTTTACTTCGGTTAATATCGAGAGTTTTCACGTAAAATTTATGTATTCTATATGAATGTTTATGCAGTCCTCTTAGCCATCTCTATATTCTATCTCTAGTTATAGTGGTTATACTCTGATCAAATGGCTCAAAATAACCCAATAATAGAAATGAGACGTTATTGCAGATAACAAAAGAAAAGTAAGATACAGCAACGCCAAGAATGGGGTTGATTTGGATTTTTCCAAAAACTTAATAAATATGGCAATTTGGCACAAAATTTTTTTTGCACAAATGCAAATAAGATATTTAATTAAACTATGCACGCATTTAGTGATAAATTAAAAATAAATATAAAGTAAGAAATACATCACGATATTTATAGTGGCTCGGTTAAATTCGGCTTACGTCCTTTCTTTTACTTTTTTCCCAAGTGTTTTCAACTAACCACTAGTCTAACACCCTAATTTTTCTAAAAATTGAAAGACCAAATTTATTACGTCACCTCTCTGAGTTTTCCGAAAAACACAAAAGTATCCAAGTCAAAAATCTATATCAAAAAATAGAAATAAAGTCAACCTATAAATACGGAGTCAAGCATGATTTATAGATAATAAAACTTGAATCTACAATGTTCGAGCTAGATCTCAATAAAAAGATGCATTTTCCAGAACTATCGAGCGACCGGATACCAAAATCGATCGACCAAAATTCGAAATTGAACAGATCCAGCCCTCTGGTTACAGTATTGGTGGACCGAATCTCAATATAGGTCGACCGAGTCAAACTCGGAAACTAGGGCTATTACAATCGGTCGTCCTAAATTACAGAATAACCATATTACAGATAGTACGGTCGATCGATTTTCTAAGAAAACTCAAAATACAAGGCACTTAAGAGATCGATCAACCGGACTACGATTTTGGTCAACCGATACCTATATAAAATCACAATCTTCTAACACACAAAAATCCCATTTTGACGAGTATAAACCTCAATACAAAGTTCTGATACACCAAGATATGACCAAATTCATATGAAATTACAATTTTCGTAGGCTTCAATTATAAAAAGGCATCCAAAACACCATCAAATATTTGCAAATCCATAATTCACACCTTAAGTTATCTAACTCAAAGTAAATTGTGGAGAATTCACTTCCAAGCACCCCAGCGTATTTAAAAAGACTCAAAACACCTAATTTTGGGTTCCAAAACAAAAATAGCTCAATATTTCTTAAATTTGCTGATAGGGTTCTCAAATACCAAAAATATACAAGACTAAACATAGTTCTTAAAATCAGCTTCCAAATATCTCTAAAGGTTCCAAATCAACAATCCAATTTGTTGCATGTTTGTTCATGGTTACATAACATACAAGCATAAATTATACAAGGCGTGCAATTCATTTTATTTTCATGCTCTATGCGTAACCAAATTTTAATCACGACACTCATTGGTATATCCGTGACACTTGGATGGATCCAGATTAATGAAACGTGAGTGGGCAGGTCAAAGATAAGCAAAATATAAACCTGAAGGGCGCGCCTTCTAACCCATTACGTGCCCCTTAATCTTTATTACTTGATGAGAAATGAACTTCTTCTATTTTATGTAGCATGAAAGCACCGAGAACGAGTCAAAGAAATAAGAATGATCAAAGGTGCTTACAAATATACCGTGAAGAGGAAGTCTATTCAGATGAAGTCGGGGTTAAATTATAAGCATGTGCCCGCAATTAACTTAAGTAATGAATGTTCATGAAAGCATGTTGTCATATAGATTATCACATGAATTCAACAGCATGCATATAGTTCAATAAGTTGCTCATAAGCATGTCAAATATTCGACCGCTTATGCATGATCTCAATTCGTACATATTAGTTCATAATTCTCATAATGGGATGGGGCAAATAACTCATACAAGCGTAATTTTCAACCACAACCAAGGAGAGACTTTCGGGTTCATATATATATATATACTCGACCCCGCTTGACCGATCAGGAATGACGGAACCTACCTAGTGATAAGTTGTCCTATCCGTGACAAGCTGACCTATCCCTGCAAGGAAGCGTCGGGCCTGATCCCTTATAGGTGTGAGTGCTGATTCCATACGGACGATCAAATGGAAAAATAAATAAAATTTGTGATTATTTTTTAAATAATTATTAAATATAAAAATTATAGATTTTAATTTTAATATATATATATATATATATATATATATATATATATATATATATATATATATATATATATATATATATATCCTGCAAGGAAGCGTCTTGCCTATCCCCTTATAGGTGTGAGTGTTGATCCCATAAGCACGAATGTATGGGAAAAATAATTAAAAAAATTTATGATTTTTTTTTTAAAAATTAATATTAAAATTTTTAATTTTGATGAGATTTATAATTTTTATATCGAAAAATCTTTTCTAAAAATGCTTCTAATTAAGAGTTTTGGGACCCCAAAGTTTAATAAGTTTGAAGCAGATTTTAAAACTATTTGAAACTCGCTTAAAATCATTTAAAATTTTAGAGTCCCAAATTATCTATTTAGAAATATTTTTTTAAAGAAAATTTCAATATAAAAATTGTAGATTTCATCAAAATTTATAATTCATGTTAAAAGTTTTTTTAAAAAAATAATCACAATTCTTTTTAAAAAAACACATACTCTCGTGCGTGAATGAAAATCATCTGCACCTGAATTTCCATGCACCGCTCGGTGCACCGATACTTAAAATAAAATTACATATATCTTCTGAAATAAATTTCAACATAAAAGTTATAGAATTTGATAAAATATATAATTTTTATGTTTAACCGTTTTTCAAATTTTTTTTATGATATAGGTGCTCTAAGGTTCCAAAATCAACGGATTTAACGGATGTAAAAACTTTTTTTAACCCGTTAAAATTTGAGAGTCTCATAATATTTATGTAGAGTTTTTTTTTTTTTAAATTATTAAATAAAAAATTATTAACTTCATTAAAATTTACAATTTTTATATTGAATTTTTTTTAAAAAAAAATTATATATAGTTATTATTTTAAATATTCATGTATAATATGGTTTATACAACCGGGATGCAGAGGATTTTCATCTCTCGTGCGTATGGTAATTTCATATGCACGAGCAGGGACGGACCCAGCTTATCAGCAGGGGTGTCAAGCGACACGCCTGCTCTGGATAGTAATTGAATATATAATACAATACATACAGATGAATATAGGCAAAATACCTTTTTTAGTCCCTGAACTTTAAATAAATGTGCTTCTATAACCCTGAACTTCAAACTATACTCGCGCTAACCCTGAACTACGAAAAAACGCCCATAATAACATTGCCGTCAGTGTTTCCGTCCATCACCGTTAATTCGTTGACGTGACAGTTTTTAAATTATTTTTTAATCAATTTTTAATTTTTTTAACTTTGTGGATGAACAAATATGTCTTTATATATATTTATTTTTAATTTTTTTAACTTTGTGGAGGAAAAAATATGCCTTTATATGTATTAAAATTAATAAAAAAAATAATTTAAAGTCTGCCACATCAGCGAATTAACGGCGGCGGACGGAAAAACTGACGGCAAGGTTATCGTGGGCGTTTTTTCGTAGTTCAGGGTTATCGCGAGTACAGTTTAAAGTTCAGGGTTATAGAGGCACATTTGTTTAAAGTTCGGGGGCTAAAAAAGGTATTATGCCATGAATATACAAATGAAAGACACAAATCAAACTTTGCCCTTGCCGCAGCGGTGGTGAGATTGATGGATTTCCTTGAGACGCGGATTCGAATCCCACATGATGCGAGTTACCTTTTTTTTTTTTTTTTTTTTTTTGGGGATAATTTTTTTTTAAAGTACCGAAGCACCAATTTAGAAAATTTATTTTGGAAAAATTTTAAATAATTGTAAATTCTCTTAAAATCTATAATTTTTTTTTTAAAAAAATTCTTCTAACTAAATATTTAGATATCAAAAATATTAAAAAAAGCTAAAAGAAGAAATAAAAAAAAATCTAGAGATCGAAATGGAAAAAGCTATTAAAGTAGTGGTTGTCTGAAAAAAAAAGTATTTTCTTTTTCGTTCACTTTTTATGCGCCGAATCCAACAGTCGATTAAACCTAATTATTTAATCCTCCCATTGTTCCACACAATATCGCCATTAGAGTGCCACATGACGCACACACATGATTTTCTCTGATTATTTTTTTTTTGAAAAATTAATTTTAAATTTCATCATATTTTGAGTAAGTTTTGGTTATTTAAATTATATTATTTATTGTTCTAAAATTAAGTAGTTTGATATTTTTTTACTTGTAACGTATTTGTGTGAATTTTTTTTTTCGCTTATAAATATCTACATATATTATATTAAATTTTGACACCCCTGCTTAAAATTTTTGGGTCCGTCACTGTGCACGAGCGTATCAATTTCGTATAGGTGTAGGCACCTAAAAGTGCCTTCGTGATTTTTCTCATCAGAAGGTTAGACGGCCCTCCCAGCCAACATGCTTGCTACATGTGCAATACGTATTCTGAGCGAACAGGCACTATAAAACTACCAAGTCAATGGAGCTGTGCGGCTGGGAAATTTCACATAACAAATTCTCATTTATAAATATTTAAAAATTCTTTTAGATATAACTCTTTTAGATTCTTTTATTTTTTACAAAAAGTGAGTATACACCAATTAGCATGAACATATTTTTTTACAAACGCCTTTTTCTCTTTAAAAACAGAAATTTTAAATGCGCTTGAGACGTGGTTGGGGTGGTAAACATGTATTTTTGGTTCTACCACGTGTCCAGCGCGCTAATGAAGTACTGCTACGTTTCCTTGTGCCTTCCCAAGCTAGAAGCATCTACGCTATTTTTCTTTTTGCCTTTTTCTTGCACTCGTGTTACCTTTATATTCACCCTTCAATCCCCAGCCATCTCCATTCTGTTTCACCCCCTACTGTGTTGAATAAGCTAAAACAAGCAGAGAGAGAGAGAGAGAGAGAGAGAGAGAGAGAGAGAGAGAGGATGGACACGAAAGAGGGGCTTCAGACGGTGGCGGCCAAGGCGCCTGTCACGGCGGAGCGTCCGGTGCCCACCGACCTCGATGATAGCATTTCCAAACCTTGTAAGTACTGCTCTAAATATATATTTTATAAACAGTGTCGCTTTCTTTCGAATTATTCTTATTTGTTGCCTGTAACAATAGTCTGCAACTGGACCAAAGGCTTAGTATAAGTAGTTAAAGGCAAAAGGAACATGTTTGTAATCCCTTCCCTTTCAAAAATTCATTCGATTGTTTGCAAGGCATAGTCGATAGAATCTGTTTTTGTAGTTGCTGCATGCAATAAATAAGGAGACATTGGATAAGTTTTTCAGACGTGCTAGCAAGAATTTGGTTATAGTTATACGCGTTGGCTTTGAAAATTTTGGTACGACGAATCTCGAACAATCTCTGATTAATTGATCCTTCTTGTCATCTGGAAAGGTTGTGCAAATGACTCGAAAAACATAATTTTGAGATATCTAACATACCTACAGGAGCAAATTTATTTGAACCCATACTAAGCCGAAATGAAAATACAGTGTGGTGGGTTATTTTTTTTTTTCTTTTTTCTTTTTTCTATTTTTTTTTTTTTTTTTTTGAGAACGTTTGGTTATTTTGATGGGTTAAAAACATAAATTCGGAGAACTTTATAGCATTTGCCGCATCTAAAATCTAGTAATACTTGCATTGAGCCAATTCATTTGTGATTGCATATGAAGACTCGAACCTTTATTGACCCTTAGATGATGTGCTTTTTAAATTATGTTGCCTCGAAGAGTTCCGAGTTGCTTTTGCTGAGGTGCCTACTATAACAGAGTCCTCGAACCTTTATTGAACCTTAGATGATGTGCTTTTAAATTATGTTGCCTCGAAGAGTTCGAGTTGCTTGTGCTGAGGTGCTTACTTTAACAGAGTCCTTACCTTATAGTTCGGTCAGAATTACTCCCCGCATTATCAGTCTATTTTTTGGATATGGTAATGCTCACATGCAACCCCTTCTCGTGCGATGGGTCTTGCCTCGTGGGCGGCCATGTGGATTGTACCTCCTAGGTAGAACCAAGTTTCTGCGGTGTGCCGGCAGCGTCACCGGGTAGTACTAGGGCCTCATAAAAAAAAAGTTCAGTTAGAATTGCCATTTTTCATGTCCATATAGAGAACACCTGATTAGCATAACTTAGTGTAGATTAGAAATATTGGTTCATCTACTTCACCCATTTGGAGAGAGTATGATGTTACCCAAGCACACTTCGCTGGAGCAAACCATCTCCACCATTTGTTTGGGGATAATGATCGAAGTGCGTTGGAGTTGATATATATGAGGCCCAAAAGTAGTAATTATAAATGAAAAAAGGGTGGAGATAGTTTGGTTCACAACTAACAATGAGCTTAGACTATAATTTAAGGCAGTGTAATTCTAGTTTACCTATATATATATAGCAAATTGCATTCTTCGTCTTAGGTCACCTCCTATGTTTCTTTTAGGGCATATAGTAAATTGACATTCAAGGCGCCCTTTATATCATGGTAGTGTGTACCCAAAGTAGATTAACATTCACGTACTTTTCCAGATATGGCGAGAGCTCTAGCTGCAGTTGACAGGTACCACCCTGAGGGAACAAAGGACCACAATCCAGATAACATGAGTGTGTTGCAACAACATGTTGCTTTTTTTGATCGTAATGGTGATGGCATTGTTTATCCATGGGAAACTTATGCAGGTACATGTTTCTTTGCTTCTCTTTTGAAATTAAAATAGGTAGTTTGGCACAAATAACTTGTGTAATTTAAATCTCAAAGAATTTTTTTTTTTCCTTTTTTGGCTATGTTTGTACTTCCCCTCAAATATTGCCATTTGATCGAAGATGATTTCGGCCGATATAAAAAGGAGTGTTTGAAGGAAGAGGTGGCTAGAAAGAGCGCAAGCAATCACACAGAATAAATAACATCTTTACATGAAAATCTTCGGCTCGGGCCGGGGTAAAATTGTTGGTCGTACATGACTAGCGAGAGAATAATGCACCAAGTAGAAAAGCGGTATGAGATACAACGCTACCTCACAATCTCTCTTTAACTTAATTGGCTCGAGGATCGACGTTTCGCAGAGCCTTAGTTTTCCTCTAAAGTTCTCTATAGCTATGTCTGAATTTCTCTGTCTGTCTGTATATGAAAATCGGCAGTTTTCACCTTCCACCTTCGAGGTCATACCCAGAATTAACAGGAGGCGTTGGACTAGACGTCAAAAATCGTCTGGCTCTTACCTCACACCTCCGAGGTCATCCTCAGAGTTAATAGGAGGCGTTGGTCTTTACTTGGAAAATTTCTAGGCTTATATCACTCACACCGAGGTTATCCAGGCATACTGGATCGACCCTTGGAGTCCCGATGGCTCGCCCTTGCCTCGACTCTACCCATGCCGGCTCGTCTTTGCTTTGCGGCCTCGGCTCTACTCTTGCCTCGGCAGCCTCGACTCTTTTTACCTTGGCTAACCGTAGTCAGCCGACTCAGCCCTCTGTTCCTGCTCGGCTTTATCCCCGCCGCTTGTCTTGGCCTTATGGTCTTAGCTCTGCCTATTGAGCTCAAGTATAAATATGGTGGTACTTATGGATAAAAGATTCGACTACCCTTCACCGATTACTTAGATTAAAAAAAGAAAAAGAACAATCGCACTGACCGAATTGGTCCAGCGTGCCTAGCAGACGAGACGGCAGGAATGACCTTTCCTGCCATCTCTGTGCCTGATCCCCACAGATCCGGCACCGTAAACCTTAAAACATTTAACATATTACTCGAACTTTTTTGCAGTTACATAAACATTTAACATATTACTTGAGCTTACTAGAGGTTATTTCTCAGTTACATAAACATTTAACATATTACTCGGAACTTTTTTGCAGGTTCAAGAGCACTGGGGTACAACCCCTTCATATCATTTCTCTTGGCTATTTCTGTGAATGTATTTTTGAGCTATGCAACTCTGCCTGTAAGTTCGTTGATGTCTTGATGTCTTTACCGGCCATTGTCAGTGCTTGCATTTATCGTAGATTTCTGTATTTAAATAAATATATTGTTTATTCCGTGACAGCACTGGCTACCATCTCCTTTATTTCCCATCTATATCTGCAACATTCACAAAGGCAAGCACGGCAGTGACTCCCGCACCTATGATACCGAGGGCAGGTACATATACACATGAACCTTTCAACTAATCATTACGTATTAATCCTAAAAAGTACGATATTAAATTAATCTTCTTTTGATCCTAGATTCGAACCTACGAGCTTCGAGAACATTTTTAGCAAATATGCACACACAGTCCCAGACAAGCTCAGTTTGAGAGACATTTGGAGGATGACTGAAGGCAACCGGAAGGCATGGGACTTCGTCGGCTGGTAGGTTCACTATCAAATATCAAACCACTCAATAGTCTCATACCTAGGTTAAATATCAAATATCAAATATCAAAACACTAGAAGATGCTTGAAAGGTGAACTAGAGATCGACGGTAACTGGAATCCTGGATTAAATTTGGAATGCTGCTTCTTTCATCAATAATCAGCCAAAACGAGTTCTATGCATGTTTTAGATTTAAAACAACTATTTATTCTACGTTTATTATGGATGGATACCAACACAAATTGTGAATCAGGATAGGAGCAAAAGGGGAGTGGTTCCTCCTCTATATTTTGGCCAAGGATGACGACGGTTACTTATCGAGGGAAGCAATCAGGCGGTGCTTCGACGGAAGCTTGTTCGAGTACATCGAAAAACAGAGGATCACTGCACACATGAAGAAATGTTAGCTTCATTTGAATCGATTTCATTCGGGACTTTTTGATATGCTATGTTTGTGTTTTAATAGCTTCTGGAAACTAGCTTCTTAGCTGATCTAGCATATATACTTCTATAACAATGTCAAGTAGCTCATACCTCATGATATCACATTCACGATAATATATATGTATTTTGCTTTTTCTTTCCTAGTTCTTTCTCCAAAAAAAAAGGAATAATTCCATATCTGCTCTCAATTTGTATATCACTATAACTAAATTTGTGTATTTTTTTTTATATTATTAAATAAAAAAGATACTGGATATGTATATATATATATAGATTTACAAATGGATCATAATAGATGCCAACATCTACAAAAGAAAGTGCAACCTTCTCAAAGAATTACTACAGAAGTAACAATATATACCAAAAAGATCCAAGAATACAACTCAGAAGCATATAAAGCAAAGCTGAATCTTAACCTCTCGCATGAGATGTGCACATAAAGTGAGACAGTGAGAAAACTGTGATTTGTATGTAATCAATCAATCAAGGTTAGAATTTGCAAGAAGGTTAAAAGACAAAAACTTGGATACGAAAAATGCGGTTGTAATAGTTTGATCCTTTAAGATCGATAAAGATAATTGTAACTGTTAAAAAATATAAATAATTAATTAACAAGTGGCGAACCGACAAAGTAGGCCAAATAAAGAGTTAGAGAGAACAGATGATATAATCTTATCTAATTTGACCTTTATGAGGACTTAATTACCGTTCAAGCTAAGTGATACAATATTTAAAGAGCTAAGTGGTTTTATTTTGTCATTGTTTTGTTCTTTTGGTGCTCTTTTTTCTCTCGTTCCTTGTTCTTGGACTTCTTATTACTTGTTGTGTTAGTAGTTAGAATTGTACTTTACGAATTTGTCAGTGATGTGTATATGTGCTTAGGTAACATTTTTTTTCATGTGGAGAATCATTAGATTCAGGAGATATATATATATATATATATATATATATATATTATTATATATATATATATATATATGTTTTTTTCAGTTCGATCTGAGAATAGCTCTCCATAAGGTGAGTTGTGGACCGTTGGATCGAATATCTTGATAATGATCAACGGTCCGGATTCCAACTTCTAAGATATAATCTAGACCGTTGATCAAGATATAATATGGACCGTTGATTATGATAGAGATGTTCGATTAAACAGTCCACGACTTACCTTACAGAGGACTATTCTCAATCGAGCTGAGAATAGTCCCTCTAATATATATATATATATATATATATATATATATATATATATATATACACACACATCTCAACACTTGTGGGAAATGAATATTCTAATGACCAGCCTCTGTGTAAATGAACAACTTGGTTAAGTCTTTCATTCCATATGTCAATATATCTCGTGTGGCAAGTATCCCAATGCGACGTAGTAGTAATATTATACTTATGTAATTCTAAATATGTAGTTATTGCCTCAGGAACATCTTGAGACAAATTTAAGTTGACGTAAGACATGTTCCGGTGCGTACCACTCAACAACAGAAAAATATAAGGAGCACTTTCGCTAGCCAAACATTTAGCTCTTGTGCAACAGTTAGGAAAGTGAGCTAATATTTTCAGTATATGGAGTCCATACCATCTACAATACAAAAAATACCACAATAAGATACTAGCAATCAAAGAAAAATTAAAAGAAAAATTAGCGTACATATTCTTCTTGTATAGAGTCCCGCTCAAAACAAAAAGTTTTCAAGACATAAATTATTTGCTAACCTTGTTAGATCACCTTGTGACCACTTATATATAAATATGATATATAACATCAAAATACTAACAATTAAATTGTTAAAATAAGAATATACTACCGTAGAAGATTATACCGGTATGTTAGAGGTAAAAGATGCCAATCTCCATTCGTTGGAATGCTGATGGTCTCCGGTGCAGTAAATGTAATATGTTCGTAAGCCCAGTAATACAAAAGGATCGTACATCCGTCCATATGTGTGGCCCCTTGACTGACACTACATAAATTTTTGAACAACCAGGTAAATGCCACGCTACCCCATCTACAAATGGGAATATATCAATATCTTTCAAGAGCAATAAAGTAGACTAATAAACACATGCGCCAGAAGAATCAGTGGATAAAGTGCCAAACACCGACATAAAAAAACATATGTTTTGGCATATTGCATCAAGATAACATCATCTGCTCTGTCGGGAATAACAACGAACTCTTCCAAAAGTCACTTATACCTAATCCAACTACCTTTAATCTTATTAGGGAGGAGGTACCTGACCAAGTACCTTTACAAAAATATCCTAGAAAAAATGATAAGCAGTAGTGCAGGTCACCGGCTTTCCATCTACTTGTAAGTCCAACAACACCTCCACATTCTACAATGTAACGGTAAACTCACCAACAGGAAGAAATGTATGCGTCTTTTGACGCCATCTCTTTAAAAAATGTTGTAATTAAGGTTGCATGTATGAAAAGTAGACCTGACAAACTAGACGATCATCTAGCTGTGCACTATCATGTAATAGTGCTCACCTTGTCACCAACAGGAAGAAATGTATGCGTCTCTTGACGCCATTTCTTTCACATGTCATATGTAAATCCGAGGGTACCCGTCCATTTTACTAATATTTTATGGGTACATGCGAGTTATTCGCGCTTTAAGAATTTTTTTTTTTTCCTAAAATTGGACCTGTATCCATCCGGGTACTGGTAAGGTGTTCGATCATGTAAATAAAATTGTGACAGATATTAGCACATTATAATAACAATAGTATGAGAAAAATAATAAATATATTGCAGAAAAAATAAAGGTCCAAGTACCTATAACATTAGAAATACTGCAATTATAACACAAATTCAATCATACAATATATTTAACTAAATACAAATAATACACACATCTACCATGTAACCATAAATTATTGTCGCTGTCTTGTTGGATAATGTTTGGATTTGTGCACTGTTGTTGGCAATGCCTGCACCAAGTATATTTGTTTTTAAAGTAATTTCTTAAAAATTTAAAAATTTTAATTATTAAAAAAAATATATATTTGTTTTAAAAATTAAATATATCAAATATAAATAATAAAGTAGTATTATAAATAAATTATTTTAATACTCTTATTTCTGATACAAATTTTACGCATCATGTAATACTTTAAAACTATTTAAGATTATGATCTTACCTTTATTTAGTTAAAATTTTATTAAAAAAATATATCTAATATATTTTTAATTGGTTCGATATAATAATAAAACTTGTAAATTTATCGCTGATAATGTGCGCCGCTTAAGGCAAAATTTCTTCCTCTGGATTTTTAAGAGGAAAAAAGAACGCTCAACACATGGCTGGCGATATTCATCAGCAGGTGTCATTGCGATTCTCGCGTGTCTTCCCCACTGGAAAGACTCGCTTCCTTTGCGTTGTCCTTTTCGCTTGGCAGAAGCATCTACAGTAATCTTTGGCTTCACTCTCCGCACCCAACTTTATATCCACTGTTATATATAGTTCTCCTACGCCTCGCAGTAACCTAAACACTTGCTAATATCCACAGAGAAGAGAAAAAGAAAGATGACGGACGCGAAGACGGGGCAGTGGACGGTGGCTCCCAAGGCACCTGTCACGGCGGAGCGGCCGGTGGCGAGCGATCTCGAGCGCAGCATTTCAAAGCCTTGTATGGGAAAAATAGTTTACTGCACTACGTTTTTTTCCTAAATCATTTCTGGTATTTGTTCGTTGCATGTAACTATTATTTGGGACGTTGCATGTAACTGTTCCTTGAGATTCAATAGGAGGAGAAACGATTAAGGAACATGGAGATTGATTTGATTGATAACCATGTCATGATCGTGGACTTGGAAGTGTCATCTTGTTCACCAATTTGAAGTTTTGAGTTTACTGTCTTCCTCCTCTATTTCTGTTCGGCGCATTTAGGGAAGCAAGATTCACATTATAACTAACTTTTGCAGACATGGCCAGAGCTCTAGCAGCGCCTGATAGATACCACCCCGAGGGCACAACCGACCATGACCATGATCACTTGAGTGTGATGCAACAGCATGTTGCATTTTTCGATCGAAACGGTGATGGCATTATATATCCGTGGGAAACTTATGCAGGTAAACTTAGATTGTAGTAAATTTGCTTGCTGTTTTGCAAAGGGAACCATTCATATGCGAATTGATTGTCGTTATAGTTTGACAAAAAAATGATTTTACTGTTCAAACATTGATCAAATGAGGACTCGAGTGAAGGACTTCTGATGTTTCATTTGTTTTAGACTTTGTAGGGCTTCATCAGCGAAATTTCGCCTGTAATTTCGTTTCTTACTTGTATCATTTTATACTCTTAATGTACGTTTGCGGACTTTTACAGGAAAGATATAAGAAATTTATCTTATCAGAAGTTTTAAAATAAACATCAGAATGTTTCCTCAAAAAAAATAAATAAAGAAGTTTTAGGGAATGGAATAGGCCCCTCCTTCCTAATCCTATAACAATGTGATAGATCAACAAATTTGTTTTTTGTTTTGTTATATAAATATCTGTGGCATTACTTCCATTTATTTCAGGATCCAGGGCGCTGGGTTTCAATCCACTATTTTCCTTATTCATAACTGTTCTTGTGAATGGAACTTTTAGTTATGCAACTCTGCCAGTAAGTTTATTTCTCTCTTGATATCTTAATTAATGATGCATCCATTTATTGTAAGCTTAATTTGGCAGCATTGGTTGCCGTCTCCTTTGTTTCCCATCTATATTCACAACATTCACAAGGCCAAGCACGGCAGCGACTCGCACATCTATGATACTGAGGGCAGGTGCTGAGTTAGCCTCTTAAATAAATCATTCGCTCTTCGTTTTTTAAGGTTACGATCTTAATGTGAATCTTCCTGCTATCTTAATTAGATTCCAACCTGCAAGCTTCGAGAATATCTTCAGCAAGTTTGCTCACACAGTGCCGGACAAACTAAGTTTTGGAGACGTTTGGCGGATGACTGAAGGCAACCGGGAGGCGTGGGACTTCTATGGCTGGTGAGTGTTCCTCTATACATTCATTATCCCTTGTTATTGAGCCCAAACGCAAATTTCATCGCTCCATCGGAGCGGAATCCACCTCTACATTCCATTTCAACACAATTAGTGAGCATAACTTCTTGTATACGTGTGCTGTGAATTATATATATATATATATATATATATATATATATATATTATATATATATATATATATATATATATCATTACATTGTAGTTTATATACTATACAAAATTATAAAGTCATCTATTTTTTTTTCTCTCTATTATATCATTTATATAATTTTTCATATATTTATTGTAAATTTGTGTTTCTAAATTTTTTTAATCAGAAAAATATGATAGTTGATCGGTATAATTGAAATATCAAAAATAGTTTTTATTATAAATTAAAAATGTTATAAATTTTACTAATAATAAAATTCAAAAATAAATTTTAATTATTCTAGACACATGCATCGCTGGAGTGTAATCCACTAGTAATTTCTAGAATGGCCTTAGTAGTGTCTTATATTATAATATAATTATTTAATAGTTAAAGTAAATTTAAATTATATATGATGGTTATCATAAATATTACAACTCATATCTTATAGCAAGTTATAGAAGTGCCTATTTTTTTCTTCCCTGTACCTTTGATTTTCAGATTAGATTTTTACTATTTGTCGTTTTGTGTTTCGTGTTCTTTTCAGAAAAATATAATATATAATACATTTGTAGAATTGACATATATTATAAACAAAAAAAATTATAGATTTTATTAATTATAAATTTTTAAAGAATTTTAAATTATTTTTAGTACACATATTGCGGATGTGTTATTCACTATATATATATATATATATATATATATATATATATATATATATATGGGACATTATTTTCAGGTCGAGCGGATGATTAGATCCGTAAGGCCGCATCAGCGACCATTGCAACGGTACAAATCTTATTTTCTAAATTATGATTTGTATTGTTAAGCATGATAATCTTAGATTGTTAATCTCGATAAAAAGCCACGACGATTTTAGAGGTCTTTTTTTTTTTTTTTTTTTGAGATGACGACGAAACCTATTTAGTCCTAATATTGCACTACCTGAGAGCCGGACCATATTCTAACCTACAGGTATCGAATCATTTTGGTCCGACCTGCGATGAGGTAGTAAAATTTTGATGTGGCATCCTCCTCCAGACCACATAGTGGAGTACCCATTTAGAGCCCGCCATCTTTGTACAAACGCCAGAAAATATAGCGCTCGCATTTATCTCACAGCCATCTGGAAAAGGCCTGGACGAGTGCACCTCCGGAGGTTCGCATCCGGACGCTCACTTTATGAGGGAGCGCTCCGGCCATCTCACCTAAGGGCGGAGGGCAATTTTAGAGGTCTTATCGTTAGTTCGATCTGATAATAATAATGTCTCTACATTTTTAGACAAACGAACATTCTGTGGCTGACCACCTAGCTATGTTGGCCCACAAATATTTTTTAGTTTGTCATCTGCAGATTTGGAGATATAAGTTCCGTCTCCAAAATGTAGATTCTTTAGAAATCACTTATTTTCCGAAGTAATTTTATGAAAATTGGCGTATTCTTTTTCCTAACTAAAAAAATTCAGATAGGCTAGTTGTTACCTACCATCTGAAATTTTGGTTCCTTTTAAAGGTTTAAACAAAAATTTTGATATTATCGTATGATGCAACATTAATGGTCCAGGATAGCGACGAAATTGGAGTGGATCGTTCTTTATATACTGGCGAGGGATGAGGAGGGTTTCTTATCGAGGGAAGCCATCAGGCGCTGCTTTGACGGGAGCTTGTTTGAGTACATCGAAGAGCAGAGGGAAGTGCATAAGAAGCAGTATTAGCTTCATGGTTCCTTCGAAGACTGGTTTAGCAGGCAATTTCAGTATTAGCTTCAAGTTGTAGTTTTTAACTGCTTAATATATATTCTGTCTCTATGTTGTCACAATCTCCATCTGTAATAGCTATAGAAATTTCAGTAAGTTTATATGTGCTATATTGATATATGCAAGTTCATGCTAAGTTCGTTGATGCGAATAATAGTATTTGTACTAATTTTGCACCCGTACGATGTACAATTTGAAGTCATATATATAATCATATATAATAATAAAAGTACTGTAATTTTTTTTTTTTAACTTTATACAAATTTTATTAAAATATTAGATTTTATTCGTAACATGTTATTAGAATAAGAAAAATGTCAAATGTAATATATAAAATTATTTGAGATTTGATTTTAAATAGTTATGTATATGATTAAAAGTTTTTACATATTTTAAAGTTTTATTACATAATAAATAATATATAATATAATTATTTTTATACTAATTTTAATATATGTATTTTATAAATATTTTTTTAATTAAGTATTTATTTGTATATTAGATCTTTTATATTTTTCAAATAAATTATATGATTTTATAAATTTCTATCAATTAATATAAATATCACATGGTACATAAAAAATTATTCAAAAAATAATTTTTATCACCTAGTTTAATATATATGAATATAGATTCGGTGTAAAAAGTCTCTCTCTGGCTCTAACGATTAGTAGCTGGTGCTGAAATTATTGGAACTGTTAGCATGTATATTATCTTAGCTAGTGAACACTGGATTCTGCAACTTTACATGATGCAAAACCGTCTTAAAAAGTTTGGGAAAAGCGAACCACCACTGTTTACTTAGTGGACCCGTATTGTTGAGTTTGGCACAGGGAGATGATTTATGTAAAATGTAAAATCTTCATTGATCTGTTGGGTTGTCTTGTTAATTGTATGTAATTGTGGCCTACAGCGATTTCATCTATAAATCTGGACAAAAAAAATCAAAGTATTGCATAACCGGTTGGAGGATGTCTCATAAAGTATTACCATCCGAGTTCGAGTTCGTATATGATGAAATCCTCTGTAGAATTTTTCGAGAAAAATTTTTATATTCGTGGTAGAAGTTTCCATTCAGAAAGGTATGTACTCGAATTTCAGAGCATCGGTAAGAGCTGAGCTTGTGAGTTTTTCACGAGTTTGAGTTCTCATGAGAGCGTGCGTTCGTATTACAGGTTTCACTATAATAATTTTAAAAAAAAAGATACTAGCACTACAGAGCCGAGTGCGGTAAGTTTAACATATTGGAGGATACCTCAGAAAATATTACCATCTGAGTTCGAGTTTGTATGGGATGAAATTCTTTGTAGAATTTTTCGAGAAATATTTTCTATATTTCGTGGCAAGGATTTCTATTCATGAAAGTTCTGTACTTAAATTTTAAAGTATCGGTTGGAATTGAGTTTGGGAGTTTTTCACGAATTTGAATTCTAATGAGAGTGTACATTCGTACTACAGATTTCACTATAATAATCTTAAAAAAAAAAAAAAAAGATACTAGCACTACGGATATGCATCGCGCTGATAATACCATTCTATGTTGATCACATCTAAATTTATCATTACCTGTAATGCATTTTTTTTTTTTTTAACCATACGGATTAGTGAAGTTTTCTGTGGTGCAGTGGGTGCCATTAGCAGCAATTACAATACATGTGAATGTTGTATGTTCCGAACCAAATAGTCACACATCAAAGTTGGAAATGGAATGCAAATTTTTATGATTTCATGAAAATCGTATAACCCTATTTTAAATCATATTCTAGATACATGTACAGAGAGGACCGTTATAAATTTTATATCTATGAAATTTGATGAAGTCGATTCACATGCAAGAAAATATATGATAAAAATAACATCAAAGAAGACACAAGATTTACGAGGTTAAGCCAAAGCCTACGTCTACGGAAGAGCGAGAGAGGAAGTTTCATTATAGGAAAAGAATACAAAAAGATCTGATCCTTACAGCTCTGTTATAAGAGTATTTATAGAGAGAAAGATCATAAATACATAATAAATACGAAATCTGAACAGATTCTTGTAATGGTTATGTTCGAACACGTTATTGTAACGCTCGAGTCCGAACAGTCCTATTAATTGTGTATCTGATCAAGACGCTGCTAACGGTTGACATAATATCGATATCTTGAATAGCGAGATTAATGCTGGTGCTTTTATGGTATAAAAAAAATGTTAATTTCTGACCACATCAAAATTTAATTTCTTGCAAGATATATCTTCCAATATTTGGGAGGCTACGTAAGTTGGGAGGCTACAACTAATGTAGTCACCTGTGCATCCCAATATGTTATATTGATAGATATTGGGTTATAGAGAAATGTATAATATGATTGGCAATTGAACATGGATAAAATGCTAATAATCTTTCTACATTAATACATGATCTTGGTAATTTTGGTTTTGTTGTAAAAATTATGTAAATCCAATTTGATAATTCTAGTAATAACACATATGATGCCTTATTTCTAAATTGAGAAATGTGTCCTCTTTTAGATAGGAAGCTTTCCCACACTATTATGCATATGTTACTATTGAATTTATTTATACAATATAGACTGATTGGAGTGCTCTGCATAATGCCTCGCAAATCGAGCCACTAGCCGACCCACGGCTGGAAGCTGATGGGGTCGAGATGGCATCGCCTGTGCTAAATAGCACAGGCGATCCTCTGTGGTCGCGATCTGGGCCGTTAATCGGCCCAGCATGTATCACGAGATATTTTTTTTAAACTTTTATCGATTTATTTGACCTAATTTTGTATATTTTTATGAAAAGTTATGAACTACAAAGTTGTAGATTTTGATGTGATCTACAATTTTGTAGTTCAAAATTTTTTGATCATCATTTTGACACATTGTTTGATATTTTTTCGAAAAATTTTGAACTACAAAATTGTAGATCACATCAAAATCTACAATTTTGTAGTTCATAACTTTTCATAAAAATGTACAAAATTAGATCAAATAAATCGATAAAAGTTTAAATAAAATATCTCGTGATACGTGCTGGGCCGATTAACGGCCCAGATCGCGTACCACAGGGGATCGTCTCTCGATGGGTTTGCTAAGGGTTCGGTTGCGAAGAATTATAGAATGGCATCATAGTCAACCACAGTATTAACTAGAAAATAATCTGGATCTTTTCTGACATATTTGGACGTTCGTATTTTTGAAGTAATTTCCTGATCCACTTGAACGCTTTAACTTGACATTTTTGTGCGGAGAGGAGGTGAACTTCCCAGCCATACAACTTTGAATTATCTGTGCCAACATGACGAGAACGTCGATATTTTTATGGAAAAATAAGATTGGAACACCGTCTACAAGGTGAGGTCCAAAAGGTCCTGGATCATGGATGCTCGGCCAATGGATGACTTTTCTTAGTCACCTTGCTTTACAAAAGGCAACATATAGTCTTTGAAATATGCACTGCATTCAAAATCTGGACTTCTCAATGACGTCAGTCAGAGGCATGAAAGCTCTTAAAATATCAATGAAATTCACCTAGCAATATGATTTTAGGTGTCGGAGACACGCACGTACCAGATTCCGTAGAATCTGGCACAGAAACAAGGGATCTGGCGCAAAGACAAGCAGAATGGTCGTTTTTTATTGTAAAAATAAATGAGTTTTCTCTAAAATAGAAGAAGAGGAAAAAACCTATATTGCCACCATGGTACACGAACGGTGAATCTTTTTTCTCTATCTATTTATTCTCTTTCACTTTTTTTTATAATTAGACTATTCATCTTCTTTTGCAAGGAGAAATGAGTAGTAATTTTGTTGTTGGTCATGTTCACACGCCACCTTCAAGGCGGACGTGACCTTTTTTTATTTTTTATTAGTTTGTAATTGTTTTAAATCAATTTAGATTTATTTTAATAAATTCACTAACAATAACAGTTTATTATTTATATGGGTCGTCACAATCAGCATACTCGAAACGTCTAGAATTTTGAATGCACCAAAATTCGGCTCGGCAAGTAAAACCTTGCCTTGAACATAACCATTGGAAAAGTTTTGAATTCTAGCATTTTCATCCCGCATTTTGCTAGATATTCACACCTGAATATTTGCCTTTATGCTAGTACAGATGGTGACGCTCCAGCAGGTGTGGATTTGGAGCCGGTTAGAGAATCGCAATGCTAAATCAGTAAAATATCATTAACCTCGCTTGATCCTAAGAGGCATGTTCCACGAGAAGCTTTTTCCCTGTTTACTGCAAGTATTTAACTTATTGTTGTTAAGTTATTATTCAGTGTAGCCCTATGATGCCTGTGTTGAGAATTACTCAATTGTGGTGGTCGTGTTGTACTTTGCAGTTGAATCCTGATAAAATAACTCATCTTCCGCAAAGGAGCATAATGCATTATATATTACCATTAACTCAGAGGTCGCAACACAACTATTCCACCTCTTCTCCCCGGAGAGGTGGTATAACGTAGAACGAAAATGGTTCGAGATGAGAGATGGATAAGAGAAAATTGTCTACAATGGTTTGGAACTTGAAATGAAGATCAATGGATGCGGTGTCCGACGATAGAGATTATGAGTGGTAGAAGGTTCAAGAAGAAATAGTCACTAAATTGTAAAGAATATATTTATATTGGAGTGAATGGCGACGTGGTTACTATAAAGCTCAATGCCGTATAAAATCCATGTAGTTGACTTCATAAATCAGACAAATTCTTGCATAAGCAGGACAAGGCGAAATTTTGGAAGGATCTTGATTTGTTGTTCCAGGATATCACGTCTAGAGAAGGCATCATAATTTGTTGTGATCGAATGGTATACAAGGCAGGAAGCAGAGAGCTATTATTCTTGTCATGGAAGATTTGGACATGGAGAAAGAAATAAAGAAGAGGTGCTTTGCAGCATAGCATAACTTGTCCTGCTGGAACTAACGATAGACAGAAAGATCACAAAAAGTCGTAGATAGATCCGACTCCGCAGAGGAAGACAAATACTTGAAGTTTTCGAAAAACAAATTTTCTCCCAGATGTATTTTGTAGGTGAAGCTGAGCAGATGGGGATGAAGGAAAGACGTATTCAAGGAGTGGTTAAGGAAGTTCTTGGAGAAGTAAAGAAGGGTAAACCGGATAATACTGATGTCGGTGGAGGTGAGAGGAGGTGCAGAATAAGGTTTGATATAGTACCGAAAATATGGACCGACCCTAGTTGGCGCTCCATATTGAACCATATCAACCGTTCATTCGAAGCTCCAGATTGAGCACACGTGGCCAAATTCTAGGCAGAAAATTTGACGGAAAATTCAAACTAGCGCAAGGCTGTCGCCAGCCTGGATAACAACTTATGCGTCCACTTGCCTGCAACTTGCGCAAGTGGATGATAACCGTTACGGCATATAAATAGCTATCTACAGTACTGTAACATCCCATTTTTTTACTCGAATACAGGAGAGAACTACTGTAACAGAAAGCTGAAAGCGAAATAGCCCGAGCTACTTATAAAGCTTGGCCCAAATCCTTATATTTCATAGTTTATTATCTCTTTAGTGAATTTTCTCTCGCTGGTCACGTATGACCTATGGTTTTACCTCGGATTGGAATTCGAAGATTTTCACGTTAAAAATCTGGTCTCGTACCATTCCCTATCATCTCTTCGAGCCACCCTCTACTTTCGAACACACAAGTTACCAATCAGGTACGAGCTCGATCAAGGTTGAAGCGAAGAAGCTAGCTATCAAGAATGCATCAAGAACAAATACCATGAGACGAAATTGAAATCACCAGACAGAGATGGAGACTTAGCTTTCACTGAGTCTTGAAAGAATTATATAAAAAGATTGGAAAAAGTATAGGATTGCTAAGGCAAGGGAGAGAATAATGGGAGCCTTGGGCCAAGTCACATATATTAAGACTAGGCTTTAGCAGCTAATAGAAACATTGGCCATTGGAGACTGGGATTTAGCAGCCAATACAAATGTTGGCTGTTAAAGGAATATTCTCATGCGGCCAGCTCTCGTGTTGGCTGCTGCTGAGACATGCCCTTGAGGGAGCAACATGTAGTTAGTTCCACGGCCGGTTACAAGTAGGTTGCTGGATGTCGAACATCTAAAAGCCAGCATACAGGTGGGAAGTAGAATTGCAGTTACAAAATGGCATAAGTGTGGTTTGGCTGCCAAAGATCACATTTTAGATGCCAACATCAACTTCTCAGGCGAGTATCTATTTTGCCTGTAAATTTTTTTTTATATATAATTTAAGACCAAGAAGTATTTATATATAGGAACTTTTTAGAAAAAATAGAGACCAAGAAGTATTTATCTATAGAAACTTTAATAGAAAATTAGAGGCACCTTGAAGTTTGACATGAAAATTTCAAAATAGAGGGCCATATTTTAGAGGCCAACCAAACATTAGCCATCCAAAGTCATTTTTACAAGTTAAATTTAGCCAAATGCTACATCTAGATTTAAAACCAAGCTGCTCGCTGTCAGAAAGAGAGATGTGCAGAGCTAATCTTGTGGGAGCTCATCCTTAAGGGAGGACCTATTTGGCCGAGTAAGATTCAGAAACATGGATTACGGCAGATGATGCGATTTTCGCCTCATAAAATGAAGGTTTTAGATTTTAATTCACATAATACCATCCATAAAGATATAGAGAATCTATCCTCTCTTTAGCTGTAGAGGCTTACACGAGCTTTTGGATCTTTCTAAATTGAAAGTCTGGTGCTAGTCAGTTGGTGGTATATGAATCGATACCACATATTGAGTTAGCGAAAAAAAAGCTGGTTATGGATAAAAAATTTCCATGATAATCTAAGAAAAGAAAAAGGAAGAAGTTTAGAAACACAACGAAACCAATAGAAATTACAAGATAATGTTTCTTAATTCTTTATTAAACTATTCACGTGCATAATTCTCAATTGAATCATACTATAAACTCGACTCTTTTTTTTTTCTTTTCTTTTTTTTTTTGTAAATTTAAAGTAATGCATGTATCCATATCAATCTTTTCCAGCTGTATAGATAAATGTCTAAGTAACTCTAACTCCCTGGTATCTAAGAATTTCTCCAATGAGCTCTCCTTTCCCAGACCCAACATACCTCCCGCAAATCTCACCATCCTTGATGAATAGGAACGTGGGCACCTGGATTACGTCCATGTCCTTCAGAAACTCCATGCAGCTCTCGTTCTCGTCGCCGTTCATCCTCGCGAAGACCACCGTGTCCGCCATCGATCTCGAGAGCTTCACTACCGTTGGATAAACCTTCACACACGGCCCGCAGTGCTTCAGTCCAACGTCGAGCACCAGAAGCTTCCCGTCACTCGCGTGCTCCTTCATCAACGCCTCAAGATCGGTGCGCGAGTGGATTTGCACTACAGCTGATTTGTTGTCGCCGTAGTACAACACGTCGTCGGCGAGCTGCTCAGGTCCGATCCCATCCTCCTCATGTACCTTCTCCATGGACTTATAGAAGGTGAAGTGCGGGGCGGAGTTGACGCCTTCCCGGCGGCAGAGCTCACGACTCTCATCTGATTCGTCACCCATCACGAGGAGGAAATCGACGTCATTGCAAGTGCGACTCAGCTCGACCAAGAACGGGTAGATCTTTTTACTTCCGGGACTGCGGCTCGAAGCGTATTCTACGACCACCAATCGGTCCTTGGCCGCGCGCAGAGCGCGGTCGAATTCCTCGGCGTTGTGGACATACTTCACGCGCTCGTCGTGGTTAACTTTCGCTGTCTGCGAAGTGGCTGCGCCGCCGGCGGTGGCGCGGGGGCAGAACACCGCCGCCCCTCGTGGCGGAAGTGGTTTTCTAGTAAGTAGGGGGAGGACGGATAGGAGAGAGGTTGAAGACGGGTAGGCTTTAGGGAGAGAAGGGACGGGAGATGGCATAGCAGCGCAGAGGGCCGCCGTGATGGCCATTGGTATGACCTAGTTGTGGTGTATTGTTAGAGCAGCATGAGATAGGGGAGGTGGCATTAAGAATTATCAGTTGGACAGGCGGTGAGGAAGGTTCTCGAGATGGGGTTATCCACTCGTTCGAGTTTGTGGTTGGTGTTGGTGGTTCTGGAAGATTTTTGAGCTTGCTTTCTGGATATCTGTGCCCCTCTTGTGACGGTGCGACATCTTCGTAACTGGAAATTAGTGGTTTGTAAGTGAAATTTTATTTGAGAATGTCGATGGCCTACTTCTCTGGCACTAGTCTTGCTCTTGCCTGGTCCACAAAGTAAATCCCACGAACTTGGGTAGTTTGTTCCCCAAATGGGCTGGATGGAGAAGATGGATTGTGCACCGTTACAATAGATTCGTGCTCTTTGAAACGATTTGAAGGCGCCCAGGACGCTGTCACATAGTTATGTTTTTCTCACACTTTGGATGGCAACTTAACAACTCTCTCTTGCGAATGTAACTTGTTGCCAACCTTAGCATCTCGAGAAAATCCATAAGTGCTAGTTTGAAAGAATGAAAATGAGACACAAGACTAAAGAGCACTCTTATAAACTCTTTATAACTCGCTCAAACTCGATAATACAAATAAAAAGACCCCCCTTATTTATAGTGATCTTAGGACCCAACAAATAGCATAGATTGAGCCAAACATATCGCTCAATAACTAAAAAGTTAAGCGTAAAACCAATATGCACTAATCCAAATCCATTTAGTCCTCTCATATTAATTTATGTACTAGAATGACCCAAGCTATAGTACCCAATCCAGTACCAATTCAAGTTTTTAGAATTTTTTTTAAAATAAAATTAATTTAATAAATAATTATTTTTTTAATCTTAAATTCTAAATATTTTTGAAAATAAAACCGGGTCGCCTGTTTAACAGGTGACCCTCGCCAGCGTGGCGGCCGTGGCAGGCCACGTAGGCATAGAGTCGCCTGTTAAACATGCGACCGTTACCTTTAATTAACCCGAGCTAGCTTCCTTCTCTCCTTCTCTTTTTTCTTCTCCTTCGCTTCGCAAGCTCCGTCGACTCCTCTCCTATTTTCTTCATTTTCTACCTCAAAATTCTATTTTTTTTCTCAAAATTTTATGAATCTAAGCTAGTTATAGCTAGATCAACCTAATTTCGAAGGAATTTTCAAGAGATACGGTATATTTACGAATTCTTTACGATTTTAAATTTTAAATTTTAGATTTATAAATTTTTATATATGTGTTTGAGTTTAAAATTATAGATTTAGATGGTGTAAGTTGGTAGTACATTTTAACGAAATAAAATAAATTTTTATGTATATTATAAAAATACGGTATAAATACGATAAAATATACGATATAAACTGTGTAAGTTGGTAGTACATTTTGCGCTATAGAACTACCAAGTCAATGGAGCTCTGCGGTTGGGAAATTTCGCATAACAAATTCTCATTTATAAATATTTAAAAATTCTTTTAGATATAACCCTTAATATACATTTTTTTTTCTAATCTTAAGTTAACTCAAAAAACAAGACGGAAGATAAAGCGATCCTTCTTTTTTTTTTTTTTTGATTTTTATAAAAAATTAGTATACACCAATTCGAATTTTTTTTATAATAAAATTAATTTAATAAATAATTATTTTTTTAATCTCATTTTCCAAATATTTTTGAAAATAAAAACGGGTCGTTTGTTTAACAGGCGACCCTCGCCAGCCTGGCGAGCCGTGGCAGACCACATAGGCATAGGGTCGCCTGTTAAACAGGCGACCTTGTGATCGCCTGTTTAAAAGGCTACCATAGACACCTTCCTTTAATTAATCTGAGCCAGCTTCCTTCTCTCCTTCTCTTTTCTTCTTCTCCTTCCCTTCGCAAGCTCCGTCGACTCCTCTCCTATTTTCTTCATTTTCTACCTCAAAATTCTATTTTTTTTTCAAAATCTTATAGATCTAAGCTAGTTATAGCTAAATCAACCTAATTTCGAAGGAATTTTCAAGAGATACGGTATATTTACGAATCCTTTACGATTTTTAATTTTAAATTTTAGATCTACAAATTTCTATATATGTATTTGAGTTTAAAATTATAGATCTAGATAGTATAAGTTGGTAGTACATTTTGACGAAATAAAATAAATTTTTATGTATATTATGAAAATACGGTATAAATACGATATAAATATACGTATATATATCTTATTAGATTGTATGAAAAATTTAAATTATATGTAAATCAAGTTATTTCGATTTTTTTTAAATAGTATTATTTATGTAAAAATATTATTATGTGTATAAATAAAATAAATTAGTATGTTAGTAGTATATTGTAATTTAAGTTGTAATATTAGTAATTTGTATATTGTGAAATTGATTGGTTTGTACGGAGCATGTGGCTTACTTTTGAATATTTTTATTTAATTAGTTGTGGACTGGGTCAGTAGGACCTTTGTAGCCATTTTTTTGTGTTTCGCTATATTGTGGAATGGATTTTCTCGTACGGGGTGTGTCGCCTCCTCTTGAATGTATGTATTGATTAGTTGTGGGCGGGGTCAGTAGGACCTTTGTAGTCCTTTTTTGTGTTTTGTTATATTGAAATGGATTGTTTCGTATAGGGTGTGTGGCCTTATCTTGAATATTTTTATTGAATTAGTTGTGGCGGTGTCAGTAGGACCTTTGTAGCCTTTTTTTTGTGTTTCGTTATATTGTGGTATGAATTTTTTCGTACGGGGCGTGTGGCCTCCGCTTGTATGTTTTTACTAAGTCTTAATGTTAGATTTTCTATAAAATACAGATGAGGTTCTGTCGAAAATTTAATTAAATATAATCACTTTATATTTTTTAAAAGTGTTTAGTAAAATATGTTATGATAATTATAAGGTTTAGTAATCTTTTTTTTTTAACTTTTATAGATGTCGCAGCATCAACTGATTTGTTATATGAATGGCAATATAGTGGACGATCCAAATGGTGTTACGTACGACCGTCAGCCTATTGGTGCCATAATTATACCACCGAATTGTTCGTATACAATGTTAATTGAACGGTTATGCAGAAGGTTCGGTATTGACATATCACAACATTTGCTTAGCGTATCGTTAAGCCATCCAGTAATGTCACTTGATGGTTCTGTGATATATGTGTTTTTACCTATTGCTAGTGATGTTGATATGAAAACTCTTAACGGATTTTCTCTAGACACTGCCTATGTATTTTTAAGTTTGGAGTCAGTAGATAGTACACCACAGGGACTTGACTGTAATGTCGCCCCAAGTGAACCAAACGAGAATTTAGCTGTCGGCCCAAGCACTATTATCCAACAACCCTCACAGTCTGCATTTGATCCTGTATGCCATCAATTCTCTCCAATCGATGAGTGCAGAGATGAGGATGCAGATTCTTATGAAAAATGCACATGAAAATTTTTCGGGCGAAGAATTGTCGGATGATGACGAAACAGCTAATGCCAGAAATGTCAATCCTGGGTGTTCACAGGCATACAATGTAGGGGGTTCTGAAGCAGGCCCAAGTGTGCCAACTTCGCTACCAACTTACGATGTGCCCATATCTTATACTCATATTGATTGGTCTGCAATCGAACAAAATGCACCATTACTGCAATGACGCACGACACTGAAGCCGCATGGGATCCAACGCAGGAATTTCGCAAAGGAATGTACTTTAGAGATAAAAAATCTCTAATTCATGCGGTAAAAGCATATCATATAGAGGTGCAACATCAGTACAAAGTTGAGCTGTCCAATAAGAAGATATGGGTGGCAAACTGCGTGACTGGTAAAGAAAGTGATATTTGGCACCTAAGAGCAAGACTGAAAGAAAGTGAAGGAATGTGGATGATAGTAAAATACTTTGGCCCCCATCAATGTTTCAACGAATCAGCTGAGCAAGCTTCTGATCACAGAAATATGGACTGTAATTTTATTGCAGGTAAAATTATGGAGCTGGTGCGAGCACAGCCAAATTTGTGTATTGCTGCAATTGTCGTTGATATTAAAAGATAGTATCAGTACACAGCAACTTACAGAAAATACTGGAAGGCAAAGCAAAAAGCTATCGCCGAGATATATGGTGACTGGGACCAATCTTACAGTCTATTACCTAGATGGTTGCATGCTGTGAGATATTTTTGTGCAGGGTCAATAACTGACATTAGAGGAATGTCTTTGTCAACACCAAATAAATTTTTATTTGATCGTGCATTTTGGGCGTTCTCACTTTGTATCGCAGGATTCATACATTGTCCCCCAGTTCTTAGCATAGACGCCACATTTCTGTATGGCAAGTATAAGGAATACATGCTTATTGCAACTTCTTTAGATGGCAACCATCGTGTATTTCTTGTTGCATTTGCAATAGTTGACAAGAAAACATCGGATACATGGGGTTGGTTCCTAGAATGCATTTCCACTTTCGTGAGAAATCGAGAAAGTCGAGTTACACTTATTTCTGATCGCCACCGAGGTATTCTGAGTGCAGTGAAAAATCAATGGCGACACTTTTACAACTATAGACATCGATATTGCTTACGTCATATATGCTCCAATTTCAACACTGAATTCAAAAACCTCGCTCTCAAGCGCATGGTTTGGAATACTGGCACGCAGAGACAGGTCTGGAAGTACAACAGGTGGATGGATAAAATAAATGAGGCAAATGATAAGGCTTATGCTTGGTTATAAAAAATTCCTACAGAACAATGGGCCTTAGCATTTGATGGAGGGGCTAGATTTGGACAAATGACCACAAATCTATCTGAGAGCTTCAATGGTGTGCTGAAGAGGATTAGGTCTTATCCTGTGAAAGGTTTGGCTGAGAGTGTGTGGTATACCAGGCGCTACGTCAGTTGAATTGCATGCGACCGACCGGGTCCTACGTCAGTTTGGCCTCCTTCAGGATATACCAGGCGCTATTTACACCGATACGAATTTACATGATAATATTTTCTCATTCAAAACAAATTGGGATATGAAATATCAACCATATATTGAGATGTGGAACGACAGGGAGAATCGGATCGTATCGGGAGGGGGTGATGGTATTCACATTTATATGGACTGGTATAAAAAAATCACCAGGAGGTTCATATCTCGTAAATGTCTAATGACCGATTACATGGTACGTCACTTTTTATTCACAACAAGTATGCATATGCCTTTTATGTACCGTTTATGTATTTTAATTCATTTTATTTTTTATAACAGATGGAGAATATAAGAGATATTTACAATGTTGCTGGTGAGCACATTTGTTCAGGCTACACTCACGGGGCATACATCCAAAGTGTTTGCAACTCAATTTTTCAAAATTATCACGAGTACGCACTTGGAACTCGGCAGGATATATTGCCGATGGTTCAGCCCCCTGCAGTATATTTTGATGAGCCAGCAGCGATGAATGAAGATGCTGGTGGGGTACAGCAAGACAATCCGTGGGAGCAGCAGCCCGTCCAAAAGATGCACACACAAACGGAGTGGCCACAAACGGAGTGGTCTAGCAGGGACTCTACTGCGCATTATTATGGTACGTACGAGCAGTATCATTCTTATCAACAATTTGGAGATTATGGTCAAGGATCATCGCACGACAACGAAGAAGCTACTACATTTGATCCTGGCAACATCACTCAAGAAGTCCCCCATCAACAGCAAATTCAGGCACCTGAGGAACCAGATCAGCAACAAGAGGAGCATGGAGGTGGTATCATGGGGTTGTTTAGGCGAAGGTCAAAGCGGGCTAGAAGACCTAAACAACAAGTCTATAAAACATAAATATGTTTTAGTATATTTATATATGGATGTGATTATTTTATGACTTTAATATTAGTATTGTGATGTGTTTGATAAAATTGTCGAATATGATATTTATTGTTTATTATTGTTATATGTGTATGTTTATTTGTATATGTATTATTGTTAGATGTTAGATGTTAGATGTATATATTTTGTTAGATGTTTATTTGTATATGTATTATTTGTATATTTTATTATTAGATGTTTATTTGTATATTTAGTATTTTTAGATGTTAGGAGATGCAGGCATAAAGAGGAGGAGATGGTTGCTCTCTGGCTTGGTTTGAGAGTAATGGTCGCCTTTATAAGAGGCGACCTTATGGTCGCCACTTAAATAGGCGACCCTGTGCCTACCTGGCTTGCCACGGCCGCCACGCTGGCGAGGGTCGCCTGTTTAACTGGCGACCCAGTTTTATTTTCAAAAATATTTAGAATTTGAGATTAAAAAAATAATTATTTATTAAAATAATTATATTTAAAAAAATTCCAAGTATTTAAGCCACAAGTGCTTATACGACACCCCAGGCTACAGGAGGGGCGATCCCAATAGTGTCACATGGAGCTACTTGGCGGCTACACACCTCTGAACGGTGCGACTGTGAGCCTCGCATTCCGTAGCAACACACCCAAGCCACTAAAGTGGTCTACTACATCAATTGGTCTCTTTAGAGACATCTATATCTTAAGATTAAGCACTCCAGTCGTAATCGGTTTGTCGTACCATTCCCTACATCGACTAACCCGCCGATATCTAGGGACTAGCTAACTTACAACAAACATGTACTAATCTCTTTAACCTTTAACCGTTCTACTAAGAGTATCGCTAAAGCAAACTTACTCACATGTTTATCCATAGTAGAACAATCTCAAGGTACACCACTCCTATATCCAACTAATATTTCTACGTAGTATCCGCAAGAGCAACGGCTTATATACTTGTCGAGACAGACAACATCATCCCCATATTGGCATGTAAACAATGTCATTAGTCCTCCCACATTTATAGCTTGAGCAACTGAGTCACATATATCACTAGATAGAACACACCACAAGCATATTATAACATAAAGCATATTCTCTGAAGAGTATTTTTCAAGCACTTTGTCTAATACTCACCCTAGTAGAACATAATATCAACCACATGATAATAGTAACATGCTTCACTTGTTACATTCTAGCTTAGCACAAGCATTTGTTACCGCGCGTTGCCGCGGTCATATTGTGTTATCATACTGTCGCGGCTAAATATAAATCATATTATATTTAAATAATATTAATATTTGTTATGTCAAAAATTTTCAAAAAAATTATTCATAAGGTAAAACCAAATAATATATATCTAGATATATTTTTTGGATAAACTTTCAACTTAAAAAACGTAGATCTGATAGTTTATAATTTTTATATTGAAATTTTTTAAAAATAATACTTCTTAACAAAATTTCATTGACTTTGCACTTTTAATAGATTAAAAAATAAAAAAAATTATTTTATGGCATGTATGAACGTAAGAAGATATATTTAAAAATATTGTTGACGAAAACTTTTAATATTTAAGTTATAAATTCTGTTACGTTGTATAATTTTTATATCAAAAACTTCTTTAAAAAATACTTAGAAAAGACTTGAGAAATAAAAAATGTGTTCATTAGACAAAAAAAAATGTCATTGACATTTTTTATATTTATATAGTTAAAATTTATATTAAATTAAAATTTATATTAAATTAAAAATTATATTAATATTTAAAAATGTTCATTAGACATAAATCAATTAAGAGATTTATGTCTCATTTTTTATATTTAAGTTGAAAATTTTAAATAAAAAATTAAAATATGATACTTTTACTGATATGGAGTAGTGTAATTTTATAATTTATAAAAAAGACTTGAAAAAAAAATGTCCATTAGATAAAAAATTATCACTGGAAGAGACAAATATTCAAATACAATATTCATAATTATATGGCCTTATATTGAAATTAAAGAACCACACCCATCAAACTGTATTAAAATTTTAGAAGGAAAAAAGAATAAAACTGAAATGTAACATATTCTTTACAAAATTAGTAAGACAAGATTCATCTAGCGTCTATAATTTAAAATTCGTTACAATTTAGAAAATCCAAAATATTTATTAAAAGTATTTTTTTGAAAAAACTTTAAAAATTAAAGTTGTAGATCGCATCTAAATCTCCAATTTTTATATTAAAAGTTTCTAATTGTTTTGGCCTCTTGGATTCCAAATATTAACGGATTTTAAAAGCAGTTTAAAATCCGTTTCAAATTAATCCTTGACAATTTGGAATCCCAAAATATCTATTTAAAAATATTTTTAAAAAAAACTTTCAGTATAAAAGTTTTAGATCTCATCTAAATCTATAATTTTTATATTAGAATTTTCTCAAAAAAAAAAAAAAAACACTGCTGCTACAGTGTTTACTGTTCACTGTAGCAAAGCAGGGTTGTTTTAGTATATAGTATAATAATATAGATATATTTTTTAGGAAAATTTTCAAAAATAAAAGTCGTTGATTCTAATAAATTCTAAAATTTTAGTGTTGAAATTTTTTTAAGAAAATATTATAAATGAGTGTTCCGTAGGTCCAAATTTGTAACAGATTCATAACAAAAAAAAAGTCGTAACAGATTTAAAAATTATATTCCAATATGTACAAACATACAATTCATATATGTAGAGATAATTTTTGAAAAACTTTCAATATGAAAATTGTAGATTCTGATGAGATCTAAAATTTTAATGTCGATTTTTTTTTAAAAAAAATGAATGTTTTTTTTTTTGAAATTTTAAGGAATTTAAAGATATAAAAAATTTGTCATTTGAATTTTTTTAACTTAAAATTTATACATTTTAAATCATATTTCGTAAACATAAACACAAAACATATATTTAGAGATAATTATTAAAAAAAAACTTTCATGTTGAAAAGTTATTGAAAAAATACTTATAATTGAGTTTTTTCGGACTTTGCGAATACTTAATGAATTCAAAATAAAATAAAATTGTATTTCGGTATGAACAAACGTATGAAACATATATTTTAATTTGAAAAATTTGAACATAAAAATCGTAGATTCTGATGACCTCTATAATTTTAATGTTGAAAATCTTTTTCTAAAAATATTTCTAAATAAGTATATTGGTGGTCTGAAAACATAAAAAATTTTTAAAAAATACTTCCAAATAAGTATTTTGGTGAACCGACGAAATGTTAAAAGATTTTAAACAAAAATAAAATTTTAACGGGTTTAAAACAAAATAAAATCGTATCTTAGTAAGCAAAAACATATAAAACATATATTTAGATATTTTTAAAAAAAACTTTTAACAAAAAAAATCATAAATTATGATGAAAACTATATTTTTCATGTTAAAAATTTATAAAAAAATTATTCTAAATGAGAGTTTTCAGACTTTCTAAATAACTAGCGGATTCAAAACTAAATAATATCGTATTTCAATAGGATTAGACGTATAGAATATGTATCTAGAGATATCATTTTAAAAAACTTTCAAAATAAAAATCGTAGATTTTGATGAGATTTATAATTTTTGTGTTGAAAACTTTTTGAGAAGACACTTCTAAATAAATGTTTCGAATGTCCGAAATTATAATGGATTTAAAAATACTTTTAAAAATCGGCCCGTACAGTGTGTAGAATGAAAAGGCGGTGGAAAATTTCATTTTTGGGTTTAAACCCAAAGTTTTTATAAAATTGCGTTTTAACCCGCAAAAAGTCGGACCTCTGAAACATCTATTTAGGAGTGTCTTCTCGAAAAAATTAAAACACGAAAGTTATAGCTCTCGTCTAGATATACGACGTTCATGTAGGAAGTTTTTCAAGAAAATGTTTATAAATGGGTGTTTTAATCGGTGCAAAATCAAATTTTTAGAAAAGTTTGGAATTTTTTGCAAAATGTCATGGCACTGTTGAGTGAACAGTAAAAATCAGTGTTCTCTCTTAGTATATAGTATAATATGTAGCATGGATAACATATATTTCATGGTAAACCAATCAACATATTCAACTCAATAAATCAACATTCTAGAAATTATATAACAAGTATAACAACTCTTTGCTACATAAGCAAAAGAAATCACATAACACAAGTGCAAACCGCTCACCTCTCAAAACAGCCATACGACTCCCACGCTACAAACATCGATGAAACTTGAAGAAGTTGGTGTCCACGCGTAGACCACGGTTCAAAACTGTGTTTGATTTAGCTCCAAAGCTTCCTAACACACTTAGAATAGTTTAGGAACTCTAAGCAACCAAAGAATTAGGTGACGCCACAGGTTAGAGATGAATAAACACATTGCACCACTTAAGTCGGTATTTATACATCCAGCTTGGGATTTTCGGGTCGACTGATACTGAGTTTCGATCGACCGATACTAAAGAAAAGCACAAATATGCTTAACCTCCATGCAAACTAACAACTTGTGTACCACGGTACACGTACATTTCTAGAAATCCCTAAACACGAATAGATATCCGATATGTATACAAGCATGCATCAAACACTGTAAAATAATATACATGCACACACACACACACACATACATATATATATATATATATATATATATGTGTATACAAAACAACACACATATGTATACATAAAACCACAAATATAAATATAATAAATTCACAGACCTCGCAGTGGGTAGAACAATCAAACCCTCCAGCAAGTACAACCATTGGACTTAATTGCAAAGATCTGACGGCTTGCCATTGATACAACTCTACATGAAAGGATAATTTGGAAGCTTCATAAATCAGGTAATTACAATTTTAAGTCGGCTTGGGAAGCTATTCGACAACGTCAGTGTCCTAGTCCAATGTATAATTGGTTGTGGCATAAATTAATTCCTCCAAAAATCTATTTTATGCTTCCGAAAGCTCTGCTCCGAATCTTACCTACGGATAAGAACTTGCGGCGGAAAGGTTTTGCAATAGTCTCACAATGTGTGTTCTATGCATAGCATCAGGAATCTACAACTCATATCTTTCTGATGTGTTCCTTTTGACAACCACTTTGGAGGAGATAAGAGGGCTATTCTGGCTTGCAACTTTCAATAACTCCTGTTAAGAGCTAGAGGGGGTGCTAAGCACTTGTGTTTCTTCTGTTTGGTGTCCTGGCTATGGGCCGTTTAGATTGAGCAGAATGAGACCAAGTTCCGAGAAGCTGCAGCTAATGTAGACCATATTGAAATGGGAGTGCAGCGAGGCAGCATTAACGGAAGATTCTTAAAACCACAATAGCTCAGTCAGTTGCAGCACTTGCAGCTTCCAAAAGTATAACATATGGAAAGTTAGTGAAGGGACGGCCTCAGGCTGTTAGATGGTCTCCTCCGCAAGAAGGCTTTTAAAAATGGGCAAATGTCATATCAGCCTCTAGATTCTTCCTACTTATCCAAATCAACTTTTAAATTTTCTAATTACTATTTAAACTTACAAAAAACTCACCTTTTGATATTCGTGCTGGAGCCATTTGGATCATAATATAAGTATTTTTGAAAAAACTTTCAACATTAAAGTTGTAGATTTCATCAAAATCTATAACTTTCATTTTAAAAGTTTTCTAAATAATACTTTTAAATAAGTATTTCAGCGTATAAAAAATTAACAGATAAAAATGAAGAGTTTATTCGTCGATTTAAATATAGGAGGGGCTGATATGGAAGTCTCCTTCAAAAATTGAACATTGATGGGCGATCAGGTCTTTTGTTTGGGGAGGAGGGATAGCCAGGGTCAACAACAGCTTGCTTTTACTTCTCATTTACCTTGCTCTAATGCTCCAGAAGCCGAATTACGTAGTCTTCTTAGAGGTCTACAACAATGTGCTGCAAAAAAATCCATTTCCACTTGAAGTTGAAAGTGATTCAAAGGTACTAATGGTTAAGTGTGATCGTCTGGCTAAAACAGGGTTGCTGATCATCTGGCTAAATGTGATCGTCACTCATCTACTTTTGTATCTTGTGAATCTTTCAGTAGTTTAGAAAATTTTTGTAAAGAATTGATCAAACTGGATAGGTTGGGGCTCCCATACCTACGGCTCCTATAATTTTGTACACTTTTGACTCTTTTGAATATATACTAGTTTGGTGGGAAAAAAAAATCATTTCAATCTGCTTTGATGATCTTGTTAAGCCTATTGTGTCGAGGTCACGAGCTTATCGAGTCGAGCATAAGTATTACTCTGTTTGTTTAGAATGAGTTCTAAATGAACTTTTAACGAGTCGAACTCAAACTGCTGGAATGGCTCAACTCTTTTATAGTTTGGTGGAAAAAAAAAATCATTTCAATCTACTTTGATGACCATGATAAGCATACTGTGTCGAGGTCAAGAGCTTATCGAGTCAAGCATAAGTATCACTCTACTTGTTTAGAACGAGTTCTAGTCGAGCTTTTAACAAGTCGAGCTCAACTGCTGAAATAGCTCAACTCGTTTATAGTTTGGTGCGAAAAAAAAAAAAAATCATTTCAATCTACTTTGATGACGTTGTTAAGCCTACTATGTCGAGTTCAAGAGCTTATCAAGTAGAGCAAAAGTATCACTCGGCTTGTTTAGAACGAGTTATAGTCGAGCTCTTAACGAGTCGAGCTCAAATTGCTAGAATAGCTCAACTCATTTAGGCTCTTTGGTCAGGAGGTTCGAATGTCAGCAAGCACAACGCTAGCTGAAATAGACTACCGCATCGCTCAGTTTTCTTCAGGATGTAGAATAGAAACTGAATCGCATACCCCAAAAAAAAAAAAAAAGAACTTGTGTCAAATCAACACATTTTAGTTTCATGATCCAGTTACTGTTCTGAGTAGGCATTGCCCAAATGTTTCCATGCTTATACATCCAAGTCGCCTCTTATCTTCGACGCATCTCCTAGTCAACTCTTAACTGAATTTGCAGACACGATATTATTTATTGATAGAATTGAAGTTGCACAAGCATCCCCAATAATTTCGAATACATGTGAAAATAAAAAATGGGCGGTTGTTCGGAGAACAACAAATCTAACACAAACTATTCAGAGTACACTGTAGACAAATAATGACGAAATTTTAACAACCTGACTACCATGCATTCACCATTTTAGACAACTTGTTTGGGCCTAGAAAAAAATTGACAGGACTACATGGTCAATGTGTCGGGAAGGGAAGACGGTGCTCCTAGAACTTTGCCGCCAACATCTGGGAACTGTTCGTGGCCAGGAAGTGGCTCAACTTTGCCGTCGGCATCCACTTTAACAGGGTATTTGAGAAGATGTCCTTTCAACGGCGTTAATTCCTCCGCTGTATATTTTGCCCAGTTATCTTCAGCTATCTGATTTACAAGTCTCACACATTCCAGACTGCTCGGGTCCTCAAAGATAGGATCAACATCATGGAGATGCTCTGCCCACAGGGATCTCCTATACCCGAATATCTACAGCAACAGAACTAGTCGTGTTTCAGCACTAATTATATTTGACCATACAAAGACTACTACCATGTAACTAGGGCAAAAGTCCGGAGTGCAAAGGGTTAAACACCAACTACAGGACATACTCATGAGAAAGATGATTTGATTGCTTTCTTCTGTATGTGAGAAGTAATATATATATATATATATAATATTATATATATATATATATATATGTATATAAAAGATATATAATACATTTATATTATATAATAATATATACTATATTTATAAATAGATATGAATGTCACCAAAATAAGGAAGACATGCATACACATGCATGAACGATACGAAAATGCTCCTGAAAAATGAAAAGAAGAAGACCGACCTGTCCACGGGGATGTCTTTTTCTCTCTGCCAGGGTAAAATGAGGTTGATATGCGCCCATTGCTATTTCAGTGTCCCTTGAACCAGACAATGATCGTTGGTTGATATTAGCAGACCCCAAAATAACATACTCATCATCTACTATCATTCCTTTAGCATGAACATAGATCATGAAGCGCCGGTGCTTTTGAGCCAAACCCTGAAATAACATGCGTAGAACTTACATTGTACTATTCATGAATTATTCGAAGAAGATATTTGATCCTTACAGAACTAAGAAGCAAACAAGCGCTTGATTGATTGGAGAGCTACAGTTCTTTTTCTTACCCTCCTTTAACAAAGTACAACAAAAACAAAGGGTGACGGCTCTTGAATATCAACTACTGGGTATATAGGTATAGTGTTTAGCTAGTACAAATTGACAATGTATTAGGATTAACTTCAGAAAACATGGGTTCACTAGTGTATGATTCATTCATCTCAAAAGGGATGAAGATTAGCAAGCAATTCATGATCGAAATCATCAACAGGTGCTGAAATAATAATTTGAAACTGAATGAACAGCAGAAGGAACAGAGAGACATACAGCTGCACCCTTGTCAAGTTGCTGCTCATCTATATGTGAATCAGGATTCGGCAATTCTTCCCTATTACCAAGACAATAAAAGTTCAAGTAATCTTGAGGATGTGCATTCTCATAGTTCATTGATTTGAGTTCTTGTGCAACGATTTCATACATCATTTGCATTGTTTGTCCCTGCAAAATGAACATGCTACAACTTTAGTTGTCTTAGAAGTAGAAGGTTTGAATTTAATATTTTTAAAATGATAAAGAGCTCAATGAACACAGCAGTTTCTGAAAAGGCCAAAGAGAAACCAACTGTTCAATATAGCAGGTTCCTCATAGAGTTAGAACCCGTGAAACTGGTATTCTTACTTTTAGAAGATAAACTAACAGATTTCTTTTGCTTAGATGGAAACTAATTGGTGTGCATACGACAGTGTTGGTACTCGGACATTCTACGTTCAAATTAACTAGAAACAAAGGGAAGTTATCGATTTTTAAATTTGAATGCCTGCAGTGAGGATGAGAAGGATGGAGAGGAGTCGATCATGACAAGGAGCAAATGACAACGGAATGTTATATATGTCGCGCCAAATCAACTGAAGTACGAAGGAATTGGCACATGACTCTAAAGAGGAATGACGAATGAGAAGACGCACTGTCAGCATTTACTTTCAAACTGACTGTAATTAGGAGTGCGGCAAAGAAAGAGAAAGAGAAGGACAAGGCTTTCAACCTCAAGGACCATAACATGATACTTGCCAAGACTTATGAATCAACTTTGAAGGGTACTCATTTTTAAATACCGCAGATACTAACAAACTTTAGAGAGAGATCCTGTGTTCAAAACAGAGGAATTTTCTGTGACGCAGATCAAGACCGTCCATCCTGACTTGCACGAAACACGGGATTCTATATAAAATTTTCGTCGACTTATTTAATCTATTTTTAAGCATTTTTACAGAAACCTTTAAACTACAAAGTTATAGATTTTGATGTGATCTACAATTTTGTAGTTGAAATTTTTTCGAAAAACTGCCAAACAATATGTCAAAATGATGATCAAAAACTTTGATCATCATTTTGACCTGTTGTTTGACATTTTTTTGAAAATTTTCAACTACAAAGTTGTAGATAGCATCAAAATCTACAACTTTATAGTACAAAGGTTTCTGTAAAAATGCTTAAACATATGTCAAATAAGTCGATGAAAATTTTATAAAGAATCTCGTAATTCGTGCAAGTCAGGATGGACAGTCCTGATGGCGCCACAGAAAATTCCTCTGTGTTTTGAAAATAGAGGATCTCATCTCCAAACTTTAGGTCAAGCCATTTAAACATGATTTCTTACCTGCCAAAATAGAATCTCCTGAACAGATGCTGCACTTGGAACCCCTTCAGGCCACATCGGAATTACTATATACACTGCGAAACGCTCCCCGGCTCTGATTTTACTAGTAATCTTCAAAGCCAATTCCATTGGGACCAAATTATCAGCACCTATCGTTCCAAGAGTAAGTTAAAACGACAATAATCAACTACTTTATCTTAACAACCTGTGTCTGACTTGTAACCCTCACACTGTCAAATTCTATTTCATCTTATGGTCCCGTCAGAATCATATGAGTTGGCATCACCAAAGTGAACAATCGCATTTTACAGACATTTTATCTCTTGAGATTGAGAATGCATAATATGCCTTCTAATCGCTTTTTATGGCCTAGTATACAAAAAAAAAGGGAGAAAGTTCATCTTTGCAAATGAAGCACATAAACGCTCACTGCTAATGGTCCAGCATGTTTAGCTTGCTACATGTTCTCTTTAACAATGAAGCAATTCACAATATATTTCCACATACGAAACAACATTTAAAAGATTAATCAAAGAGCAAAGTTGAAAGGCTATTAATAAGTACTCTCCTGCTGCCTGGTCATAAGATGAACACAGGAGCGGGACTTGCTGATAAACAGTAGATCAAACACCTTCGGACGATCACAAACACAAAAAATGGAGAAGGAAATAAGATACAAAACAGAACACCATGATTTAACGTGGTTTCGAGATAAAACTCCTACGTCCACGGATAATGAAGAAGAAGATCCATCATCAATTGGAGATCAATAGATTACAAGAGCCGCGATGAACACAAATGGGACAAAACCCTATGCCAACTACAAAACTCGATACCACGAAAAGGTATTGCAGATCCTTATATATCAAACGGAAACCCTAATAATGGGTAAGTCGATCCCGGGCTTAACGGTCCGGTCCCTCCGTTACCACCACAGACCTTAGATACTTGCACCAAATTTTCTTTCTTGATTTGGGCTGAGGTAGAACATAAGTTGGGCTACTATGAAATTCGAGACATATTTCAACATCATATAATAATCTTGCCAGACATGCGTGGCAGGACCACTAATTCTTCAATCACTCAAGTCCTAATTTCAATGGTTTCTAAAGTTATGAGCAACTTCTACCTATTAGACACAAAGGGATAATTGCCATCTGCTACCAAGTAACTACACATAGTACTTTCGAAATAAGGAATGCATAAAATTTAGATGAAACACTTTAGCAGGCATCGACCATGTATTACCTCAGGTTACAAAAGGCATCCTTACAAAATAAGAAGCAAAATGCACAAAAGAATCAAAATACCTGCATTTTCATATGATGGCCAGCCATAGGAAGAACCAAGAAAGTATTGATTCTCAATATATATAAAATGCCGAGCAGATCTGATTGCCTTTACGTATGCTGTATGAATGCTTTTATCAACGACCAGATTCTTCCCACAAGCAAGATTCTGGAGTAATTCGTGAACAGATAGAAAAAGGAACAACTCAGTCATACACCAAAAAAAAGAAAAAAGAAATTATGCAGCATATACAATCATCCATTAAGACTTTTTTACCAAACACTTGGGGACTGGAAAAAGATTTGGGAATGAAAGTACGAAAGGTAGCTCATGCAACATCGCTAGATATTATAAATACTAACAGGCAACAGCAAGAATAACAGCTACCAATTTTTACTTGTTCAAAAGGGCATAAAAGAACAAAATATGAATTGGATTAGTCAAGAAATATATTAAGTTACCAATTTCTCAGCTTCATGCACATCTTTAGGAAATCCTTTGACTGATCCTGAATCAACAGATCGAAAAACCTGAAAATTGTACTGTGTCACATTGGCTCATGTTATTAAATAGCATCAGACCAAAACAAACGCAATTTTTCCACCTGAACATGCCAGGTTTGAGGATCTTCTTCTCTAGTTACCCATAGCCTGTGGTCATCAGGTGGAAGAGTAGCTGAAGGACTGAGAATCCATGAGATACGCTCTAGCTTTATCAGTGCATCATCTCTCCAGCGTGACGCTTTTTTGAATCGCCGTCCAAACCTCCGCCATTTGGTTGCCTTCTTCCAACGTTGCTCAAAATTTGTAAGGACATCATATGCAGCTGGGCCTTCAATTTTACAATGCAGATCATGCCATGGCTGTCTTGGACCTTTGCTTGCTGTCTACATATGATCACATAGAGCTGATAAGAGATAGTAATACTTAATTGAGAAAGAACCCAAAAAAAAAATAAAAAATAAAAAACAACCGATGTTAATCAACTTCTTACTCTGCAACTGAAGGAGCTCAAACAAAACGAGGTCATGTTCTTATTCCAAACAGTCAACAACATAATCCAGGAACACATTACTAATAAAGATTTTGATATCTCCCATCACCAAAAGACAATGGTTTTGAGGAAACCTTAAAAGTAAATATTTGAGTATGTTCAATGTGCCTCATCTAGACCCATTGCTTGGGATTCCAATTGTTAGGAAGTGACAATAAACTATTGCAAAGCTCATTATGGAGGTTCCTAAGGGAATATAGGTACATACAGACACACACACACACACACACACACCAAAAAAAAGGAAAAAGAAAACTTAGAAAGTCCTATGTAACAACCTTAGCAACGCAATGCCAAATGCAAAAACTGAGATGAATTGCAGGTTGGTAAGTTTATATTCACAACCAAAAACAAAAATCAACTCTCTTCTTGTCCAACAATCTCCCATACTTAAACTTTGTACTCCCGTGATTTAATAAATCAGCAAAGTAAAGCAAGAGCATAATGTTATAAGAACAAAAATATACTCACAGCAAATGTGGGATTGTGAAAGTCATCCTTATATATCGTCTCAAGATCAGAAAATAACCTATGTTGTGGTGTATCATATCGACCATCACAAAGATCAAGGCCACCTATAAAAGCCGTAATCGTACGATTATTTCCATAAGCTTGTGTATCCACTATCACACATTTTTGATGGTGTGTATAAAGAGTTCCGACAACCTGGGTGAATAAAAACAGAACAGCATGTCAATATTGAATAAAAAATAAACAGAACCTCTCAACTTAAGAAATCAGCTTATTACCTTAGATTGGTCTAGTTTTGTTCTTTTCAGATTAGTTAGCCAATAAAAAAAGTATTCTATTTCTATTGTCCTCAAAACATATATAGGCTTTTTCATTCCATGAAAAATAAATAACGTGTCACGAAGCCTACCTGTTGTCGGATATAGCTGAGCTTACTACTAGCATAACGAGGTGATAGTACACAAATGACGGATGAGTGCTTGAAGAATTTCCTAGTTTCCTCGTCATGAGTTTGCATTACCCCTCCCTGCATGAAACAGATAAACATGTAGGAGAACGATATATACAATTTTACATGAAGAGTCTTGACAGGAAGGATAAGATTTCTCAATAGTTCTTCAGACATCAAAATGAGATGGTAAAGGGAGAATCAGTCCAATTCTAGGTTCAACTTTGTTGAATGTTTCAAAACTAGCAATCAAGTACTTTAAGCATTTATAAGCCCATTCTAGTGAAGTGGGTTTCTAGATCTTAACTTTCCTGAATTTTCACAACATTTCACCCCCTTCTTTCACAAATGTTGTGAAAATTCATTTAAGAGAAGATTATCCTGTATTCATTATTATAAATGTCATTTCGTTTGTGCTGTAATGTTGTTTGAATTCTTATGACAGCACATGTATTCTTGGAATTTTTGCAAAAGTTCACTAAATTTCCTCACTACAAGATTTAACACTAAATTACCTCACCACAAGATTTAATCGCCGGTATATTCCAACGAAGTACTGACTTACGAGTATTCAAGGCAGTCATAATTGGACAGCCAGAAGTCGGCTGTTGACTGTTGTCACTGCTCAACCAGTATGGCCTGGCGGGGTCTTTCTTCTTGCACCCGGCATGCCTGTCAGAGGTAAAACCCACACATCGTAGATGTGCTTTCATTCTATCTCGGTCATAATCTAAAATTTAAAATTAGTGGGAAAAGACAACTATAAACTGCCATCTTTTTTCGCAGAATGTCCAGAAGCTAAATTCCCAGTCAACAAACGAACTTTGTTTCACTACTACTATTCTAAGGCTAACAAAAAAGAGTCCTTTAAAAAGATCTCCATAAAAGTTTCACGTAACGAATGCTCTAACTATAGAATTTGTGCAACTAATGAATTAATACAATTGTACAATTAGTGAAAATGATGTGATATTGCTCATCGTATCTCTAATAGTCCTACACGTAGCCTTGCAAAAGTAAATCATCTCTATGTTCCACAATCTGATAAAAGAACTTCCAAACAGATATACGAAAATCCTTTCAGTTTGTACGATTGGATGGCAATAGCCGTGAAACTATAACCAGTCAATATCTTAAACTTCACATTTGTGTGTGCTAAGAATCTGAAACACCAGTCCCTTTCTTCACTTTTTCCCCTTTGATAAAGAATTATTTCTAACAAAGGAGTAGATATAATTCTATTTAAATTCCAAATAATAAATCTTCAAGTGAAAACACGGCATACCGTCTTTATGAAAAACTTATCATGTGAAGTCTTATCATCCCAGACTAGCATGCAAACCCTGACACCTTCCTGGGTCTTATATTTCAACAAATCTCCAAGCGTGAGGTCATGCCCGGGCGGCAACTGCCTTGTTGGCTCCCTCACCAGCTTTATCTTGGTGAAAATCGACCACCCAACAATGTAAACAAGATGATGTGCTTCCAGAATTGCATGGCAAATGTCTTCCCAACATCTTGCGGGAACATAAACATTGTCATCGTCCAGTTTTATCTCCGGTAAATCGCCTTCTTTGATATGTGCATCTTGATACAGAGTTACCATCCCCCCTCTTCTAAGTGGAAAATAGGTCTGCGGGACTCCTGTTTTTTCTGGATTGCCTGCAATTCCGTGAACACTTACGGGGTCCTGATCGATGGGCGTGAATCGCATTGAAACGAGAAGAGCGGTCTCAGTTTTCGGAGGCTTGCCGTTAGCGCCCAGGATTTGCAGCCATTCGCCTGAGATTTCCTCGCCGGCGACGAGGCGCGCGGCGGGCACGGTAGCCGTGCCTATGTGCTGCGCGCCGAGAAAGTCGTCGTCCTTAACGTGAAACTCAACGCGGTGCACGCGGTGCGCCACGGGAATCGTGAAGTGCTCCTCGTAAATAGGGTCCTGCGCGTTGGTAATGACACGTGTTCGGGCGATGACGGCGCCGGCGAGGGAGACGGTGACGTAAGGGTCGGAAGTAATGATCTTAGAACGGCCGCGGTGACTGGGACGGTCTCCACCACCGCCGCAGCGGGCGGCGGCAGCGACAGCAGAAAGCGGAGGGCGGCAGGTTGCGAAGCAGCGGCGGAGGTGCTCGGTGGTCATGTCCATATTAGGCAATCTCCGAGCTTCGTGGATCCAAATATCAAGGTCACCATGGAGCCACACAAGCTTATCTGAAGGATCAGAGCCGGCCGCAGCTGCAGCGGCCTCAATGGCCGCTTGTCGCATCTCGTGGCTCCGTCGTGATGATAGCCTAGCAGGAGCCATTGCAATAAGAGTAGTATTATTACTACTACCACTACTAATTATAGCATGCTAAGAATGAGCTGGAAGAACAGCGGCGCCGGCGGCAGCGCGCCGAATGAAGGTGTGGAAATATTTGAGTGGTAATGGATGAGGGTGAGGGAGTAGGAAGAAGAAGATGAAGAAGAAGATGAAGAAACAACGGAACGTGACATGAGGTGCGTGGGGTAGCGGGAGCGACTGGCGCGCTATTACAGCGCAACTGAAGAGAGGATATGTTTGACCTGGAGAGAGCGCGGGCGTTAGACACCTGTTTGAGTTGTAGTCTGAAAGATGAAGTAATGTTTTGGCTCCATGGACGTTGGGTATTGGTGGTGGATGTGTTAAGCATCCAGACGGATACTAGATCATGATTATCGAATTGTCATAAAACCCTAATTGTTTTGATCTAAATTTTTTTTTAATTTTCAAAAATAAAATACAAATTATTATTTACTCTATAATTTCTATTCCAAAATCTTTATTAAATATATATTTAGAGAGTCCAAAAAAATTTAACTAGTAAAAAATTCTGAGTCTTCAAATATCATTTAGAAATATTTTAGAAAATTTTTAATATATAGAATGCATAAAATTTATTAATATATTCAACTTTTAAAAAAATAATAATATATTTAATTTTAAAAAATTAAAATATATATTTAATTTGACAAAATTAAAGAATAAAAGTTTATTTGCAAAAAATTGTCAAAAACAGGAATAGAAATATCACTATTCCCATTTCAAATCTTTAGTGCACCGCATGCAATTCAACTAACCTAGAAATTATCTCCACCATTTCAGAGCCATTTTATATTTATTTCATGGCATAATAAAATTAACTTTGGCAAAATTGTTACATTTATATTATCTTTATCGGTTTAAGAGATATTACTAATGTTATCAGAAAACCATCACCAACCTCCGTGTAAGGACTTTATTTTTCTAGTATAACCGGACAAATTAAAAAAAAAAAATGCCCATCTGATTTGATTTTTAATAAACTTACCTTTCAGCCTTTCTAATTCTTCGTTTGCACGGTTAAGCTTTCAGATGAAAAAACACGTTGATGCGGCACGCACACGTCATCGCTCAGCTAGTTTCTTCGTTTTTTGAGCTGAATCGTGTAAACGAAAAAACGGAGGTTGGTCAGCAAATTCCCATTGATTTTTAGTCCAATCTTAAATATTAAATATTATTGAGAGATTTGCAGTAGATAGAAGAAAATTTGGAAAGATTTTTTTTTAAAATAATAGAGAGGGTTGGTTTGGGTGGGAACAGTACTGAGGTTGGTGAAACAAGGCGTGCAAAGCTCCACCTCATTGAGGCTGTGAAGTAACGTGTACACTTGGCGTTTGTTAGCTATAATTTTTGGAATATCTTGCAGTATATATATTACAAAAGAGTCTAAAATAAATTATTATAAATTATAGTTAGTAAAATAGTTTGTTTGTAGTTTATAATTTAGATTTAGCTTATAACTAAATATCTTGGTATTATAAACTAAACAAACTAAGTTAAAATATAAGTTACGAGCAGTGTGTTTGGTTGCAGCTGATGAACAGTTTGAAAATAGTAAATTATAAAGCAAGTTAAATTTAAATCATAATCTATGTTTGATCAAATAAATTGTAAAATTATCAAAAATTAGCTTGAAGCAAAATATTATTCATATTTGTTTTCTTATCATATATCTCTTCAACTAATTCATAAAAAAAAGTCATCAACCCACATAATTTAAAAAAAAGAAATATATTTTGGATAAATTTTAAAAGTATGAATTTTGATGAGATAGATAATTTTTATGTTAAAATTTTTTTCAAAAAAATACTTATAAATAGATATTTTGGGACTGTAAACTTTAACGGATTTTAAAAATAGTTTTACATTTCGTTCAAATCCGTAAATTTTGGAATTCCAAAACACCTATTTAGAAATCCTCTTTAAAAAAAATTAACATAAAAATTATAGATTTACTTAAAATATTAATTTTTATATTAGAAGCTGTTTAAAAAAATATTTTAAAATTATTTTTAACTAAAAAATTAGTAGGGTTTTTCTTTTTTGTGCTCCGCAACACTTAAAAAAAAGTTAGCTTGTAGGTAATTAGAGGCTTGATAATATATATTTGTAGAAGGTGAACGATCACATCCGAGATGGCATCAATCTTGAATTTGAATTTCCTGATGCTTCCCGACCAGCTGAGCTAGCAAAAGCTGGAACAGTATCTCCCTTTTGCTGGCAAAAAACAAGTGCGCGGGCCCATAACTGAGAAAGGTATTACTAGAAAGATGTTTCTAGATCTGGAAATCGTAATATTCTAAGATTAAATGTTCAACAGGATTTATTATAGAAAGAGTTGCGTTTAGGTCCAAAATTATAAGTTTTATTGTAATTGGATTATGGGCTAAGTTTTAATTACAGTTAAGTTCTTATGCGAAGGGTATCAAAAGTTATCAAGAAGGTATTAAAAGTTATCAGAAAGGTGTTAATATGTTATTTTTTATCAGAATGGTGTTAAAAATTAATATAAAGGTGTCAAAAACTTACTAAAGGTGTCAAAATATAAGATGTTGGATGCATATCGGAGGTGTCATAAACTCATCGGAAGGTATTAAAAATTCATCGGAGGGTGTCAAAGTGACTAAAGTGTAAAAAAAATTTTTAAAGATGATTTAAATGATGTTGAAACAATATGTAAGGACTGCAGAGCAATTATCTGTTTATTATATTAAGTTTATTTAAGATGTCATAGCACTAAAAGTTGATTTCATATAAGACCGCAAATTAATAAAAAGACGTTCAAATAAAATTTTACCAAAAAATACTTCTAATAGATTTTTTTTCTAAAGAGAGGGGAAAAAATTAGGGAGTTACGCAACTATAGGCTGAAATAGAATTTCAGCACGTTTTTTTAAAAAAAATTTCAGAACTAATTTATATAACTTAAAAATAAAGTAAAAAATATTACAGATTAGTCCCTCTAGATTTGCTGTCGCGTGCTTCAGCCCTCCGAAATATAAAAACACGTCACGTGGCACGCGCATGTCACTATATCGGCGCGAAAATATGTTTCGGAGGTCTGAATCTAAACCATAAAAAACGGGAGGCTAAAATACAATTTTCTCAAAATTAAATGCTGATATGCAATTAATCCAAAAAACATATATCAGAAAATAACCGTGCAATATTGTAAAATGTTGATAAAGAAAATGATATAAGCACATATCCTTTTGCATTAAATAAGCTAAAGAAACAAATATTAAATCAAATTTGTTCGCCAATTCAATCAAATTACTAAAGGTTTTAGCTGTCAGAAATTGTAAAGCACAGGTTTAAACTTGGGAGACTTGCATATCAGACATTTTTTATTTATTATAATTTAAATAGTTCATCATTTTAAATGACGAGCAGATACCATCGTATTAAAAATATATCCATAAAAAGGTAAGGTGACATTCTCGCCAATTAGAAAGACGATAATGGACAGCCATCATCGACTTTTCTAACAAATATAGATTACATGAGGGTTTAACCTGTTGGTAAGACCTTCTTCCCTCTTCATTTTTTCTTGGCTCATTCTTTCCTCTGCCTCCGCCAGATAATATTTTCAATTTCTTTCCCAAAATTACAAATATTTTGTTAAGATGATCAAATCGAAGCTAATATTCACCAGATCTAACTACTTTACGATTGATATATGAAAATACGGTTAATTTATGCATTTTATACGATTTATTTGTTATATATTGTATAAATATTGTAAAATTTGTATTATAGATATAATTTATGAAGAATATTGGTGTATTCTTAATACATTTGGTAAAAAATATATATATTTGTTATTGATATTGTACATGTATTTTTATATAATATATGAATATTAATAATATATCATAAAAAAAGTATTTATTAACATATACCTATTATATATATGCATTATAATATTTAAATATAGATTATTAATATATTTAATATATATCTCAGTACATAATTTGTGAAAGTAGTGATAATGTATCAGTGATACTAACTACCGCCAATACTGTTTGATGCCGTCGATGTCAATTCCGATACACAAAGATCATATCAATAATACCGTTTACAAATAGCCGATAACAATACCAATATTACCATTCTCCTCTTAGCGTATGTGTACGTGTGTGTATATATATATGTAGCACAGACACTCCAAAAATATCGCCGTGTCCGTGTTCGTGCGCGTGTCAGATACGACACTCCTCAGACACGTATCGGACACGCCACGTGGCGTGTCTAAAAAAAATTAAAAAAGAAAATTCGGACACGCGTGTCGGACACTTCTTTCGGCGTGTCTGACACGCGTGTCTGTATTTATATCTTTTTTTAAAGAATTATTTTTTGTTTATTTTTTTTAGAAAAGTTAAATATTATTTGTAATAGTCGTAAATAATATAATATAGTTATGCACTCAGATATTATATTTTTTTTAGTTTTAGTTGATATAATTGGACTTTTAGTGTTTAGATTTATTTCAAGGAAACGAAATTATATTATATATAGACTTCTTATCGAATATCATTATATTCACTAATATTTAAATATTTCGTATAAATTATGTTTTAATTATTTAAATTTTTTATTGCCGTGTCCGAGCCGTACCCGTGTCCTATTTTTTTTAAAAATTACCGTGTCGCCGTGTCGTACCGTGTCATGTCTCCGTGTCCGTGTCCGTGCTACCTAGGTGTATATGGGGCAAATAGACATGGATAGATGCTCCGCAATAAACTTATGTAAAGAGTTTCTGATGGCGTGACCGTATCCCTAGGCAACGTGGGTAAACATATATACATAATTAAAAACTTATTCCATACGATTATTTAATAAACCATGCCCTAAGAATCATCATTGAAGTCTGCAATCTGAAAGGGAGAATAACATACTCAAGCTCAACTTAAATATACTTTACTAGCGCGGCTAGCTCAACCAGTTGGCGGCAAATCAGGAAGCGTCACCATCCGGCTTCGAGGACGCGTGAGGTGAAATTTTCATCATGATTTTTCAAAAAAAAAATTCTATGTATCCCGTGGCTTGGGCTGAAAACGAGCCGAGCTGCTCACAAGTAGCTCGGGCTCGAACTCGCTTAAGCTCGGCTCGAACTCGATTATTATCAAACCCGAGTCGAGTTTGAGCACGAATTCAAGCTCGAGTAATTAAATGAGCCGAGCTTGAGCATTGTGTTACTCGGCTCGTTAGGCTCGCGAGTTTAAACGAGTTTTCTATTTTATTCAAATATTTTTTATAACAAAATTACTTAAGCGAGTTCGAGTTCGAGTTCGAGCTCTACTCGAGCTTGGTCTAATTCATAGAATCGAGCTGAGCTCGAGTCGAGCTCGGCTCGAATCGACTCAAGCTCGGTTCAGTTGATACAATCGAGTCGAGTTCGAGCTTTAGATTTATCGAGTCGAGTCGAGTTCGAGCTCAGCCTCTGAAGCTCGTCGAGCTCGAGTTCGAGCTCGAGCTAAACCAATCGAGCCAAGCTTGAGCTAAGTGGTCTCGACTCGAACTCAGCTCGTTTTCACCCCTACCCGTGGCAGGAGCCTCCATTTATAAAAGGTCTATACTCGGATCCTAGAGCGTCGGTCGAGGCTGAGTGTGGAAGTTTTTCGCGAGTTTGAGGTCCCTACGAGGGCGTACGCTTGCATTACAGGTTCCACCACGATAATCTCCTAAAAAAAAAAAAAAAAAAACTTTACTAGATAAAACTTCTTTCTACGTTTATTTGAATAATAAAAATAGTCCCCCAAAAATCCAACAAAAAATATTCACCGATTAAAGTGGTTTAAAAAAAAAATTTGAAGTATTTTCTGAAAAACTTTCAACATAAAAATTATAGATTTTGATAAGATTTACAACTTAGTGTTGAAACTTTTTTCGACAAATATTTCTAAATAGGTGTCTTAGGGCTCCAAAGTTTGATAAATTTGTAGCGAGATTCCAAAAATAGTTTTGAAACACGTTAAATTTTGGAGTCCTGAAACACCTAATTAAAAGTATTTTTTGAAAAAAAAAAATTTATATATAAAAATTATAAATTTCATCAAATCTATAGCTTTCATTTGAAGATTTCCAAAAAAAAAAAATGCTCCCAAAATATTGCTTTATTGTCTAATCATGTGGATCGATAGATTTTTTTGTGGATTTTTCGGCAGACTCGCATTTTTCTTTATTTTATCTAGCACCGTTGTGAAGTTCATTTTTTCTTGAACTTCTATCACAACTTGGTGACGGCACAAGACATTTCTATATGACCAACACAATTCAACAAACTATCAGGCTCCTTATGCAATTAGAATCATATCCAATATGTCGGAATGTGTGTAGTATATATTTCGATGAACTCTATATAGTTGTGATTGCATGAGGAACATCAAGTTCCGCCAGGTAGTGGCGGACCTAAGAATTTTATCAAGTGGGGTAAAAAAACACTAACAACACTCTTTGACAGACAATAAGTTTGTTAACCATTTTAATATCAAGTCAAAATTTTGAACTACAGTTGTCATCGACGAGTCTTTTTATTTTAAAAATGAAGTATAATAGCTTCTTTAGTAATATCGTTGAATATATCTTTCTCTATGTATCTCACCAGGCAATCATTCATCATTTGATCGTACATACGGTTACGCAGTTTCGAGTTTATCAATTTAATTGAAGAAATGGCCCTTTCAACTGTTGCTATAGCCGTAGGTAGAATCAACGCTCGCTTTAAAAGCAAATAAACCAGTGGATATACAATATGCTTTCTTGTTTCTATCAACTTTTTAGAAAGCTCACCAAGGTTATTCAACTTACAAAGTTCTTTCATCTTGGCGCATAACTGTAATATAATTTATAAGTTATCGCTAAAAATCCATTTCAACTTTTGGTAATATATGCTATTGTTTGTCACATGGCATGGCGTAGTGAAGAGTATGCAAGTTACCAGTCATGTGATGTGTAGCACTGATAAGTATAATTTTTGTACATAAATTTAGTATTAATTCTACACTAATTTTATTATTTGTTGGTTGTTTGCAGGTCAAAATTATTAAATTGAAGTTAAATGCGCATTAAAGGTTCTACCAGTGGATCGGAGCAAAATTTACATTATTCTTGCTTTGAAGACCAACTGAAGCCTGTATTTTATGAATTTGAAGCTTATGAAAAAGGAAGAAAACAAATAAATAAATGCAAGAAGAAATAAGGGAAAGCAACTCAAATGAAGAAAAATTAAAAGAAAAAAATATTATTTTGGAAAAATAAATAAGAGAAGAAAATGAAGAAGAATGTAAGATATAAATAAAAGGAGAGACATGCATAAAAGAAGAACCACGTTGTGGGAATAAAGCTTGTAATTTTAATTTATTTTTATCATTTTCTCAATGGAATAAAATCTTCGAGGACACAATTTGTAATCTAACTATGAAAATATAAATTCCTTTATCAAGTTATTCTAGAACATAATTAATTCAATATTGGATGTTTCACTATTCTTAATGCTTTTAAGTGATTGATCACCACTTAAATGAAACGATAATTTGTAATGAAATTAATAAATAAATCATAAATAATACTTATAGTGAAACATACCACGAAATAATATAAAATAGAGATATTTACATATAATTCGTGCAGCAAATAAAATCCCTAAAATATAATATGTTTCTCTCCGATCAACCTGCATAGAGATATAGTAGGTGATGAGAGAGAAATAGTTTTAATATTTATCGAGAGATAATATTAAATAATAAGAAGGACTTGCTGAAAAATTCAATTATTGTTCAGAATACTAGACAAAAGAATTTAGATTATCATAGCGAATGCAAATTGCGTACCTCAATATCATCTTTTGGAGAATTTTTATCAATTTGAATTATATTTCTTAGTCATTTCGGTTGTTAAATAAAATCAGAATTAAACCTAGGCCAGAAATCAATAAATTCAATCTCCGAGGAAACAAGCACCGGAGTCCACTACCCAGGTAGGAGAAGAGACCTCACCAAAACCTATTGTATTGAAGAGCTTGAATAAATTGTTGGAGTTGTTCAGCTAAGGTTGTTGAGGGCTGACCAATAATGGTAGATGATGCTTCAATCTGAGCAACATTTGGTGAAAAAGACTGGTGTGGTTGGTGTACCACAACATAGGCTTTAAGAGCAATCTTTTAGGAGGTCGTTTCTCACAAGCTTCAATCAATTGCCCATGCTCCTTGCAATATCTACAAAAAAACACCATTCTTCTTGCATTGATGTACAAGATGTCCCAATTCATGACAGCTATAGCATTGATGTACAAGAATTTAAAGAATTATGCAGGTCTTTTGGCATAAAGCCAAAGCGAATGCTGCAAGATATACCGCATAGATGGAACTCCACCTATTACATATTAAAAGTCTATTGATTATATAGTTGTTATTACAAATTTTTATAGTACTAAACAGTCTTAACAAACTTTTTGACAGTGACTGAAATGTTGTTATAATGTTTTGAGACTTTAGTGATTTTTCGAATGCAACTAAAATTTTATCTGATAGTTATTATCCTACGACAAATAAGATTTTGCCTAATCTAGTTCGAATAAATAATATATTTGAACAATATAGATCTTCTCATCATGCAATTGTGCTATTTATGCAGAAAAAATTAAAAAAATATTTTAAAAATATTTCACCGATTTATTATTTGGGCTTGGTAATAAGACCCTAGATTTAGGTAAACTGGCGTATAACATTTATTTAGTATTTATTTTGCAAAAATAGAAATAGCAATAAATTTCTCTGAAAAATTAAAGAAATAGATGTGTTAGAAAATTTGTATAGATTGTATGCACAATTATATGGTAATGCAGGATCAACCATTGAAGCCGAAGACACCAGTGAGCTGCGGAGGAAGATACTTTTAATGACTTCCGACTGTACTGAAGTACTTACGCGGCGCAGTAGCAACAACAGACAGGAGCAATATCTACTCTATCTCTTCAGAATTATTTGGAATTCGACTGGGTTGATTTTATGAGTAAAGATGAAAGAAAGAAATTAGATATTTTGGAATGGTGGAAAAACTTCAGCCATCAACCAGTATTGCAGGCTATAGCGCGGGATATACTAACCCAGCCAGTGCCGACCGTTGTATGGGAATCATATTTTAGCGCAATTGCTCACGTGCTGAACGATAGAAGGCACTACCATAGCCCAACAACATTTGAAATGTACATATGTACGAAGGACTGGATCGACGTCGCTAGAAGAGATTAAGGAAAAACAGTAAATGACGATGAATTGGTGGAAGAAACAAAAAATTAAATTTTCATTTTCTTATCAAATTTTTTGTTCTTTAATTTAGTTGTAATAATTGTGTTAACATAAAAATAAAATTCATTCTTTCATTAATTTCATGTGTTCTATTTTTTCCCCGAGCGGGCCGGCCTGTCGAGCCGACAATTCGAGCCAAGCCTCCGTCTCGCTACTTGCGAGGCGGGCCGGGCCGGCCCGCAATTTAATACGTGTGGACTAGCCTGCAGCCGCGGGAGGCCCACTTTAAGCCGGCCGCCCGGGTCTGCACGGCTGACATCTCTAGCTTAAATTGCGACCAACACAATCAAATAGCCGTAAGCCACAACCACCCATAAGAAGCTCTTTCAAGTTTCAAAATCCTCTCAGGAAGATGCACCTGAACTTGTTGCCGCCACAACCAACTTCGCCGTTTTCACCCGAAATATGAGCAATGTAGTCTACCAAACTTAATCCATCCAACTAAGAAGTGTTGACAAAGTTACACTGATGGAACAAACAACACAAAGAGCTGCTTAGCGTGATATGCTCTCAGAACTAGCTTGTTTTTTGTAATGGATAATGCTTGAGTGCCCGAATGATTTCACATACTTGAGCACAGAATACGCGGAAAACGCGTTTCACGCGTCTGGAAAACGCATTTCACAGGCACGGAAAACGTGTTTCCCACATGTTCCGTGCTCAATTCCATGAAATCATCCGTGTAGCAAAGCATTTTCCTTTTGCAATACCATTGCAGCATTTGATTCAAAATAAGAGATCAAAGGAAGAACAACATTATAAATATTATTTGAAACAACATTCTTGTGACTCTTGAATGTAGTATTGACTCTTCGCGCAGTAGTAAGCAAAAATATTTACAACTGAGATGGAGAATACAATGTCACCACAAATGCATAACAGTGATAAATAAAATAGCAAAGGCTGGAGACATTTATTCATATGCACAATGTCTTCCACTATAATGCCAACTTAATTGACAACACAGTCTGCTGGATTATCAGTAGACTCGTTTCCATCCTCTGATGGATCGCGTTGTATATAACTCCTTAGCAGATTCAAGAATTCAGCATCAGGCCCTGAATCTTCCACTCCCTGGCTCGATCTAGAACGTCGCCTTTCCATTGCAAATATGTGCGCTAGTATGTCGTTAGGTAAAGAAAAGCGGCGGAACCTGTTTTTCCTTCTTCTATGATGTAGCTGGAAAAACCCAAAAAGAAAAAAAAAAAAACAGAGGCCATAGTTAGTCTCTCGCCGTCATCACGGGAAATGGTTTGCAGCTTTATCACATCACTAATCATCATCGTCACAATCGATGCCGCTATCATTAATCTCAAAACCATCTTTGTCAATATCATCATCGTCATCGTCATCGTCATTATTATTATCATCATCATCATCGTCGCAGTAATCCTCATCATCATCGCCTTCACTACCGTAGACGTCATTATCATCCTCATCACCATCTCCGTCATCTTCATCAGTATCCTTGTCCTCGTCAGCGCCGAAGTATTCAAGGTCAACAGCATAGCAATATAATCCATCAAAAATAGCAACCTTTTTATCACAAGGAACAGCAGAGAAGTTAGAGCTTCTCTGCTGGATGACTTGCATGTTAAATACGACATGCCTTTCTTTTCATTTTTTTTAAATACTAAACATACATGAACATCAAAAACTCTCAACCTATAGCAATTATACTAGAGAAGAGATTCATAAAAATAATCTGAAGACAAATAGAGATTAAAACCTCGTTAATTAGTAGGACTTTCTCGGGATCATAATCATACTCACTGACTGAGATCTAATTTCTCCTCTCTAAGGTTTATATATAACTATAAAAACAGACAAATAAAAGCTTTGTACCTTATCCAAATTCAGGGGTTGAGCACGTTCCAACGAATTAGGTGTCCATATCTTTATATCATCATCAATGCCACTACTAGCCATTACCGTGGAGTGGGGATGAGGTTCTATGCAGTTAACCACATCCTTATCTCCTTCCATCACACGGAGTAGATACCCATCTTTCTTCCTCCAAATAAAAATGCGGCCACAATCAGATCCACTAGTGACATACTCACAGCCGGGCCCAAAGAAGCTCACACCCTTCACAGTATCACTGTTTTGATGACCACTATATACCTGCAGATGCCTCAATCTAGGATCTACCTCAGCATCAGCTGATGAGCCTTTTCCTCTATCCGTATCCATGTTAGAATTAGGTGATACAGTGATAGGATCAGATCCAAGTCCTTGACCCTTGTTGAAAAGATAGATTTGCTCATCATGATAAGAAATTAGCAGCTCACTCTGTTCTGAAAAGGCCAAGCCCGTGATTCCTACATCTTCACCAATCAAATGAGGAGGGCAGAAGCAATCTGTGGGACGGCCGTCATCACCTGACCCATCTAATTTATACTTGCGGATATCATAAACACGGGCAAACTCATCCGATCCAGCAATTGCAAGTAAATTAGGATTTCTTTGGTCTATGGCAATTGCATTTAGATGAACAACAGGCATCCATGGTCGATCACGAAATGATTTACATATAAAGAGCCTCGTAGCAGTTCTTGTCCTGAGATCAAACTGTAATACAACTGAATATGAATAGTTCGTAAACATCTACACAGACAAAAGAAACAGGAAAAGAAAGATCACCTACATGCTGAACAAGACCATCTTCACCAGAACTGTAGAAAATGTGAGGGTTTCCAGGCTCAATAGCCAATTTGTGAGCTCTCCCTTCATGTTCGCCCAGTAGCGTTATACATGGCTCTCCCCTCTCTGGTATTAGGGCATGTCTCACCTATAGCAAAAGCATAGAAAATCTTAATTCCTTCCAAAAGCTGAAAGGACAGAAATTGGACCGAAACAGTGAAAACTAGCAAGGTACCTCTCCATCAGCTGCACAGGTCACAATGCTCCTATCATCAGAATAAGGCATAAAACGCGCCTGGAAAACATTGTTTGTGTGACCCGAATGAAATGAACATTTGGAATTCCCAACTTCCCAATCCCAAAGTATGATCATTCTGTCATCTGATCCAGATACAAGAATATCCCCACTTTGATTAAAGCACACGGTGTTGACACATCCTCTATGCTTGTTTAGTTTTTTGTAGGTACCAAGCCGCAGAACAAGTTCCTGACAAGGAGAAGACACATAGACAATGCTAAATCAGAACATGAAAGCATAAGTGGCAGCCATGACATACATTTACTGAAAGAACTGCGTGAACCTATAGGCCAAATGGAACATAGTTTAGATAACTCCATTCATGATGAAATCCCTCTATGTTGTTACTGACGCTGATGGTAATACCAGCTTTGCAGATATCTAATTATTAGTGCAGCTTGCTAACCATTATCATTTTTTTTTAAAAAGTCTCTAGCATCAGTTCAGTTGCAAGAACCAGATTGACCAAATAGCTGATGACAATAATATTATGACTAACATAAGTTAGCTGTGAATTACAAGACTTGAATATTGTAATGATTTGTTATGAAACGACCAGGTCGGCTCTCGTAGGCGCCTAGATGCAGCTAGAGTAACACCAACGGTCCGGTGGCAACTCTACAATTACCCTATGCCAAAAGACTAAATAAACTATTTATTACATGACTATAGAACACAAGTACAACTCTTTACATAGAGGATAGTTTCACCTAATCTAGAACATATTAAATAAAACTCTTTCATAATAAAACTCTTACGTAAGCTTGAACTCCTACCAATATAAATTCTCTGAATAATTTCATACAATATTCTCCAAATAATATTCTTCTCAAATACAACTCCTAATCTAAACTGAATCTAAACTTGGACTCGACTAATGATGTGGCTCTCCATGGGCTCGAACCCTTCCATCTTGGTAGAACGTTCCATCCTTCTTAAAAAGCAACCTTGTTTGCAAGGTTGCAAAAGCAAACTCCTCAAAAAATTGATGTCGTCCAAACCACCAAAAGAGAAATGCTGAATAAACATGAAGGGGTGGTGTCTATAAAAGTTTGGAGTGGAGGTCTTTATAATAACATATATCCATTGAAGCACAACGCCAGCAAATGTAGGAAGTATTTGATTGGTACTATATGGCTCATCAGTCTGATCATGCTCAACTTTCATAAAATACCCACTATGGCATAATTCAAAAAACAAAGCCAATCAATAAATAAAAATAAGTGAATTGCAATAATTACTTATTGTTCTCAATTCTTGTTGAATTTCGATGTGAGAACGTCAACAAATATTTCGATAATTGTTGTTCAGACTTGAAGAAAATATCAGCTCTAAGCCTCGTAAATGCTACCCAACATTGTGACACGGAGTTACCATGTCAAAGAGTGCCAAGGTCTTGAAGGTGTGAATTATTTTTTTCGGCTTCCTGTTGCTTAATCTTCTTCTCCAATATGTCTTCATTTTGTGAAATCGTCCTTTCCAATTATTCTATTATTTCACAGCAGGAGAAGATGAAACGTCATGAACGTGGTGAGGCATATGAGATGACGGCCATAGATGATGGTGATGTGGTGGTGGCTGCAGTTGCGGTGTATGCAGTGAAGGAGGTGAACCGTAGCTCAATGGTGGTGTAGGTGGGTAATAGCTCTCTAGTAGCAACGGCGAAGTACATGATGATGAGTATGGATACCAGCATGGTGGCGATGGCTGCTGGAACGGATGTAGTGGTGATAGTGGACCATAACCCAATGGTGACGATGGAGTGTACGATGAGAGGGAAGAGTACCAACAAGGTAATGGTGTCGGTTGCAGAGCGATCAAATATGATGCCAACTTTTAATGAAAACGAGTTGGGATGGATGCTGCCAGGAAGGAGGCAACATTTGGAGAAGGTGACGATGATGATGTTAATGGGTGGATATAACTAGCACAATGCAACGGTAGCAAGGGTTTAAGACAGAATACCCCGACACAATTTTTTTATGAACCGCCAAGGTCGGCTCTCATCGACAACCCAGATGCAGTGATAGTAACACTGGCGATCCGGTGACAGCTCTACAATTACACTAACCCTAAGATTAAATTATCTAAATAAACTATTTATTACATGATGATTAAATAACACAAATATAACTATTTATATAGAGGAGAGTTTTAACTAGTCTTGAACACTCATTGAATAGAATCTCTTTCCTAATAAAACTCTTAGTACATATAAACAGAGGTTTCAACTCCTACCCTAAACTTCCTAAACAATCTCATACAATATTCTCCAAATAATATTATTTTTAATACAACTCTTACTAATCTAAATTGAACCTAAACTCTGACTCGACTAAAGATCTGGCTCTCCACGCACTCAAACCCTTCCATCTTCGTACATAACATAATTATCCACAGTGAAGTTTGCAAAATTTAACATAATACTTGTAGAGCCCTTTCCATATTGCTTAAACATATTTAGTTTCCTACTTCCTCAATAAAACCTATCCTCTTCAGCATCAACTAAATTTCATAAAAGAATATAAAATCTCCTAAAATTGCACTCCTTAAGAGCTAACCATATTCAGTACCTATCTTTTGAGGCTAAGAAACCATGAATTAAGGATAACTATAGCATTTCCATGAAAAAAATGCCGAAATTATTGGAATAGAAAGAATGTCTAGAAAGCTAAATTACAAGCAATGCAAAATCCTTGCCATCATTTGGAAATGCTCACAATACACCTTTTTTCCAGCCTTTCACGATTTCTTCATTTTAAACAGTAATGGCGAAGCAAGGAACTTACAGGCACTACCCAATTTTTCATCCTGAAAGATAAGTTGACCATCACATAGCCTTTAACATAGAAAGGAAGTTAATAGGAAGAAACAAAAGCGGATAGCAGCGCAATAGATCACAGATCTAGGTAATCAATAAACATCAAACACAGGAGAATCACAAGGAATCAAGCACAATAGATCTCAAACTCACCTCAGAAGCGGCGGCGTGATGCGCGAAACTCCTCGGGGCAACGCCGCCTAGCTCTCGCTGCGATATATCGACGACGCCGAGTCCTGTCCTCCGCCGCTTCATCTCCACCTAGTAGGGTGAGCTTGGCGGAGGGTGAGTCAGGCGAGAATAAAGCTTTATAACAAAACTTCCATCTCTAACTCTTTCTCACATCTCTTCCGTTAATCTACTTACACCCATCACGAGAAGATAATGACAACATATTCCCACCGTACACCACTGCCTGGTCGATTTAGAGGGTTGCTAAGAAGCAGCGGTCAGAATGACTCTTGGCTACATAAATCCAGCACGTTGAGACGGGAAGCTCCGTGACCAACAGCCGCTCGTACGATGCGACGTGCGATGGAGAGGGCCGCGAGGCAATGACAATTGGAATGGGCTGGTCGTATTGAGTCCATTCTATGTGCTGGCCCAGGAAGTCGACCGTGACGGTCTAGAGCATGCTACAGTAACAATGTTGTTTCAAAAGTTATACCGTGTGGTCTTACATAAAGGCGAAAACGAGCCGAGCTGCTTGCGAGTAGCTCGATCGAGCTTGTTTAACCTATGCTCGAGATCGAGTATTGTCAAGCTCGGCTCGAGTTCGAACACGGATTCACGCTCGACTAATTAAATGGGCCGAGCTTGAGTATCGTGTTACTCGGCTCGTTAGGCACGTGAGTTAGACTAGTTTTTCTATTTTATTCAAATATTTAAAAAAAAAAAAATTAAGGGAGTTCAAGTTCGAACTCAATTGATCAATTCGACTCAAACTCGGTTCAGTTGATACAATCGAGCTGAGTTTGAGCTTGAAATTTTTCGAGTTCAGTCGAGTTCGAGCTTAGTCTCTGAAGCTCGTCAAATTCGAGCTCGAGCTAAACCAATCAAGCCAAATTTGAGCTTAGTGGTACTAGACTCGAACTCGGCTCGTTTTCATCTCTAGTCTTACATATCAACCCGGTGTCACGGATCTAAGCATTTTGCCAAGGCTAGGCCCGTGACTATGAAGCGCTTGGGCAAGGAGGGGCCCCTGGGCCACGCGCAGGCCAGGCAGAGAGCACGGACAAAGCCAAGTCCAATCTTAGAAATTCTCAAGAGAACCCTTGAGTTTTGGATTTCTTGGGTAATAAGTAGGATTACTCTATATAGTGTATTATAACCGTTGGCTTGGTATAATCTTAGCCATACATTGGGACCGAATGAGTCTTTAAATAGGACTCTGCTCCTCATTTACAAAGCAATCAATTGGACATCCGAGTTGAGTGAACCAAAGAGTTCCACAAATGCTCTTGTATTCTCTATCTTTCTATTTTCTTAGCTAGCGCATAGGCCATTCTCGAAAAACCGAGCTTAGCGACTAAAGATATTGACAAGTGAGAGTTACTAAGTTGCCGTACAAGACGCACGGAAAAGTATAATCTTGTGACACTATTATGATGCTGCTTGTTACAAATCAGTCTTGATTATAATCCGTTACAAATCAGTCTTGATTATAATCCGTTATTGATCATGTCCTAAAATACCATTTCAGAAATAATTTTAGAAAATAACTATACTGCCCTACATTCTATTTTGTTTACATTTCAAAATTTATTCAAACATACTTCTGATGTTTTGAATTTTCAAAGTATTAGAAGTTAGACACTAAGAGACAGGTAAAATCGGCACGGTTGGAGGCATCCTCAGCACAGGACGGAGGCCAATCGTGATTGGCAACTACTGCAATATCTATAGAGCTAATCTTAACTAACACCCAATTGGCAACACCTTGGAGAGGGTTAAAAGCTCTCAGCAACGAAAGAGAGAGGTGGAGGCAACAACAAATACAAAGATCGGCAACGTCAAGCCTCGACTAGGAGAGGCCACTTCCTAGGTAGATGTTGTGCAGTTTTTCAAGGGCCCTCGGTTTTTCCTAAAACATGTAGGATTAATTGAGCTTGCTAATAGGTGGTGGATTCAGCAATTGCAAGATCTAGAGGCTGCAGCGTACACGTCTGGAAGACTCTCGGGGCTGCCACCAATATTGAGGACGCCTCTGTCATGTCTGCCAGTCCTGCCACCGATGCTACTTCAGATTCGTTAGCTAACAAAGTAGGTAAGGGATAGTTAAGGGTTATTATTTGTTGGCATCGTTGGCTTACTTATTCCGCTTGCGTTTTAGGTGGGATGGAAGAGGAGCAAGGAGATCCATGAGCTACTCTAAGGGGCTGTTTACTTGGGTGAAGAAGTGGGAAGTGAGCAGTGAGAAGTGAGTGATAAGTGGAAAGTGAGAAGTGAGTGAGGAGTGAGAAATGAGAACTAGAAGAAAGAAGTCAGAGTTGAAAAGTGAGAAGTGAGAACTGAAAGAGAAATGGGTGAATAGTAGGTAAGAAGTAAAAAGTGAGAAGTTGAAGAAAAAATGAGAAGTGATAAATCGAAGTGAGAAATAAAAAAATCATAAAATAAATATATAAAAATATTATTTATTATTATATTAATTAATAATATAATATTAATAAATATAATACTAAATAATAAATATTGTATAAAAACTATTATAATACAAAAATTTTTTTTTTATAATAAATAATATTTAATATATATTAGTATTATCTAAGTTTATTAAATTAATTAATTATATATATATATATTATGCATATTAAATAATTATTAATTAATAATATAATAATATTATATATTATTATATTAAATAATAATATTTATAGTTATAATAACAATATTATTATAATAAATTAATATTTAATATGTACAATAAATTATTTATATTATATAATAAATATATTAAATTATTTTATTATCCCAATATTATTATTATATTAATTAATAATATAATATTAATAAATATAATACTAAATAAATAAATATTGTACAAACTAAATATATAATAAAAACTATTATAATAAAAAACATAATATTTTTATAATAAATAATATTTAATATATATTAGTATTATCTAAATTTATTAAATTAATTAATTTATAAATATATTATGCATATTAAATAATTATTAATTATTTAATTATTATATTAATTAATAATATAATAATGTTTATTATATATATTAAATAATAATATTTATAGTTATAATAACAATATTATTATAATAAATTAATATTTAATATGTACAATAAATTATTTATATTATATAATAAATTATATTTTAATAAATATATGTAAATACTATTCATTATTAAATATTTATTAATAATATAAAATATATTAATAATAAAATAAATAATATATAATAAATATAATTTATTTTTTGATTATTATATATCTATAATATATTTATAGTTATTAATTATTATACAAATTTTTTTTCTAAGTATATATTATAATATAAATAATTAATTAGTTATTTTATTTGTATATATAAAATTTTAAATAATTTTTATTATAATGATCTACATTATAAAATGTCAATGGTTGTTAATCTTTAATACTGGTTATTTATCACTATTTCAACCACTTCCTAGCAAAAAGCTGCGAAGTCAAAAAAATAAATTTTGAACTAAAATATGGAATTGGAGGAACTTGTAGGACTGGGTTCTTATCTATTTTCATACCAAGTAAACAATAAAAGTGAGAAGTGAGAATTTCCTGTTCTCTTTTTCACGAGTTCAAAATGAAGTAAACAGCGAAAGACAGTTCTGCCACTTCTCACAACGACAATTCCTTCTAGTCATATGCGAGTCCGAGTGGGTACTCAGACTCGTAGAGGGCCGCCACTTTTTAAATTTGTACATTATCCTCCTAGCCCGCACGAGCTCGACCGGACCCCCCAGACTGGGACGGGTCGACAACCTTTAGAAATTGCACACAGTTCAAATGGACCCCCAAACTAGAAGAAGGGACGCCACTTCCCAAATAATATAACAAAAAATGCCCATATCAAGCACCTCTGCTTCTCAGTCATGATCTACCAAAAAGACTATAACTGCTTCTCAGTCATTCTACATCTCCTTCCAATCTCGCACATCCGACCCGCAAACTAGGAGCACCCAACACTTTCCATATAGATCCTCTCAAAGTACTACGGCCTTTTGAAGGGCTACTCCTCTATGCATACTCTGACAGAAGATAATAAAGTAGCACAAAAAAATGAGAAGTCCAAGCTGGTAAGAAATTGTACAATTGAAAATGGCGGCTCCTCCTAGTTTAGAGATACATTTGGAATCACAATAGGGAATTAGTACTTGGGGGGCATGTTGGACTCGTGCAGGCTGGAGGACTTTGTACAAATGTAAAAATTGGCGGTCCTTCCCAGTCAAGGAGTCCGGTTGACCTCGTATCTGGTTGAGATTACAAAGTTTAAGATTGGTGGTTCGCTACCTTACCCCAGGGTCCGATCGGACCGCTTGACTAAGAAGAATTTGTACAAATTTGAAGATTGGCAGCTCCTTCTAGTATTAGGTTTTACTCAGACTCGTGCAAGGATGGGATAACGTTTTAAAATGTAAAAATTATTGGCCCCTGTTAGTCCAGTAGTCCTATAACGCTGGGTTGGGAGGAGTTTATACAACTTTTTATGGCCATGAGCAATTTGTTTGGGCGGGTGGTCTTTCGCTAATGCCACATCCTACTTATATAGAGAGAGGTATGGCTATTTTCCGAACAGTGTTGTTCACCGATGAGCCATTTTATTTGGGTGCCATCAATGCTGCATAGGACATCCCTGTTAGGATCTACGGCAACCCAAAAGGAAGAGTGAATTGGATAATAAAAAATATCTAAGATAATTTAACAATGAAGCACTTTTCAAATTCAATTATTATGCGTGTAAGGATATAACAATACAATTCTATACATGTAACTAGAGACATAAAGTAAAGATGAGTAGATAGATGATATCGTAGTTTTAGTGGTCGGCGTAAACGGTCTATGTCCACTTCGCTAGTCACTTCTCCGAGAGCTTTTCTATTAGTCACTAGTGCGATAGACTTTGGGATGTCTATTAAATGAGATAGACTTTGGGATGTCTATCAAACCATTTACACCTCGATCTGGAAAAGGTGATAACATTTTTCTTTGGTTTCATTAGCTCACCAAGCAACCCATAGTTCTATGATAAGTCTAGTTTTAATAGTCAAATTTAGCACATACTATACACTAAATTTATTATTTATGTGTGTGACTTTAGATGAAAATCTTAAATTAGAGTTAACGTGCGCATTGAAGATTCAATCGGCCGATCATAGCTTTCATCGATGCAAATTGACCAATTTTATTTGAAGCCCAACAACAAGCATAGCAGGGATTTAAGGAAGGGAAAATGGTATAACAACCCCTAAGATTGTGCAAATCAGCCCCTCTTAAACCTTTTTTTAAATTAGCACCTTTTTCGAAATTTGTGTCAGGGGCATTTGACTACTACATACATATTTTTTGAGAAGATTTTAATATAAAAATATATATTGATGTGATCTACAACTTTGTTATTCAATTATTTTTTTAAAAAATATTTCTAAATAGATTTTTTGAGGGTCCAAAATTTTAACGGATTAGTTGATAATCCGCTAGGATTTTGAAGTTTCAAAACACCTATTCAAAGCATTTTTGAAAAATCTTTAAATAATTTTTTTTTTTTTTTGATATGATCTACAACTTTTGTATTCAATTTTTTCTAAAAATACTTCTTAGTAGGTATTTTGGAACTAGAAACATAATGGTTTGAAATAAAAGGTTTATTTATAAAATTTGAAATAATACAGGAGCTGATGTTCAAGTCCCTCGTTAACGAACCAAAATATAGCTGGATGCATATAATGTAATTCAACAACAAAATGGCAGCTGAAACATATAAGGAAGGAAATCAACGGTTAGATTTAGAAGCAAGCCAAATGAAGGATTTCAATAGCCGGAAATAATAAAAAAAATGGCAAAGAATATATCAAGAAGAGAGGATCGGACGGCCAGGATTTGAAGTTGCTTAAGATGCAGATAAACGGCTGAGGAGCTTATTGGGGGCTGCAATACATAGAACAAGGGGCTACATGTGCTAAAAATTACAGATTTGGAGGTGCTACGCATAAAATGAAAGAAAGCAACAAAGGGCATGATATTTGTGCGATATATGTTGGAAGTTGTAAGAGACTTTGGGGGCTTGAGCCATAATGCTTGTAATCATGAAAAATTCTATTTTATATGAGTTTTCATTTTTTTTCTCATAAACTAATACGACTCTTGAGGGTTCAATTTTAGTCTAACTATAAAATTTAAAGTATTTTATTGAGTTTATTCAAAACATAGTTTGGTTTAAGGGACTTTTGCGTATCAGCCACCTGTTTCCCTTTTTCGCGCGTTTCAGCACCTGAAAACGTATTTTCAGGGGCTGATTTGCTTTTTTTTTTTTACAAATTAGTCCCCCAGAAATGCGTTTTCAGAAGGTGATTTGCGAACCCCCAAAAATAAGGGGGCTGATACATAATTTTTCCTTGGTTTAGTATCGTATATTTTACCATTCTTAATACATTTCAGTAATTTGGGCACCACTCAAAAAATTGAAATGATAACTAATGAAGAAATGATTTAATATCGTGTATTTTACCATTCTCAATACATTTGAGTAATTTGAGCACCACTCAAAAAATTAAAATGATAATTTATGAAGAATTGATAAATGGATCATAAATATTGCGTCTTGTGAAATATGCCACGAAGTGATGTAGAATAAATATATTTATATATAATTTGCACAGCAGTGATAAAGTTCATAATAATTATTATGTTTTTTTCGATCAACGTGAATAGAGATATGTAGATTGATATGAGAAAAATAGTTTCAATATAACTCGAGAGAGAATATTAAATAATAAAAAGAGTTTGCTAGAAATTAAATCAAAATTGTCCTGAATGCTATATAATTAAAATTAGATTATCGTAGTCTAGAATTGTGTACCTATCTTTTGGAGAATTTGATAATTATTTAAATATGAAGTTAAAATAAAATTCGGTCGTCAAATAAATCAACCTAAGATCCTAATACTTAATTTCTCGTCCTCATGGAAATGTTACTCGGATTCAAATCCAACTTTATTCTCTATATGATCTAGTGTGCTTACTAGAACCACGTCAAATTTTTGGTGTTGTTGCCAGGGACTAGTTCGCATTAATATTAGGTTTAGTGGTCACTTCTCTTTAATTTGACTTGTAGCATTTATTTCTTGTTTTTAGTTTTCGTTTTTTTACCCTCTTTATTTCTATTAATTTTTTTTTTTCTGTTTTGTTTATTTTCTGTTTATTTTTTTATTTTATTTTGTTTCTCTTTTTATTAATTTAATTTCTATTTTATTATTTTTTTATTTCCCCCCTCTGTTTTTCATTTTTTTTGAATTTTTATTTTTGGGTTTATTTACTTTCTATTTTGACATAAGTTGTCTTTGATTTTGAGATATTGACAAAACTATGGATGATCCAAAGGGTTGGAGAAACACAGAGTATTTATGAGGTATACATCTTTACTAGTCTGATTTGTAAGATAAATGTTCTTACTCGTACTCGTACCTTGCAAGATTTGTCACTCTAAAATAAGCCATACTTTGTGAAATTTATGGAGTGTTTTTTTCTAATAAGTATTGAAGTGTCTCAACAGTAGGGAGCGAAAACAACTTAACCCCTACAAATAGGTTTGTCCCTAACGGATTAATGGCTAGTTGTGCGAAGTATCGGTCGACCGTCTTGATTGTCGCTCGCTAATTTTTCGTTCTAATAGCTATTGACTGAAATATGGTATCGGTCGACTGATTTCTCATTGAGAGAAACTAGTTAGTCCAAAGAGCTATTGGGTCGACCTTATTCAGTTTCGGTCGGCTGATAACTCTTGCTGAAAATGGTGATTTCGGTAATATATTAACATTGTGATTTTTTACCCCAAATCAGTTTATTTGAGTTCTATTTTAAATCATGAGTTCTAGCACTAAAGATTACATGCACAGTCCCACAAAAATATAAATACAAATTAAAAAGTGAGTTTCGTAGCACCGTCGTCTTCGTAAAATCCATCTTTAAGGTTTATGTGTTTCCGATGTGTTTACTTCACTTCTTATCCATTCTTTAGGCCTCATGATTATTCCAAGTTTGTTGCATAAGATTTATTGCTCGTTCGTATTGATTTGCTCTTTTTGGTTCGTTAAGTCAACATCTAGTTCAACAAAATTTGAATGAACTTATTAATAATACTTTTGCTAATTATTTTGTTATCATCAAAATTATGAATTTTAGTCTGTTTAGATGGACAGAGTTTCAGTATCAACTACTCCTAGAAAGAAGGCTTGCTAAACGTGTATATTTTTAAATTTTGTTTTCTCTAGTTCCCAAAGATCCAATGCCTGACACTGGCCATTTCATTGTGCCAACAACTTTGAAATATATATTTAGCTTATTTCATTGTTTTGTCAGAAGAAACTAAGATTTGAATCCTGAAAACTATGACAAATCGAGTGAGAAAGGATTAGGGAAACAAACTCAAGAATAACATCGCTCTGCTTTAAGCGCTATTAGAATTCCAGGCTGGAACAAAAACTTTGCTCATTTATCAATGGCTGCTGTCTCTCCTTCATCCTTATATCACTATAACTAGTTCCCATTGAATTCAAACCTCTACATCTCATATCTTATGTGTTTGAACAAATACTCTCACTGGATATCAATCATGCCCTAATGAAACCTTCAGATCTAGATATGACCGACCATACCCAGTAATTTAAGGTACTTTTCAATTAGAACTGCTGACCTTGTTAAACTAAGCTACACATCATAATGTTCTTTCTACGTGAAGAAGCTACAAATATGCATGCGATAGCACATTCCACAGCGCATGCCTTAGATTGTGAACTTGTTTCTCGAAGTCAAATACTTATCCTTGAGGAAGATGCATTGTCGTAGCCGAATGCTTCTTTCCTTCTAGCGTCAGATTATACGAGCTGGAAGAAAATGCTATAGCAGAAAGCTTAACAGAAATAGTTGAACATCAGCCGAAGATCATATAAATTCAAGTATGGCATGGAATCAGTGACATAATACGTAGAGATATAAGCAGGTTATGCTATCCTGAATCAACTTTATAACATTAAAATTACACCATAAAAACATTAAAATTACACCATTAAAATCATCCCAGAGTTTTGTTGTTTACCCTTTTTTTTTGGTCTGTTTGAAGGAAATCAAGGAGCGCAACAGCAATTTTCTTTTAGAGATAAGTGCTGATAAAAATTATAAAAGTGCTCTGCCTGAGGCTGATCCACAAATGTGTCCATGCGGTTTGCAGTTAGGCATTGCGGATTTTATGAATGAACACTGCTAAGGAGGCGACCTCTTTTTTTTTTTTTGAGATATCGAGATGAAATCTACCTGGTCCCACTAGTGCACCAACTCCTGAGCTCTGGAACTATTTTCTAACATACATGCATCCAGCCCTTCGGACTCGGCCTGTAGGTTAGGTAGTAAAACCCTAACGTGGCGGTTACCTCCAGACCTCGCAGTGGAGTACTCATTGGAGCCAACAACTTCACACAGGCGCCAGAAAACGCGGCGCCCGCTTTTATCCCCCGCAACGAAGGCGACCTGTTTTATCACCATCAACAACTCCTGCAATTCACAAACACCTGTAATTCTCGCCGGTGTTGCCTCAAACCCTTACTCGTCAGTCGCATCTCAAGTCACTGATGGTCCCTCTGGTTTGTGATGACTTCCTGATATCCATGAACATGTCCGTCACAGATTCTCCCACGAGATGCAGGGAATTCATTCTGATCTGAGCTGCGCCCCAGCCCAGACAAGCTCATATGGAATCTTACAACTTCATGTATCTTCTCTGTCAAGAGTTGTTACCACCTTCTGGTTGACATAGGCGTCAAGGACAGGATTCCCCTCTCGTTCTGGCCATTTGTGCTCCTCTTAATTGCTCATGTAAAAATCATTATGAGAGGCTGATGTGACTCCATATTGATCTCCACGATAACAACTGTCCTCTTTGCTCAGGCTGTCGGGAAACTGTTCAACACCTGTTTTTCTCCTGCTCCTTCTCCACAGCCGTATGAGATTGCCTCATTAACATCCTTGAACCTACACATCGGCCTTCTCCTAATAACCTCTTTAACCTCTAGAATATGGCGAATGAGCCTTTCTCCACTTCTGTTGCGATCTGTCTGGGACTGTGTGCTTGTTGCTCTTCATGTGTCTCTAGCTTGAACATAGCAAACACATTTTCAGAAAGAAGAATAAAAGCGTTATTTTTCTTTTCAAGTCTCTTATCTCTCTTGCATTTTTGAACAGGTCTTCACACGGGCCGACGTGGAGAAGCGGTGGCATGACTCATTCTCCATCTCCATGGGCGACGTAATTCGGCGGTTCATTTATCCACTTCCTACTTGGTATTTGTGCTTTTTGAACGTTCTCTTGTATGGGGAGATCTTTGTGATTTACTTTTCATGTACATTGTGAGATATGTAGCTTCTTAATATCCTTCTATTTTATTTATGTTAGTTGAGGCTCATAGAGACAATACTTTATTCTAAAGAAAAGACATGATAAGTAGAAGTGATTTATGAGATGGAGAAAGACGCAGGCTAGGACAGTCTCCTTCATTTTTCTTATACGAAGGTGTATATAGACTCTCTTGTATTATCTTTTTTTATTATTAAATGGGTAATTGCGTATAGCACATTTCATCATCTACTTTAATTTCTGTATCAAACTGCTACCTCTTCAAGTAATCTATCGTAGTTTCTTTATAGACAATAAAATTGGATGCGATGTACCTGCAAATAGTTTACAGCCAAGTTGGAGTTGGGTCCATACACGTTCATACGCAAGCGAGCACGTCACCGGGCAAGTTAGATTTCGAGCATTCTTCTATGGGACGCGGCGCCTGATCGCGGCTCCGGAGGATCATTGCGGCTTCTCCTTCTAGCTTGTGGGCCCAGAGGGAGTCGTGTCTGTAGTGTACACAAGTCAGCGCACTCAAAAGACCTTTTCCTGCTGGACAGATTGACGGGTAGGATCAGCTTCAAAAGTCAGCCACGCATCTCGAAGCCTCCCTCTCTCATCAAATCACACTTTGCTGCTTTTCTTTTTGCTCCTCACCATCACTAGCCTCGAGTCCTCGACTTGGTTCAGCTCGCTTCTCTTCTCTTCTACATTAGTAAATCTTCTTTCTTCTTATTCTTCTCCCGTTGTATCAATCTTCTTTCTTCTTGTTCTTCTCCCGTTGTATCAATCTTAAGCAGCCTCACTGCTGCTCTGAACAATTTCTTCTTCAGATTCACAAATTCAAGTTTACTTTGAACTTTTGCTTTGAGATAAATTGTTTGATGGCAATGGACGAATCAGAGATCTGCAAAAGCCGTCCAGTGACTCCCCCTAAACGACTGCCGCAGCAGCAGCAGCAGCAGCAGCATAAGCTAGAGGTTTACAGAGAAGTTCTACGGCGGCTCAAAGATTCTGGTCACACTGCTTTTTTCTCTCCTACTTTCGAAGACGAGCTCTGGTCCCATTTCCACCGACTCCCAGCTCGGTATTCTAGTTTTGAATCTATCTTTGTTGGCGTTGGACTTCCAATTGAAAATTTTGAATTGATTCTTTATGCTTCTTGATTTATTTGTGTTGGAAGATATGCTATGGATGTGAACGTGGAGAGGGCTGAAGAAGTTTTGAACCACAAGAGGTTGTTGGAGGAGATGCGGCAGTCCCACTGTCCAGTGTTCGATGTTAGAGTGGTTCAGGTATGATTTCAGAAGTTGAATTTACTTTCGTGTCTTTTGATTTTGTTTTTGCAGAGTATTCAAAACTCTAAAGAAACAAGGTCAGTCATGATTTCAATTCAAATGCTGCAATAATCGACATGCCAAAATTGTTGAGTGTGTATGTCCGGAGGGGAGAACCTAGTGGCAACTGCTTATGATTGGCGTACTATTCTTTCACATCGAGCTATATTGTTAACTATAGCATCGTTTTAACTGCCAAAAAAAAGGAATATAAAAGAAGCGCAAAAAAAAGAAAAAAAAAATCTACTCTGAATTGTTTATTTTCTCAGACTATAGGAGGCTTCTATGCTAATGCATACTTGATTTCTGTCTGTTTCCTTTTTTTGGGTGGCAGAAGGTTGATGGAGTGAGGGATAAAACTCTTTATTGACTGATATTTATCTCAGTTTAATGTCTCACAATTAGTATTGAACTATTCTAAGTTTGTATGTCAGAGTAGATGTTCTTTCATGAATCTGAGTGAGAGCATTCTTGGTCAAGAGATATAATAGGATATATATTACATAGAAAATATATAGACTTGACTCGTAATCAAATAGGAAACTGGCTAAATAGGAAGACCGACTAAATACAGAGACTCATAAAATAAGAATATAGATCAAATTCCAGTATCTCTTAACATTCTCCTCAAGCTTAAGCTACCTACACCTTAAGTTTGAAGGTTCAAGGAATGAAATAAAAACAAAACAAGCGAGATCTAAAACAAACAATCGTAGGCGAATCGGATGACTCAATGACGGAATGTTTGAGACATGATTTAACTACCGCATGGATGAACGGAGCTGAATGCGTTGGAGACGAGATCTGGAGAAGATGGAGACGAGATCTGGAGAAGACGAAGATAGTGATAGCAAGCACGGGAGTGCGAGGGCAGTAACGGCACTAGGCAGTGGCAGCGCGACAAGACAGAGATGATGGTGCAACGGACTCAGCGAGACTATGACAAGGACATGGAAGACGAAGGTGACTCTGTGAGGACACCGGGCGTAGCGTAAAGGACTATTTTGGCGCCACTGCGATCGACGAAGATAATTAGAGTGACGGCTAGGATTTTCGAACCTGATCTGATACCAAGGCAATAACGGTGCTAGGCAGCGGCAACGTGACAAGACGGAGATGATGGTGCGGCGGACTCGGCGAGACTATCACGAAGGCGTTGAAGACGAAGATGATTCTGTGAGGACACCGGCGCAACGTAAGGACTGTTCCGGCTCCGCTACGGTCGACGAAAATAATTAGAGTGACGCTAGGGTTTTCGAACATGCTCTGATACTAGGGCGTAGCGGCGCTAGGCAGTGGCAACGCGACAAGATGGAGATGATGGTGCGACGGACTTACCGATACAATGACGAGGACGTTGAAGACGAAGGTGACTGTGAGGACACTGGTGTAGCGTAAAGAACTGTTTCGACGCCGCTGCGGTCAACGAAGATAATTAGAGTAACGGTTAGGGTTTTCGAAACTGCTCTGACACCATATTAGAATAGAAGGAAGTAATATATTTCTTGATATTTTCTTTTAAACTCGAACGCATATGTGGACCTTAACTCACACAAAAAAAGAAACATACTAAATAAGAACTCCTAATATAATAGGAAATCTACTAAACTGGAATAATATATATCCTAATATATCTCTTGACAATTATTTTCATTGAATGTGGCTCAGAAATAGCTGAAGTTGTTATATTCTTCAGCAACCAGAATTTTCTTCTCACGATGAGGTTTGTTTGCCTCTTAGTGCTGAAGCAGTTGTCTCTTTGGAGACACTCTTTTCTGTTGTGACCATCCTATTCTAACAAGATCAGTTTTTTGACGGAAGCATCCTCTTATATAGCTATGCACTAGTCTTGATGGGGTCCCGTTTAATCATTCTGATTCAAGTTCAAGGAGGGAGGAAGATGATGGATGCGCTTCAGGATACTCATATGGACCGAGGTTTGCTCCCTCTTTTGGAGGGTCTTCTATCCTTTTTAAAGTCCTTATAATATAGTGTTCTACTATTTTTAGCTTTTTTGAGTTCCAAACTTTGTGCCCCCGGTGGATTTCAATATATCTCAGTATCTTGATGATTTTTCTCTAACGAGTTGTTTTTTTTTTTTTTTTTTTTCAGTGTTCATCCACCTCCTGCCTTTGGGTCATCGGCAAACTTGGAAGCCCTTGCTCTAGAATCTCATGATAGGGATAGTATGACAAATGATAATTCACATCTATCCAGGTAAGAACTTATGAGTTCCTCTACTCTATCTCATTATGAGAAAGAAGTAGAAAAAAAATAAGGATTTGTTTATGAGATATTTGTTATTCATAGTTAGGTGGAATAAGTTGCAAGTTCTACTAATTAAAAGTAGTTAACGGTGTATGTATTGTAATTTGTAAAAGAGTGCTCGTAGATTATTATTAGGAACTTTTGCATTTGGATAAGATTACATTACGAGTGCTTCTAATTTGAGTTTGTACCCTTCAAATGAGATGGATAGTTTGACTTTGATTACTGTATCTTGACACTAGAAATAGAGATGAAGGTTCTATTGAAGTATACGTTTCGGCATATGCCGTCTATTGCAAAATACAAGTGTAGATATTATTATTATTATTATTATTTTTCATCTCATTTCTGTGAAGACAAAGTAGTGCATGTCATAAAGTTGAGCAGTATGAGTTGTAGGCATGAATCACATTTTTGAGCCTTATTTATAAAACAAAGGTAGTAGTGTCTTCTACTATATTGTTATGTATCAAATAAAAAATGTTCGAGCTGCATGAGACACAGATTAGAGGTCGAGTCCGTGATAAGTCAGAATTTAGGATTATGTACTAGTTTTGCACCCGTGCGATGCACGGTTATTAGTCACCAATATTAAATAATAATATTACAAACTTTTTATATTTTTATATTTTAAATATATAAATTAATAATTATTTTTTATTAAATATTATATTTTATTTGTCATATGTCATTAGAGCAAAACAATTACCACATGATATATATAAAAAATAAAATTATTTGAGGATGACTCGAAAAGGTTATATCTAGTTTATATATATATATATATATATATATTGTTTGTTTTAGCATATGGATAATTTTTTTAAGAAAATATCTTATTATAAAATATGCACTATTATTACTTTTATATTAATAATTATGTATGTGTATAGATAATTTTTTTCAAACTATTTATTTTTAATGAAGTTATTATACTTTATATTTAACTTCGTTTTAGATATTTTATATTTTTCAAATTAATTAAATAATTTTTAATCAATTATCAAATAATGCAGATGCCAAATGGCTTTTTTAGAGAAAGAACAAATACCATATGGCACACTAAAAGTTATTAAGATGCTTCATGGTACAACAATTGACCATCCAATTTTATATATTTATAAGTATTTATATATTTTTATTATATATTAAATATTTTGTTTTTATATATATATATATATATATATATATATATAACGGCTTTGATCAGTTTTGTACTCGTCCAATATATAGATTTAAGTCATATATATTATATATAATAATAATATTCGAAAGCTTAATTTTTTTTTTAAATAAATTAATTTTATATAATTTAATATATATTTTTATTAAAGTTATTATACTATATTCATCACATGTTATTAGAGCAAAAATAATAACAAATGATATACGAAAAGTTACGACTTTGATCACCCATTGTATATATTGCATATAACTATATATAAATTATTGATAATTTGGTAATGACCTTTCAAATTTTTTGAAATTATTATAATTTATTTTAAATATTGGTAAAATTATAATTCTACTTATTTGTAATATTTAATAAAATTATTAATAATATATTAAAGGTGCATTAAATCAAAACTCTCATTAATTATATGATTAATTACATATTTATTATGCTTAAATGTGCCACATGTCAAATGGTAAGATAATAGAGTCGCCATGTGGCATATTGTGAGTTATAAGAGACGCCAGATGGTGTGCAACTATTTTGATACCGAGTTTTCTATATGTATATATAGATTAGGAGAATTTTATATGGAGAATATTTAGTAGGGTATTTATACTAGGAGAATATTATTGGGAGTTATTTTACGAAGTATTATTATGAAAATATTTAGGAGTGGTATTTGAGGGATAGACTCAATAAATATGAATGTACTTTTTATATTTTAGGATGGAAGAAAATAGTTTATTTTAGATAAATGTGTAGAATTAGGATAATTGTAAAGCGGCCATTGTGTATAATCGCTATGTTTGGGCCGTTGACAAGAGCCGACCGAGTTGGTTCATAATATATATCTCAATGAATCTATTGGGGTATTAAGGTGTTACTTTAAAATGAAGCGCATTAGTGTGGGAAACCATAAGGAATGAATATTACGTTAGGTACTATGTGGTGTTTATCTAGTGAAATGCGTACTTGGACTTGGGCCTAGGAAATTGATTCATATGGCTAGGCTAGTTCAATTTAATTCTTTCAATCTCTTACAATTAGGTAATGGTTTCTTGATGCATGAAAACTATTCTTAGAAAAATTGGTAACTAAGTGTAAAGAAACTTTTGTCTCTTCTCTATATGTGCTATAATGTTTAGAAGTCATTCTAGTACATGAAATAGTAGATAGTAATGTAAGGGGTCGTGTTAAGTTGACAATAGGTAAAATATCGTACCAATATTTATTTAGCAGGCAGCTCTGGTTGCGCACTGTGACACTAGTTATGATGGTCTTTGTGGAAGGGGATTTCATTTGTGTATAAAATGGTAACTAGTTACATATTCAATAATAGATGTGACTTTCTTTCCAAAGATTGTTATTGTGAATATAATTATTGTCATTCCTCTTTTCATTCGCCTGAAGCTGCAATAAACTTAACTTGGAAAAAAAATAAATTTCTTTCCAAATTGTTTTGACTTGTAGGCCAATGCATGAAATCACCTTTTCAACACATGACAAACCAAAGCTTCTCAGTCAGGTAACCATTTTGTGCCAATATAACACCATGGCTTCTTAAAAAAAAAAAACCTTGTATATTGTATTTAATTTCTAACACGCATATTGTTCACCGTCATATTTTACTGTTCTTTGTAGTCTAAGTAGGATAATTTTTTCTTTGCTTTATTTTCCTCATCAGCGAGGCAGCAGTTTGCCACGATGTTATGTTGTTCCATTTCCTCTTGTTCTTTACAGCTTAAATATATTCTTTTTGCCATAATTGAAAAAAAAATAAAATTAATCCTTTTATCTGGTATGCTCAAGCATATAACTTAGATGCCCTGAATTTTTGAACTTACATCATTAAATATGTCTGACGTCCATGGAGTTCCTTCTGTCCTAGTAGTTATGGCTATGAAAAAGCTCAAAGGCCCTGGGCATATCTTTTCTGTGGGAGGGCATTGGAAGGGATCTGTTGGAGATGCTGTTTACTTGTTTCTTCAAGCTTGTAAAATCAGATCAATTACTTGAATGGCTATTCTGCATGACAGATCTTTGCTTATATAGCATCCTTGAAAGGGGTAACATGAGCAATCCAAACATTTTTTGAATGAAGTAGTGGTTCTTTGATCTTTTCTTTTAGTGAACTAGGACTATTAGAAATCCATTAACCGTTGGTCTGCCACAACAACAGGGAAGAACAAAGAAATGTTTGAGTATGCCACTTTATTGTGCCGCAGGACATTATGACGCGGTCATCTAGTTGCAGCTTAATGTGCATCTCCACTTCTCTCCATGCGAATTCTTTTTTTGTGCCACCAAGAGCTTATAATATCAGTGAAATCTTTCACAATTTTGATCTCTTGTGGCGAAAACAATGAAAATAAGACTTAAATGATTTTCTTTATTTGACTCAAATATATGCGAAAGGACATTAACAAAGATAAGCTCGTAAACAGTCAAAGAAGGTCACATACTGACATGATTACTCGTAGAGATTTGTCCCTTATCTCAATGTTTGTCGTTGGATGTCAGTTAGTTAACTTGCTGTTTGTCTCATGTTCGTCTTTTCTTTATGTTTATCGAATATTACACCTTTCTACCAGTTGACATCCTTGCTTGCTGAAGTCGGGCTTAACATCCAAGAAGCACATGCATTTTCAACAAACGATGGGTTTTCGCTGGATGTCTTTGTTGTTGATGGCTGGCGATATGAGGTATTATCAATACCCATATTTGTTATATACTATATAGAGTAGAATCTTCTTTCGGCTTGCAGTAGAGGTTTGTGCCTCTTGCTGCTTTTTTTTTTTTTTTTTTTGTTAGAATAAGACTGTTTTTATTGTGCTATATAGAAACAGGCAAAATCAATTTTATATTGTATCATTGTTACGTGCCTGGAGTAGGCGAACTCTCGCTCTGCCTCTGCCGCATCGAGGAATGGTCTCTGACGTGAAGAAGCTCTCAAGGAGAAAATATTCTAGATTATGAGGAGAATTATTACTGGGAATTTCGATACCCTGTTCATTCATTCATCTTCCCATTTTATACATTTTTTGAAAACTGAAAATAAAACTACCACACCTCCTAATTACCTCTAGATGCATGCGTAAATGGAAACATGCCCACTAAGTACAAGTTGGAACAGTCAACAACTGAAAAGCAACTACCCACTAAATGCATGGAGACACGAAACTAAGTGCAGATGCAATAACTGAAAAATAAATGTCCTAATTGTTGGCATGTAACATTCCTTCTCCCTCGGAAAAAGCCTTGTCCGCAAGGCTATCAAGATGTGTTGTCCATGTCAGCTTCTTCCCCTATCTCCGGCAGAATCTCCCGAACGATGTTAGGATGCTTAAGCTGCTTCTTTAGTAACGAAATATGTACAACCGGGTGGACTTTACTTCCTTCGGGTAGGAGTAATTTATATGCAACCGGTCCAATACGCTCAATGATCTTGTAGGGTCCATAGTACATAGCAGATAGCTTATGCCTTCAATTTATGGATAAAGAAAGCTGCCGGTAGGGTTGTAGTTTGAGATATACCCAGTCACCTACTTCAAAGTAACGGTCTTTCCTTCCTTTGTCATATGTCGCCTTCATCCTTTCTTTAGTTTTAGAGAGATGCTGTTGTAGTTGACGTAGTATTTGATCACGTTGTCGTAACTCTTGATCCACGCCGTTGTCCTTTGCAGAGCCCAGTTCATAGAATGTTAGAGTTGGGGGAGGCCTCCCATAAACCACTTCAAACGGCGTAAATCCTGCGGAGGAGTGCCAACCGGTGTTGTAACAAAACTCCGCCCAGGGTAACCAGCGAGTCCATTGTTTAGGGTGGTCTCCTGTAAAACATCGTAAGTACATTTCAAGCGTGCGGTTTGTTGCCTCTGTTTGCCCATCTGTCTGTGGGTGGTAGGATGAGGAAAAACGGAACTCGGTCCCTTGTAGCCGAAACAACTCCTTCCAAAACGAACTAGTGAACACTGGGTCCCTATCACTTACGATTGATTGCGGTACTCCATATAATTTGAAGACATTCTCATAATAAGCTTGGGCAGCATTGTTTGCGGTGATTGGTGGTGACATTGCTATGAAGTGCCCATCTTGGATAAACGATCCACAATCACCATAATTGTTGTTTTGCCTTTGGAATTTGGAAACCGATAATGAAGTCCATTGAAACTTTAGTCCACACATCAGTGGGTATTGGTAGTGGTTGGAGGAGCCCAGATGGTTTGCCTTGTTCTCTTTTATTCCTTTGGCAAGTGTCACATGCTTTAATGGTCTCCAGCACTTGCTTCTTCATTCCCTGCCAATAGAATTGTGACCGGATGCGTTGGAGGGTTTTGTGGAATCCTTCGTGAGTTGCGGAATGGAAGCCCTGTATGACATCTATTGTCAATGGAGAAGAGGGAAGTAGATAAATCCGATCTTTGTAGAAGAGTAGACCATCCTTGCAAGTCCACGGCCCTAGTAGTTCCCCTTCTTGGAATAACTTATGTAATCTTTGCATCTCCACATGACTTTTGTTTTCTTCTTGGATGGTTCCTAACCATTCCGGAACTAAAACTGATAGTGCCAACACTTGTGCTATCTCACCCCTTCTGAAAGGGCGTCTGCTGCCGAATTGTCCTTTCCTTTCTTGTACTCTATGGTGAAGTCGTAACCCATTAGTTTGCTAAGCCATCTTTGTTGTGCAGTTGTGGTAATTCTTTGGCTCCATAGATACTTGAGACTTTTGTGATCAGTACGGACCACAAATGTCTTTCCCAGTAGGTAAGGACGCCATTTCTGTATTGCAAGTACCAATGCCAACATCTCTTTGTCATAGGTGGACAAAGCCACATTCTTTCCCTTTAAGGCCTTACTAAAAAATGCTAAGGGTTTGTTTTCCTGAGTGAGTACTCCACCAATACCAGAATTAGAGGCATCACATTCAATAATGAAGGTTTTAGCAAAGTCAGGTAAGACCAATATCGGACCTTGAACCATTACCCTTTTGAGCTCCATGAATGCACCTTCAGCTCTGTAAGTCCATATAAAATTATTCTTCTTCAGCATGTCGGTCAATGGAGCTGCTACCTTCCCATAATCTCGTATGAATTTTCGGTAATACCCTGTGAGTCCCAAAAATCCACATAGAGCAGTCACCGAGGTTGGCTTGGGCCATTCTTCAATTGCTGCAATTTTGGGGTCCATCCTTACTTCTCCTTCCTTTATAATATGTCCAAGATATTGTATTTCTATGACTCCAAAGTCACATTTTTCTTTTTTGACATAAAGTTGCTGGTTAGCTAATATAGAGAACACGATATGGAGATGTTGTAAATGTGATTCCCAAGTGGGGCTATAAACCAGAATATCATCAAAAAAAACTAGAATAAATTTTCGCAAATAGGGCCGAAAAATGTCATTCATTAATGCCTGGAAAGTGGAAGGTGCATTTGAGAGTCCAAAAGGCATTACCAGAAATTCGTAGTGGCCATCATGGGTGCGAAATGCCGTCTTCTCCACATCTGCAGGATGCATTGGTATTTGATGGTACCCGGCGCACAAGTCTAGTTTTGAGAAATATTTTGCCCTGTGTAATTCATCTAGTAATTCGTCAATCACTGGTATAGAAAATTTATCCTTGATAGTGGCCAAATTCAGAGCTCTATAATCTACACAAAACCGCCATGATCCATCTTTCTTTTTGACTAGTATCACAGGTGATGAGTAGGAACTGGTGCTAGGCCTGATTATTCCGCTCTCCAACATTTCTTTCACCAATGTCTCTATTTCCTTCTTCTGATAGTATGGGTACCTGTATGGCCTTACGGAGATTGGGCCACTCCCTGATTTCAGCTTGATTTTGTGGCTGTGGGCTCGATCTAGAGGAATTCCGTTGGGCTTCTGAAATACTTGATTATATTGTCCAAATAATTGGACTAGCTGTTGATATTGGGCCTCAGTGTGTGGTGATGGATCTTCTAGGGTCTTATTTTCCCCCATTGCTATGCTACCAGATACCTCGACCGCGAGCAGTTGCATTAGGGTGCCTCGCCCGCCGCTCGCTCGGAGTTCTTTCTCCATTTGTTGCCGATCAATTGCTTGGGATGTCGGAGGTCGCACGCCTGTAAGAGTCACCGATCGTCCCTGCCATTGGAAGGTCATCGTCAACTGCAAGAAGTCCCAAAGAATTGGGCCGAGTGTCTTCAGCCACTTGCCCCGAGGACAGCGTCGCATCCTTCCAATTCGATCACAAAAAAATCCACCTGGAAGGGATTCCCTTGAATCTCGATCGGGGTGTTAGGAAGCCGACCCATGCATGAAAGCTTCTCGCCATTGGCCACCATGACGCTCAGTCGTCCACCTTCTTGTGTCTTTAATCCAAATCGTGAAACCCATGAATGATTGAGGAAATTGTGTGAACTTCCGGTATCTAACAGTGTCACCAGTGAGCGTCCTCCGATCTTAGCTGGTACCCGCATGATTTGCGGTGCATCTGTACCGGTGATGGCGTGGATGGAAATTTCGGCCACTCCCAATTCAGGTTCAGCATCAACCATTCCTTCCACTTCTTCTTCGTCTTCATATGTGCAATCAATAAGGAATAAGCGTTTACAGCGGTGGCCTGGTGTATAAGTTTCGTCGCAATTGTAACATAGGTTTCGACGTCGGCGGTCTTGAATTTCCTCCGCTATGAGTCGTTTGATCGGTGGTGTTGAGGCTTTGTGTGACTGAATTGGCGTATGTGAATTCTTTTGGAGATTTTGGAAGGCTGGAATGGAGGTAGTTTTTCTCTGGTTTTGATATTTAGTTTCATAAAGACGTGCAAGGCTAGCGGCATGTGGTAGAGTTTGCGGATTTGACGCCCGGACATCGGCTCGGATAGTCTCTCGGACCCCGCTGACGAAACAACTAATCTGTTGTTGTTCCGTTAAATCCAGCCCTCGCTAGCAACCGATCAAATTGTGCATGATATTCCTGAACTGGTCCAGTCTGAGTGAGCTTAGTGAGATCCCCATAGAAGTCTTCCAAGAGCGTTGGCCCATAGCGATCATTTAGTGCCTGTTTGAACTCTTCCCAAGTAACCTCTACACGAGTTTTTCTAAGAGATTGGAATCAAAGATGTACTCCTCCTTCTAGGTGGAAAGCTGTTAATGGTACTTTCTCGTCAATAGGTGTCTTGTGAATTGCAAAAAATTGTTCAGCCCTGTCAACCCATGTGATAGGATCATCAGTACCATCATAACATGGAAAATCCAAGCGGACCACCCGAGGTATGATTGTCCCTTGTGCTGGGTGCGAATTGGATTGTTGTTGTGAAGACCCTACTCCATTTCTTCTTAAACTCATCTCATCCATCTGTGTTTGCAACTGAATGAACATCTCGTGAATCTCACGTTGCATCCGTAGCATTTGTTGTTGGGTTGCTTGTAGGGTTGGCCCATCATCGGAACCTGGCTCTGATACCATTTTGTTACGTGCCTGGAGTAGGCGAGCTCTCGCTCGGCCTCTGCCGCGTCGAGGAATGGTCTCCGACGTGAAGAAGCTCTCAAGGAGAAAATATTCTAGATTATGAGGAGAATTATTACTGGGAATTTCGATACCCTGTTCATTCATTCATCTTCCCATTTTATACATTTTTTGAAAACTGAAAATAAAACTACCACACCTCCTAATTACCTCTAGATGCATGCGTAAATGGAAACATGCCCACTAAGTACAAGTTGGAACAGTCAACAACTGAAATGCAACTACCCACTAAATGCATGGAGACACGAAACTAAGTGCAGATGCAATAACTGAAAAATAAATGTCCTAATTGTTGGCATGTAACAATCATTGTATGGTGTCAACGGGGTTTCCTATTTAAAATAGGGAAAGGAGTCACTCTCAATATCCTGTTCTCTTATGGTATCTTTAAGGTGCTTTGAGATATTTCCTGTTAGCTTGGGATTGGTTAGTTAAACAAGATTTTTAACAGCCAAGCATGGTCTTTTGGATATGTATTTGAGATTTTGCAGATACAGTTGAGTGAGATTGGTAGCTAAGCTGTCTTCATTTCCTTAAAGTCTATATCGTGATTGTCTCATCCACAAGCGTTGAAGCCAACCCTCTTGACGTTTTACTGTTTTTCTTTTGATCTAGAAACACTGGATCTTTAAAACTCGTTACCAGATAGTCATTAAAGGCCATGGATATGTGCCCTGGTGTCGAGGTTAAACCAAGGTGTCATACAGTGGAAGGTTTGTGATACATGGCTCTGTCACAGATGGTACTGGTAGAGAATAGAAGGTGAAGGCTATCTACTTCCGTAGATAACATCTAGATCCGTACTCCATATTGCGTCTTGTCATTAGGAGTCTTCTAATGACAATGTGTTGATCTCTTAGATTGTTTGCCCTTTTTTTTTAATTTTTAATTTTAGTTTCCAACAGTATCCCCATCCCACATCCCATATGGATGAGACTAAACTCGCTTAGAGAATAGAGCAATTACTGTACCTCCTACAGGTGTGTTTGCGGGGATTCGAACCTCCGACCATGCAGAAGCCTCATTACCACTTAACCCAGCCTTGCTAACCAACTGAGCCACATCATGTTGGTTAGATTGGCTTTATTAGCAGTCATCTGTTTTTACAATCTCATATACATTAGAATATATAATATCACTTTATAGTTCATCAATTCATCCGTTAGGTTATGAATGCTTTTCAGATTGTCCTTTCATTTACTTTACTTTCATTAATCTTTATCCTCCATTTTAGTTTCTATATAGAACTAGATGCTGTTAATGAAACAGCACAAAGCAATACTAATTAATTGGTAGCAATGCACCTTTATTCTTTTGCTGGGCAACTTTTACCCTCTCTGGCTTAGTAGCTGTATGGATAATTTTGGCTTTTTTTTGGGCATCTTAACCAAATTATGACATTGGTGTATCTTAATAACCATTTATAGGAGACTGACCAGTTGAAGGAGATGCTGCGTCAAGAAATTCACAAGATTAAGGTATGTTTCTTTTGAAAGAGTTTCATTATATAAATGTCTAGGAAGGTAAAACTGTTTGCTTATTCTTGATTTGTTATTGCTGTACATGACTGTACACTTCTACTATACATAACTACATTAAATTTTTAAAATTACCAGTCCAACTTGCGGTCTTAGCGTATTCAATTCATATTGAGCTTTTTAAGGTCTTATGTATGGAGTTAGAGTTCTTCATTACAAATCCATTGCAGGATCAAGCAGTGAAGTCAGCAGTGTGGCCTCCTGTATCTGAACAAACAGAAGAGGAGCTTATAGAGGACCACGTCCAAATCCCTACTGATGGCACTGACGTATGGGAACTAGATGTCAAGAAGCTCAAATTTGAAAACAAAATAGCATCTGGTTCATACGGGGATCTGTGAGCAACATAACTTTAGTGGTTGAAACTCTTATAAAACGCTTAAGATCCGTAGTAATTCATAATTCCATCATTTCATTCCAGATACCGTGGAACCTACTGTAGTCAAGATGTTGCGATTAAAGTACTCAAGCCTGGACGTGTTAATATGGACATGCAACGTGAATTTTCTCAGGAAGTTTTCATTATGAGGTTTGTTATAAGTGAAGTTCACAATATGTTTACTATTAAAGCATTCTTGTGAAAGTTATGCTTAAATGTGGTAACTCAAGCTTGTGTAAGTTATTCACACTTAAACTGTATTTTTTGGAAAAGGTAAACGATGCCATACATATATCATGCTGGCATTATCTGCTAGCATGCTATTGGTTAGAGTGCTTGTTTATTTTCCTTCTTTGAGGGTGCCATCTTGTAGCAAGATAGTTTATTTGCTTGTCAAAAGAGAATGGGACTTTTGTAAGGCTCTTGTTTACATTTATTTCTTTTCTGTATTTGCAGGAAGGTTCGTCACAAAAATGTAGTGCAGTTCATCGGCGCTTGTACTAGACCTCCAAATTTGTGCATTGTGACTGGTAATCTCCGTCAATCTTACACCATTTATCCTATTTATTTCCTTAATAACTATCATACTATATGTGGCTAATGGTGTTGTTTTTTTAATTTTTTTTCTTTTTTTTATCAGAGTTCATGTCTGGAGGAAGTGTGTATGACTTCCTTCATAAGAAGAAAGGTGTTTTCAAGCTTCCAGCATTACTGCGGGTTGCAATTGATGTTTCGAAGGGAATGAATTACCTGCACGAAAATAACATAATTCACAGGGACTTGAAGACTGCCAATCTTCTTATGGATGAAAATGAGGCAAGTATTTAGAATGCATATGCTAGTATAAAGCATAGTTTTCGGTGCCGGTAAGCATAGTTTTCGGTGCCTGTTGGCACAGCCTGTGCCGGGTGGCATGTTCCTGTTCCGGCAGTTGTTGGTACGGCACGTACCGAAAATTTTTATATTTAAAATTTAAATTAATTTATATATATATTTATATTTTTAAAAAATAACAAATAAATGTATATTGGTACGGTCGGCATGGCACCAACGGCATGGTCGGCACGTGCCAGAATCAGAGTTTACCGAAATCGGCTCGGCTTGGCACAAAAAACCTTAGTATAAAGTGTACTCATAATTCTAGCAATGCAGCAACTGATCACTTCTTAAATAGCATTATTACAGGTTTGTCATAATGTTTCATGTATCTAACTTACCTAGGAAAATCACAACCAAAGAAACAATGTATATAGAATATATGTTCTCTTGTTGCAAGACATTTGCCAGAAAATAATCACAACACCACGTGATAGTAAGAGATCAGATGAAAAGACGTGGTGGCAGTTTTTCTAGTCCATAGTTGCGGTGCAGCTTCGCTAGGAGCACCTTTTGATTACCATGCCGGAGCATACGAAGGGCTTAAGAGGAAGTACCAACCAAAGAAATAGATTTTTTTTTTTTTTTTTTTTTTTCTTTTGGTCAGAATCAACCAAAGATATAGATATTCATAGTATCTCTGCCCTTGGTTTGTTTATTTTGGAAGCTTTTTTGTTGACATAATTTCATTGAAGATATTTATTTCTCTTCATTCTACATTAACTCAACGAAAGAGCTTAATTATGACTAAATAATCAGCTTGTCAATGTTATTCTATAGGTTGTCAAGGTTGCAGATTTTGGAGTTGCAAGGGTTAAAACTCAATCAGGTGTAATGACTGCCGAAACCGGAACATATCGCTGGATGGCTCCAGAGGTATCTTGCAAAATTGCCAATCTTGATGTGATGATTAGACTGCTGATGTTTTTCTCTGTTTAAAACATAATCATCTTACTGAGACCAAGTTGGTCAGCCTTGGGTTTAGCTTCAGAGAATTGGATGATTTTAAATCAGTTCAACCATGGATTCCCTATATTAATCACCTTGCTAGCATTCTTTTGAGAGGTCAGAGAAATTCCCAATTTCCTTCTAAGAGGCGTGGTAAGGTATTAAAGAGTAGGTGACCATGAGTACAGAACTATTCACAATAAGCATCACTGTAGCTTGTTTCTCAATGTGTTGTATACTGTATTGATCTTTCACACCTTTAAAGTTGTTTTGCCAGTAGATGGCCGGACTTCTGAAATGGTTAACTCTGACACACAACTTCACTCATGCACTAAATATTCTACACAAAAGCCGTTTTTCTTATGATAATATTTTGTATTTAAAGGATGATGATCTTTATTTGAAAGTTACCAAGATACCTGTTTTCTGACATGATCACTTATGAAATAGACTGCTTTTAGAATGATTTTTTGAAACATCCCTTGATCACCATAGGGGATCTATAGGAGTTACTGCTGAACTTTGGTGGGTAGTTTCAGGGAGGTGCAATAATAGATTGATTCGCATATTAGAGATGCTACGCTTACAAAGAAGAGTTACTCAATTGAAATTCAACTTTTAAGATCATATACTACATATGATATGTTAATATATAAAATTTTTCAGGATACGATGTGATACAGATATGTCACAATGAATTGCCTACCCAAAGGATGATGAAGAACCCCGATAGTAGCTGAAGAGGACCTTTTATTCAACATCCTTACGCACACAGGACACAGCTTGAGACAAATGATAAAATACTGTGTATACTCTGCTACTTATAATTTGACACTTACTCTGGTCTATACATACCCCCTTAAACACGCTTAACTTCCGTATTTGATCCAGTCTAGAAATATCACTACTGCTTACAGTACTTGGTCTTTTAAACATTTATTACATTCTCTACTCACAAAGACCCGACTGATAATAACGAAAACTCAAATGTTGTCTTTAAACGACTTAGAATAAATCCAGTTGCAATATTGCAGCTTTTTCCATTGTGCAGAAACTTTGCATTGCAAAGTTAGCATTGAATCACAATAATCTTTGGTGCTTTTATATTCATAGCATTTTATTATTGATTATATTAAACGATTAGCTTATTAGTTTAGTTATTCATTGAAGGTAATAGAACACAAGCCTTATGATCACAAGGCTGATGTCTTTAGTTTTGGAATTGTGCTCTGGGAGCTACTAACGGGGAAGGCAAGCATTTTAAAGTTTTCATGACATATACACTGCATACCATGTTTGTTCACAATATTGACTCATGTAACTGCAATGTAACTTCTACAGATTCCCTACGAGCTTTTGACACCACTTCAAGCAGCGGTAGGTGTGGTCCAAAAGGTATGTATTGATATCTCATCATATCCTCTCAAATCCTGGATTATAATGGTCATTTTTTAATTTAATAGCTGGTAGATGCACTTTTTCCCATCACATCCTCCCCTAAATCTGAAAAGAAGCAATAGTTAATCATAACAGGCTAGAAATGAAAAAAAGAAGAGGTAAGTAGGCTACAACAAGAAAAGTAGAGTAGAGAACACTTCCCATTTGGAATGAAGGTATTGCTACAAAAGATAGATGTATCAATCGCTTTAGAAACGGATTAGCGAGTCATCATCATTCCAATAAAATCAAGAAACTCAGGTTGTTTTGGTTAAGTTTCATGCAGTCATAGTTGCCAAATTAAAAAAGCAAGGCGTTGGGTGATTTTTTATATATGTTGAATTAGTGAATTTATAAAAGGATGTTGCCAAGGTACATTGATAGACTCGGATGAAAAGAAGTTGATCAAACAAGATAATTTGTTAACACAAAATTGGACGCTTGTATGTATGGACCGTTTTGTGAATGCACCCGTGGTTTTCTTTTAATAATTTATATGTACTTGCTGTTATAGTGTGGCATTGCCGCTAAAGGCGGACCTAGGTATCATCTACAAACTGAATCCAATCTCCAAAATGATATATTGGGATGTTTTGGTGAAATTACTGCAGATGAAAGGGGCTTGAATTTGACAGGCATAAAATGGTTTGAAGAAATATTCATAGGATGAGTAACCTATCTAAACAAAACACCAATACTGTCTAGAGAGTCTTCTATAAACAACGTTTCTTATACTCCATGAAGCACATTTCCTATCCGAGACTTGGAAAAAGAACCTTTTAGTTGCGTCTTCCAAAAACATATGATGAATAATCTATTGTTCGGTATATTGTTAGGGAATTCGGCCTACCATTCCTAAGGACGCTCATTCTAAGCTTGCTGAACTATTGGAGAGATGCTGGCAGCAAGACCCAGCAGACAGACCTGATTTTTCTCAGATACTGGAGAATCTCCAAATTATTGCAAAGGAGGTACGTCGGCTAAAGACCTGTTGTGCAACTTATCTCTTGGTGTTTATGCTAAATTTTAAGAGAGTTCATCTAACAGGTGCGATGTGGGCACGATGGCCATCATAAGGCATCAGGTGGATTCCTTTCAGTCCTCAGACGAGGTCATTGAATTAAACCATTCACAAGGATGAAATTACAGGCTCTCTCCTGTCATACACGAAATTGATATGGTCTGTTGTCCCAAGGCATTTGGGCGAGTGTTAGTGTGCATTTACTCCTGTAAATATTGAAATGAGATGGTTGGGACTGCCTGTCATTCTTTAAACAAAAATACAAAAGCTCCCAAAATTTCTCCCAAATCTGTCGTGCTATTGTGCACCAGCTGAGATTTGGTATGCTCAAAAGTGAACTATATCAAGTTGCAAAGTGAATTAATCTTTTGATAAGCTCTAGCATTGCTCGTGCAAATTCACATCTCAGTGAAACATACAGCATCTGGTAATTCTCGCCGAATCTCCGAAACAGAGGAATAGTGGCAGTGAAATTGAAGAAGTGCCATAAGCATATGAATATAGCTATAGTTACTATGCTCTCATTGGAGCATACTGATCAATCAGTTTTCGGTCTATCAATAAGTGTTCGAAAGCAAATATTGACAAAACAGAGAATAAACAATCAATTACATAATATAAAGAATTTTACTTTGAAACTTTTAGAGGATAAGGTAAAATTACGAATTTATCGTTGGTACTCGTTAAAAAATATACTAATGTAAACAAAATTACATAATTCTCACTTCAGTCAAAAGTCCTTTATAAAAGATAATCCATTCTGTTTATAAACAACATACATTTTTTATTGAAAACGATTATAAGGAATATAATAGATATAATTTCAAGATACCAACATTGATGGTTTGCTATATTTGAAAGTCTTTTCAATTTTTTATCACATTTTCTCTTTTTACAGCGCATCATTAAATAGCTACCTAAATTTGCGGATATTTTGCTGATCTGGATAGAGAAAAGTATTACTTTGACCAAAATGTGCTGAGTTTTGTTGATACTGAAATCGACCCAAGGTCATTTGAATGAGATAACCGAGGTTTGCTAATTCTGAAACAACTGAGGTACTGCCGAGGCTCGCTTCCTTTGATTTATGTTGCGTACGTGCTGTAGCTATGAAGTCTTCAGTTCTCCATTCCTTGCCATGTCTTTGAAAATGTCCTTGAGCTGAAAATAAGTGTTAGTACCCATGAGTACGACGAAAATCGCAATATTTGATCCGATCTCGTTTGTTTGTTGGAGTCGTCATCGGCTGAGGCTTCCATAGTTGTCTCTTTTGCTCTACCGTAGCTAGTACCTCACTCTGAGGTGCATTCAAACGTGTATGTGCGATATTTTTGTTCATACCTTCTTGGAGCATTAGGTCTTCGCCGATTCGACCGTCCTCTATCTCAGTGATCATCTTGTTGGTCTTCCCACGGCCTCTTCTGAGTTCCGCTAATCTCAACTTCTCGCTCCTAGGCTTCAATTGTAAGATGAACCCTTTCATATGCTTGAGTCAAGGTTTATGGTACATTTGTATGGAAATCGTACATCAGTTGCTTATGTTTGACCACCCTCTTTAACACCATTAGGGAGAGCTTCCGATCTACATCTTGTATGGCTTGTTGCTCCTCGTAGAAATCTTTTGAAGAAAGATTTTAAGCTCTCACCTTTCTTCTGTACAACATTCAGAAGACTCTCAGCCCTTTTTGGAAAATCTGAGATCGCAAAGAATCTTATCTGAAATGCTTCAATGAGTTCGCTCCAGCTACCAATGAATCCTGGCCTCAATACAATAAACCAAGTTTGAGCGGGTACGTCCATCGTTATGACAACAGGCTGTTTCGTTATATCTGGTAAATTTCATCGTCATCAGAAACAGGATACATGCGCTTTGGGTGTCGTTTTGCCGTTATACTTTGAGATCTTTGGTGGCTTGTACGTTAGTGATACCGGTGTTTCTATTATTGCTTGAGAGAAAGGTGAATTTGGATCTTGTCCAAGAGTTGCCTTAACGACCTCAGTAGGTTGACTTTTAGCCGATATACGTCCTCCTCTTCCTCCGTTATTAGATTTGGAATTCCTCTTAGACACAACTTCAGCTTCTTCTTTGCTATTATCGCCCGTTGATTCGTTGGATGATCTTGCCTCAGTTCTTTGTCTGTCGTTCTCTTGTCGTGAGTGTAGCTGCTCCTTACTTCGTTCCTCGCCAATCTGGCTCAATGACTTCCGAGGCATTCATGGATCCAATGAGGCCTAAGGCTCTCAAAGGCTGAGCCTCGTCCATTATTGGGGGAATTTTGTTAACATGGTATGGATACTTTAGTTTGTACTGAAGTTCGCTATCTTGGTGGCAACTAGGCAGATACTGCAGATGTCATATTATATTGCGGAAGTAACTGAAGTAATTCCTCTATTAAAATGCACTCTCCAACGTTATCGGTGCAGCCTCAGGTTGCTGCGTTAGAGCTACTTCCTGCAAACATTGCTCCGTTGCCTGCGAACATTCAAGAGCTCCACCATTTGCTTCATGTTGCGCCCCTTGGGTGCCAACGGCATTGATTTTCAGCGAACGTTGCTCTCCGTTGGTAGTAACGTGCACTACTCTGCTTGATGTTCTTTTGTTTGCCATGGCCTTCGTGATGATTTTCGATTTCTCACAGACGGCGCCAAATGATTAAGATCTCGGTCTGTCAGTAAGCGCAGATGTTGGCTTACAAGATAAGAAATCAAACAAACACACAAGACACAAGATTTTTACGTGAAAACCCTCAAGAATTATGGTAAAACCACAGGCTTTCTTATCGTCACCGGCTCAAAGGTTGCACTGATAAAGTTACAGAGTTCTCTCTTCTATTCGAACTACTCTCTACGGAAGGCAACTCCTCTTATTTATATACAATAAACGCTCCTTTTGAAAAATGTGTACAAGGAAAGATAAAACATGCCATGTATAATATACGGATTCCTTTCTGGGGGACTTGTTATATTTGCTGCAATTGCTTATTTATTCATGGTTTCTTTTCTTATAAAGCAATCATTAAATACCTTATTAAATGATCACCCAAATCTGTAAGCATTTTGTTGATCTGATCTGAGGTAAGGTAATTGTCTTGGCTGAAGTATGCCGATTCCAAGGTCAACGTATACTGAGGTCGTCTTGGCTGAAATGTGCTGAACTCCGCCGATATTGAGGTCGTCAGCCAATACTGAGGTCATCAGCCGATACTGTCATCTGCCATACGGAGTTCACCAACCGATACTGAGATAGTCCGCCGATACAGTCGTTTGGCGATTTGGAGTTCGCCAACCGATACTTAGATCATCAGCTGATACCGAAATGTGACTGATCAGAACCGAGACGTGACTGATATTACCACGACCTACTACCGAGACCTACATCGAAGTCTATAGAGTTTAGATTCGGCCAAGGTTAGTTGAACACTGCATTTAGTATCCTCTTGTTTTATATCCCAACCATTGATTCCACGTTATTTGGTAATATGATTTTATGCTATATCATAATCCTTTACATTAAGAGAAATGCCCCTTTGTGATTTGCACTACTAGGAAGGTTGTCTCTAATAAAAAACCATAAATCTAGAGAGAGATTGGTTACAAATGTGCACATTACTTCCTGTAGGAGCATGCACTTAATCGGTTCTATCTGCTTATTGTAAGGCTCCTCTCTACGTGCAATTTTCTGCTGTTAGATAACTTAAATTCTTATTTCCAAATTACATTTAAATGAGTTAATATTGATTTTATTAACTTAATAACTTTTTCGGTAAATTAATTGCAAACCAAGTAGAGAACAAAAGCAATGTATAACAGTCCATGTGGTTTAGTAAGATGATCTTTCTCTTTTCTCTTTCTCTTTTTTCTTTTTCTTTTCCTTTGCATCTTCTCTCTAGCAAGCAACCCACTTTGTCCTCCAAGAGTTCACGTTAAATTGCTTTCTTCTCTTAGCTCCCCAATGCCAGAAACAACCAACCATCCTGATCAAGTGAAGGAGAACATTGTTCTTAAACTTGATTGATCAGCAGCAATGGCGCCAACTGGTGTGCAAATCTTCGGATCACCGACAACGGCTGAGGTGACAAGGGTGCTGACGTGTCTTTTTGAGAAGCATGTAGAGTTCCAGCTCATCCGTGTTGACAATTTCAAGGGCATGGAGAGGACTCCTGATTACTTTAAGCCCCCTTACCTTAAGCTGCAGGTACCACCGCTTCTTTTTCTTTACAGAAATATCATTTTTAAACAAGAATCTCTGATGACCATAATACAATCAAAACCACATGATGTACATTATGCATATCTCGATGCATAACTTGTGATTATAATTGTATTATAAGTCCTGATGGCCCAATGAATGGCAGTGCTCTTTTCTTTAACAAGTGAAGAATAACTGAGATAGCATGTGACATTAGAATGTAGAAGTACTAGGAAACCGTCTTATATCCAAGAAATACACAAATGTTACGGATGTATGTGCATAGGTATAGTAGGTTTACAAGGCAACATGTATGAATATTGAGCAAATATCTTTTAATATGCATAATTGTAATATAATGTTCCATTGAAAATGAACTGTGCATTGCATATCTTTTAATTCTACATATATTATATTATTATTTGACTAACGTTTAACATCTCTCACAGGCTGTCTCTTTTGAAGATGGCAAGACGACCCTCGTTGGTAAGAGTACATTAGAACCACATCAAAAGCAATAATGTTGTATTCAAATTTCATTTTCACAATTACTTCTCTGATAAGAACAGAAAAAAGGGATATTTATTAGAGCACTACTATTCTTCAGAGCCTATTATGGCCCTGATACAATTAAGACCGTTAACGGCACAATGGAATACATGCCATACATACCACGATGGACATGATTCACTGTGAAGAATGGTTTTTCTGAATTTATTTTTTAACTTAGTTCTTCATGAAGATCTTTCAACGTCTATTACAGATTCAAGAAAAATTTGCCGCTACATTTGTAATAAGTATCAAGATCAGGGCAACAAAGATCTCTTTGGCCCCGGAAACCTAGAGCGATCTATTATCGAGCAGTGGCTGAAGACGGAGGAGGGCAGCTTCGACCCGCCAGCGTCCGCGCTGGTGCTTCATCTCGCCTATAAACCCGATAGAGTTACTGCAGATCAGGAGAACACGATCAAAGCTCACATGGAGGAGCTCGAGCGCGTGCTCGACACTTACGAAGACCGGCTGTCGGCGAAGCCCTTCCTCGCCGGCGACAATTTCAGCCTCGCCGATCTGTCCCACATTCCCAATGGCCACACCCTCTTCGAGGCCCCGCTGTCCAAGCATCTCTTCACGTCGAGGAATAATGTGAATGCCTGGCTAAAGAGGATCTTTAAGCGTCAGTCGTGGCGCAAGGCTGTGGAGATGGCACCTCAGCCGCGGCGGCTCTTGGAGGAAGACAACATGGCTAAACCGACCGTTGCTGGGCGTGAAAAGCATCAGAGCTGATCATCGTTGGTGGGTTTGCTGATCCTCGATCCCTTGTTTACATATGTGTCATCTCATATCTGTTGCTGCATGCACGTCGTTTGATTTATGTTTGTTTGTCCAAGTTCTGTTCCAAGTTTATCTCTTTGTCCGTTCAATCATGTTATACTCGTAAGTAAGGGCCTCAACACATTATTACTAAGGCCTCTTATAGATAAATAAATGATCTTTCTGGAGTTTCGATCATGTTAGTTGTGCTGGTCTTGGCGTACAATTTATCCTATCCCTTTGGTAATATTTAGTTCTGGCGTACAAGTTATCCTATCCCTTTGGTAATATTTAGTTCTGTTATTAATTCTACTTGGCTACACCAAATTATAAGCAACTAAAGATCACAGTAAATGACGGCATCACCCAAAACTAGACGTTTTGCATTCCAAACTCCATATATACACAACAACATGCAGGTCTGAGGCTGAGCTGTCAATTGAAAACAGAACGTCGAAATATATATATATATATATATATATATATATATATATATATATATATATATATATATATATATATATATATATATATATATATATATATATGAGTAGGTAGGTAAAGGCTAATTCTTCTTGATGTTATTAAAAAAAAAACCAAATGTCAGAATACAAAGAGGGAATCTTGCTAAGAGATAACAAATCCGGCCAGAAGATCCAGGTCAATCTACGTGCAAAAACGAGTTGAGCTATACAAATATTCAAAGTTACTTCCCAGTCGAGATTGTTGACGACCGTCCTCCAAAATGGAGAAATGGTTGAGTCGCCACCTAGATTTTATAAAAATATAGGAAACATGGATATTGCATATTGAGATTAAAAAACTGGTTTGATGTTTACGTTGGAAAAAACGCCCCAACGGCGCCTCTTGAAGATGTCACTCTATAGGTGATTAAGACAATTTTGGATTTATCTTTTAACATGCATTTATTATTAAATACGCGCATATTCGATTATCCACCTAAAATGAATAAAACATAATGGTATGCGTCTTACTCTTTAAGTCATATTGGACAGACACACTAGATAGAGAATATATATTTATCAAAATAATAACAAACATATTGTTTCTAAATTTTCTTCAATTACTGTTACTTCTCACTTCTCTATTAGCTGCTTTTGTCTTAATTAATTTTTTTAAAAGGTAAATAATTTAAAATGTTCTCTTAGGACACATTTAGTTATGAGAAATCTGTGCTGAAGTATATATTATTTTTTATATATTGGCATAGCTTATATATTGAAGTATATTATTTTATATATTTTATTTAAAATGTAAATTTAATAATGTAAACTGTAATTTAAGTATACATTGTTGGAGATAACTATAATTTGATTTTTTATCAAATAATGAAAATAATAAGGTTGTATGTTATTTTGCTCTATAATTTTCAGTTTAAGATTCCTTTAAAAATATCAATAAAAGTGTTAAATGATTGCATAGTAGTCGCCAATTTAACTGGCAGCCACCATCGCCAATTTAACATTTTGGTAGGAGAGTAGCCTGTATCTTCATGTTGTCCCACTAGTGCCGTATCGCCAGTTTAACTGACGATATGATTTTATTTTCGTAAAATATTAAAAATAATTTTAAAATATAACTTTTAATTAAATTAACTTTAAAAAAAATTCTAATAATTCGCTCGTCCTGCAGAGCAGTCGGCCATTCATCAATTTGATTCACACTCTTTCATAAATAGAAGTAAAAAAAAAAAAAGAAAAAGAGCAGAGGCATAACTAACGGCAAAGATATGATGTGTAGTTTATTGAAGACCATCAAACTTATACTCTTGAGCGTTCTCCATAACTGGAAAGGGCATTTTGCCAAAAAAGTGCCTCAAAGATCGATAATTAGTAAACGATTTTTTTTTTTTTAATCAGTTTTATAAAAGAATGCCTTCTTAGTATGTGAAAAGACAAAAATATTAATATTGGATCTATCGAGGACGAAAGTGTTCGGGCGTTTGGATGGTCTGGGTATCCGGCCGCAAGAATCTTACCTGCTGTTAACAAAATATGTTGGAATAAAAAGAAATTTCTATCTTTTCATTACATTGGACTAGGCAGTACACATAATGCTCAAACTCTCTTCAAGACGCCGAGGGGACTCACTTATGATTGCCACTTAGTCGACTGCCCCCAACTCTCCTAATACTCCTTGTGACGGTCGCTTTCGCTTTATGGGCTGCCCACTACTTCTATCTTTACAACAACTACCTACCTGATAAAGATTAGGTAGTTTACACAATTTTCATGGGCACCAAGGCAGCAAGGCTCGATTGAGCAAACACAAGTAGTTTACGTTCGGCAGCAAGGCTCGATTGAACACTAGTGTTTGGCATGGGCACCCCGTGGTCAGAAATGAGCCCTTGAAGGTCTGTGGGATCTCCTGTATCAAGCATCTCCATGTAGGTCGCTACCCCGAAATGAATCATATGAAATGAGAGGGGAAAGCCCTAGCCGCGGTCTCCCTTGAAAATTACTTTGCCTTGGATATGCAACTGATCCCTTGATACCAATGGCGAAGCCTCTCTTTGACACCTGACCTAGTCTCTATGGTTTTCCTTTTCATGATGGTATCATCCTTCAGCGGTTGCTCTTGACCTAACTCCAACTTATCCATAGATAGAAGTATGTTATGCATGTTCTCCTCCTCGTCCAGTATGGATGGTTCGAAGAGCTTCAAGTTCCCTTCATACATTCACAACAGAATACATGTGCATCTAAGGTGGCAGCTCTAGTGGGAATGCGTTGTCATCATATTGCTAGATGATTTTGAAAGTGCCACAGGATATAGGCTTCAAACTTGCGACCTACCCTGCCCCCAAGGGGTTGGCTTGGTCGTTAACGCCTTGGAGCACTCATGACAACCTACATGACGTCCAGGGTTGGAATCTCAGTGTGGCCACTCTTGGGGGTAAAAAGAAAACAAAAGAAAAAAAAAACTTGCACCCTACCTTGGGTCCACTAAACAAAGTGGAGCCAAACCTTGTCTGCCACTCGGAATGTCTGGTGTTAGTTATGCCTCTATTTGTTCTTTAATTATCTTCTTCAATGAGCTGCCGCTTCCGCATGCACTATCCGGATGCGTTTAAAGAAAGTTGAAGCTTTGGATGTTTCAACCTCCTCCTTGACCAAACACCCTTTAACAAATAAGAATTCCAAATCAAAAGGACCTTGTGGTAAGTAACTAAGGCACACTTCAAATGGTAACTTTGAAGTGGACCCTTTCATGTCCCTATAGAATACAAATTGAATACAATGGATACTCTCATCTAATGTGGCTGAATGCTTACATTTGTAGCCCTGAAATAAGTGAATAAGTGTGCAATTAACAACTTCAACTTGTCCAACCATTTGCTGTGGAATGTGGTGCTTCTAGGGATAATTATTGTTCAACCACCCTAATTCACAATTTACAATTCAGCCCCCTAAAATGTGTTTCCGCGGCGATGTGGCTGCGCTCGCGCGCTGCCAAGTGGCGCATTTTCGTATTTCGGTGGACTGAATCATGCGACCATAAATTTAGGGGGGGGGGGGTTATCTGCAATTTACTTGTGCTTTTATTCAGCCTGGTGTCTATCATCGCCCACAAAGTCTTCCAGAAGAGACTTAGAAACCCGAGTCACCAACAAAACCAAGTGACTTGGTCATTAACGCCTTGGAGCACTCATGACAACCTACATGACGTCCAGGGTTAAAATCTTAGTGTGGCCACTCTTGGGGGTAAAATGAAAACAAAAGAAAAAAAAAACTTGCAGCCCTACCTTGGGTCCATTTTACAAAGTGGAGCCAAACCTTGTCTGCCACTCGAAATGTCGGGTGTTAATTATGCCTCTATTTGTTCTTTAATTATCTTCTTCAATGAGCTGCCGCTTCCGCATGAACTATCTGGATACGTTCAAGAAAGTTGAAGACTTTGGATGTTTCAACCTCCTCCTTGACCAAACACCCTTTAACAAATAAGAATTTTAAATCAAAAGGACCTTGTGGTAAGTAACTAAGGCACACTTCAAATGGTAAACTTTGAAGTGGACCTGTTCATGTCTCTATAGAATACAAATTGAATACAATGGATACTCTCATGTCATGTGGCTGGATACTTACATTTGTAGCCCCGAAATAAGTAAATAAGTGTGTAATTAACCACTTCAACTTATCCAACCGTTTGCTAGTGGAAGGCAGTGCTTCTAAGGATAATTACTGTTCAGCCCCCATAAATTCACGATTTGTAATTCAGCCTCCCAAAATGCGTTTTTACGTTGATGTGGTTGTGCTCGTGCGCCACCACGTGGTGCATTTCTGCATTTTAGTGGAGTGAATCGCACAACCGTGAATTCAGTTTGGGGGTTGTGCTTCTATTCAACCTGGTGGCCATCGTCGCCCACAAAGTCTTCCAAAAGTGACTTAGAAACCCGAGTCACGAACAAAATCAATAGACATAGGCAATCCAAAATGATTCAAAATATTGGTGAAGAACAACTCCATAATTGTCTAGCGACACAACATCAACCACGCCATTTTTTAAGTGAATTGATATGGTGTAGTCAACTGTACTGTATTACGGTGCAGTCCACTATATTGTATTACAGTGCAGTCGACTGCATCAAAAATCTTATGTGAGGGTATTATTTTTGAAAAACTTCAAAAATAAAATTTAGATTTTTATGAGATCTTATGTTTAAAGTTTTTTTTTATAAAATTCTTCTAATTGGTGTTTTAGGGCGTTAAAGTCTTAACAGGTTTCATTGTCTTTAAAGTTATTAAGACTTTAGAGCCCTAAATTACTTATTTAGAAGCATGTTTTGGAAAAGATTGAATATGAAAATTGTAGATCTTATCACAATCTACAATTTTTAGATTGGAAGTTTATCAAAAAATTAAATACGCTAAAATCCATACTGTCATTCATATGGTAATTCCATATGGACGACTGCATGGGATCACCACTTATTTTGGAAAACCGAAAACCAAGTAGTCATAAGTTTAATTATTACCTATAACATTAATTTCTGAATTTAACTACCATACATTTAGAGCAAGATATAATGCTATATATATATTATGTAATTTTTGATGAAGTGAATATATTGCTCGAAGAGCTACTAGTTACATAAAGGAAAAAACTACTCACCCCCATAAAGACGTGCCAAACATTTAATTTTGTGATATTTAAAATTATTTGCCTCTTTATAATATTTGACCATTTTTCTTAGAACTGAAGTTTGTGCGTCTCGTGACATATTATCATCAAAATTAAATAAAATTTAAAAAAAAAACCCTTAGAATAAAAGTTGGATAAGTCAACATAAATCGAATACTATGTTAATAACTTTGAATTTATAAATTTTGGTCACTTAAAGTTTAGTTTTTATCTATCATATCAACCTCTGAATTCTAATTATTATTATATTATTGTATAATATTTAATTATTTTAAATGGCAAAGAAACCAATGCTTTTGATTTTGGGTTTTTTTTTTTTTTTTAAGAGTGTAGGGCACTACCCGCATTCCAGATCAGGCTCAATCAGAAAAGAGACTATCATAAACCCAATATCCAGACAAAATTTTCCGTCGCACGTACAATACTGTATGTGCAAGTTACCGTCGGTGCTCGTCCAAACTGATCTCGAGTTGACGTGGTGGAGATTCGAAGTTGAGTGAAAAATATTTCTTAGCCCTCACCTATCCACTAACATACTCCACCAACCCCATTTGATTTTGAAAATTGAACTTCATGCTTCTCTAAAGGCTACTCAGGAAAATTTTGTCGAGTGTGTCTGAAGATAAACGTCATAAAGCTCAAATTCGTCAGTGGTTACCGAATCTAATGAAGAAAAGATGCATAAGTAAAAAAAAACAACTAAAATATCTAAATATGAACCACGCTACTGATCCTTTCTTTAGAGCCTTAACAGAGGAGACACCGCAAGTACTCATAATAGGAAGTTATGTACTAGTGAAGGGGTTTGTACCGAGAATGATATTTACTGAATATGGTGGAGAGAAACGGACACACAAGAACAGTGGAACACAGAGATTTTCATGAATCTACCAAATAATTACACCATGGGCAATCTGATCGCAAATGTAGTTTTTGGATTGGATGGAGCAAGTGTTCTTTTTTTTTTTTTTTTTTGGTGAGAATAATGGAGCAAGTGTGCTAGACTACAAGAAGAGTAACCAACAAATAGAAATATAGTTGCAACATTGTCAAAAGTATAAGGCGCACCGAGACGCAAGGCCAATAAGAGATGCATGCCTAATAAAGCCGAGGCGCACTTCTGTGGCATATAAATATATACATAACAAGCTTTAATTAAACCATACTTAATATTTGAAGTCAAATTATCAACTAATAATAATCAATTCAAACTTCAAATTTCAAATTTGACAAATTTGACATATACCAAAACATCAGTACCGACTAAAAATATTGCATGTCAAAGATATATTTGGTGATTTTGATATCTTCACTTAGCACAACTAAATCCTTTACATGAACAGCAATGCCCCTTTGTGATTTGAACTACTAGGACGGTTGTCTCTAATAAGACCCATAATCTAGAGAGAGATTGGTTACATTCATATTACTTGCAGAATTTCCAGAGAAGCATGCAGTTAATCGGTTCTATATGCTTATTGCAAGCTTCCTCTCTATCAATTTGCTGCTGTAAGATAAGTTAAATTCTTAATTCCAATTTACATCTAAATGTGCTAATATTGATTTTAGTAACTTAATAACTTTTTTCTGCAAATTAATTGCAAACCAAGTAAAGAACATAAGTAATGTATAACACAGTCAATATGATTTAGTGAGATGAGCTTTCTCTTTTTTTTTTTTCTTTTTCTTTTGCTTTGTATCTTCCCTCTAGCAAGCAACCGACTTTGTCCTCCAGGAATTCACATTAAATTGCCTTCGTCTCTCAGCACCAATGACAGAAACAACCAACCATCCTGACCAAGTGAAGGAGAACAGTGTTCTTCTTGAACTGTGATTGATCTGCAGCAATGGCGCCAACTGGTGTGCGAATCTCAGGATCGCCGGCAACGGCTGAGCTGGCAAGGGTGCTGACGTGTCTTTTCGAGAAAGATGTAGAGTTCCAGCTCATCCGTGTTGACAATTTCAAGGGCATGGAGAGGATTCCTGATTACCTTAAGCCTGGTAACCTTAAGCTGCAGGTACCACCGTTTCTTTTAGTTTTAAAAATGTTATTTTCAGGTGTTCTTAATGACCATAATATAATCAGAACTATATGATATATACCACGTATATTTCAATACATAATATGTAAATCTTATTACATCAAAAATTATGATAGCATGATGAATGGCATAGCTCTTTTCTTTAACAAGTGAAGAATACATGTGATAACATGTAACATTAGATTTACAGCAATGTATAATGTGAAGAATGTAGAAGTACTAGAAAACAGCAAATTATAATGTGCACGATGCAAAGATAAGTGACATGCACGGCACGTTGATATTAAAAAAAATTTAGAAATACTTTTGGTAAAATTTCTAACCTAAAAGTTGTAGATTTTGATAGCATTTATAACTTTTATGATGAAAATTTTTTCAAAAAGTAATTCTAACTAAATATTTTAGAATTTCAAAGATTAAAGGGTTTGAGAGAATTTTAAAACTATTTTTAATGCCCGTAATTTTTTTGAGTTCCAAAATATCTATTTAGAAATATTTTTTAGAAAAACTTTCAATTTAAAAATTGTATACCTAGAAGTTGATCCAAAAAATACTTATTACTTTTTTTATTAATGGCCCCACGTGTAGGTAACTTATCTACTCAGCGCACACGTTATAACTTCTCCTAAGAAACGGTCTTGTATCCAAGAAGCACACGCATGTTATGGACGTATGTGCAATATTTATGAATACTGAGCAAATACCTTTTAGTCTACATAATTTTAATATAATGTTCCATTGAAAAATGAAATGTGCTTACCTTTTCTTTTTCTTTTCTCTTTTTTTGAATAATAACTCTTCTTACCTTTTAATAAGCTCTCTTTACTCGGACTCACTCTTGGAGGAGTTTGGATTTGGTTTAGAGAATGGTGGGACTTGGCTTGACCGAAGAGTGGTATTGGAATGTTTCAGTCCTAGGCGTGTCTAGTATTTGATTTACGGTTGATTTTTTACTAGTATGGAGAACTAGTAGAATTTGAAGACTTGTATGGAGAACAAGACTTCTTACTTGAAGACTACTGTAGAGAACTAAACTTAATTTCATTAGATAAGTCCCGAATAATATATATAAGAATGACTCATATGTGAGTCATCAAGGACTAGAATACTCTCCTAATTACACTTATTATGTGAAAATATAAAATTAGAAAATAAAGACACACACTAGACACTTGCCAAAACCTTCTAGAGGCTTTTGACACTTTAAGAGCACACTTGGACACCTTAATGAAACTTGTAATAAAATAAAAAAATAGGCTAAACAAAATTACAGAATTTTCTCGCTCGTGCGTGCAGGTGGTCTAGCCGTGCGTCCGGTGCATGCCGAGCATTCACTCGAGCATGAGCGTTCATTCGAGCGTTCACCTGAGCGGCGCATTTGTGTCCCCTTGATTTCTTTCACGTGCTGACGCAATAAATGGCTTTGTACCGCCATACTGAGGTGGCACATCCTTAAAGAAAGTCTTGGACCTTGCCTTCTTGAGGTTGAGGAGCGATGGGCGCAACATGCGCAATATTGACGTGAGAGCCATGATATGGCCGAGAGTTGGCCGAGCTTTCTCTAGTTGGATGTCGACTAAGATCCTCCTGGATCAATCTATAGATACATCATTTGTCTAATTTAACATCTCATACAGGCAGTCACTTATGAAGATGGCAATGGCAAGGGACCCTCGCTGGTAAGGGTGCAATCGAACCACATCCAAAAAAATAATATATATATACAAATTTGATGTTACAATTACTTCTCCGAGAACAAAAAAGAAAAAGAAGGAATATTTATTGGGAAAATGATTGTTCAGCCCCTCTTTATACAAATTTACCTTGTTCAGCCCCTCAGTTTTGTCATTTTCGTTTTTGGCCCTTCCCTCGATTTTTGTGTCACGCTAATTTGACCACCGTATTAGTATTTTTTTTAAAAAAATTAACATAAAAGTTATAAATTTTGATAAGATTTGTAATTTCTATGTTCAACATTTTTTCCAAAAATACTTTTAAATAGATATTTTTGAAGCTCCGAAGTGTTATTAGGTTTTGGATCCGACCCGTTAATCCGTTGAAATTGTGAAGTCTCAAAATACCTATTAGAAATATTTTTTTTAAAAATATTAAATATAAAAATTGTAGATCTCATCAAAATCTACAACTTTTATGTTAAAAATGTTTTCAAAAAATACTAATACAGTGGTCAAAATGCTATGACACAAAAATCAAAGAGAGGTTAAAGTTGAATAAGATAAAGCATAGGGGCTTATATGGTATAGTTTTGCCCTCCTAGGGGCCGCAAAACAAAACCCCATATTTATTGGGGTTCTGCCGTTTCAGCCCCTCGTTTCCCTTTCTTGCGCAAATCAGCCCCCGGAAACGCGTTTCGGGGCTGATTGCTTTTTTCTTTGCAAATCAGCCCCCCGAAAACGCGTTTCGGGGGGTTGATTTGCGAAATCCCAAAATAGGGGGGGCTAATACGTAATATCCCATATTTATTTGAGCAGAACTATTGACGTGACGGTTCTAATATATATATATATATATATATAGAAAACTCGGTATCAAAATAGTTGAGTGCCATGTGATACTTTTTATAACTCATAATATATCACATTGCATCTCTATTATCTCACAATTTGACATGTGGCACAAACATAATAATTATATAATAATCACATCATTAATAAGAGTTTTGATTCAAACATATTTAATATATTATTAATAATTTATTAAATATAAAAAATTAAGTATAATTTATTTTTACTTATATTAAAGATAAATTATAATAATTTAAAAAAATTTGAAAGGTCATTATCAAATTCTAATAATTTGTATATAGTTATATACAATATATATAAAGGGATGATCAAAATCATAATTTTCGATATGTCATTTGGTATTTATTTTTAATAAAATTAATATATTTACAAAGAAATTAATCTGACAAATATTATCATATATATATATGACAAAAATATTACAAATATAAAAAATTATATTGAAATATATAATAAAAATATATAAATATTTATAAATATATAAAAGTTGGTGGTTAAACAGTTGCACTATGTAGCATCTTAATGACTTTCGGTGTGTAGTGTGATATTTTTTTTTTTAAAAGGTACATGGTATCTCTGTTAAGAGTTTAAAACTCACGTAATTCATTTGAAAAATATAAAAAGTATAAATGAAGTTTTTAAAAAATAATTTATTAAATAATATTAGTTTATAAAAAATGATCTACACACATACACGTAGCTATTAATATAAAAATAATATTAAATTTATAATAAGATTTGATAAAATTATTAATATTCTAAAACAAATTTTATATATATATATTATATATATATAACTGGATATCATAATCATTTCACGTCATTCTCAAATAATTTTATTATTTATATATAACAAGTGATTTTGTCTTGCTCTAATAATATGTAATAAATAAAATATAAAATTAATTATTAAATTTAATAATAAAATTTAAAATATAAAAAAATAATATTATTATTTTATATTAATAACTAACATCCGTGCATCGCACGGATACAAAACTAATACAATCAAAACCGCCAACAATACAATGAAATATATGTCATTAATATCACAATCCACTGTTGACAGAGCTGATTCAGTCTCTGAATGGTTTTCTGAATTTAATTTTTAACTTACTTAGTTCTTCATGATGAATTGCAACGTCTATTACAGATTCAAGAGAAATTTGCCGCTACATTTGTGAGAGGTATCGAGATCAAGGAAACAAAGACCTCTTTGGCTCCGGAACCCTAGAGCGAGCTACTATCGAGCAGTGGCTACAGATGGAGAAGGACAGCTTCGACCAGCCAGCGTCCGAGCTGGTGCTTCAACTCGCCTATAGAGTTACTACAGAGAACACGATCGACGCTAACATGAAGAAGCTCTCGCGCGTGCTCGACACTTACGACGAGCGGCTGTCGGCGAAGCCCTTCCTTGCCGGCGACAACTTCAGCCTCGCCGATCTGTCCCACCTTCCCAACGCCCACACCCTCGTCATCGAGGACACGGCCGCACGGCGGCCAAGTGGCTCTTCACGTCGAGGAAGAATGTGAATGCCTGGCTGACGAGGATCTCTGACCGTCCGTCGTGGCGCAAGGCTATGAAGATGGCACCGCAGCCGAAGCGGCTCTAGGAGGAAGAGGACAGGGCTAAGCCTACCATTGCTAGGGACGAGACGCGTTAGAACTGATCATCGTTGGTGGGTTTACTGATCCTCGATCCCTCGTTTACGTATGTGTTATCTCATATCTGTTGCTGCATGCACGGCGTTCAATTTATGTTTGTTTGTCCAAGTTCTGTTCCAAGTTTGTCTCTTTGTCCGTTCAATCATGTTATACTCGCAATTAAGGGCCTCAATACATTATTACTAAGCCCCCTTACATAAACAAATGATCTTTCTGGAGTTCCGGTTACATAAACAAATTAAGGGCCTCAATACATTGGATGTTTGTTTATCCTATCAAGTTAGCTGTGCTAGTCTTGGCATACAATTTCGTTCCGGTTGTTAATTCTATTAGGCTTCAGCAAATTATAAGCAACTAAAGATAACAGTCGACGAAGGCATCACCAAAAAACTAGAGGTTTCGCATTCCAAACTCCATATGTACACCCAACATAGTGACATACAACGGTCTGAGGCTGAGCTGTCAGTTAAAAATCAAGCACTGAAATAAATATATATATATATTTTCTGATTTTTACCAAAATATATCTTTATAATTCTAAAATTCATTTCGTGTTTACGATAATGCTGTACTTTAAAAAAACGTCCGCGATAACCTTACCATCAGCTTTTTCATTCCCACTGTTAATTTATTGATTTGACAATTTCTTAATTATTTTTAGCTTTTTTTTAACTTTGTAAGTGTCGACACACCATTTTGACTGAATTATCAGTATACACAATCGAAATGCGCTAATTAGGGTAAACGAAGGACAATTAAGATTTGACCATCCTCCGGTATCCAACTAGGACAGATTAAGCCCGATTGGTCTAAACGAGTCTAATTAGATCATATTAAGCCCAATTGATCCGATTAAGTCCAACTAGACTCGATTAAGTCCAATTAAATCCATTTCGCTATATGCATATATGCGGTAATATATACACATGCAATACACACACACACACACAGACATATATATATATCCATATTTATTTATTTGTTTATTTATATTCGATAATTTTTGAAATATACATATATATGTACTCACACATACATATACATATATACATGCATATAAAAATAAAAATAAATTTAAAAAATTTAAAATATATATATAATGGAGGGATGGGCAGCTGTCCGGCCATCCCTCCACACTCTCATGTCCTCTCACCACCTACTCACTTCCTCTTAAAAAAACCCATATCCCATACACCAAAAGAGGAGGAAGAAAGAAAAAAAAAAGAAGAGGGAGGAGGGGAAGGAAGGGGCAGCACACAGGGGAAGGAGAAGAAGAGGGAAAAGAAGCAGCTTCTGTCAGCCCCGCTGTTTGCCGCAAAGAACTTCGTCGTTTGCACCACATATTGCATTCACCCGGGTCGCACCACACACAAACACCACTCGAACTATCATGTAACTCTCAAAAACTTACTCTATTAGCACCCTCACTGGTCGGAGACTATGAGCCATCACATGCGGCAAACCACAGTGGCAAGCGAGTTTGAAGAAAAATGATAATAAAACTTACACCCACTTATATCTCTTTGTACGAGTATTAAAATAAAATTTGAACACCGCCATCGCACTTAGCCTTCGACACCCCTAAAAACACCTAGTCCCAAAAGGCGACCATTACTCTTAAGAGGAAAGCCAAGCATTGGTGGATAAGTGTGAGAAATACTTATGCGCTAAATTGGAGTTGGGCAGAATTTTTGGAGATGTACAATCGACAAAATATTCCGGACTGTGGCAAGAGAATGAAGGAGGAACACTTTGAGCAGCTGAACAAGGGAACCTTTCAGTGAGAGAATACGAAGCTAAGTTCATAACATTATCACGTTACGCACCCCCATTTGCAGAATGATAAGGTCCGTCTAGCTAGGAGGTTTAAGAATGGGTTAAGGACTGAGATTATCACTAGGATGGGTGGCAAAGAGTTCTCTAGTTTGGCAAAAGTATTGACTAAAGCCCAGAACATTGAGATGGATATGGAATGAGAAGACCTTGTCCGCGCAACAAGGAAGCTAGCTCAAGTAAAAAAGGAGACAAGTTTTCCAACTTCTTCAGCAAATTTTAAGGCAAGAAAAGGAAGAGTCGATAGACCTCATGAGGTGACCAAACCACTAAAAGTGGGGAGGATAGTCAATCGGGTTGGTGAAGTCAGATATTATGTGCTTTGGTTGTGGCGAAAAGGGACATAAGAGGAATGCTTGTCCGTAGAAGCCACAGTCGAGATAAGGAAGCCAGTTCATACAGTATCGCCGTCCTGGTCCACCTCAGACTACCCCGGCGCCAATCCAGAAAATGCGGAACCAGCAGGGACAGAGTTCATCCCGTGGACCACCTCAGCAACTTCAGGGCAAGGGCTATGTCATCATTAGCGGGGAGGTTGCTGATAGTATCACCACAGGTATAGGTACACCCTGTTTGTGGCCAAAGTGCCTTTGTGTTGATTGATTCAGGAACTACTCATTCAATTGTTGCATCGTCATTCGCATCTAGAATCCACTCACCCACGCAGTCTTTTGCATGCAAATTTGCTATTTCTACTCCTGCGGGTTTGGTTTTAGTGTTAGACACTTGTTTGCTTGATTGTGATGTCCGAGTTAGTGATCATGTTCTACCGACAAACCTCATGTGTTAGAAATATCGGATTTTGATGTGATCTTGGGTATGGATTGGTTAGAGAAAAATTTCGCAAAGATAGAATGCCGCTCTAAAGAAGTGTCATTTTCTATTCCTGGTTTACCGAAGTTTGTTTTCCGTGGTAATAAGGGAGGTGAGGATATACCCATGATTAGTGCCATGCTCGCGTGCAGACTTTTGAGTCAGGATAATGTGGGTTAATTGGCCTAACTTATTAATCCTAAGGGTGGAGAACCCTCTTTGGAAGGTCTTCCAGTGGTTAGAGAGTTTCAGATGTTTTTCCGGAGAAGTTACTGGGGTTGCCACCAGAGCGACAGATAGATTTCTACATTGATTTGGTGCCAGGGGCGGCACCCATCTCTCGGGCTCCGTATAGAATAGCACCCGCTGAACTTGCTGAACTTAATAAACAACTGGGAGAATTGCTAGATAGAGGGTTCATCCAACCGAGTAAGTCACCGTGGAGAGCACCGGTGTTGTTGGTTAAGAAAAAGGACGGTAGTTTGCGGCTTTGTATAGACTACAAACAGTTGAATCATGTGACCGTCAAGAACAAATATCCGCTACCCAGGATCGACGTTTTATTTGACCAGCTTCAGGGAGTAGCTGTTTTCTCCAAGATTGATTTGAGATCAGGGCACTACTAGTTGAGAATCAGGTCTGACGGTGTGCCTAATACCGCTTTCCGAACTAGGTACGGACACTTTGAATTCTTGGTGATGTCTTTTGCTTGACTAATGCCCCCTGCAGTTTTCATGAATTTGATGAATCGGATTTTTCAGCTTTCCTTAACCGGTTCGCAATTGTATTCATTAATGAAATCTTGAACTACTCTCATAGTGCATAGGAGAAAGCTGAGCAGCTTAGGATTTGCTACAGATTTGACGAGATCAGCAGTTGTTCGCTAAGTTTAATAAGTACGAGTTCTGTTTATCTATTGTGACCCGCTGACTTGCTTATGTTGTACCTCTTCATGTTCCCTTCCTGGGACATATCATCAGCAAGGAAAGAGTTTCGATTGATCCGTCCAAAGTGGACGCTGTTATACATCGGAAGAGGCCGAGGGATGCCTCAGAGGTGAGGAGTTTTTTTGATTTGGCCGGCTACTACATGAGGTTTATTGAAGGTTTTACCAAATTAGCTAGCGAGTTAACCAAGCTTACCCAGAAAGCCGAGATTGAGTGGACAGACGCCTGCGAGCATGTAAACCTGGAACTAAAGGAGAAGCTAACGACTGCACCAGCTTTGGCCCTTCCAGAGGGACAGGGAATTTTCGTTGTCTACAGTGAAGCTTCACTAATCGGTTTAAGGTGTTTGCTTATGCAGCATGGGCGAGTTATAGCTTATAGATCCCGGCAGCTTAAGATTCAAGAGAAAAACTACTCTGTACATGATTTGGAACTTGCAGCGGTGATGTTGAAGTTGTGAAGACACTATCTTTACGGCGAGAAGTTTAACATTTATACATATCACAAAAGTTTACAGTACGTGTTTTTCCATAATGAGTTAAATCTTTGTCAGCGCAGATGGATTGAATATTTGAAGGATTTCAAGTGTCGAATTCTCTACCATCAAGTGAATGTCACAGCCGACGCTCTTAGCAGGAAGTCTCGGTACGTCGTTCTCGTCAGGGGCGAGGTTTACGGTCACTAGGGTCACTATTTCACGTTTGTATATGTCCAGAGAAGTTGTACAATCATTATTGCCGTTAAGTTTCATTCTCATGCTATTTTGGTACGATTTTTGAGTTTTCAATTTTTTCGGCCGCCGGCGGCAGCGACGTTATCACTTAGTTGAATGCGTTCTTAGACATGTATAGGTTGTATTACAAGACTCAAAAGAGTTTATACAAGTATGCCTCAAATATCTTTTTCTTTGGGTCGATCGATGCAAGCACTGGCGCCGGCGATGGCGAGCTTTACGGTTTGCGCGGTCCGCGGGTCGTGGTCTCTAGGAGCCATAGGCGATGGTGGTGGTGTTGGCGTGGCTTCTCTGCCCCTCTTTCCTGCTCTCACTACCTCTCTCTCTCTCTCTCTCTCTCTCTCTCTCTCTCCCCCCACCTCCCTTGCTTTCTTCTCTTTTTTGGGTGAGATTGCTTGATTGGCCAAATTGTGGCCAAATTGTGCTTAATTGGGCCTAACTGGACCATACGGGACTAATCCGGTAGGGTCACATTTAATTACACTATGTGGGACCTAATTGATATATTTCAGTTGTGCACACTGGTAGTCCGAATAAATTGGGGTGTTGACAGAGACGTAGAATAAAATCCGAACTCGACAGTAACAGACCAAAAAAAGTACGTTGTACAAATATCCAAGTTTCATGAATTTGGATCCATATGGATAAACAATCATGTAGATCAACAGCAAAATTTTAGATTTTCAAATTTCTGTGTATATTATATTCATCTTGAATCGCACGAAATTGTACTACTTAAATCGTTAGTTAGCCTAACTTTGAACTATTTGATGTACAAGTAAAACTTGACTTAAACTGATAATTTTTAGTTTTTAAGTATTTTTAAACTCCTACATCACTTCTAAAGGTACCGTCTTCTATTTGAAACTCAAAGCATCAAAATTGATCGGACATTAGCCAAGCCTAACTACTCTCAATGTGAAACTTTCACATTTCCATTTGTTTCCATTTGTAGAAAGATACATTCTATGCGTTTTCATCGTGCATGCAAGTTCAATGGTTTTGACATTAACAATACACCCTTTGAGCAAATGACACATATGGTATACTTTTGACGGACAATATTCTTTTGCATGTAATTAGTTTTTGGTTTCCACCGAATTCGATTTCTATTCTAAATAATGATCGAAAATTGAGTAAAACAATATTTCCTTCTAGCCAGCTCTTGCTAAGATTCAAATTCTCGATCTACCGTTCATGAGGGATACGCCACAATCGCCTCTTAGCACCCAGTTCTGTTAGCCAACTGGATCAACGATGGTTCATACATGTACATTACTTTGGATTGTTTGGTCCCAAATACATTTTTGTATCATAAACTAAGCTCATCAATTAAGTGAAGGCTATTCAAAATTTCCATCTATCAGCCTAAGGATTATTAAACCTAAGTTGATTTTGGATCGAAACAAAGAAAGCACGTGGTACATATTTTAGTAGCCCAACGGCCCCAACCCCTAAGTTTTGAGCTTTTTTCATGTGTATGTTTCTTCATGCTGGCTAACCATATGTTCTGATTCTACTGCAGATTAGTAAAAACGAAAAAGTCATATACAACTATCAAATGAAAAGTATTTCCAATACTAAAGAATATTGGGAAACTTCTTCCCTCCAAACTAACTTTACAAATAAAACCCACGTTTATAATCCGTTATCTTAGACGACCCAAAATATATATTTGAAAATATTATTTGAAAAAAAAAATTGAATAGATACATCAAATTTTATTTATTTTGCATTTAAAAAAAAATTAAAATATTTCTAAATTGATATTTTTAAACTCCAAAATATTAGCGGATAATTTGTTAACCCACTAAAAGTTTAAAACCTCAAAACACCTATTTAGAAATATTTAAAAAAAAAAAATTAAATACAAAAATTGTATATCAAATTAAAATCTATTTATTTTTCATATTAAAATTTCTCCAACAAATATTTATATCTAATATTCCTGATACAAACGAAACAAAGACTGATATACAAAATATTTAAAATAAGAGGCTGATTTGGAAAGACTAATATGCAGTTTATCCCAATAATATTTTGCCACGACCAAGCACGGCACTTTTAATAACTTACAAATTCCAAACAGCTTCTCGGTGTAGGACTTGCTCCATTGCTACCACAAGGACAGCTGTAAAAAAATTGCTAAAAAATGACGTTGAAGTGTTGAAATGGGACATTGTAAGAGCATTTTCATCCGTAAAAAAAGTGAAACAGTAAAATAGAAGCTGTTCAGTAAGAATCTAGGATGAGAGACTAATTAGTAAGAAATATTTATATAGGAGGCTGATGCGTAAATCTTCCAAAAAAAACACCCAAAAAAAAGAAAAAAAAAATCCAAACAGCTCTCCATTTCTCTCCTCCTCACTGCCCACGCCGCTCCTACTAAACTTCTGCGTCTCTCAATAAAATAAAATAAAAAATAAAAATAAAATAAAATTTTTAAAAAAAAAAAAACATAGGAAGAGAGACGGTCGAGACGGCCATCTCTATGCCGTATCAGTACATATCCGGTACGTACCGTCCGGCGCTTTAAACCTTGGTTATTACTACAGACAACAGTTAGAGCAATGGGCTTTTGAGGGTGCAGCATCTAACCTTCGTTAGTACAAAAGCAGCATGGCAACATCTCAGGTAATCTAAAAATAAATGAAAAAGTAACGGAGCCCTTCTTACGAAACATAATACAAAATGTCTGGCATAGTAGAATGTTTAAACAGTCTAACAATAAAAAAAAAAAAACTTCTTCAATGGAGGAGGCAATGATTCCAAGCATGAAAATACACATAAAACATCTTAACTGATTAGTACTTGTACAATATGGAAACCATGCATTCAACTTGTTATGCAAGGCTTCTATTATTTTACCATTGTATGAAAGCAACTATCTGTTTGAAGTTACTGCGTGATGGGCAGCCCACTCTGTAACCAAGCAGAATAACCACCAGCAACATCCATGATCTCTGAAAAGCCCTGCAGAAATTAGATAAAACTTACGAACGATCCTCTTTAGTTTACCAAACTGCAATAACCAAAAGTGGTTGGCCATAATAACTCGAAATAAATAAAATCTTCACGATGGAAGAGCCAGCAATGACATTCAGCATGAAGAAAGCTTGGAAATATATTTGTAAAATTATTGGTTTTGCGATTTTTGAATAAGCCACCAAATGCTACAAGTGATGAAAGAAATTCTACTCTCAAGTTTACTAATTTTTATTCGTTCATGCGAGACTTACGGCTGATGAAAGATCAGTGGCAGCCATAAGAGACCTTTTCCCACTTAGGCATCCCTGCAAAAATAGATGAAAAATTGCTAGAGCAGAAACAATTAAGCTGGACTTTTTATTATGAATCACATAACGGAATATCAACATACAACCACTATCTTATCATCCTTTGAGAAAACTGATGAAACTTCATTAAGAAAGTTAGGATTTTTCGTCATCCCTGCACCAGAGAAGATGAGATGTGAGAAGCATGTAAAGGACATGGAGTTAATACCAACCAGACTTTAACATTAAGAATATGTTGAACACTAAAATAACTACGACATGGGCACAAGAACTAAAAGGTTTGGAATAGTGAAATCACTTAGAACCAATAATAGAGTTTGAAAAAGGTGATTTCAGGAACTTGTACATTTTTTAAGCTGAATCTGCAAGCCTAGCTCGAGGCCTGCATCCTTGGAGAAACTAGCCTCAAGGTTTAGAAGAGACAAATTTAGGTGAGAAACCCAGCTATAATTCCTGAAGCTTAAGAATGGAGGACTAGTTTGTTTGTTCACCACCCATTTGTCAGTGTTTGAAACACGAATGAACCACGACGTGGAGGTTAGACAACATGGATAACAATACACTAACTTATCTTCTTGTAATCCCGGAAGGAAATCTGATTTCATTTTGATCTATACTAGCAAGAATTTTATTATAGTAGAAGTTTTTCCAGTTGAAATAAATAACTGAAAGTGTGCTCCTTCTGCATAATGTTTAGACATCATAAAGTAGTTCAATCTAAGTTAATTTGGACAATTCAAACCTAATAGTTTTACAACCGAAATATGTAGCTATTGAAACTGCTTGAAGAATCTATTTTTCTGGACATGAACTTAACAAAACAATAAGAGGAATACAAATAGTGGATAAAAAATTATTCAAATAAAAGAAAAACAAGATAACATTTTCTTCCTCCTTTCATAATAATAACAAATATTAGAAATTCTACTTGTCGATTGAGCTATTCATACTAGAAAATAAACAAGTTCTGCTAATAGTTTAAATAACCCATAAATCTCGGAGACATTTAGCAGTGGATAAAATGAATGATTAATGTCAAATCAGCCCACGACCATAAAAAAATAAATTGTTCAAAACAGCCCATAGTCGGAAACTTATAAGTACTCTAGGCGGCTAGTGTAGGGTTGCCATTGCTATGTCGTAGTGCTACTAGCACTATACCGTAGTGCTTAGGTTAGAGTGTTCCAGACAAACTATGTTAGTGTTGTGATATAAATTATGACAGCGTCGTGGAATTTAAATTTATGTTATTGCAAAGTGAAGTTAGTGTTATAGAGGGATAACTTAGTATTGTTAGTTGATGGGTTTATTTGAGAGTGAATGGCAAAAAAGGGGCCATTATGACAAAGCCCGTAAAAAGAAGATAAAGCAAATCATTGCAATTTACTTCGTAATATCCCATCAGCATGACTGATATCATGGGAGACTAGTATTTGCATGCTTGAAATCCTTTCTACATATACATTGTAACATAATATATAGGACAAACATTTGAACTCAGCATATAAGGGTCAAAACCTGATCCAGTCTTGAACATATACGGGATGTTTGTGGCTCCCACTGGATGACCGCCATTGAACTCCTCCATGGTCCTTAGAAGTTACATAGTTAGTCCAAATATAACATTACCAATATATTGATTGATTAATCTATTTTGTATACCTCACGTCAAGGTAGCGGTATCCCGCTTGGACCATCTCGTGAGCAACACTCGCTGGCACTGATTTGGGAGCGGCGGCATCTTCATCGCTTGCTCTCTCGGCGGCTGCCCTGAGTAAATAAAAAACAGTTGAACTTATTTTTATTGACCAATTGCGTATTATTTGAGAAATGCTGAATCAGTTACCTCAAGACCGATAATTTCCTGCTTGTAGCGAAGGTGAACATGGGATGCGGCGTCGGTCTTCGCGCTACGGGGAATATCGCCGCCGTACATGGTACGAGCCTGAGAGGTAGAAGTAGAATAAAGCAAAAAAAAAAAGAGAGAGAGAAAGAGAGAGAATGGCTAACCTCTTTAGTGATAATGGAAGGAGAGGGACAGGGAGGGAAGAGCGGGCGAAGCAAGCGGCTGCCATTGTTGTTTGCTCGAGATGGAGAAGGTGAAGTGCCAGATGCACTCCTTTGGGTCCAAACGCCCCCAGTTTAGCCCGATTTAGATAACAGCCATAACGAATGTCATAGGTAAAGAATGGACGAAGATTATTTATTTTCCTGTCATCCATCCCAAATTTAATTCCTATTTTTCATCAACATATTTATTTCTGACGGATCAAAAAATTTGTTTTCCATTCTTAAGTCTGTTGAGCACCATTATTTTTTTTCTAACAAATTAAAATATATAAATATATTTAATATAATATTAATTTAAATATAAATTATGTTATATATAACATAATCTATATTAAATTTTATATATTATATAATCAGGGGTTGAAATCGGAGCGGTGTGCCGGGATAGGACCTCCATCTTTGTTATGGAACTCCACCTTTGCGACCAGTTATTGCGGCCGCGATCCTCACCGTCCATTATATTCAACACCTATTCGAGACAGTGTATAAAATTTCGTCGACTTATTTGATCTATTTTTAAATATTTTTAAGAGAAACTTTCAACTACAAAGTTATAGTTGATGTGATTTACAACTTTCATTTTCTAAAAAAAATATCAAATACTGTCAAAATAATAATCAAAATTTTAATCGTCAATTTGACATATTATTTAATTTTTTTTTAAAAATTGTTCATATGAAGTTATAAATTATATTAATATTTACAACTTTATATTTCAAAAAATTTTATAACAATATTTAAAAATAAATCAAATAAGTCATCGTAAGTTTTATATAATATCTCGTAATACGTGATATTATTAAAAAAATTACGGCAACATATTTGATTTATTTTTAAGTATTTTTTTTAAAAAATTTTAAACTATAAAGTTATAAATTTTGATATTATTTACAACATTATAGTTGAACAATTTTTAAGAAAATGTAAAATAATATGCCAAAATAATAATTGAAATTTTGATATTATTTTGACATACTAGTTGATATTTAAAAAAAATATTCAACTAAAAGAATTATAGATGACATTAAAATCTATAATTTTATAGTTTAAAATTTTTCGTAAAAACGTTTAAAAATAGGTCAAATGAGCCGACAAAATTTTAAATAGTGTCTCGATATAAATAATGTGCATGATGAAAGACAAGAATGAAGGGAGCAGTGGATGGGCGCAGCAAAGCGGTGCAAAAGGATACGAGTCCTTTAGTTTGGACATTTCTCTATACTAAAAATACGTGATGAACTGCTTAAAATAACGCACTAAACAAATTTACACCAATAATTTTCTACATATTATGTTATACAAATGAGGAATAACGTCATATCAACTCTTGTTTTATGTCGTCCTTCTAAATAAATTTCTTTCTAATTTTTGCTAAGTAAACGAAACAAATATTTATTAACTTTAAAAAAAAAAAAATGTAATGTATTTTTAAATTTTTATATTAAACTTCTACAAAAGGGGTTTTAAGCTCCAAAGTTTATTAGTTGTAAAATTTTGAAGTCTCAAAATATTTATTTAACAATAATTTTAAATAAAAATTATATTTTTGAAAATTTTTGAATATAATTGTTATAGAACTCGTGTTAGGATTGTATAGCTGGAGACCTGCATCAATGAATAAGCTTCACTTTCCAAATTGTTTCTCTAAGGAAAACAAAAAAAATTTATAAAAAAAAAACATTTCAGCAATTGGTCAAGCTAAGTACAAATAAAAAAATATTACTACATTGACACTCGGAGAAAATGGAAACCATGCATTTGAGTATTATGCAATGGTTCCCTTTTTTTGGGTTTGGTAAAATTTCGATTTAGCCCTCCAAATTTTTATTTAATAAGACGCTATAATTATAAAGTTACAGCTTTATGATAATTATGAATTGGAAAAACATATGCAATAAACTTACTATTTATATTTGTCATTCTGCCCGTTAATTTACTGATATTATATTTTTAATTCATTATCTGATATGAATTAGGAAAATATAGGTTATAGTCTTACTATTTGCGGCTGTCATTTGTGCCCGTTAATTTACTGATACTATATTTTTAATTCGATGTGGCATATATAGTATTCTTTAATCATTAATTTAAATTTTTTTCTCTTAGAAAGATATAAAAGTCATTATAATATTCCGTTAATTTACTGTCATTATATTTTTAATTCAATAGGGCATATATATAATATTCTTTAATTATCATTTTAATATTTTTTCTTTTTCTCCTAAAAGATATAAAAGTCATGATGCTTCTATAGGTCCATTTTCCTTATCAAATTTATCTCCATCGTCTTGTTTTCTCGTGTCTTTAGAGCCGTGAAAAGAGCCTTCTCAGCACCAAGTATCTACAGAGTAGAAGCAGTGCGCTTCACCAAATTTGTAAGACTTAACAGTATGAGATATCAACCTTGCACCAATCATTTCACCAATTAAAAGAGACCAAGTTTGGTGCTATGTCATTCATTTATGTAAACAGATATTCATGTAGTTTCTTTCTATATATTCATTTTCGCTCCTTATATATGTTTCTTGTTAAAAGAGAACTTGTTATGATTTTATTTTGTTTTAGTGATCTCTGTTTTTGGGAACCATGTATTAGAGAGTGCCGGTTTTAATAGTCTAGTAAAAAAATGCACTCAACGTGTTTACTGAAATATTTCTGAGAAATGGAACCATGTATTAGAGAGTGCCGGTTTTAATAGTCTAGTAAAAAAATGCACTCAACGTGTTTACTGAAATATTTCTGAGAAATGGAAGTGAGGAGAGAAGAGGTCAATGTAATTTTATGGAATGACCTTTGTGCCCTTCAACAAAATGACTAGCACAGACCATAGCAGTTAACAGCAAAACTATCGCGGAGGTTTTGTTAAAATTCAAGATAATTGCAGGCGCAGTTGAAAGTTTAACATTATAGCGCCCAAAAAGTTCAGAGGACTAAATTGTAATTTCAGTTTTTTAAAGTAATTATATGTTCGAATTCACTCTTAAAAAATTAGTCAAGCTATGCACAAATAAAAAATAAAAATAGATGGATACTTCACAACTTTACATTTAGTTTGAAAGCAATTATCTTTTTAAGTCACTCTTTAACATGCTGCCAAACTCACAGTGGAAAACATCAGCTGGGTCCTATGGTTTAGGGCAACACATATATTGTTGATTTGGGTTAGTGCGGCAGTTAGTACACTACTGATTAAGAACTATATATATATATATATATATATATATATATATTTTTTTTTTTTTTTTTTTTGCTATTTCTCAACCGGCTGTCCGCAGTTAGCAAAGGATCTCGTTAGTGACGAAAGTTCGTCGGTCATTGAATAGTTGGTCGTAGATGCGCTTTTTTGTTGTAGTGCTTGCGAGATATCCATGTCACCCTCTATGAAATGAAAGTTCCGATATCCATTTTATACGAGCTGCGCTTCTCTTTTGCATTGTGTCGTCTGATTTACATATAGGAAATTATTACAACCTCATTCAATAGCCTCGCTTGATCCTTGATTGTTTTGTGCATGCTACAGCTTATAGTAAGTAAGCAAATCGTTGAGGGGAACTGATTGAAGCAATATTAGTTGTTCAGAAATTTTATCTTTTAATAAAAGATCGATCCCTTAATTAAAGATGTGTTCTGATAAAAGATAGATGTTAATTAACGAAAAGATAATTTTTTTATGTGAAAGGCCATCAATTTTGCCCAGATAAAAAAGCTACTTCATGTGAAAAGCCATCGACTCTGTCCAGATAAAGAGCTAGAACTTTCCGAATGATAGAATATAAAGTAATACCATTCGTAAATTACGTTGATAATATAAATGACAGGTTGCAAATTTTATCACGATCTCTCACTCACACACACACACACACACACACACACACACAAAAACATGGATTCTGTACTTACTGATATTTCCTAATTGATGTAGCTTGTTTGCCATAACAATACAACAGAACATCTCACCTGCACATCTTGGCAAGTACATTGCTATAAAGATATGGATTATGGATAGAGTAATGCTATTGAGGCTGAATATTTAATCCAAAAAATTAATCCAATTTGTGTTTTTCCATGTTTCGGAATCAGTAGGCACGAAAAAATACCGTTCGGACTATTATATTGGACCCAGTAACATTTTTGTTATGGATATGTCCTAATCTCTATAATCTAGTAATGGATTATGGATTATGGGGTCGCCTCAAACCGACTAACTAGTAAGTTATGAAAAGCAGGCATAGCATCAGGGATAGGAGGTTCATGCGAACACGAAAGTAACACAAAAACATATCCAAAACAGCATCGATGCAACAGCATAATCTTTGTTTTTGAGACAACTCACTTGCAATAATTTAACAAGCGATTTTCTACCTACGACCAGCTCTTTGTAGATCTAGACCGTAGTCAGGGATGTAAAGTGTTAGTCTGACGACCATTTTCTACACCAATATTTTCTAAGAACTCGGAAATTTCCATACCATTAGTAGGGCATCAAACCAGAATAGCACGGTTTTTGAGCCGTCCATCCACTAAGACAACCGACCAAGGGCCTAAGACAATAGCATACTCAACACCATTTAAAACTATTGCAATAACAAACTGAGAACAAACACCTCAATTACAATAACTAGAATACCACCCAATTTTCTTATTTAGAAATATCTTGTGGAAATTGACAATACAAGTTACAGAGTATAATAAATACAAAAAAAAATTTAATTCAAAATTTTTTGAACATGTAAAGGTTATGCCAACTTGACAACTCTGTTTAAAATTTATGTAAAATATCAGTCTTTCCTGAAAACAACAAATGTGATGTTTGTTTTAAACTTTAAACTAAAAATGAGTATATTTTATTATAATCTAGAACTTTTACATTCAAATTCTAAATAAAAAACAAGAGCATAGTCTACCGAAACTCAGTGGGAGCGAGCCCAAGGAATCATTTCCTTTTTGAATAACTCGATACAGCTCCCAAAATTTTCGGGGTAAAAACCTGGGTATCATACCCTTGAGAACTTGCTTATGTAACACAAAATAGAATGGAGTACATGTACTCTGGATGCATTCTACTTGTTTACTCCCAAAGAGATAGTGAAATAGAGTGACACAAAACTTCTTCTGCTTGTACTTGTGTAAAAATTAATTTTGAAATTGCAGAGAAGAAACATTTGACTTGTATCCCTTCAAAGTTCCCTCCTCTTCAATCCACCATCAATCTCCTAATACACATTCCCACTCCATATACCCTCCAAACTCTCACCATACACCAAGAAGTGGAGCAAAGTTTAGAGAAAAGCATAGTGGAAAGCTTACCTTTCTGATTGCCGTATCAAGTTTGTGATGTTTCTTGGTGCATAACTATAACTATATGAAGAGGACTGTCTTTTATGTGGCCTCATCTTCTGCATTTGTAATTACTAGTAGATGATCATGCTAAACTCATGGATATTTGAAGGCTGAAAAGACAGTGGCACCAGTAGAGCACCATTCTTGTATTACTAAATGCAATTTTAGCTTCATTTCATTATTCACATTGAATAATGCGCTTCGGTGGATGGCATACTTCATCTTAGATTTCTAAAGACAAAGGATATCGTTCTTGTACTAGTAGTCATAACATAAAATAATGTCATATCAGCCCCAGCTTTTGTACCTACCTCCTAAATAAACCTCTTTTTTCTGATAATTACGACATCAAATCAAAACACACATACATATATATAAGTAATTTTTTTTAAAAAAAAAATTAGAATACTGAAAAAAAACGATTTTGATGTGCTCTATAACTTTTGAATTGAAATTTTTTCTAACAAAATGTCACCAAATAGGTGTTTTAAGGCTCCGAAATATTTAATTTTTACAAAAACTTTGGAGCATCAAAACGTCTATTTAGAAATAATTTTAAATAAAAAATTACTATGAAAAATAGTAGAGCACCAAAATCTTTTTCTATTGTAATCAAATTTTATTCCAAAAAATATTTATATATGTGTGTTTTGAAGTAATTTATAATTTTTTTTAAAAAATCAAATGCTTATAAGACAAAGTTTTGCAAAGCAAGATTTTTTTCCACAAAAAACCAACCATATAATATTGCATTCAAGCTGCAGTGAACTTAAGAACAACGCAAATATCAAATATCCTTGCACCACTAGTTGCTTTGAAAGAAATTTCTACAACCAAGAATAAGAGAAAATAACCGGAAAAAAGGAAAGCTGCACATGCTTATGCTAAAGCAAAACAAACTATAGGAGTTCATTCAAATTACTTGAACATTCACACTAATGGTTAGCCGACAAGCACTTGCATTAGCTTATAAAGCTCTACAAACAGATTCTAACATGATTTAGCTTTGTTCATGGTACAAAGGGCCGCTTATTTTTTGCTTCTAAGTAATAACACTACATAAATTTACAACAAAGATAGTTGAAAACAATCCAAATAAAAAGATATGGCAAAGCAACATCAAAAACTATTAGAATAACTGCAAATGAAGGTAGATAGAATATAAGTTCAGCTAGTGATTCTACTAGTTTTTCTTCTAACAAATGAGAATCTGATATCACCTCTTTAAGTAGTAGCAGAAGCAGGAGATGAAGCAAAAACATCTCCACCTTCAACAGCAAATCCCCTCTCCACAGCATAGTCCACAAAGCTATACAAAGGCAGCACTCTGTCCCCATACTTGTCTCCAAATCCCTCAAGCTCTTCCACTGCCTTCGACCACAGCTCCTCAACGATCGCCAAAGCCTGATCCATCCCTAACACCTTGACAACGCTCGCGTTGCTCCTCATCTTCCCCTGCCTCCCATTCTTCCCAACTCCAAATATATCTTCCATTAATATGTCATCAACTAGCTCGTAAAGAACTCCGACAGCGCGCCCGTACCGCCGGAGCTTACCTTCTTCTTCTTCCCTGGCGCCACCGAGAATCGCTCCACATGCCGCCGAGCACTCCGCCATTTCACCGAACTTCTTCTCGAGGACAAAGAGGACGTCCTCTTTATTAGCGGTGGCGCCCTCTAGGTCGAGGAACTGCCCAGCGGCCATGCCTGTAGATCCGACTGCGCGGGCGATCTCGGCGAGCACGCGAAGGAGGGAAGAGGGGAGGACGGCGGCTGGCGGTGTGCCGGCGATTATGTGGGAGTAGCATAGCGGGAAGAGTGCGTCGCCGGCGAGCACCGCCATGTCGACACCGAAGAGGGCGTGGGTGGAGGGGCGGCCGCGGCGGGTGGGCGCGGAGTCCATGCATGGGAGATCGTCGTGGACGAGAGAGGCTGCGTGGACCATCTCGAGGGCGGCGGCGGTGGGGAGAGCAAAGGAGCGGTGGCCACCCAGGAGCTCACATGCGGCGATGCACATGACAGGGGGAGCGCGCTTGGCGCCGCCGGTGAGGACGGAGTGGCGCATGGCATGGAATATGCGGTCGGGGTAGCGCACGGCGAGGGCGGAATCGAGCTCCGCGTCGATTTCAGGGATTAGGGATGTCCAGTAGCTGCGAAGATCGAAGCCAGCCGCAGCTGCGGGGGGAGTGGAGGAGCATCTTGAAAAGGGGATATGGTGGCGGGGTTTTGTTGGCAGGAGGCGGCGCTGCGGGGGCAGTTTGGGAAGAGTAGCGAGGTGGGAGGACAAAGCCATTAGTGGTGCTGTGCTGAGTGCTGAGCAGACGGATGGATAAATCTGCTTCCCTGTTCTCAGAATCAAACTAATAGCGGAGAATTTTACCGCCAAACATTATATTACTTCAACCAAATTATTAAAATTCATTTTTAGATGATTTTTTTTAAAAAAAATTATAAATTATTTATAAATTAAATACGTAACTTTTCAATTTAAAATATTCTAAAAATATGAAGATACGTCAAAAAAATTATTAAAAGTAATAGTATACATATTGATTTATTTATACAAAATATTTTTATTTATTAATTTGATGTATTATATAACTTTTTTGAAAACTATTTTAAACTATAAATTTATATATATATTTTTTAAAATCTTTCGGAATTAATTGTTTTCAAAAAATTCTAAGTAGGACTTTCGTATTCAATTAGGTGCAACTAGTAAAACTTATTTTTGGAACATTATAAAGTTTCTTCTATTAGTCCGGAGAATTAAGACATAGCAAATAAATACATCCATATCCATGCTAGAGATGCAAAACTTGTGGAACGGACTCAGTTCGCACTCCGCAGGCTGGCCTGCACTACTGCCTGCATGGTCGAGCCGACTCAATCCGTATAGTCGATAAGCCTGGCTCGGCTTGGTCTGGTGGCTTGCCGAGCCAGCTCACGTGCCAGCCGCACAACCCGTTTGGCGTGGCAAACACGCTATATGTTTTAAATTTTTGGTACAACACTAAGTTGTTAAAAATTAAAACTGTGATTTACAATAATCTAAAATTTTCAATGCATTGAAAATCTAATAAAGTTTAAAATGATTAAATTTAAATATAATAATGATCATAAAAATTAAAATTCAAAAATAATATTCTTAATCTTACGCTTCTTCCACAGTTTTTTCGTCTTCTAGGTTTTCGTCGTGATTTCTTCATGCAGCGTCGATTCGTCTTTTATGCATACATACATTTCTAAAGTCGTCGGAGAACAATTTCTTCGCCTTGATTTTTTGTCTATAGGTACAACAATTTCACTAAAATTATGTTTATATTCGATTTCGACAATTCTGATTATGCATTTTTGCGTAACTCAATTACTAACAATATAATGTGCTATAAAATGGATGTTAGTATTCAAAGAACTACCATTCCAAATATCAAATGTTAGAAATATTTTTCAAGAAAAAACATATAATTCTGAACTAAACTTTGTTTAGTAGACATATAAAATTTATAAGAACTATCGCCACAATGGTTTGAAAATGAGCTTATACGACTGATATAAATTGATGAAATTCTTTAAGCTCACTTAAAGAAAAAGGTGATTATGCATCAATAACAAATCCAACAAATATTAATCTAGATTGTTCTTGAGAAATATATAATTGCTAAAATCACATCCATTTATTATTAATTGTGATTGGCATTGGTCGAAGCACTTTTGGTGCTGCTAAATATGCTTTCTTAGGTGAGATGTACTAGATTTACCAACCATATATTGATTACTACACTTTTTAATTGCTTTTTAATTTTCCGTCGGATTGTGCTTCTGTAGTAAAGAATTGTAATATCTCACTAACTTTTCTTTTGTATCTTGAGTTGAAAATGTCGGCTCGATTATTACTACTGCGCCTCCAGTAGTACTACAAAGAGGTCTTTTTAATCCCGATAGATCTAGTTAATCTTCTGTACAACTAGGCATATTAGTTGTGCTATTAATGTATGGGAAGCTAGTATCGTAAGTAGCACATCTATATGCCTCAACTGGGTTATGTAGATCCATTAGAATTCTAATAAAATTAAGAGACAAAATCTACAAAATATAGAATTATTAGAGAGTTTGTAAGTATATTTTAAAAGCTTGAGATAAGAGTAAAAGTTGACAATTTCAGTTGTATGAAATTTGTGAAGGTTGAGGAAATATTTATAGATAAAAAATAGGTGATTTAAAAATTATTGCAGCAGTTGAGCAATATCGGCCATGTAGAGAGGAAAAAATTTGGCCATACAGGCGAGCCCGCGGATTAGGCTGCGATTCGGCTTGGCCATCACCACCGCCACAAGCTTTTAAAAATATCGAGACTGACCCATATGGCCAGTGCATGCAATGATTCAACCATGGACCACGGACTAGATTTGCATCTTTAATCCACGGATATGCAGGTATTCGTCCATAATATATGAGAATCATACAAACATATGTAACCGTTAAAAGTTATAGACATATCAAAATACTTTGTATATGTTACTAGTGGTGAACTTCAAACTTGGGTCGTTTGTGAGGAATACGAGATACAGAGCCAAGACGGACCAAAGAGAACCATAATCCTTCCGTAGAAATGCGTTGGCATTCAACTACATAATATAAACATTTAGAAGTCTTAACTGTTGTGTTTTTGTTACTTGATCTGCGACTGATTGACAACCAACCGACTTGGGTTTGATTTTCAAACTGTTGCGTTTTTTGTTTCTTTTTTGTTTGGGTTAAAAATGCTAAACTGATTGATTGGCCCATTTTGAGGCCCAATTGTGCAATTGTGTGAGCATCTCAGCAGGTCTTGCAAAATTTTACTTGCTTTTTTGGGATTTTATCGAAAAAGCTTATGGTTGGCACAGTCCATTGCATTTTCAAGGGGCTTTTGCTATCAGCTCCCCGTTTACGTTCTACGCACAAATCAGCCCCCGAAAATGTCTTTTCGGGGGCTAATTTATTTTTTTATTTTTTTACAAATCAGCCCCCGAAAACACGTTTCGGAAGCTGATTTGCGAACCTTCGAAAATAGGGGGACTGAAACGGCATTTCTCGCATTTTTAATGCTTACATATCACTCCAATATATATATATATATATATATATATATGGACGACGCACTTGATACATGTGCCAAAAATAATTAAAACTTATTTTTAAATTTATAATTAGTAAATTTGAAACTTATTTAATTTATAATTATAATATCTATTTTCAATTTTATCAATTATACTAATATATTAAATATTATATTTTAAAAAAAATAAAAAAAAAGTTTTTTTAGAAAAAAACAAATCTATAAATAAAATTATATTGAGGATATTTAGGAGAGAAAAAAGTGAATGGTTTTATAACTTACTATGGAATATAAGCACACAATATTTATGATAACTAATTTATATGATTTAAATATATTTTAAATAATTATGTTGGAGTATAAAACACCACCAAACCTTCCATTTCCGTTGAAAAAAATACACACATACAAATATATATATATATATATATATATATATATATATATATAGTGTGTGTGGTGTGTGTCTATGTATTTTTAAGAAATAGCTTTTAATATACTTTATAGGTTTTTTATGTTGAAAGTTTCTTTAAAAATTATATGTAAGTAGTTTTTTGTAAAGATTTGCACACTTGAAACACCTATTTATGAGTACTTTTATGAAAAAAAAATAGAAAAGTTGTAGAATATATTACAATCTATTTTTTCCGTATTTAATTTTTTTTTAAAGATATTTAGACATATGTGCTTTGGCTTAATTTAGTAACTATACAAAAAAAAATTATTTAGGTGGCAATACAAAAGTATGGATTGATTTGAAATTATTTCTTATTTTTAGTATTATTATTTATTAAGACTATTAGATTTTTTTTGATACAATCAGAACCATTCAGTGTATCAAAATATGTATAGTACGCGTTCCAATACACAATGTATGATTATTTTTTTTTCTGTTAGGGCATCAAAGTCCCTGAAAAAATTGTTTTATTTTGTTTTTTGACGTTAAAACTAAACAGTTCGTTGCTATCACCTCAGCAGTTTTCCTTTCCTTATCTTTTTTTTCTTTCTTTCTTCAAAGGGCTGAGACTTCGTGAGGCTCCAAGAAGGCAGAGGTAATAAAGGGTACTCCATAACTTGTAATTTTATCGCGCATCTTAAGGTCCATATACCAATTTTCAATTTAATTTTTTTTTAAAAAAAATTATGCTTGTGTTAGAATTGACACTCTGACTATATATGAAATATATGAGCCAGGTGTGAACTATATATTGATAATTCTTTTTTTTTTTTTGATTATCGTTGAAAAATTATGCCCGTAAACGGTCTATTTTTGTGCGATCGTTGTAGACACCCCATTTTGTCCGGATTAACTTTCACAAAAAAAAAAAAGAATAAAATTATAACACAAAATAATAAAAAATAATTGAAGAAAAAATATAAAAATAAATGCAGGAAAAAAGAATAAAAAAGGAGTAGGAAACGGCAATTTAAATAAATCACATTGGATGCATAACACAGAAGGACGATTTTAACATGGGACAAAACACAGAACATTATATTGGCCAATAACAACTTGCCACATCATCTTTCAGACGCACGCGATCCAGATCGCGATCGTTTATGAGTTAAATGGAAATCATAACGGTCGTCGGTTACATATCATTATATTTATACCCGCATTTATACACATCTTAGATGTAAATTCGATATTCCAGAATTTACTAAAAATAAAAAAAGAAAAAGAAAAAGCAAAAGCTCGTGTGAATCCAATTCGCGCAAGCGCGCCTGGGCGAGCCACTTTGCTCGCGGCCGGACCGTTGTCCGGCCCGACCCTAATAGGCCCATTAAGCAGCCCAATTCAATTAAAATCTAATTTAATCCGATTTTCAATCGTTCTTTCTAATTTTTTCGGACGAGCTAGCAACTTATCTATCCCTCTCCTTGTATTGGCAATGAGAGCCACCGCTACAAGATCTTTCACACAAAAAAACGGAAAAAAAAGAAGAAGGTAATCTCACAATAATTTCTTCTCAAACAGAGAAATAGAACTCGAAATATATTAAACTTCAAGAATTATCGTCGATGCTTTGGCATACCTCTACTTTTCAAATAGATTTCTAATAAGAAAAAAACTACTCATATTCAATAAATCACACATAACTAATCTCTATCACATATTTATCTCATAATCTGCACATTTATCTTTTGATATGTATAAATTATCAAAATAACAACTATACCCATTGTGTCCTGCGCGCCGGCGCACCATCATTTTGGTGCGCGGGCGCGCCAAAAAAAAGAAAAAAAAATATTTAAGATTAGTTTTTAAAAAAACTTCAACATAAAAATCATAGATCTTAATGAAATTTACAATTTTCATGTTAAAAGTTTTTCCAAAAAATTTTTCTAAATAGATTTTTTAGAATTCCATAGATTAATGGGTATTAAAACAATTTTAAAATCCACTTCAAACACGTTAATTTTAAAATCCTAAAATATATATTTAAAAATATTTTTTTTTAAATTTTTTTCTAATAAGTATCATAAGTGAATGCAGGCAAGGGTTGCAAGTGCTACAACTAAAAAAATCCACAGTTATACCATAAAATTGAGTTTGAAGTAGCCATAAAAGATATGGAGCCTAACCGAATGAAATAGTTTCAACTATACAATGATAAAACGAATCATTTTCTTTATCGACAAAGATTTCGCCTGCGTTAATGTCGAGGCTTCCTAATATCCTGCTTTCCTTCTCCAAAACAAAGGTAAGCAATAGCAGTTCCATAACCATAGAAGTATGCACATTATCATAGCAAAACAGAAACAACTAATGGCAGTTGATAAACTAACCCTATTTTGAACTATAAAAAAGGCGTGGGGCATGCAAGCCAAAGAGCAACATTCGGCGTCTCACCATCTCGAATTCCAAACTACCTATGCAACAACACCAAACAAAACCACAATTGCTAAGCAATAAACTGGCTCATCGCGACAATCTGTTTCGCCGTTGTTTTTTTATTGGAAGTACTACTTCGAAACATAAGCATAACATAAAATAAAAAGTTTAGTAAATCCATCTTACGATGACAAACACACTGAAAATCTGAAGAAAGTTTATGAAATAATCAGAATAGAAGAACGACAAGTTAACATTGTCTAATTTTACATTGTGCAACCATAATCATGGCTTGGTTAAAATCGCGTCTACCGAAAATAGGAAGATCTCTCTAACACACAACATATTCTTAATACATTCTGTCTCTCGTTGTCATCACTTGTTTTGTCTTGCTATACATTCCAGCTCCTTGTCATCCAACGGAACAAAATGACCATCTACAATATCCACTAATTGAAATTTGCAGAAAAATTGCACACCCCAGCACTTGCACTCCATAGGAAAATAATAACTAGAAAACTTTCTATGCCGTTATACTTGTTCGAATCCTCGACAGGTAATGATACAATACGATAATGAAGTAAGACTCTCCTGACAAGGAAGCCTAAATATGCAGAGCATTTAAAAACAAAAACAATAGGGATATAACTGATTCCTCCTAGAGTTTATAATGAGAAAGTTGAATGTCACATAGACATGATAACTGCTGTTTAACGTGTCTATCCATCTTTTTCCCTACGATTACTGAAGGAAAAACCAACCCACCACGTTTCTACCTTAGTTAGATACTTCCATAGGTATGAAGTTCTTTTTAAAAAATCCACTCATTACGTGCTGTTGCTGATGCTAATGAAAAATTGCTGGTTACACGAACAAGCAACAGTGAAGTATTTTGTTTCCAAAAATCAACCCACCATGCTTTCTGCCTGAGTTTGTTCACTATGGGAATTATCTCCATTAGTTTCCATGTATTGAAAATCAGGATAATTACGGTGGTTCAAGGAATGAAGCCAAACAGCCACAGCTCCTTCCTTTAGTTCCATGGAAGCAATGTGAGAATAGATATACTTCATCCTGAACTCCTCAGCTTGCTCGCCATAGGTTTCCATAGTTACTGCCTCATGTGATGATTTCCACTTTTTGTTATATGATGTGAAAAAACACTCATCCAAGTATAACCCTACTTCAGGTGCAGTAGGAACATTAATGCTCACCTCCCTGTACAGAAAATCACATAAGCACTTCATTAGCAACCATAAAAACAAAATAATAAAACCTATCTTAAATATTGTATAAAACATCAATACATACTTCTTCAGAGCCACATCCATGAGAGGTTCTGGGGCACAATTCCTCATGATTGCGACAGCAAGCCCGATCATCTTTCGAATTTGATGCAGCATAAAACTCTGTCCCACAACCTCGCACCTGATGAAATCCATCCCCTCGAGATTAACAACACGATCAGCTTTGAATGAAATAATGTACCTCCGTGCGGAAGGATCCTCTGCTTTTGTCCTGGTGGTGAAATTATGGAAGTTGTGGGTCCCTTCATAACGCCTTAAAATAGCTTCGAACCTCTCCTTTTCCTTCTCACCATACTGAAACTCACTAGTTTTCACTGACACCTGTTCTCCGCTACCATGCAACACAGATGACTTCTCCTCAGCTTGCAATGGTTTCTCTTCAATGTCTCTCCTCTCTGGAATTAGCTTCTCTTTACCATGAAATTCTTCACCACAAGTATTCATCTCCCCCTTCTCATCCCCTTCAAATTCTCTCTTTTCTTCAAGTTCTGATTTTTTACCAACATCATTCAGCTCAGCATAACCACCACCAGCTTTCACTTCTACAGCATTGCATTCAGATGTATTAGTATCTGACACATACTTTTCATCAACTGGTAACGATTCATTACCACGACTATGTATCTCCTCTTTCTCATCTCCTTCAAATTCTCTCTTCTCTTCCACATCTACATTTTCCTCTTCCTTTCGACTCTTCACTTGGCGACCGATGATACCAGCGACCTTCCGACCCCTCTCAGAGCACTGAACACACTTGCTGAGCTCATTCCCCGTTCCTAAACTGGCAATCACACTCTCTCTATCGGGATGCGCACTCGGATCAAGTGCGAACACTGGAAGTAAATAAACATAACGTCTTCGATCGCAGAACTTCTTCGCATTGAAGGAATTCGTAACCCTCTTGTAACCAAACACGCGGATCTGCGGATCGAGGTGAGAGTTGAGGCGGTCGATGAACCCGGGAGGGTCGACGTAGAATCTGCCAGAGACGACCTGGGCGGCGGCGCTGACGCCCTTGTCGGTGCGGGCGGCCCGAGCCCAGTCGTAGCGACGCGGTTTTCCACGGTCAGCGGCGGGGACGCCACCGGCGAAGAAGAGTGCCTCCTCGAGATCGCCCTCGATGGTGCGGGCGCCGGGGTTCTTCTGCATGCCCTGGTAGCCGAAGCCGCAGTATCCGAGGAAGATGGCGACCTTCCGCCTTTTGTAGCGCCGCGGCGGCGCTGGGGCAGAAGCAGAATCCAGGTTGGTAGGTTCGACATCGTCGTCGGAGGGGGATGGGGAAGTGGTGTCGGACATTTTGGGCTTTTTGGGTGGAGGCGAGGCGGGGTCAGCAGAAGCCATTGGTGAATGAACGTTGTTCTTTTTTAGTGAGAGAAAAGTGCAAATTCTGGCATGAATATGGAGGATTCAGGGATTAGGGTTTTGCGCTTAAAACAAGTGGGCCGGATTAGAACTGGCACGCCCACTATGATAAATAAATAACACAAGGACTGGGCATATGAGAAGACTGATCTTTAGGCAATTTTGTGGATCTCTGCCTTCCATAATATATTTTTGCGAAGCTATGCGCCATACTTGGTTTTAGCAGATTTGTGCTCCTTTAGCGTGTGAAATGATCAAAATATTCTCGTCCTTTTTTTTTAATAGACGTACTAAGCTTTTTTCTCTTTCTGAATGCAATTTTCTGCCAAAAATTCTGACTCTTTCTCTTTCGTTTATCTCTCCTCTCTGTCAACATAATATAAATTCGGACCTTTAAAATGACTTGTCTAGTTGTCTGTTAGAATTCTATTTAGGTGTTTTGGCATAGCTTTTCTGTTAGAATAATTATTTAGGTTTGTATAATTTTTTATGAATTTTGGTAATTTTGACAAATTCTTTTATATTTGTCCATGTAATCTAATATAAAATTTAAATTTTAATGCAGTCATTGCTGCGAAAAATTCAAAAAGCGTTTATGAAATTATTAATGACAAATGAAGAATTGACACCTTTAGAGGGGTTAATCAAGGACGCAACGAATACTAGAAGGACGCAACAAATACTAGAAGGAAGAGAGATGTTAATCAAGGACGCAACGATGATTTTACCATAGTTGTCAAAAAGTTCCGTGAGAATGCAGAGGTATGGAATTATTTTTTAAAGTTTACCGAAGATGGTCGGATAAGAGCTAAATGTAAATAATTCGATGCAAGCTACACCATTGGTAGTAGTTCATATGGAACTATTAACCGCGAAAGACATTTGGTTGTATGCCTAAAAATAAACTTTGATGCACGTCAAATTTATCTCATGACATTAAGCTGCAAACTAAGAAAATTAAGCAGGATGTCTATTAAGAAAAGATAGCTACAGCTATTATAAAGTATAATTATCCCTTTTTGATTGTTGAACACGACGGATTAAGGGATGCGTTTAGTTATTTGAATGATAACATGATGTTATACACTAGGAACACTGTTAAATTGGATTGTTGGAAATTATACAATAAAATAAAGATAAACTAAAATCCACTCTAAGTAAGGTTCATATTAGAATATCTATAACTTCTTATTGTTAGACGATTGCACCACAAAGAGCTATATTTGTTTGATAGCATACATATATATATAGATGAAAACTGAAAGTTACATGCTAAGATTCTAAACATGCGCTACTTTCCTCAACATACTGGAGTTCTTATGGTAAAAATGATTTTTGATTTGCAAAAGAATGGGAAATCGAGAGAGTTTTTTTTTTTGTTACTTATATTGGATATTCGTCTAATTGTAACAGGATGAAGGAGATGTTGCATGACCAAATAAACAGACAAAATTTATTGTCGTGTAAATGCTCATTTCTTCATGTGTGATGCTTTGCACATATATTGAATATAATGTACAACAAGAACTTAAGATAGCTAGTGCCTTGAACAAAATTCGAGAGAATGTTAAGTATTTTAAAAGAGTAAAGGTAGAATGCTCAAGTTTAAAGAACTTTATAAGCAAAATGATATATCTACTTTTGCGGGCTTGCGGATTAATGTGCCAACTTGATGGAATTCCACATCTTTTATGCTTGAAAGAGCACTACACTACCATCGTGTGTTCTTACTTTATGGTGGTTATGATACGGGTTATACACTTTGCCCAGATCAGGATGAATGGGCTAGAGCTAAGAAATAATGCAAGCTTTTAAAACTATTTGCTGAAATTACAACTCTTTTTGGGGATTTTAAATATCTGACTGTAAAATTTGTATTTAAAAATATATGGAAGATACAATTACACTTCATTAAACAAAGTGCAAGTAATGATGTAGTAGTTAGAGATATTGTCGAATCTATGAAGGAAAAATTTCAAAGGTATTGAAATTCATTATAGTGTCATATTAGCTATTGCTCTTGTTCTTGGCCCTCGATATAAATTATCTCTTGTTGAGTTTTGAGTTAATTTTGCTATTTTTTTTATGTTAATTTTACTCTTTTTACTGATTTTTGAGTTAGTTTTGTTGATTTTTTGGGTTAATTTTGCTATTTGTTGCGCTAGATTTTGAATGTAAATATAATTATAGATTTTTATTTGTTGTTGGGCTGAATTTGGGCCGGGACATGCCCACCCGGCAGCAAATCCGTTGGCATGTATGTGTACCAAAATCGTAACCTGTCTAGCTTCATGTACTCGTTGACCCCTACCTATGTGATCCATAACCCAGTGACCCGCGGGCGGCTCGGGTCGACCCTGACTGTTTGCCGTTTTAATAAAGGGTGCACCGTTTCATGGCTCATAAGCTCATAAGGACGCACAAACATAGCAAAGTTGTCCCACACATACGACTATGATCGGCTCTGATATCATTTATAATTTTTCACACCTTTCCATTTCATAGCTGGTCACTATGGCCACCGCCATCGCCCGGCCCTTCGAATAGGGGTGGATCCATGTTGCTAGATTTTTGGCCTACAACACCAATAAACCTTTTTTTTTTCTAATTATAGTGTATGGGACTAAATTCCATACACCACCAATTCATCTCATATATGGGCCGAAAGTCTATGTAGCTTTCTCCTAAGGCCTTGGGCCTTAAGGGATATTTCTTTCTCGCTATCTTAGGATGCGACGTTCTCGTCATTGGATAGATTGAAACTATTCCAAGCTCTTTTTCTAGTTGGATGTGAGGTCTCTTAAATATACCATTTTAGGACTCTCAAGTCCCAAAGATGTGCCAAGGGTGTCGTTTGCTTATAAGCTCTAAGAACGCACAAATACAGTAAAATTGCTCCATACGCATGACCTGGTGTGCTCTGTTACTATTATGTAATACACTGTACCTGTCCGATCCATAGCTGGCTCAGCCTCCGACCACCCCCTATGACCGGGGGCTTCAAAAAGGATGGTACCAAATTGATAGCATGAGCACATTCTTTGTATATTAACCCAATTATCTTTCTTAAACTCTTGATATGGGACTAAATGTGTTCTATATCTTTCTTCTTTGGCCGTTTTCGGCACAAGGCCTTTCTATGAGCATAAGGTCCATTGATATGGGGTGCTACATAATATCTAATAATGTAATTATGTTCATGTTAATATATATATACATACATTGATATTTTAATAAAACATTAATTATGATTTTATCAAAAATAATAATTTATTTAATTTTAAATCTAGACATTTTGAAAATAAGTTATTTGCATTTTAATTTTTTTTTTTGTTATCAATAAATGTAGATACAACATGACTTTATTAGAGTAAGAGCAAGTAACATGTAGTATATCTAAAACTTATTTTAAATGACATGTGGTATTAAATGGCATTAATGCCTATATATATATATATATATATATATATATATATATATATATATATATGACTTATAATCGTATATTATACGGGTGCAAAACTAGTGAATTTTAAAAAGCATCTGGCGAAGTAAATGTATTCTATTATAATTATAATTACAATTAAAAATGTCAAAACAATGAATACTATGTGGAACATATTCATTGTTTTGATATTTACAAGAATTATAAAATTAAAATATTTTCAAATGATAATATTATGATATTATTATAAGTAAATAATATTTTAGTAATAATATTATTAACTAATATTAATACTAATATCAGTGGGTATAACACCACTGATCGTGGTATTAACATTAAATAATATAATGTATAATACTTTTATAAATGCTCTATTTTATCTTTTTTTGTCAAATTTAAATTATATTATAGATATTTTATATTATATATAATATGACAGGGATAGTGCATACTCCAAATGACATACTTACATGTACGTCTATAGTGCAGCCACTCCTGTCATATTATATATAATATAATATATCTATAAAATCATAGTTTAAATTGGACAAAAAAGGACAAAAAAGAGCATTTATAAATGTATTATACATTATATTAATACTCGATCAGTGGTGTTATACCTACTGATATTAGTATTAATATTAGTTAATAATATTATTAATAAAATATTATTTACTTTTAATAATATTATTTACTTATAATAATATCATAATATTATCATTTGAAAATATTTTAATTTATAATTGTTGTAAATGTCAAAACACTGAATACGTTCCACATAGTATTCATTGTTTCGACATTTTTAATTGTAATTCTAATTATAATAGAATTATAATTATAATTAAGCGAATTATAAAATTAAAATATTTTCAAATGATAATATTATGATATTATTATAAATAAATAATATTTTAGCAAATAATATTATTAAAAGTAAATAATATTATTAACTAATATTAATACCAATATCAGTGGGTATAACACTACTAATCGTGTTATTAATATAATAAATAATATAATGTATAATATATTTATAAATGCTTTATTTTATTATTTTTTGTCAAATTTAAACTATAATTTTATAGATATATTATATTATATATAATATGACAGAAGTGATTACACTATAGACGTATATGTAAGTATGTAATTTGGAGTAAGCACTATATGCTATAGTGCATTTTTGTATGGTGCATTTTTTAGACTGGATTCAAAAGAAACTTGGGCCTGGCTAAAACTGTAAAAAAGGGCACAGGTGAGCTGTTGAATTGAATGATTACACCAATTATTTTCGCCTCAGTTTTCGCTTATGACCAAATTTGGGGAAAGACAGATTTCGTCTACCGTTCCATCTCGATCTCATTCCAGTTCATGGTAATTCTAGTCTTCTGAATGATCGTATTTCAATGAACTCGATTGTTGTTGTTTTTTTTTTTAACAGAAAAGAAATTGTTGGCAATATTTATATTAATTCAAGAGACTGAGCAAATTGTATAGTATGGCTTACTGGCTCTAGAAAATAACTTTTGATTTTCTTTGGTCTCTCAATGGTGCTTGCGTTCAGATACTTTTTTATGTACTTCATAATGAATTCCTTATCACTTTGGCCATTAATTTTAATTTCCACTTTTATTCTTCAAGCTAATTTCCAGGTATCTCAGCTGGGGAATTGATGAATGGATTGTTGAATCCCCAACAGTGACATAAATCATTCTTATTCATCATACGATTAGAATGATGAGCAAGGTTGAAAGTAAGACAGGTAAGATCATGTAATTAAACCTCAGGGCTGTAGGAGCTAAAGTTTTGGTGCTGCTGAATTGTCATGGTTCTTAAGTTGTGTGGCTTGTCCCTAAAACATAAATGACTTAAATGCACTCTATGGGTTATCTTGCATTCAGTAGTTTTACTTTAGAAGAGTACCCACATAGAAACATCAAAAAACTACCTAGGTCAAGGTAGCACCTGTATGTACGTGAATGACTTGGAAAGTAGCTATACGAGACCATTTTGAGAAATTTAATATGCTATAAGATGCATTAGTTGTTTAAATCTCGAGGTGCTGACACAAGGCCTGAGATAGCCGGGCGAAAACTGTGGAGAATGATCTAATTGCTACTTGAATATGAGACGTGACTGTTTTAAGGCATTTCGTATGCTATAGGATGCAAATAGGTGCTTAAATACTTAAGTTGCTAAGGCCCAAACAAACTGGGCGGAAGCTTAATGATCTAATTTCTGGATTTGAAGGAAGACATGGTTTATTATAGAGCACAACTGTGTAGGTTGCTACATGCAGGTGCCCGCCTAGTGGGATACAGGCTTTGTTCTTGTTGGTATCTTACGAAGTTCTGTTGATCCCTTATGGTACAAAGCATGCATTCCTTGTCATCATCTGTTAACGTCTGCCCATGTATACTTTAAACACTATTGCTTTCTTGTTTACGTGTACACATTTATGTGGAATATTTAGGCATGGATGATCTTTTGGTTGCATGATCTACCAAAAACTGCACCCCCTTGATCATACTTGAGGGTTTTAGCTAAGACCTAAGATTGTACAAAAATCCTAAATTCTTGGCTGATTACAATGATTTTCTCTCATTTCTCAACAACAGAAGATACCATCATTTTCTCCTTTAACATACAATCATTTTATTCATTTGTGACAATATATGCAGGTGGACCTATAAAAAGTGGAAGGGAAATTATTTTCCAGGTAGATTTCTAGTTTAGAAATTTATACATGCTAGACATCTAATTATAACTTGTAGAATTCTGGAGAACACATGGGGTTCAAACACAAGGTTTTCTGTGTCGAGTCGAGTCGAGTTACAGTAAATTCAGATCTCGGCACGTGCTGACATATCGATATAGATTTGTATTTTCTCAAATATAAGATTTTTCGGTAAGTGCTGTGCTAATTACTGCCAGAATAGGAACGTTCTGGCCGCAACATGCTATGCCGATTGGCACCTAAAACCATTATTATATATAAGGCATATGGGCCTAGATAGTATGCAACACATGGTAGGGATCGCATGCAATCATCTTAATGAGGTGCACTGCACCCACTCTTTCCATCCACTTTTTCCATTGTGGAACTGTTTTGCACTATATCTTTTCCCGAGTTGTATACTAAAGAAATTAGATTGTGGCTTCTGCAAATTCTTTATTCCTTTCGTTTGGGAAATCTAATACCTTTGAATAAAATTTCTATATACCTTGCTGCTAATGATATTGATAGTTAGAATTAGTTTCAACATGAGACATCATATGCTGTTATTTGTGAGGCAAACTGCCAAAAAGGTACACATTTCAGGACACACTTGAGACACAAAATCTACAACTACAGCTTGGAAGTTGGAAAAATATGGTTGGTCACTTGGTCAACTTGATTCAAGAAAGTATGCTCCTTGGATTTCAGAAACAAAGCAGACCATAGGATGAAATATTAATAAAAAAGATTGTAGAGGAGCTTTGTTTGTTCTTTCAGGAAGAGTATTACACTTTTCTTGGAGTATCTAAGTGTTTTTATTTTGAATATGACAGGCTTTCAATTGGGAGTCCCATAAACACAATTGGTGGGCAAATCTAGAAAAAAAAGCAGATGATCTTGCTAAATCTGGGTTTACATCAGTTTGGCTGCCCCCAGCAACTCATTCTATATCACCAGAAGGTTAGGACAACCACAGACTTTGCATTTCATGTGTTATGTATTTACAAGGAATGTACTTCTTTTATAGGTTACTTGCCGCAAAATCTCTACTCCCTAGATTCCTCATATGGTTCGCAGCAGCTCCTACAAGTTCTGCTTCAGAAATTGCAATCCAACAATCTCAGAGCAATGGCAGACATAGTTATCAACCATCGAGTTGGGACTAGTCTAGGACATGAAGGAAAATACAATCGCTTTGATGGGATCCCATTACCATGGGATGAGCGTGCTGTCACATCTGATTCCGGTGGATGGTAAGGATCCTTGAAGGAAATTTGACTGGTAGTGTTTAAGTGCAGTCCATGTATAGACATCCATAAAATGTGCGCATGAAATTGTTATATATGCATCTCATTGCAAGAATTGTTGCTTTTGCCGATAACGGCAGTCGCGACCATTTACTGGTTTGTTAATATGACAGTAATGAAATCTGAATGTTGCTGGTAACAGCTAAGTTATTAATACTGCAAAACGATTGTTTTTTGACAATTAAAGCAGTCCCAATCGTGGAATAGTTTTTTGTGATTTAGTGTCAGTAAAGGATGTATAACAGTCTGTAGCATGTAGTTAACATATGGAGCAGTAATGGACCAAAATATTATGAGAAATTTCTGATGATCACCAAGCGTATTGAGGAGCAATGGAGTAAAATTAACTAAGACATAAATAATAAGGTTTAACATGACAACTCCAAGTACTCGTCACTTCAGCTATCTGGTTTGAAGTCCAGTTTCATCTATCACAATAAACTTTCCTTTTTGACAATTTTCCAAAGCATTTTAGATTGACATTTGTACGAGAAAACTTTGACATTGGAAACATTCACTTGTTACTTTTCTATTTTTTTCGCCAATGCTCCTTTGTATATTTTGATTTGCACTGCTATAGTTCCACATAGAGTTTTAAATGCCGGCCGGCACGCTCGGTGCTGCCCCGGAGCCACCGTACTCCGGCACCGGTACAGGTGCCGAGCCGGCGGCACAGTTTTCTTTTTTTTTTTTTGTTTTTTTTTTTTAAAATTGAGGTTACTATTCATCTTTCTCTCCCGCGGGCGACCTTCTGTTTTTTTTATCTTTTTAATTTTTAAGTTCTAAAGTTATGTATTTTTTTTTTTTTTTTGATTTTTTCAAATTAAGTTTATTTTTTAATCTTTTTATAATTATAAATATTTTTGAAAAAATAAAAAGTGTAAGGATCGGCACGGCACGAGTTTGGAATTTACCGCACAAAATGGCATTTAAAACCTTGGTTCTACCACAACTTTCTTCTTCTGCTTTCCTTATCCTACTAACATAATGTTAAGAAACATTCCAACTAAATGGCACAAATAGTAAGGATTGGTACAGATTTCACAATTATGATCTCGAACGTTCTACTTATCTTTGAAGTACTCTTTTTTCCCTGAAAGCATGACATAGTGATTCATAAACTTTTGGATAAAATTTTTTGTATTTCAAATGTCGTTCTGATAAATAGCAAGAATATGACAGTGTTTTATCAGTTTCTTTGTGAGCGATCAGTGTTGTTAAAGGCACGCTAAGGCGACGCTTTGTGAACGTGCGCCTTGCCTAGTTCTAGGAGGGCCACGAGAAAGTGTGCCCGCCTAGAACCAGGCGAGGCGCACGTTCACAAGGCGTCGCCTTAGTGCACCTAGGCGTGAGGCGCTGAGACGCGCCTAGGCGCGCCATGTGAACAAACATAAAAAAGAAACCATGTGGGACGTTGCGACCCACGACTATCGCTACTGGCGCCATCTCCAACGTGTTCCACTGCTGCGCGGCCGCTTGTTGCTGAGGCAATGACGCCGCCGCCGCCGCCTAAAGCTCTTCTCCTTCCTTCCTCTCTCTCTCTCATTCTCTTCTCTCGGTTCTCTCTCCCTCCTAACTGCCTAAAGCTCTTCTCCTTCCTTCCTCTCTCTCTCTCATTCTCTTCTCTCGGTTCTCTCTCCCTCCTAACTTTCTTTTTTTTTTTCTTTTAATATATAAACTGTTAGGGGCAGTGTGCTGCCCCTTTACAGCTGTAAAAGGGCAGCGTTACAGCTGCCTAAGAAGCCAGCCGGGCTAGCCCAACATGGCTTGGCCCGAGCTGGCTTTTTTTTTATTTACTTTTTATTTGTTATAAGCATTTTAAATGGTACATAAAACCTTTCTATACTACTTGTGTTTAGTGTATATCAAGGTTTTAAGTGCTGTGCCGAGCCGAACTTCGGTGAACTCAAATCTTGGCACTTGTAGACCGTGCCGATGATGCCGTGCCGATATATATTTAATTGTTATATTTTAAAAATAAAATAAAATTCAAAAATTAATTTAAAAATTAAAATATAAGATTTTCTGACACGTGCTGTGTCAATTCGTGTGGTGCCGACAACTTCCGGAACAGGCACGTGCCGTCCGGCACGGGCTGTGCCGACCGGAATCTAAAACCATGGTGTGTTTGATCTTGTGATGCGTGATACTTGAAATTTAAAGTTTAAGGTTTGATTGGTTATTATTACTTCAACTAGTAAGTCTAGTTTAAATTTATGATTGTGATGTATATATTAATTTCTAAAGAAAAAGTGCCCCTTGCGTTTATAAGCCTTGCGCCTTGCGCCTTGCGCTTAGGCTTTAGGACAACCTTTGCGCTTTGGTGCGCCTTGCGCCTTTGGTAACACTGTGAGCGAAGTTATTCACAGTTGTCTTTCAAGATTCACGTACTTGTAGTAAGACATTCTGCATCTTATTATAAACTTCTTTACCGTCTTCCACAGTCTACAATATCATAGGATGGTCAAAATGATGGATTGATTGTATTGGCTCCTTTGGTTAACTTTGGCATTTGGCCTTGATGCTGCAGCTTCTCCAGCTTCTATTTACTGAGAAGCTTGGCTCCCAAATCTGCTTTCAGCATATATTGACCAAGTGTCTGCTGAGAATGGGACTAAGGGTGCGTTTGGTTCATGACGCTGCAAAATTCCCAGGAATGTCACATTCCCAGTAATCTAGATTCCCAGGAATCACATTCCCAGAAAAGCTGTATTCCTTTGTTTGGTTTGTTATTTCAAATTGTTTAAATTCCTGGAAATGCTGCTTTCCTTCGTTTGGTTTGCTTACAACATTCCTTGGAATGTGGTAAAACTTTACCAAAATACCCCTACATAAATTAAGTACGAATTAGTAAAATGATGCACGCATTTTTTTTTTAAAACATACTTCAATCCAATAGGAACATAATATGTTATGAATCCACTGAAAAAATACCATATAAAATAATTATAACTTCAAATCCATCCAATATAAATCCATATAAGAAATTCATAATATAACATAACTAATCCAAATGCTTAGATAGTGTTTAAGCAATGGCAAAATAATGACATACTTATAATCCTAATGCTCTGACTGCAACATCCATATAACATAATCTTTTCTCATAATTTCAGGCAATGAGAAGAAATAATTAGTTTTGGCGCTATCAGCTGATATAATTGCCCCAGCTTTTATCATGTCCATCCCACTTATACCTTCAATTTTGGAAAAAGCGTAAAAAACTTGTTGTTTTAGAGTTGCATCATTAGCCATAAACTGGAAGCAATTACTCAGTATTGAAATCTCAGTGGCTGTCACCTGACATACATTGACTAACTCCTTCATAGTCTCACCAAACCAAATCATTGCCGGTGCTCTTCCTCCTCTTTCTATTTTCAGTTTGTTCTCTTGGAAGTTGTGTCGAGACATTCGAAGTGCCATTTTCTTGAGTGTTGTGAATTGGACTAATAGATGCAGATGTTGTTAGATTTATATTCTCCCAGCCTTGCAAATTTACCTCTAGTCCATTATTCTCCCAACCTCGAGAATAATAAGAATCACTAGCTCTAGCTGCAGCATTTGAAATGGCATTAGCATCTTCTTCAGAAGCTTCCTCTAGGTCCACATTTTTAGCCATATCTGCGGGGGTCTCAACACCACTTCCATTTGCTCTATCTTTACCAAATATGATTGCAAGCTCATTGTAGTGAGGGAATGGCTTGCCCCTTAAACCAGATGCTTTTGGGTGACCCTGTTTCAATATTAATATATATAATACGTATTAGTTACAAAAAGATATTAGTGAAAGTATAGATTATAAAAATTATAATTACCTGAAGATAATTATTCCAAGTTTCGTCATCACATGTTACGCACTGTTTAACATAATCCCATCCAAAGCCAGAAGCTGATGCACCCATCATATCAGATATCTCGCTATATTGGCTCTTGAGTAGTTTTACTCTTGATTGGATGTGTGGAACTCCCTTGACAACTAGAAATTTTGTTAGCCATCAATTTTTCTAGTTGAGTTAGATATCCACTTCTGAAGGTTCCATTGTCTGCCTTCATTGTCGCATCTTTACAAAGCTCAAGTAGACATTCAATCAATGCATCATCCTTGGCCGTTGTCCATTGGTGCTTGATGCCTTTGCTCCTAATAACATTTCTTACTTGGGAGGGACGAGATTCCATCTCCTATAAAATTAGCCATCAAACAAACTCAAATAACTAAACTATATAATCAACGATATAAACACGATAAATTAGGTGAAAAAAGAGCATGTCAAAGTAAAAAGAACTACTAAAACACTGTAATAACAACTAATATGCTAATTTGATTAATGCCAAAAAAAAGTGTCACTGGTAACATGATTGAAAGTTTCATGCAATGCATAAGTAAACTAACTAAATTGTCTTGATTGATTCCATATTTCATTTGCCAAATTTTCTCGAAAAGCTGACCAAGCATCAGTAATTTCAATGTGTGTAATTGAATCTCCATCTTGTTCCTCATGAAGTGTGATTACTGGTTGATATTCAGACTCATAAGGATCAAGTGTCATCTCTTGGCGTATGTAGTTGTGTAAAAGTGCACACGCCGTAATGATCCTACATTGCGTCTTTATCCGGTAATATGATTTTTCTCTAACAGTGCGCCATCTCCCTTTAAGAAAACTAAAGCACCTCTCTATAACATTTCTTGCTGAAGAATGCCTATAATTAAAAAGCTCGTGGGGTGTACTTGGACGATTGCTCCAATCATTTAAATGATATCTTTGACCTCTATAAGGAGTAAGAAATCCTTGCGCGTTCATATAGCCAGCATCACAAAGATAATAATATCCTAACGAAACAAATTAGAGCACACTTGTTAGATTTAGGTGTTTATATGGAAAATATAACATATTTTTTTTTATCAATATTTATTACCTGGAGGAACTTTAAAACCATTACTTCGAGATATGGCATCTCTAAGTACTCTAGAATCAGCCGCTGACCCTTCCCAGCCAGGTAATATGAATATAAATTGCATATTTTGAGAACAAACTCCCAAAACATTGGTAGCAATTTCATTCTTCCTTGTTCTGTACCTAGGCTTATCTTTATGCAAGACATTGACCTTGATATGTGTTCCATCTAACGCCCCCAAGCAATTCTAATACAACACCAAAATAAATAACAATATTTTGATATATGGTGAATGTAAATACATTTGCATATTGATATTGGTACCTTAAACCATTTCCATCTTGGATCACTAGAGTTCTCTGGCATAGGTTCCGGTTTCCATAGCAAAATATGATGCAATCTAAGAACAACATTTAATACACGAGTAAAAGTTCTATTAATAGTTTCACCACTCCTTACAAACTCCCTTTTATTAACTCTGTTTGTTGCTGCATGTCCACATGTATAAAGAAACATGGCAACCATCTCTTCCAAACTCATATTTCTAGTCTCACTCAATCTGCCTTCAACTTGTAATAAATTACATAATTTATAAAATGATCTTCTATCCCTTCTTGTATTTTCTACGCATGTTATGTCTTCCGCAAATACCGTTCTCCTCACATTGATTTGTTTAATTGCAAGTCTCCCGTATCCGCCCAAAAATGACGCATTATTTCTCGTCCGATTCATCCTAATTAGTTGGTAATAATACCCAACAATGATTATACTCATAATCTTCTCATTAAACTTTATGTAAAGTGAAATGAGTGCAATCAATAACCGTAAATATTCCATTGGCAATTGGTCCATCTGATTAAAAAAAAAATAAAGATAAGAAAGGATTAGGATTAACAACTTGGGCCAAAAAATATAGAAAAAGCAGCTTGGGCCAAAAATTCAGATCAACAAAAGTATAATTTAACAAGAACCTAATGAAGTATTTTGAAATACGCACTCAAATTCCTATTTAGTAAAAAAATAAAAGTCAAGAGTGCCATCAGGTGATTTGGGTTGAATTGATGATCATACACACTATAATCTATCTAAATTAGCAAAGTAATGCGAAATTTTACTATTAAAGATGAAGAAATCGAAACAAAGTAATTCTGAAAATTAAGTTAAACTCAACTATAATAACAAATTAAGGAGAAGAATGCCGAAAAACGGAATTGAATATGAATATTACAACATTAAAATCTTACAATAATTAAAATTAAAAAAAAAAATAAACTAAAGAAGATGGCTTACCAGATCAAAGAATAGAGAAGATAGAGAACAAGTGCAGCCAATTGAAGAAGAAAGAAGACCAGAAGACACGAAAGGCTAGGGCTTGCAAATATTAGGGTTTTTTTATTGAAATATTGAATAAAGTTAGGGGTATTTATGGAAATAAAAAAGTAATCTGGTAGGAAATATTGCAGGGAATCAAGATACCCACCTCCTTTCATGGGAATATAGATTACCTCATTTGTGGGAATGTTGCATCCATGGGAATGCTACATTCTAACGTTTTTGGCGAACCAAACGTGAAAATCTGATTCCCACGTGTTAAATTCCCGGGAATCTTGTCAGGATTCTATGAACCAAACGCACCCTAATAGTAATTACGTCATTATTGTTTGGACTGCAAGTGGGGCATCCTTGTCTTTCTGCTGTTCTCATATGCAATAATTTGGTAAAGTGTACATAATTCAAGCAACATGATGTAATTTGATACTTTATACATTCTTCAAGCAGCCTAGGGCGGCTAGGGTGGATGATTAGGACTTCCACCTCATAAAGTGGAGGTCTCAGGTCCGAATTCTACAAACGGCACCCGCAAGGGTGTGGGGATTTATCCCCTTTGCACCCAGGGCGCCTAAGGTAGATGATTGGGACTTCCGCCTCATGAAATCAGGTTCGAATCCAACCAACGTCACTCGCAAGAGTGTGGGGATTTATCCCCTCTGCAGGTAACCTATTCAGATCGAAATGTTGGGACTTTTCGATTGGTGAAATATGGGTTGGTGCGTCTCGTGGGTTTATTTTTACGACGGTCGCATAAAAGTGGCCGGTTACCGGCAGAATTTCGCCATGATAATATAAAAAAAAAATCATCTTCAAGCAACATAATATTCATGCTTGTTTGTAGCTTGGAAAAACATGACTTCTTGAAGGCATGGATGATAATATAGTATTGTTCCTAATTAGTTTTGATGTGAATTGTGAAATGTATTGAATGTATACAAGACTTTACTGAAATTTGAAAGCTACTTCTTTTAGTATTAGGCTGTAGTTAGGTTTCTTCAACTTGTTTTGTGTAGGATGCTAGGTGGAAAACATTATGAAAGTTTTGCTTCCTGTGAATATCATAGTGATTTCTGTGCAAATAAAAGCATAACAAAATACGAGGAAATTGCCTTAGAAACATCAATATCTTTTTGCCTTCAGCTTTCATTGCATGCTTATGTAAAATAATGATTGACCTTCTGAGGGTTTTCTCCTAGGGTAATAAAAGCACTGGTGAAATCTTTAAGGGATTTTGCAATGTAGACCACAGTCAACCCTTCGTGCGTAAAGACATAATTGGTTGGCTGAAGTGGCTTCTAAAAGATATTGGTTTTCAGGATCTGCGATTTGACTATGCAAAAGGGTAAATGACCACCTTTCCTGCCCTTGTGGCCTTCCAGATCCTTCTGTTGTATTTCCTTCTACAGCATAGGCTATTGTTCATCATATTACCATTGATGTGAAGCTACGCAGCTAAGTTTGTGAAGGAATATGTGGAGGAGGCACAGCCAGTATTTGCTGTGGGAGAGTATTGGGATAGCTGCAGCTACTCTGATTCTCGCTTGGACTATAATCAAGGTAGCTAATCACCATAGTTAGTTGATATTTATATTTGACTCGGCAAGTAGGATGTTTTTCTACTGCTTCTTTGAGTTTTATCTTTGTTAAAGAATATTAAACATGGCTGAGACAAAAAGAGTTGAAGCATGCAAGGATATTATTGTCAATCTGGAGTTATAAGAATAGCATTCTTCTTTCATCTAAAGTTTCTTTGCTGATATGCCGATTTAAAAGCTCTTCCTTATCAGTGGTTAGCAATAGGATCCAGATAACATGTCTTGACTTATGGCATCCGACTGTTAATTGATCATGTTCAATCTCATTGACTAAAAAAAATATTACACGAATAATCTTTTGAGTGTGACATTCTTCCATCTAGAAACTCCTTCATTTTCATCTTCTTCTTCTTTTCTTTTCTTTTCTTTTCTTTTATTTATTTATTTATTTATTTTTTGGGCGGTTCCCTGCCTTTAAGACGCTGTAACATGTCTTTGCATGTATGCAAATGAATTTCTTGGAAGCATCTCTCAATTACTCTATTATCTAATAAGGCCACTCTGATTGATAGGTTTTTGTGCAAGTTGTTTAGCATTTAATTAATCTACTTGCAAACCCATTTCCATTTAATGGTGGAAATGTTGGGTTTCACAAGATATGAAATAACATGCATAATTTTTAGTTAAGTAGGACAGGACATATACTCTCAAGATGTGAAATGTAAATTGGCAGCCAGCACATTAAGAATTCGTCTTCTTGTTTTTGTCGATAATGCCCTCGCTTTATTATAAAGATCACAAGTGTAGTTAAACATCGGCTAGTTGAGCTAGTTTTTGTACCTAGTGCTATTGGAATGCATCGCTTCAAGCTAGCATGACAATTTTCCTTCATATAGCTATGGAGTAGGCACATTTTGTTGGATCGAAGTCCAGCAGCCTTGAATGAATTGAATCTGTATCAGTGGTCTTTAATCTTTACACAGCTGTTTTGTCTTGTTGGGCCTAATCGCCAAATTCAAAAACAACTGTTTCATATGGGATCGATGCTAGAAAAGATGTGCAAACTTTTATGGTGGCTTCCATCCAAACCCGACCTCCTATATCACTGGTACGAACATAGCCAGGGTTTCTACTTCCATATTCCAAATTTCAAAGAACAAAGAAAGTTCTTTTTGGGCCTTGTTGGCCTTTAGGCTAATTGGCAGTTTCATTTTGAACCTCACCTTCTAAGTGTTTGCAATTACAGTGAGAAGGATTTAAAGAGGTCTTGCACTGATATGCATAGTTTGTAAAATAAGGATCGTGGAATGTAAACGCCGCCAAAATGGAGCCTCATTCTTCTGCTTTCTACTTTTAAGCGTGTAATGAAGCAAACTTACTCAGTTTGATCTCATTATTCATCCTTCCACTGTGCGGCCTTAGATTGCAATCACTTGCTCAAGCAGCTGTTATATTTCTTGAAAGTATTGACGTTATAAATATACAACCAATCCATTTCTTTAAGATTCCTATTTTTTTTTTATTTTGAGAAAAGGCATTGTCTATATTAGATAAGTAAGTATCAGCTTTAGTTGACTTATAGAGGATGGAACCATCTCAGAGTACAATCACGGAGAGATGCAGAAGTCAAATACAAAAGCAAAATACATAGATAGCCTCACCATACAAATTATCAATCAGAAGAGTTACTAGACATCTTTAAAAGTAGCCGAATGGGGATTTCTTTTATATGCGGATTCTTGACTCATAATCTAGTAGTAAAATGTGTTTTGTACGTTGTTGTGACTTGTATCATTGACCATTGTATAGTTTTGCTTCTGCAAATTCTCACTTGTGCAATGTAATTCTTCTGAAAACAAGTTAGTTTATTGTGAGTTTCCTATTTAAGGAATTCATATTTTTAAACTGTAGAACTTGCATCTGACAAAAAAAGTATGGTTCATTATGTATAATGGTGGATAGAAGACAACAAACTAACATTGGATATAATGCAATATTCATAATGTACCACAAAAGACTAGCATAGCTTTCGCCTAGGGCCTAGATCATCTCAGACCTCTTGGATCTGTGAGCAAACTATAACTGGAAATTATAGAATAGTCGATACCAACTACATGTCAATCTATCATTCTTTTCATATGCTTGCGTTGTTTCTCCCAATCTTACTTGATCTTCTCGTAGTCAGATCCTTCATATAGAACAATTTGTAAATATGAGCTTCTTGGGTTTATTCAGTCGTTATATCTTCTTTTTCATTCATCAGCCTCTAGGAGATATGGCCATTGCAGTAACAACGTACGCATTTCAGATAATCCATGTGCTATCCCTAATAGTTTGTACGCTCGGCATCACCATCACTAGTCTATTTTCTATAGACATATAAAGATGCTTGATTTCTGTTCTAGATGATCTCAAGTTTCAATCAGGTAAACAAGTTGGACTATTAGTTAAACAATTTGATTTCCTCTGTATGCTGTATAAAATTCCACTGACCTTGCATTAGATGCTTAATATTTGCTTGTTATTACTTTAACTCTCTTTGTATCGGAAACTGTGTTAGTGGATCATCTACCTACAGCTTATTGAGATTTGAAATATGAGCCAGTAATGCTTTTCTTGAGCTTTCTTAAGTGTTGTTAACTAGTGAATAAAAGTAGTTCCAATGTGGCCCTTACCTTTTTTTTTTTGTTAAAATAAGCCTTTTTGTTTCCTGAAGGAATCAATCAGTTGGTCCTTAAGGCTATTGCTATAACATTTATTTCTATTTACTGTCAGCAGATAATCACAGACAAAGGATAATCACTTGGATTGACAATACAGGAGGTATTTCTGCTGCCTTTGATTTCACAACCAAGGGTATCCTTCAAGTATGGTATAAAATTTAGGTGGTTGTCAGTATACCTCTTAATTGGACTTAAACTTTATTTGGGTGTTTCTTGCTGTGCATTTCCCTAACAGGAGGCTGTTAAGGGAGAACTCTGGCGCCTACGTGATTCTCAGGGGAAGCCATCAGGTGTAATGGGATGGTGGCCTTCAAGAGCTGTCACATTTGTTGAAAACCATGATACTGGATCTACGCAGGTACTCCAGAGCCTTTTTTCTTCACTAGTTTAAGTGGTATTATATTGGTGTCTGTTTTTGAAACTGAAATTTCTGTACTTGAATTTCGAACGTTGCATGTATTTATATCTGAAAATTTTACCATTTCAGGGTCACTGGCCTTTTCCCCCTGGTCATATCATGGAGGTACGGCTGCTTAGGATAGCCTAGGATTACATTAACGTTCTTATTATCAAAAGTTGAGATCCTGAAGCAGTTTAGTTCTTAGACTTGAGTCATGATTGCAAAAGTTAAATGAAGCGCTGCAAGGACTTGTTAAAATGAAGGTGCCTTGTAATTTGCCATGAAAATAGATGATGATATGCTATTGCAATCTACATTAAAATAGAATTGTGCTATACTGATTTTTATTTCTAAAATGTTGTTCCCAAAATTTGACTCAGAAGTTGTGCATGAATTGAACTACATGCTTCCCAAAGTGAACTATGTGATCTCAAAATGAACTGGGTTGAATTTGGGTGAGCTATAGTATCTCTTATAATTATTGTGCTAATAACACAATCTTAGATCTGCAGAAGATAGTGTGACATGTTTCATTGAAGAAAATAGCTCTAACTAGAATTGTCAAGTTAGCAGTTAGCTTCTTGTCATGGCACTAATTGAGGAGATATACTTTTTCATACTAAGTTCACACACACACGCTCGCGCGCGCGCGCACACACACACACACACACACACACACATATATATATATATATATATATATATATATATATATATATGTGTGTGTGTGTGAGAGAGAGAGAGAGGCTATTCTCAGGTCGAGCTGAGGATAAGATTCATAAGGTTGCATCAGCGATCGTTGGTTCAAACAGCTTGATCGAGATCAACAGTCCGGATGTTTTTTTCTAAGAGAAGATCTGGACCATTGATCAAAATAAGATTTGGATAGTTGAACTATATATATATATATATATAGTGTGTGTGTGTGTGTGTGTGTGTATAGCTTCATGATTCAGTTGACTACCTAGATATTTCTCTTTGCATCTAATTGCAAGATTGCACATACACTATCCTTCTGACTGTTTCTTACTTACAGGGATATGCTTACATTTTGACGCATCCTGGCATTCCAACAGTGTTTCATGACCATTTCTACGATTGCGGTGGTTCGATGCATGATGAAATAGTAAAACTGGTTAGTCGGTTATTCACCTGAAACTGCTCCTCCATCATGCACTAGTCTAGCACTTTCTTATGCTTTCTAAATCTTCACAGATTAGCATACGAAAAGAGCAAGATATTCACAGTCGTTCGACAATTAAAATTTTGGAGGCTCAGCCCGACCTTTATGCTGCAATTATTGGTGAGAAACTATGCATGAAGCTTGGAGATGGATCATGGTGTCCAAGTGGAAGTGAATGGAAGCTGGCTACTAGTGGCAACCGATATGCAGTCTGGTATAAGTAGAGGTTAGTGTCGCAAAGTAGCCTTGTCTGCTTTGCCTGATGATTGACTATATTTCAATATTCTATGTTTTCGAAAAATGGCATTTTTGTTATTTAGTAGCCAAAAGTGTAAAATTAAAGTACTAATTATAAGAGAATATAAACTCATGCAATATAGTCATGTGCTAAGTTTAACTTTATAAAAGTACATACACAAATGTTTTTGTAATTATTTAGGATAAAATTTAATACAATAGTTTTACCTAAATTTCTATTGTCCAAGTCGATTGAACACCCTGCATAAAAATTTTACTTATTGACAGAACTAAGTCATATATTTGGGATAAAATGGTTTTAGGAGATTATTTTATGATAATTTGATATTCTATTGCAAATATCGAGTTATTTGGCATACAGGTGTGGGGCCTCTGTTCCGGCTGTCAAGTGTGGTATGGTGATTGGTTTTTTGCTTGACTTAAGAGCTTGCCATTATTAGATAGATTCCGCCAATCTGACTGCTTGGGCTGGAGCTAGCTTAGAGTCTAATCACACATTTTACCGAACTGCAAATGAATTTTATATTTGTGCAATGGGAGAACTACATCATATACTGAACGAGTACTAATAATGCTTTTTATTTTTCTCGGGGAATCTATATAGTTACTAATAGTTAATTAAATGTTGAATTTCACGGTACCTAATCGAGGGACTATGCTTGCATTATCTGAGTATCACCGAATTGCATTTGATTCTTATATACGATACGAGAGTTACGTCGCATATTAGACGACCATTACTAAAGTCCCAACAGACTATATCACTTTAAGATAGTTGCTTATTTCGAGATAAAATAAAATAAAACCAATTTTCACCATTCGAGTAGTTAATGCATATCCCACGACGCATTGCATGAAAGGAGAGGCCAAGATACGAAATCAAGTTGAAGAAAATGGTGCTTCCTACTTTTTACAGAAGACTATAGTACATCTTTATTGTGCGTCAATGGTAATGGCTATCAGAATATCACTTTGAAAATTAGCTCATATTTCAAGCCACTATATCAACTCAACCAGTGCATGTGTACGAATACTGAGTATCGTTATGCAGGGTTTGAGTATCAATAAAAATAAAAAAGGAGCATTGTTTTGTCAAATCTCTATCACTTTTATTTATTTATTTTGGGATATGTGACATTTGAGTTTCGTTTCAATTCCATATCTTAATCGGAAATAGAACAGTACTGTAAGTCTCTCGTAAGTCACACTTCGTGAGATTTGAATGTACCCTTTATGTCAATATTACTGATGCATGGGAGTTTTGCCAAAGTCTAGCAAAGTATCCACAAAGCATAAGATAATCAAATGACTCTAAACATGCTACAGAGCTGGAGGTGGGTAGTGAGGAGCTAAAACACAAATATCTAATTTATCACATTTGTAGGTACAATTTATATCTTATTCAACATATTTCACTAATTCTATCACATTTTTGTATCCTATTATTGGCATTTGGACTTGGTGGATATGGTGCAAGCATCCATTAAGACCCAGTAAGGGCCAATGACTATAAATATATATTTGATAGGCAAAATCGTAGATTGAGCCACTTGAAATTATGGATATGAAGATTATGCTACAAGACACTGGTGTATAGTCGTACTCACCACCAATGAGATTGCAAAAATTTGCTGTAGTTCACCAAAGATCGTTGGAGTATCGCTAACGGACATGAGCACGAGTGCAAATAAAGTTTCACTTATATAATTGAGATACTCCTACATATCTACTCACAGTAGAACGTATGTCTAGGACACGAAATCCATCGCATATAAGAGATCAGTTTGCAAACATTAGTTTGTCATAGACCAAGCAGTGTCATCACAAGTCTAAAAAAGGCCAACCCATTAAAAATACTCTATAAGAGGATATTAATATGTCAAAATATATTCAAGATTCTAAGAAAATACTCTTATTAAGCAGCTTAATACTCTCATATAGCAATTATAATACAATAATACAACAATTAAATTAAAATAACAGCAAAAACAATGAACACGAGCACATCACTATGTCAAATTTACTCAATTTAGAGAAAATATTCTTATGGAGCAATTATAATATTGGTGACATCGCAATCTTTTTCGAGAAAAATAAGGTTGCCGCTGTCATCCGGAGCAAATAAATCTAAAAATGAAGTTCGAGATTTGACTTTTATATTTGTTTAAATAAGATTTCAATCTCAAATCATAATGTCTATAATTGGTGGGTGGAGCAAATTGGAGGGTAACTAAAACAGTTTATCAAAAGCAAAAAATAAAGGGTTAATTGTATATCAGCCACCTTTTTAAAGATTTACATATTAGTCCATACAAATAGAAAAATGAACTGACATGGCGGCGCATGTGCTTCGCCATATCAGCGCTTTTTTTTTTTTTTCGTTTCTAGAGGATGAGGAAAATGGGGAGCTGAATATATAACAACCCAAAAAATAAAGGGCACAAATGAGGAAAATCTTTAGTGACATTGAGGGTGTGAATAGCAGTAGCAATATCATTGACGAGAAATGAAATAAAACTATGCAGAAAGAGCCTGTCTAAAGGCCGTCCGCAGAGCCATGGCTCAGTTCTGTCTGGTTGTCCACCGAGCCGACTCGCATTTTTATTTTAAAAAACAAATTTGATTTCGGCATAGACACTAAGTTATAAAAATTAAGGTAATCATATATTAATCCCAATATTGCAATACAAATGGAAATCAAATAAAGTTTAAATTGATCAAAAAATTCAAATATAACAATGATTCCAAAATTAAAACCTAGTGAAAATTTATCATAAGCTTGTGTTTCTTCCACAATATCATCGTCTTCTAGGTTTCTCATTTACTTTTTTTTTTTTTTTCAGTATCGATCCAGTTTTCATATATACATATATCTTTAAAGTCGTTGAACTTATACGACGCCTTCTACCGCTAAGTAAAACTAAGATGGACTTAGACAGACCCATTAGAATTCTAATAGAAACTAAGATGCTAAAAATAAAAATCTACCAAATTTACAATTATTAGAGAGCTTTTGAGTATAATTTGAAGGCTTGAAAGAGCTAAATAGTTGAGTTGTGTGAAATTGGGAGAGTTTGAGTAAATATTAATAAATAAATAAAGAAATTAATTTTTTTAAAAAAAAGTGCAGCAAGCAACGGCTCAATATGAGCCGTCGCTTGCTGCTACCGTGTGGAGTAATGGTATACGCACACGATTCCATTGATTGTGAGGACTAGCTTGCAGGCTGGCTTGGCCTGCACGGCCCATCCGGCCGTGAATCGCAGACTAACCCACATGGTTGTGCCGGGTCTGTCGCTCACACCCCACATAGGCCGAGCTGTGGCTTGCACGGCTAGTGCAGATTGCAGTTTGAATATAAAATTTGTAAATCACATCAAAATATATAACTTTTACATTGAATATTTTTTTTTAAAAAAATACTTTTAATTTGGTATTTTGGGATGTCGATGTTAACGGATAAAAATTTAACCCATTAAAATTTAGAGCCTCATAATACCAATTTAGAATCATTTTTCAAAAAAACTTTTAACATAAAAGTTATAGCTCTCATAAAAATATACGACTTTTACATTCAAAATTTCTTCAAAAAATACTTCAAATAGATATTTTAGGGTGTCAATGTTACGAGATAAAAATCCGCTTTGTCACGTTAACACTAATTTTAATGGAACCAAATGGCGTCAGTCCATATATGTGCCAAGGAGAGTATACAAGACGGGGTACAAAAAGTGAATTTTTATATATTTCGGGATACCAAATAGGGAAATTAGCCTTTGGTTCTTTTGGGCACTTCGAAGTAATATGCTGAAATTATTCTAGACCTTGTTACCTTAGTTATGGTTTGGATACATATGTTTAGTCTATCTTGAAACATGCCATATGATGTCGTTTATGATAGTATTTTGAGTAATTGGTTTGGCCGAGAAGATCTTTGAACTAGTTGACTGATTTTGGATGATTGCAGGGAAGTTTCGTGGGAGTTTTGGAATTGAATTGAGTATATCTCGAGTTCAAAATGTTCAAATTTTGGAAATCTTTTGGCCTTGGTAATTGGTTTTTTGAAAATTTTCGAGCAGAGCTTATATGAGTTTTGAGTCGATTAGTTGATGATAATGGGCTTGAGACTCGCAGGTTTTCATTTATTATTTGACGTGAATGTGTGGTGGGCACACCTCAAAACTTGTTATTTATCTTTTTTTGATTGATATAGAGGAACTTAGTCTAATTGCTGCCTGAGCGCATTAAAACTTCCTACATGATTCTATCTGGAAATTTTGCTCGACCAATGAGGCCTTCTAGATGATGGTTTTGGAAAATTTTGTATAAAATTTGGGGTTGCTTGTGAATCACTTGTTTTCACAATTCTAGATATTTGTTCATATTGGTTTTGTGTTGAACTTGAAATTTTACTTAGTATTTATAGAGTAGGAAGCATTTGATGTAGAAGCTTACATTCCGTTTGACGGGTTTCAACCTCCTTGGTCTTGTTATCTCATTTGGGAATTTTTTCGAGCATTATTCAATTTGATTTTATATTTTCTTGAGTTATTGCTATTTAATAAAAAGAGATTTGAGCAAGCATATTTGACTTGTTTCCAATAAGCCAATGAGAGTTTTAGACTTTAGCGGGAAGAAATTTTAGAAATTGATTTATACCTTTGAAAGAAAAGCTTTTAGTAAGCTATCTTTTCGGGTAATATACTTTCTAGCGAATACCATAAGTTGAGTCGATTGATATGTATGTGATCGAGCTGGTTCTCGACCGATCAATTATGTGATCAAAAATAGAGTTTGGTTAAGAACGTAACAAACAGGAAACACGAAACAGAGAAAGCACACATAAACTTTTGATGTGGAAACCCTTATCACCAAGGTAAAATCACGGACGATCACGTAATGTCAACGGAGAATGCACTATGAGTAAAAGAGAATACAATCTCACGGAACTCACGGTTCTCTCAAGTATAAGTGCTCTCAAGTGATTAGAATCCAACCCTCAATACAGTGCCGTAGATGGCCTTTAATAGACGCACTGGGAGCTAAGTCAGTTAGGTGGCGGTTGAAAAATTCTCAGATCTCAGCTGGTATTTCGGCTTGACCGCGTTATCCTTGTGCCACGTGGGCCACTACGTCCGCGGAAGACTGGTTCTTGTGGTGGACGCTTGCGTGGCCGCGACGTGGAGGATGTGGTCTCCGGTATCTCCGTGCGGGAGTGATCTGCGCGTCTGGCCGAGGTCTCCTGGTCATGTTATGGACCTTGGGTATGGAGACCATGAGGTGGATCTCGGTATCGCGCGTTCTTGATATTGCCGCGGCGTTTCCCCCCGAGGTCCAGCCTGCGGGAGCCGTTGGCAGGCTTCTCAGAATGCACCTTCGTGGGCTTGTCGATCTGCGTATATTGACCTTATAACTATTATTTCGATACGTGGCAATCTAAATCCGAGCTCCATCAATATGTATATATAGGGTGTTAATATATTTGAAGGTTGACAAATGCTACTAAGCCTTGACGTTGAGCACGAATGTTGGTTTTGATTTTGAGTATTGACGTAGACGGCCTGTAGGCAGAAGTGCGAGACAATATGAGTCCGCACTTTCTGCATCTCATTGCATGGAAAGGTAAGTTTCTTACATAAATCATAAAATGAAAAAGGATATTTGTAGAAAAAATGTTTTATCTATAATTTAATGCCCTAGATCAATCATAGAACCGGAAATACCACATCGGCCTTTTTTTTTTTTAACTGTGCAAATAACACCCCCTCATCTAAATTTTTTTATAAATTAATTTTGTTAAAATTTATTTCAGAAATATTTTAACTGTAATATAAAATTTCAGAAAAGTTTAAAATACACAAAAAAAATGATCTACAATTTTCTTATTTAAAGTTATTTAAGAAAAATTCTAAGTAGGTGTTTTGAGGTTACAAAATATTCATGAGTTAACGAATAACCTATTAAGTTTTTAAAGTCTCAAAATATTTTGTTAGAATTATTGACTGAAAAAATTTTAAACACAAACAAAAAAATAAATTTTAATAAGATATACAACTTCTATATTCATAGCGTTTTCTAATAATATTTCTAAATAGATACTTTAGAATGTAGAAATTCAGGAATTTAAAATAAAATATTTACTTGTAAATAAGTAAACAGGATATGAACTGATATGCAGTTGACCCATCAAAGAACAGCTAGACAGAGAAAAGTTAATAAATAAATCAGAGAAGAATCAGAAAAATAAAATAAAATAAAATCATAGAACAATTGAACACTCATCATGGTTAAGCATTACAGTTTCAGGAGTTACGGGCGTGGTGATATCGAGATAGGTGCTATCAGGGTTTCGGATTAACTCGGGCTAACTCAATCATTAGTTTTTGTGCACAAACTATTTGTACAAAGTTAAGAAGAGTTTTTAGGTATCACCCTCCTATTTTAAGATTTACATTTTAATTCCTGAAAATACGGAACCCGACGGCGCGCTATTTCGGTACTATACCATGTCTAATATAGCTGACAAGACATCTAATGTTTCGCCGAGAGTGCATGGTTTTGAGGATTATGCGTAGAAATCTAAAACATTTCGAACGAGAGTGCATGGTTTTGAGGATTATGCGTAGAAACAGTGGCGGAGCCACGTTATGGCACGGGGGGGCCATGGCCCCCCCCAAAATTCTGGCGGTGCTAATACCTCGCTCGACAGCGGGATGAGAAGCCGGAGGTAGAACAATTAAGGGAGGAAGAAATTCAGTCAGCTGGAAGAGATGGTCAGGAGATAGCTCCAAAGTGGCGATAAAACGTCGCTCGGCGGCAGCGTCAGATGCCGGAGGCAAAGCAGTCAAGGGGAAGGAAATACAGTCGGCTGGAAGAAGATGATCCAGATGGAGGCTTGTGACACGTGCGAGGAGATTAAACGGAGGATTGAGGCTTTGAAGCTAACTGGGCTCGGATGTTTATTTTTTGGCCCATATACGTGAGGTGACTGACTAATTAGGAGAACTAATCAAGGCGGAAGCTAATTGAGCTCAGACATTTATTTTTTGCCCACATTTAATTATGATTTTTAGTATTCAGATCTCCAACGTATAAAATTTTGTCACATATCAAATACTTAAAAAATATTTATATATAGGATATATTTTATATAATATCTAAAATAATGATATAATTCTCAAATTTTATAAAAATTTTCTTTTTTATAAGATATATATATATATATATATATATATATATATATAAGGTGAAAATATATTTTTAAATTTACATACATATTTTATTAACGTTATTTTTAAATCTTTTGTTCGTGTAATTATCTATGTTATATATATATATATATATATATATATATATATATATATATATATATATATATATATATATATATATATATATATATATAATATTCAATTTTGATATTTTAAATAATGTCTCGGAAAGCATAAACAAAAAGAGGAGAAGACAAAGAATTGTAGAAATTAGTGAAATATACGTGGTTATAAATCCACTTAAAGGTAAACGTCATAAATATGTCGAACCTTAGATATATTTTACCAAACAAATAGAATGGTATATATATTGAATATGTTCAAATCTAGTTGTACAAATAGTTACAAATAATTTGATTTTATCTTTATATATTGGCCCCCCCGAAATTAGAATCCTGGCTCCGCCACTGTGTAGAAATCTAAAACATTTCGAACGAGAGTGCATGGTTTTGAGGATTATGCGTAGAAATCTAAAACATTTCTACCGATCGCATAAATGGGATGAATCAAGCCGTACTTGCTCAAAAAGAGTACAGTCCGGGCCTAACCTCTACCGTAGAAATAAGCCCGAGCTGTGATTTTTTGTCAGTGCGGAACAATACTCAGTAGATAAAAAATTTAATAATTAAACGTTTACACCACGTTAGCATATATTTTTCATGTTTAAATAAAAAAAAAAATTTAAGATCATTTTTTAGAAAATATTCCTAAATGAAATTTGTAAATTTTGATAAGATCTACGACTTTTATATTAAAAAATTTTCTAAAAAATATTTTTAAATAGGTCGAAAAAATGTAACGGGTTCAACGGATTTTAAAATAGTTTTTAAATCCGTTTCAAACCTGTTAAATTTGGATCTCTAAAATATATTTTTAGAAATATTTTTTTTTTTAAAATTTTAAATATGAAAGTTATAGATCTCGTCAAAATTTACAATTTTGATATGAAAATATTTTTTTAAAAAAATACTTTTAAATATAATTTTTTTAGACCGTTATACGGAGTAACGTGGTGTAACCGTTATACCCAAGAATCTCTGTCGGCAGACAGGCTCACTCTTTCTAAAAAATTTATTGGCTTGCGTTGCTCACACCCCTACCTACCTCGGTGGATAGGAGCCGAGCCAACTAGGTGCATACAAAAATAGCATGAGCTGGCCCACATGAATAGTGCAAACCAGGCTGTTTACGTCTCTTATTATTTGGCAAAACTTGCTACACTTTTAAGTTAAAATCTAATACTTCGGTGGAGGCGGAAATGTTTAGAAAATAACCGTCATCCTATAAATTTGTGGTTTTTAAGAGTAAGGCATAGCTTGCAAAAAATAAATTTTAGTTACCCTTAAAGGTCCACGCTAGGAGACAGGGCTCACAATGAGATTACATGATGATTACGGCTCATAGTAGTCCTTACTATACATACCAACTCTCACATTTGGATAGAAAGTGCAGCCAAAAAAATGGTAGTAGATAGCAGCGTAACGCCAAGAGTGGAGCGGGTTGCTCAGTCGCATCGCTCATAGAACTTGAGAAACACTCACACCACCTTCTATCCATGTTTACTCGCCTGAAGTCTTGCCTAAAGATACAAGTAGGATATAATACTGCTAACGACAGAGAGCACTACAGGAAAAAAGTCAATGTTTTAGTCATTGATAATGCGAATTAGTCGCAGAAACTTATAATGACTAAATTAAATAACGTTTGTTGCTGATCCTTGTCACTAAAGATCAATTTTCTTGTAGTGGAAAGTGCTTCGTTACTTCTCGTTGAATTCACGATTGTTGCACTCTTCTGCTGGACCTAGAAGTCTGTGAAAATGAACCCAAATGTTTGCGGAAAAGGGATAAGAGAGTGGTTGGTAGGTTGAGTGGAGAGGACATGCGTCATCATGAAGTTCAATATGGAGTTAGTGCAAGCACCGTTGAACAAATTTCATTGTATCCAAATGCTACCCAATAATCCATATTGCACTATCTAGTGAGAGCGAATAATATCCTAAGTATAATAGTCCTATAACACGCATCGGAGCCATTCTCGTAAAGATTAATACTGCCATCAATATTTTTGTACTGTTTTTCTAACAAGTATTCTCTCTTGAGAGGCAAGCAAATAGTTTACACTTGAGGGAAGCATAGGTAGAGGTACCTGCCACGGCCTCCTGTAAATTGTAGTAGTGCAACTGCTGCCTGCATCGTGTGTACATAGATAACAGTATCACAGAGGGCTACTCTTTTTACTTTTGACCATACCAATATACATCCTCTACCTTCTGAACTCTTATCTTTTAACTGCTGTAGAGAAGGAAAAAAAAAAAAAAAAAAAAAAAAAAAAGTATTATACCTTGAAGAAGACCACTCATATACTGTTGAGTTAGTCTAATTCAGTCCAACTTCCAAAATAAAGCCGTATAAGCAGTAGTCTCTTTTAGGTTAGACTCCATCACAAAATCGTTTTTCTTTTTTTTATGTATCATACACTTTTAAATATAATCTACAATTTCATATCTTTTTACTATTTTCTTTTTTATGTATCATACACTTCTAAATATAATCTACAATTTCCTATCTGCAGACACCTATCACATCTACTATGGGGCTTTCCAAACAGCCAAATTGTAATGGACCAACCAGCCCACAAAAAGTACTAAAATATTGTGATAGCTGTCTTTTGGCTTTCTTCTTCATATTACGTCCACTTTGGGGGTGTGATCAGGCATGGAAAGGTTTCATGATAGTCTGCCATGGCTATGAGGGTTTGGGAAGCAAGGGAACTTGAGATTATTACTATTTGCTTCCTCAATCCTCACTTTTATGTATATACTGTATAGGTTATGAGAGAGTTATATGTGTTAGGGCTGAATTGCTCCTTTTGGGCTTTCATTATATGGCTTTTGAATTCTATAGACACGCTTCCGATTTAGATAACTCTATATTTTCTCTTCTCTCACTATAAATATCATTCCATTTCTCACCATTTTCGAGCAGATCTGAGATTGTGAAGGAGCTTTAATCTATTTTGCTTGTTTGTTCATTAGTTTATCAAAGGGTTTACCAACATAGATCATTGGCATTCTGTCCACCTCCATGGATGAAACCATGAGTTCTCAAGGGTGAAGAGAATATGGAGGTGGGCATCCTGCCAACAGATCCCTGTTGGGTTCCCTTTGTAAACCCCATATGATGATGATGAGATGATGAGTGGTACTTTCATACATGTTTTACTTTCTCGATCCAGAGAAGGGGAAAAGGAACATAAAGGAGAAAATAGCAAGGAATTAGCTAAGAAAGGTATGCTTTTTGATCATGCACTTTATAGAGGTCCTTACTTCTCTTCATTCCCAAAACTTATAGCATCATGAAAGAATTGAAAGGGTCTTGCCTGACTTTTTTATTAGATGGAATATTATTTCCAATTTACTTAATGTTTTTTGCTAGAGTGATTTAAGTTTACAGAGGGAGCTATTGTTTGATTTTTTTTCTTCTTTTTTTTTTAATTTTTAATTTTATATATTTTTTTAGTTGGGTCTTTGTGCTGTGAGTTTCTGTCTTAAAGGTGAAGAATAATTCATTTACCATCTTTAAACTTGTTCTTGTTTATCCCAACCTAAGGTATAGTTTTCAAACAGCTGAAAAGTATTCCAAACAAACCTGCCAAGCTACAGAAATGTTCCAAAATGAACAATGCTTTCACTAACATCTACATGTTAGAATCATACCATTAATTTGTTTTGGCTTGAACTGCTAGACTCAATGTTCTTCATTGCAGTATCTTTCTTACCGTTCATGGATTTCTTGTGCTAATTCACTAAGATACAAAAGATGATCATGAGCTTTTGGACTGTGTGACAGTACATGTGTACAAATCAAATAAATGATTTGGAGGAATAAATATACGCATGAATTCTCCTAATCGCCATGCGTTGTGTGCGTGTGTATATATATATATATATATATATATATATAGAAAAAACTACTCACCTCCAACAAACTACACACGATCAATCTCCACCACACATGCGTCTTGTGATCCGCACAATTTTTTCGTGATTCGTATAAAATATCAAAATTACACATATACCTATCGTAATATGTGGTCTTGATTGTGCAACGTCAGCATGTGTGATTTCTTAGGGGTGCATAGCAAAGCCCATACATGTGTGTGTATATATATATATATATATATATATATATATATGTGTGTGTGTGTGTGTGTGTGTATGTGTATGTGTGATATATACAGTGGAGGATGCACTATGGTCAGTCATCAGGGTGTTGAGCTACACTTACGCTCTTTTATCAAGCTTCGGTAGTACATGGATATATACGTATGGTTAAGAATTTTGTATACCTAGGCATGTAAGTACCAACACATATTTCCATGGTGGTGTAATTCATGAATTATTTGCATTTTGTAACAAAAGTACACTCAGTTCAAAACTTCATGTTCACATTTTTTCTTTTTTGTTTTTCTCTATTTTTATTTTTAATCCATTCCCGGTACCACGGTAAAGCTATTTGTTTTCCAAACAAATATTATAAAATCATATTTCGTTCGTTTCAAATTTTTGATGGTATGATAGTTCATATGGCTTTTTTAACATTTCCTTACAAATATACTCCTTTCTTATTTTTTTTTCCATGTATTTACATTAAAGATTTGACCTTCATATACAAAAGTCAGGAACTATCTGTAAGATTTTGTCCCCCCCCCCACCCTTCTCTCTCTCTCTTAACTTTTTTTGGTGTAACAGATTTTATATTATTTCTGGCCCCTCCTCTCTAGTCTCTTTTTTTGGTGTAACAAATTTATATTATTTCTGGCCCCCTCTCCCTCTCTCTAGTTTTTTTTTCGGATAATTGCTCTGCAATCCCTCCATATTGTTTCAACATCACTTCAATTTTCTCCAAAATTTTTTTTGCACTTTAGTCACTTTGACACCTGTCGATGAGTTTTTGACACCTGCGACATGCATCCAACACATTGTATTTTGACACCTTTTAGTAAGTTTTGACACCTTTTATTAATTTTTTAACACCCTCCTGATAAAAAAAATACATTGACACCTTTCTGATAACTTTTAACACCTTCTTGATAATTTTTGACACCCTCCGTGAAAAGACTTAGTTGTACTTAAAATTTAGCCCATGGCCCAAATGCAATGGAACTTACAACTTTGGACCCAAACGCAACTCACCCTTTCTTTTTTTTGGTGTAACAGATTTTATATTATTCTGCCCCTAACTAGTCCCTTAAATCTTCATTAGCTGACGCCTTAGGTTTAAACCTTTGTTATGATTTCCTACTGCAATGTCGGGCAATCTCTTATGATGTTAAAAATGTAAAACTTATGCTCTCTTCTATCACTACAACAGAAACGGTCTTCAGCAACCGCCTAGATCGGTCGCAGAAGACTACACATCGGTCACCAAATATTCTATGACCACAGTCAAAGGGTGGACATAGAATGCTGGTCACAAAATCTATTAACGACCGCTATTTAAAGCGACCGGTGATGGCGCTAATTCAACGACTGACTATGGCGGTCGCAGATGTTGGACTTTCAACAACCGAAGTTGTCGGTCCTTGATTGTTCTCTTTTGTCGACCATTGTATGCGGCCGCAAATAACGTCTGCAGAGACCATTTAGAAACGGTCGTAGAAAACTATCAACGACTGGGTTGGTGATCATATACATTTTTTTAAAAAAAAATCCCCTACCCCCCTAATGTCGCCGCCGGCCATGCGGGGTGGGGAGAAGTCTAGAAGATGTTGCCTCCCGTTGTCATCCGATGATGGTGCTTCGTCCCTCACCCGTCAATCGTTGCATCACCGTCTTCCCTTGCCCGCTGCATCGTCAGCCGTGTCGTGCCGGTCGCTGCTGTTTTGCCTTCACCTCGACATCGCCTCTGCCTCGATCTACTCTGTCGGTAGCCCCTCGATCTACTGTGTCGCTGTCATACTTTGCCCCCGCGTCGCCTCGTCGTCGCTATCGAGTTGCCACCACCTCATGATGTTCAATCTTCACTGCTGCCCCTTGATCTCCGATTACCCTCTCTCACTTATCCTCGCTGCTTGCATCTCCGCCGACCAATGCTCCAGTCGCACCGTCGGTGCTCGCCTCCCCATCGATGATCGCACACGTCTATGATCGTGTCACGCTAGCATAATTAGGTGTCTAGACATGTGTTACCCTAATTAATTAAGTGTTTTTTTCTTAATAATGTAATTAAAGAGAGTTCTAGAGTTTGGTGAGTCATGTTATGAGTCCTCTTGTATAAATACCCCTAGGGGGCTATGATTGAAATCAAGTCTAGTCCATCATACTAGTCTTCAAGTAAAAATCTAGTTCTCTACACTAAGTCTTCCAAAAAGAAGAAGTCTAGTTTTCCATACTAGTATCAAGCTAAGTTTAGTTCTTCACACTAAGTCTTAGTGCTCCACATTAGTACCTTAGCCAAGACAAGCTCCTGTCGAACTAAATCCACCTAGCTCCTCCAAAGTTTAGTTGGTCCTCCTCTTCCAAGTTAACCACCTAACCAAGACTAGGTTCCTAACAAGCCGCTGCTAACTCATTAAAGACTAACTCTCTGTCTTAACTAAACCACCGACCTCTAAAATCGAACTATCCCTCATAGGTGAAGCACGAGTACATAGAGCATCGGAATTAACTCGAACCTAACCTAGATCACCTACTCAGCCAGTAGCGCGGGGTTTTATTAACTCCCGGTGGACCCTAAGCAGGTGCTGGGGTCTAGCCCAGGCGTTGCTGCGCCTGGGCGAGCCAAGTCGGCTCTGGGCCGGACCAAGTGATTCGGTCCGGTCCATTAGGGGTCTATTTCTTTTTTTTTTTTGTTTACTTTGATTTTATTATTTTATTTAATATAAATATACTTAGTAATCATTAATAAATATTACTATAAGTTTTCACCACATAATCAAATTTAAGTTCCATTTCTATTCAATTCATTATATTCAAGCTTATTACATGTTTATAATTACCACATGCGAAACGATACGTAATAATTCATGAGATTGGATATTAACTATGCTTAATTACGCATTAACAACATCAATACAACATTATATATGGTTAGAGTGAGGTGGCTATCCGATTCTACATCTCGACCAGATATTCTACAATCAGTGCCACGTGTAATGTCGCATAGTAACTAAATATTAATAACTTGAATATTTATTAATGTGGCGGTTTACACGATTTCTAATATGAAATTAATTTATTCGGGCAATGAAAAGGAAACGAAAATGTGTTGAACCGTCTAAACCAAAACACATCACGTCACTTAATATATACACGCAACTACACGACACCGATGGCCTTACTTCTTACTTTTATTTAATAATTTAATGTGAATACGAGTATATCACAGTGATGTTAAGGTTAGGACCAGACAGCTACCCTAGTCCTATACCTTGATTTTTTTTAATTATATACACTATTACTGCATGTATACTATCTATGCATACTGTTTGAACGTTAATATGTATAAGACATGAATGAGGTGGATTCCCAATTTTCAAAGGTCTTGTGCCACTTAAAGTTTGAATTAGTCAACAACTACGGGTCTTGACTTTAAATAAAAGTAAACAACTTAATTAAGAATATCCTCATTTTGAGAGACGTTGTGGAGGTGTTCCGTCTTTCCCACACATAATCGACGAACGAGCATAAGAGTCTAAAATTTGTCTTACCTAATTTTTTTTTAAAATTTTCACATATATCTAGGTGGCGACTGCAAAATCTTTTCTCTCGCCTCACCGGGAGGCAGGTCGTCAACAGTCATCCTTAAAGAGGACGTGGGGACTTACGAGGTTATGTCAAAACAGTCACAAACCTCCTGAAGGGATGATTGGACATTAACTTTCTTGTGTACATGCCACAACATATAATGTCTTTCCATGATTTTTTATATTCTATGGCAAAATGAAGCATGCTTTACATTATCATGTAACATGCAAATATAGATTACTATCATGGAAGCTTATACAATATCATGTCATGAAATTGCTCATTTTTCGTTCTCAAGCATGAATATTACCTCATCATGTCATACGAGCATAATAAAATCATAAGAGCACTCCATGCAAGCATACATCTATAGGCATGGCATAACATAAATACATAGTAACCACTACGCCTCACCTCCCTATCTCTTCACCTTTAAAACTGATCTACACACGTGGTAATTGTAGTTATTATTCAAGGTTTTAACTTATTTTAGCCGGCACCGCCTCTTCTGTCTCTTTACCTATCTAGGATTTTTCTTAGGAAACTAGTTTAATATATGTGGTGACTAACGGATAGCAGACATATGTACCATACAGTACAAAAAAAGCTTACATTCTCATGCCCAGACCCGTCCGGGCCCTATACTATCTAGCCCCAGCCTCACAACACGGCCTGTCCCTTTTCTAACCCGAAAAGGGTGGTGGATCCACTTGAGAGGTGCTAAGTTGTGGCCTCCTTAGTTAATGAACTCAAACCTGTCCCCCGCACTCGTGCCTTGTCCATGACTTTCGGTCACCTTCGGTCAATCGAAAACTAGATTTTGGTCCGCCGAAACCTACACACATCGGGACATTACATCCCCCACGATAGGAGATGATGTCCCCGTCGTATAGGACGGGTGGCAGGCGAAAGGCCTAGCCCATGCACTCCCTCGTCAGTGTACCACTAGTGTACTTGGCCCAGCACAACGAGAATCAAGACCCTACTTAGGTCAACCTCTCGTCCGGCCTCCGCACAACCTAGCGTACAAGCGACATGATTGCTCTCATACCTTCTGTCATGCCCCGACTAAGCTCCGGCAACATCACCTACCGATGCCTTTTTTAACAGGAAAAAGGGTGGATCCACTTTAGATGTGCTAAGCTATGGCCTCCTTAGTTAATAAACTCAAACCTGTCCCTTTTTAGGATGTTGTCGACATCCATAACTGCGACCGCACTATAGATATAGTGAGCCCTCATTTTGCGTAAGCAAGTTAAAACAATGCTGCCTCTTTAATCTCGGATATTATTTGGGACCTGCTCTACTAAAACGGTTATCCTATTAACCTTTTAGTAGTAAATTATTCAATCTACTTGGATTCTACTCAACAAGTTTTCCTCCTTTCACTTGCTCTATCAAATATTACTCACTCGCAAATAGGAATTGATTTTATCTTTAAGTGAGTGCAAACATCTTAGTCACTTGGCTCGTCTTGTTCTTCCTTTGAACCTTCCTTAAAGGTAGGGTTCCCACCACGGTGACTTCTTATATTATCACCCTCATTCCCCTGGTAATTCCAAAAGCGATGTTTTGGCCTAGGGTTTGTCAAGTGGTCCGCTATTTTTCTTTCAGATTTTACCTATCTCAGTGTGACCACATTATTTTTTAATTTGTATCTTATATATTGATGATTCATCTTTTAGATATATGTTCATGTGCACATTTACATTCTCTTCATAGCATTTATACAATCACAATTCATAGCAATATGAGTAATCGGACGAAGAACAAAAGGAATATTATATAAAAGATTCCTTTATCCTTGCTGTGTCTATTAATGCTATTATTTCAGATTCCATATTGCTTATAGTAATAACAATTTGCTTACATGATTTACAAGATACTACAATCTCTCCTAATAATTAAGACTACAAATTCTAAAGTAGATTTTACATCTAGAATATCGCTAATCCAACTTGCATATGCATAAGCTTCTTTCCTAGTAGATGATCCCGTGTAAAGCAAACAATAACTAGAGGTGCCTTCTAGGTTATTTCATTATTTTAAGTAAGACAGTCGAATGTTCATGACTTAGATTATAAGTATACCTATATAATCTATTTGCTGCAAAAGCTATATAACGTCTAGTAAAATTAACTAAGAATCTTATCGATCCAATTATTCGAGCATATTCGTCCTATAAGTTCACGGGAATTTTTATTAAATGTCACAGTTGAATCATATGGTGTAGCATGGGCTTAGCATTTTGGAAACCAAACTTCACTAGCATGCTTTTAATCAAAATATTTCCATCATGTATTAACTTCATATTTAAAATAGCATACGCCGGCCGTATACTTTTATGTCAAAATTGGCACATAAAAAAGCTTTAGTTTCATCAATGATTTTAATGCTTGTGCCAAAAATCAAAATGTATTCGACAAATAATTAAGCATACAACTATTCTTTTATCGTGGTGAGACCAAACAACTTCGGTATTCTTGGATAGCAAAATATTCGCTTCCTATGATTAAAGCATATCATACAGTAAAGCAGAGCAAGTAATGATCTTTAATATTGAACTATAACTAAAAAAAACTTCAAATAAATTACAAATACCATTTGTTTGGTAGATCAGTGAAGCTATTCCTTATCAATTGCACAAATATCTTCACACCATGAAAGCTAACTTATACTGTTTCATATATATAAATATAGTCTTACATGAGACGCGCCGACTTTTCATGCGAAGAAGTAAAATTAAATACGCTATAACTAGGAATCCTTAAACAAATAAATAAACTCGCTATTAATTAGGACTACTCTCACAGCTCCATCATTTATGGCCGAAGATATCACTTATAGAGATGAGCAGGAAGACGTGGCTTGACGACGGCCTGCAGTGGCACCTTCCTTGGTGTGGTCAGTCCGAAGGTCTCTTCCATGCTGAGATCATCGAGGCCCATGCCATCCGGCAAACTCCAGTTGAATCCATGTATCATGTTGGCTAGGCCTGTCTGAATCACCTTGAGGCCTAAACTGTATCCCGGACACATCCGCCGCCCCGCACCGAATGGCAGCAGCTCGTAGCTGGTCCCTTTCACGTCGATCTCTTTGCCGAGGAACCTCTCTGGGTTGAATTCGAGAGGAGAGTCCCAGATAGATGGATCTTTCCCAATGGTCCATACATTGACGAGCACCCTAGTTCCTGCCGGGATATCGTAGCCGTTGATCATGCAGTGCTCTTGGGACATGCGCGGCACTAGCACCGGCGCAACCGGGTGCAACCTCATCGTCTCCTTCATGATTGCTTCGATGTAGGGCAGCTTGTGTGCATCCTTCTCTTCCACCCATCGATCTGTTCCGATGACACTCTCCACCTCTTCAACTGCCTTTTTCAAGATGTAAGGACGTTTCATGAGCTCGGACATAGCCCATTCGACTGTCACGGCGGAGCTCTCAGTCCCTCCAGCTATCAGATCCTGCAAAATTTGTAAATATTTAATACATTCTTAAAATTTGAAAATATCTAATATATAACTAGTTAATTAAATTAAAGATAGAGCCTGCACGCACCATGGTGAAGGCCTTGACATTGTTCCTGTCGAAGGTGACCTTAAGATCCTGCCCATCAGCAAACTGTAAGAGGACGTCGACCATGTCCTTAGCACTGAAGGCCTCGCCCTCTCTGCTCCGCCTCTCGTTGTGCTCGTTGAGGACGTGCTCTAGAAACCGATCAAACTTCTCACTAACTTTCTTCATTCGCTTTACGTACCCCTGGATATCGAGGAATTCCAGCCACGGGATGGCGTCACCGATGTTAAGCGCGCCGCCGAGGAAGAAGAGCTCGTCGAGCATCTCTTTGAACTCCGCCGCCGTCACGATCGATTTACCGTCAGACTCGTTAGTGTACCTTCTACCCAAGACCATGCGGCTTATGATGTCGAGGCTCATGTTGGCTAGGTGGTCGCGCAAGCTCACCACTGCACCGGCCGACTCGTATAACCTACGCATCAAAGAGTGTATCTCATCTGCGCGGATATACTCGTAGGTTGCGAGCCGCCTGGCGCTGAAAAGCTCTGTCCAGCAGAGCTTTCGCGCCTGGCGCCAGTGCTCGCCGTAGGGCGCCCATGTGATGTCCGAGTAGTTATACGCTGTGTACTTCCCCGCCGCGGTCTGAGGCCGGGAGATGAAGTTGAGGTCCTTCTTACAGAGGAACTCTCTCGCCATCTCAACCGACGAGCCGACAACCACTGGGGACGAGCCGAACCACATGAACATGAGGGGTCCGTACTTTGTGGATAGCTCGTGAATGGACTGGTGGGGGAGAGATCCGATCAAGTTGAGGTTGCCGATGATTGGCAACGGCTTTGGCCCCGGCGGAAGGTTCATATGTGGCCTCCACCGGCTGAACATGCGAAGGAGAACCAAAATGGAGAGCATTGCGACCGCTAGCAATTCCAACCATCCCACGGTTAACTCCATAATGTTTAATATGAAGAATTTTCTGTTTGTTATCTTTCTGAGAGAATGATATTTGGATTTTGAAACTCGATTGATCTTTATGATCGATGGTGATGAAGGGAGAGTTGATTAGGGTTACATTTATAGTGTATGGAGGAGGTGGCCATGCATATCATCGTCCTTAATTACCATGAAGTTTCTCTGTTCGGTCTTTTTCTAATCAGAGGTGGGGTTGACAAGTAATAGTTTAAGAAAGTAGCTTTGTGACTGTCCCTTGAACGACCAAGTTGATCGACGAGAGTGACCGTATTAACGTGTTGACATGAATATGGAACTTGCTTCCACCTACCCTCTACTACCGTTGACATCCTGAGAAAGTCTTACCAATTACAAAAGTTTTTAAATACAAATCGAGAGCATAATAAACTATATAAGTTTATATTCAAATATTTCTAAAAATATCCATAAATAGGGCTATTTGGGCAAGTTTTAGGGCATTTCTTTGGGAAGTCTAGGCATTTTCTTAGTTAACTATAATATTACTATGCTTTATGATATTTTTTAGGCAAAGTTGAAATAAGTTGGAGTCATTTTATAATTAGCAATGAGTACATAGAATTAAAGATAATCAGTATAAAAGTGGCAGTCATCTATTCCAATATGTTGAAGTGTGATGTATGAATTGCCATGAAAGGTGAGGGAAGAAGAAAGGAAGATGTTAATGTGGTTCATGAAAGTTCCAGTTATCCGAGGAAGTCATCGCGTTCATTTCATGTCGAGAGAAACAGAGTTGGTGGGTCAATTGGTCTCGGAGCTACGTAATGTGCTCAAATTGCATTGCAAGTGTTGAGCATCTCAGTCTTCGTCTATAAGTTTTTTCCTTTTTTTTTTTCTTTTTTTCTCTTTTTTTTTTTTAATTTTTTTTATAATAAGTCATTTTGCGCGTCATACTCGCGAATCGGGATCTTAAGTTCTAATCTGAGTTGGAGTTACTATCGTAGACTTACATGTACATTACAATAACTCCTAAGTTTATTAAAACCGTATTTGAGATATTATATAAGAACCATAAATTTGGATAATTTCAAGCGGTACGTATATGTCTATGGTGTAAGTCCACCATGATAGGTAAACCCAGATACATCAATAATAACAATTAACAAAAATGATTAATATTCAACGTTGTTTTTAAAGGCTGAGCATTACCAAACATATTCGAAAAATCGAGCTGAACCGAGCCGAACAAAATCAAAATTTTGATTCGGTTCAGTTCGAATCGATATCTTAATAGTTTGGGTCTATATAATTCGGTTCGGGTGCGGTGGTCGAATTTTGGATCGGTTCGGGTTGGACCCGAATTATTCTCGCTAGTCACGTTTTAATTAGTTTTCGTTAGTTTTTATATGTAATTATTTTCCTTTAAACAAAACATTCATGTTACAACTATTCAGGTCGATCCGAACCAACCCGAATATGAATTGGTGTTGAATAAAAATAAGTTGTGCTGTTATTCCGATCAACCCAAACTTTAGTCAGGTCGGGTCGGTTTGGGTTGAAATAAATTCAGGTCGGTTCGGGTCTAAAATTATACGGTTTGGGTCGGCCTTAAAAATTTCGGGTCGGGTCGGTTCGGTTCGGGTTGACCCGAATGCGCAGCCTTAGTTGTTTTTGTTAGAACCAGAGCGTTACATCGAATACCTCAAAATGATCACAATTACAAAAATCAAAAAGAACATAAAACACAAAATAGAACACTAGGATTTTACGTGGTACGGAAATAAAACTCCTATGTCCACTTGGGAGAGGAGGAGAGAAGATTCATTATCAACCGGAGAATACATGAACGGTGGTAAACACAAAGTGGTAAAATCCTTGCCGCCGAAATTAAAAAGCTCCGTACAAGTCTGTCCCTCTGTTACCACCATAGACATTAGAAAAAGTGACCCATATATTTTGTTTTTTTTAAAAAAATTGATTTGGCCTGATATAAAATATAAGTCAGGCTCCAAAAATATTTGAGGCATATTTCAACCATTTTTGTAGGATTTCACATAAAATCTTTTGTGTTGGCCATTTGTAAAAACCACTACTATAGTACGTAAATATTTTTTTTCTTTATTATTATTTTTTTTTTTGTGACGTAGTTCATTTTTTTTTTTTTTAGATTATTATATAGAAAGTCCAAATATCCGTGTTACTTTTTACGGGGTACAAATAAGATAAATTTCTCACACTACTGCAGGTGGAGCTTGCAGATTTGAATCTGAAACCTGCACTTCATAAGGTAGAAGTCTCAACCATCCGTTCGAGACGTCCTAAGCAAAAATTATATAGTTCAATCTCTTTTTAAGCTATAGTTTAGTTTAAATTTGAAATATGAATGAAGATTTTCTTCTAACATTATCCCAAAAAATACTTTGGTTTGAAAAAACAAAATTTAGAGAACCAGCAAAATATAATAAGCGGGACCTGGGTTTAGCTAACTGGTTCAACGCTCGGAACCTTGGGATTTGTCCTAGGTGCATGAGCGATCTGGTTCAAACTATCTAGTCCAGGTATTTTCCTTACAAAGTACACTATTCCTTTTAATCTGGATATGATCATTGCCCAAATAATTTATTTTTTAATTATGGATAATGACTTCAAAAAATTTATAAGACGTTCAAACATGCTTAGTAGGGCTGAGTATTATTGAATCTACCTAAAAAATCGAACCGTACCGACTCGAAAAAGCTAAAATTTCGGATTCGGTTCGGACCGGCATTTTAATATTTGAGTCTATCTAATTCAGCTCGGATACGGTGATCGAATTTCGGTTGAACCCAAATTATTGAGCGAGTCACATTTGAATTAGTTTTCGTTAGTTTTTTATGTACTAATTATTTCTTTTTAAACAAAATATTTTATGTTACAACTATTCAGATCGACCCAAACCTGTCCGAATTCGAATTGGTGTTGAATAAAAATAATTTGTGCTGTTATTTGGATCAATACGAACTGATCCAAATTTTAGTTAGTTTGAGTCGGTTCGGGTTGAAATGAAAGTCGGGTCGACTCGGATCTGAATGTATTCGGTTCGGGCCGACCTTAAAAATTTCGGGTCGGTCCAGTTCGGGTTGACCCGAATGCTCAGAGTATTTATCAACTCGTTTCTCCAAAAAAAAAAAAAATAAATAAAAAATCTCTAATCGTTTTTGTGGTGTTGATACAAAACCGAGTTGTTGGTGGATGAACAATTTAAAATTACCTTAGAGCTTCGATCTAAATAAAACAAATAGAGAAGTCTTTATTTAATTTGACTTGCTGAAGGAAAAAGTTGACGTACTTATGAGTTCCCACGGCGACTTATGAGTTCCCACGGGGACTAGACTAGAGTTCAATGAAAATACAAGGCCGGTCAAGAAATATTTCTTCTGATGAATAGAACACTTTATGACTTAAAAAAAAAACATAATGAAGTCAATGAAAGTGCTTAATTTCCTTCCATAGGCATTATCGTTGATATGTGTTTGCAAATCCAAAAAAAAAATCAACCATAATGTTGAGAGGTCACAGAGTGACGTGCGAATTGAGTTTGTAACTCACGTCCGACATTGGTTGTGCCTCTGTGCGCTCTTGCGCAAGCGCCACACAGGAATAGGACTTACCGAGTTGGGTCAGCTTAGATTAGTGTCCAGCTTGGCTTTCCCGGGATAACTTAGACGGTAGTGATAATATATACTGGGTGACTACCAAAGTACTGTGCATAGATGAAAAGCAACATGAAGTAGAGGCCATTCTTCCCTGATTTGATCGAGCACATCACGTCTGGGCCAGTTGTTGCGATGATCTTGGAGGGCAAAGGAGTTGCTGTTACTGAGCGAACCTCATTGGTGCAACTAACCCCGCCAATGCCGATCCCAGTGCCATACATTGTGGTTTCTCTTTTTAGACTGGCAGGAACATCATCAATGGTAGTGATTCAGTTGAGCATTGATTTGATTCTAGCAAGCGCACTAAATCGTATCGAATAATAATGTAGATTTGAGTCCGATTATCGTTCTCTCGAGCGTTGTATTTATTGAGTACCAACCTAAATTTAATCCTAATTTTATTTAACTAATAAAGTTTAATAAATAGAAAATGTAATTTAAATCTATCAAATTCTCCTAAAGCTGAGGTACACAATTTATAGTCGCTATGACAATCTAAATTATTTTATCTAGCATTCGGAATAATATTGATTTAATTTCCAACAAGTCTTCGTTATTATCTAATATTCTCTCTCGAGATATATTAAAATTATTTCTTCCATATCTATCTACCCTATCTCTATGCAGGTTGGTAAAAAGAAATACGATAGTTATTAGGAACTTTATTTTGCTGTACGAAGTATATGTGAATATCTCTATTCTACACTGCTTCATGGTATGTTTCACAAGAAGCATTGGTTATGATTTATTTTTCAATTTATCATAAATCATCATTGGATTTGAGTGGTGGCCAAATCGCTGAAACGTATTAAAAACTGTGAAACACACGATATTAAATCAACATATATTCGGAATAAACTCAAATAAACGGTTTTAAATTTTCATAGTTGGATTACAAATTGTGTCCTTAAAAATTAAATTTATCTCATGGAGAATAAGTTATACTATTACTACAATAATTTCAAGAATAATTCCCTCTCTTACCGCAGCCGTGTGTGTGTATATATGTATACACGGGCCATTTATTCCTACTTTTGGTCTATGCTTGCTGTTTTGCGTTTTTCTTCATCCAACCGTGCATTTGATCTTGATGTTTCTTCATCCTAACCATTGAATTCCAGCCATGTGTATCATGCTTATGGACCTTATCCCTTGCTGCTTTTGCCTTAAATTTCAGCCGATTGCTTCCTTTTTTATTTGTTTACTTGATGTCCAGCTGTCCTTAGATTCCATTTCTAGCAGCCTAAAATTTGCACAAAGTGCACCGAGCAAATCTACGATCCACAATCAAACATCTAATTTGCATTTTACTTCAATTTAAAAATTTTCACCTATAATTAACCAAATAAAGAACTGAATCAGTGTAAAATATATACTAAATTTATATATAAAAATTAGACTTATCAAACGTGTCGGGAAGGAGATTGCATAATGGTTCCAATAAGGTCCTATCAACTGGGAGAGCAATTTACACCTCTGAATCTATGATTGAATCTATAACTCTTATCGAATATTTAAGTAGCTTGGGCTGATTTATCGAGGACCTTATTCTTTTTTATGGAATGTTGGAATGCAAGCAGTTATTGATGTTGATCAAATTTTCCCCTAGGCTATGATTTATAAAAAAATAAAATGGCCGAAAAGATCCACTATATATGGAGAGAGTAGGAAATAAGCAATATCAGAAAATGGTGTAGAAATGGCTGAATTGGCTGTAGTTGGCTACTTGAGTTGGACGGGGGCTGGCTGGGCAGGGTCGGCTGGTCAACCCTTTATAGTGGGCTCTCTAAACATCATGCAATTGACAGAAAGCAAGTCTGGCTCGCTCTACCTTGAGTCCTTGATTCGGCCAGCTTTCCCCAGTGCCACATTGCTTGTTTCTAAAGCTGCATGAGCGCCAGGGCCTTTAGCTCAGCGAGCGCTCACCAAGGTCGGCGCTCGAACGCGTGGCACGCTCCATCCTTTTTTGGGGGTTGGTGGCGCCACACGCGCTAATACCTAGGTTGTTGGTCCTAGACCACTGGTCATCCTTTTTCCCCCTTAAAAGGTTAACGCGAATCAAGGCGATGCGCCACATGGCGCAAATCAATCAGACACTCAATATGGCCGGACTACATGGAACTGGAATCAAAATAGGCGCGAATTCAAAAATTGAGCCAGAACGACCCTATCTTTTTTAAATCACTGAATTGAGGTTATATTGCGAGCTAGTTTGAAATAAAAGAATTCCAACGGATGTACCTATGTAAATCGCTACTTCCCTTGGGGCATCTGATATAGCAAAAAATTGGACTGCCACATGTCGAATGAGCAATGGTTGAGATATATGGATATTGAGTTTAATCCAATATTCAACGAACCTCGACTTACCTCAGAATCAGCAAATCTCGATAATCTCAGTGGAGACCTCAGTTGATCACAAAATGAGCAAAGTTCGGTCATCCCAGTTAAATGATCTCGTCCGACATTAGCGTCAGCAAACCTTAGCACATTTCAATCAGGAAAATATTTTATTTTAGCTGAGATCAGCATGATATCTGCATATTCAATTAGTTATTTAATAACTATAATGAGAAAGTGATGAGGACAAGGACGCAAAGGACTCGATTAACACAAGAAGCACTATCAAAGAGGACTCGGAGCGCATTCAAGTTCCAGTTGGACCTATTACAAGGGCTCGAGCTAGAAGATTCAAAGAATCACTTCATGGATTTATTCAAGGACTTTGGACCGAGGCAAGCAAGATCAAGCCCAAAGAACATAATCATGTCATGATTATCCAAATCTTGGAGCCTAACTGCGGTTCAAGTTAGAGTTAGGGCACAACTGGGCCAAGATGATATTTTGAGAAATATTCTCAATTTGATTAAGCTATTTTATAGCCGAAATATCCTCAATTCGGTTAAGAAGATCCTAGGGCCGGCCACATGTGCTTCCCTAGATCTTATTTCCCTAGATTTTCTAGTTTCCAAGATTTTCTAGGTTCCCTATATTTCCTCTTTAAGGAAATTTCGGCCATACCTAATGTAATTAGGAAGTTGATTAGATTTTTCCTAGATTTGATTTTTTTTCTAGAATTTAGGAAAGATTTCGGCCAAGACTATTAGGGTTAGGGCCGGCCACCATCTACAACTCCTTATGTACTCTATAAATACCCCTTTGGGGCTGCAATGCAAATCAACTTGGTGTGTTCATTGTTGTGAGATTTTAAGAAATCTTTTTTGGTTCTTTTAGAACTCTAGGACTTATCGGAAGATTCGTGGCGTCCACCACCGGACTTATCAATCGAACTTTCCCGTAGTCGATTCTGGCGTCCAAGGTGTATACCGACGGTTCTTGCCTCTCTCTATAGGCAACGGGTCTAGGTGCCGGCGTATTCCGAAGGTTCTTGTCTCCTTATAGGCAAGGGTCGAGGAGCAATCCCACGGGAGTTATTGGTAAAGCAGGATAGTTAAAGTAATAGTTCAGCCTGATTCTAGAAGTCTTGGGAACTTTCGACCATCAAATCGAAGGATTGGAGCAACAAGTGAATCGGAGCAAATCGAGTTCAGATTAGAGGAGCCCCGAATCGCATCATCTGGTATCAGAGCTCAGAAGAATCTAGATCAGGTGTTTTTTTTAATTTCTTTTTTTTTATTATTTTCTGAAGTTTTGTAGTTCGGCCTTAGTGAAAAAAAAAGGAAGAAGAAAATTACTGTTCCGTGAACAGTAACCAGCAAAAAAAAAAAAAAAAAAAAACAAAAAAAGTGACAAAAGGAAAAGAAGGCCGAAATTCGAAGTAAAAAAAAAAGAAAAGGTGGAAGAATTTGTTTGTTGTGTATAGGTTGCTCTTAGACCTAACACCGACAAAGGAGTTCTTGAACCTTCGAATTGCTAGCCATCGAAAACTCGAAAACCGAAAGTGTTAGGTTAGAATTTTAGGTTTATCTTTTGGATTGTCACAAAAGATTACCAAAATCTTTTGATTGGGTCCAAGGTGGACGTTAGAGTTTTCTCTCCTTGAATTGTCTTTTAGTTCGATAAGAACTGATAGAGAATTTCTCACGAGTGGAAAGAGGCAATGCGGTGAGATTATTAGAGGGAAAAAGCCGATTGAGTGCACCACGAGCGAATTGAGCGAAAATCCACGTGAGGGAGTGAAGTGAGACAAATTATTTTTTTTTACTAACTTTTATTGCAGGAAAATGTCTCATAATTCGGACTTACACAACACATTGGAGACACCTGACCCGAAACTAATGATGGAAGCTATAACGGGTCAGATGAGGAGGATGATGGAACGATTGACCCAGTTGGAGGAGGAGCGCACTGGACGACCTCGACGCAATCCTACCACACGAAGATGAGAGGGACCTTACCCTAGAAGAACACGGGAACAAGATCTTGATCTCTATGAAGACGAATTCGATGGAGAATTCATACATGGTTCGGAAGAAGGCAATAGGAGATATGGGCTGAATGGAGGTTTCCGAAACCGAGAAGATAACAATTTAGGAAGCATCAAGATGAAGATACCATCTTTCTCAGGGAAGAACGACCCCGAAGCATACTTAGAGTGGGAAAAGAAGATGGAGCTAGTCTTTGATTGCCATCGATATTCTGAACTTAAGAAGGTAAAACTGGCTGCTATAGAGTTTTCTGACTATGCTATTGTATGGTGGGATCAATTGACAGTTAGTAGAAGAAGGAACGGAGAACGGCCCATCGAGATATGGGAGGAGATGAAAACCATAATGCGGAGGAGGTTCGTACCGAGCCACTATTACCGGGGGCTCTATCAGCAAATTGCAAGTCTTGAAGCAGGGCAATCTCCAATAACACAAATTTAAGCTTTAAATTAAATCATAAAAAATAAAAAAAATGCTAAAAATTACGAAAAATTACAGTTCACTCGGAAACAAAAAAGAGTTATTATATATATATATTTTTTTTTGCGAATTTATAACATATTTAGGTAATTTTTAAATATTTTTATTTTCTAAAATAATGAAGGAAGCATCACAAAATATATACGAAATATATTAAAACTCCACCACAACTCCTAAGTATATCCCAGAACACCCTAGCACAACCCAGAACACCCCCGTACATCTTAGATTTTTCTGTAAATTTAGAACATTTTTAGACAATTTTTAATATGTTTCGAGTAAATTAAATCATAAAAAATCAACAAAAATGCCAAAAATTATAAAAATATCATAGTTCACTAGAAAACAAAAGAGAGTTATTATAGATTTTTTTTTTAAAATTTTTTTATGATTTAATTTATTTGAAACACATTAAAAATAATCCAAAAATATTCTAAATTTGCATAAAAAATTGGGGTGTTCTGGGTTGTGCAGGGATATTCTGGGGTGTTCTTAGAAGTCGTCGTGGAGTTTCAATATATTTCGAGTATATTTTGTTATGCTTTCTTCATTATTTGAGAAAATAAAAATATTTAAAAATTACGTAAAGATATTCTAAATTTGTAAAATAAATATCTATAATAACCCTCTTTGTTTTCGAGTGAAGTATAATTTTTTCGTAATTTTTGGCATTTTCGCTGATTTTTTATGATTTAATTTACTCAAAAGAAGTTAAAAATTACCTAAATATGTTATAAAAATTGTAGAACAATTTGGGGTATTCTGAAGTACTCTGGATTGTGCTGGGATGTTCTTAGGAGTTGTGGTGGAATTTCAATATATTTCAAGTATATTTTGTGTTGCTTCCTTTATTATTTGAGAAAACAAAAATATTTTAAAATTATCTAAGATGTTCTAAATTTACAAAAATATATCTATAATAACTCTCTTTTGTTGCCAAGTGAACTTTGATTTTTTAGTAATTGTTGGCATTTTTTTTTATTTTTTATGATTTAATTTACTCGAAACACATTAAAAATTATCTAAAAATGTTCTAAATTTGTAGAAAAATCTGGAGTGTTCTGAGGTGTTCTGGGTTGTATTGGGGTGTTCTTAGGACTCGTGATAGAGCTTTAATATATTTCGAGTATATTTTGTGATGCTTCCTTCATTATGTGAGAAAGCAAAAGTATTTAAAATTACCTAAAAGTGTTCGAATTTGCAAAATATATCTATAATAACTCTCTTTTGTTGCCGAGTGAGTTGTAATTTTTTCGTAATTTTTGGCATTTTTTTTGATTTTTTATTTTTTTCGAACACATTAAAATTAACTAAAAATGTTCTAAATTTGCATAAAAATCTGGGGTGTTCTGAGTTGTGCTGAGGTGTTCTGGTGTATTTTTCGGAGTCGTGGTAGAATTTTAATGTACTTTGATACATTCACCTTCAATTGGGGCCAAATTAGCCTAGAACGCAGGAATTAACTTCAATTAAATTCCAAATCAATTAAAAAATAAAGCAAACACTTGAATAATTAATCAAATTATTTTAGTTTCAAAAAGTTAAATTATTAGAGGCCGACTAAATATCGGTCTTAAAAAGTTAGAAATTTTAAAACCAAAATTATATTGGCTTCAAAAAGACAATATGTAAAGGCCAACTAATTAGTTGGCATTAAAAAGTTAGGAATTTTAAAGCCAAAAATTATTTTGGCTTCAAAAATTAAATTATTAGAGGCCAACTAAATATTCGGTCTCAAAAAGTTAGAAATTTTAAAGCCAAAGCTAATTTGGCTTCAAAAAGTTAACTTATTAGAGTTGTCTAAATATTTAAAAATATAGTTTTTAAAGCCGACAATATTTTGGCTTTAGAATGTTATAAAATCAAATGCCAACAAAATAGTTTGGCCTCGAAAAAAATATTATTAGCAGCTAAGTTAAAATTGGCTTCAAAAAATAAATTTTTTAAGGCCAACTGCAATTTGGCTTTAGAAAGTCATTTTAGAAGCAAAAAAAAGGTGGCTTTTAAAAAATTGGCTTCTAAAGACAAAATTTCTTGTAGTGTCTCATAAAATCATTTTGAGGTGTAGTCCTCATAAAAATCTTCATCACGAGACGCAGTTCTCGCCATAAAATCTTTTTGAGACGTAATTCTCATAAAATCATTTTGAGGCGTAGTACTCATAAAATCTTTTCACATTACGAGACGCAGTTCTCGCCATAAAATCTTTTTTGAGACGCAGTTCTCGTCATAAAATTCTTTTTGAGATGTAGCCCTCATAAAAATCTTTTTATTCACGAGACGTAGTTCTCGTCATAAAATCTTTTTGAGACGTAGTTCTCATAAAATCATTTTGAGGCGTAGCCTTCATAAAAATCTTTTTATTCATGAGACGTAGTTCTCATCATCATAAAATCTTTTTGAGACGTAGTTTTCATGAAATCTTTTGAGGCGTAGTCCTCATACAATCTTTTAAGACGTCGTTCTCATAAAAAATCTTTTACTCATGAGACACAATTCTCTTTTAAAAAAAAATCTTTTGAGATGTAATTCTCATAAAAATCTTTTTATTCACGAGACGTAGTTCTCATAAAAAAAATCTTTTGAGCTATAATTCTCATAAAAATATTTGAGACGTAGTTCTCAATGAAAATCCTTTGAGGCGTAGTTCTCATAAAAATCTTTTTATCCAAGAAACGTAGTTCAACAAAAATCTTTTGAGGCGTAGTTCTCGTAAAAATCTTTTTATCCAAGAGACGTAGTTCTCATAAAAAATCTTTTGAGATGTAATTCGCATAAAAATTTTTTTACGTAATTTTCATAAAATATCTTTTGAGGCGTAGTTCTCATATAAAAAAAAAACTTTTTATCCATGAGACGTAGTTCTCATTAAAATCTTTGAGGCGTAGTTCTCACAAAACTCTTTCTAGTCATGAGGCTTAGTTCTCGTGTTGACTTATCTTCATAGTGAAGCGTAGTTTTCATGTAGACACTTTCTCATCGCGAGGCGTAGTTCTCGTTTCAACTTATCTTATTCGTGAGGCGTGGTTCTCATGAAGATTCCTTCACATCGCGAGGCGTAGTCTTCGTGTCGACATGTTTTATTCGTGAGGCGTAGTTCTCATGAAGACACTTTCACATCACGAGGCACAGTTTTCATGTCAACGATATTTCTGAAAATTAAGGCGACTTTACTTAAGTTCTCTCTCTCCAGACAAAATGTGGTATCTCCTTATCTTTGTCCAATCCTTTTCCGAATGATCGAACAAAGAGGGGCAACTGTAGACACCCCATTTTGTTCGGACTATCATCCCGATTTTATTCGATAAACTCAATTAAGCTTAAAATCTCGATTTATCTAATAAAATTTATTTTAACTTAGTTTAAGATAATTTGGACGTATAAAATTTTTAAAATTTTAAATGGGCCGCGCACGAACGAGAAATTTTTGCGACAATCAAGATTTTGTACGTGGAGGGGGCTATATTTGCTATATCATAATATGTAGAACCAAGTTTATGTAAACTCTTTTGAAGGCCATTTTTGCAATTTACAAAACAAGGGGATTATTTATGTAATACGGACAAAAAAGAGAAAAAATCAAAGCGGAAGAAACGGCGCCGGGAGAAGCGGTCGCGCGGAGGAAGAGGTCTTGGGACCTCACGACGTTGCCAGCGCCTCGGCGGCTATTTATAGGGGAGCTCGACGCGGACGAGGGAGGCGGCGATCGGGAGCACGGACGGGGGGAAGCCGGAGAGAAAGAGAGAAAAACGAGAGAGAGGAATCAAAGAGGAAGAACGGCTGCGAGTCCCAACCAAAGGACCACACCACAACGACGAGCATCCTCAACAACTCTGAGCAGCACCGCGCCGCCGCACCGCCGACGGTCCCGGTTTCGTGGCCGAAGCAATAACGATCCAACCTACGTTCAAAGCCCGAGGTAACACTCTCAAATACCTTTGATTAGCATCTACACTTGTCATAGAATACAGGACGCCGCCGTGGCTTCGTCGGCGGCGAGCCACGGCGGCAGAAATAAAAAAACAAAAACGATAACTGAAAATAATTCTCAAATATCTTGGAATATACACGTCGAAACCAAATTTTGACACCACCATTGAATCTAGGACCCTCAATATATCTTAAATACATATATACTTCGACGTGGTTTTGCCGCCGCATTATCGAGTCGGCCGCGAACTCGCGGCCGACTGCAAGTTTTGAAGACGACCGGCTCAGCCGGTCGTCATTAAAAAAAAATTAAATTAAAAAAAACAAGGGGGATTTACTTATCAGCCCCCCTATACTTTCATTTTCACTGATCAGCCCCCCTATTACTTATAGGCCCCCCATTTACTGTTTCAAAAAATTACGGACGAAAATATCCTCGTATATATTATCAGTTCGGACATCGAAAACACTTATTTAAAAGCATTTTTTGGAAAAACTTTCAACATGAAAGTTATAGATCTCGACGATATCTACAACTTTCATGTTGAAAATTTTTCCAAAACATACTTTTGAATATGTGTTTTTGGGGTCCGAAGTGTAGACCTCGGTCCGAAATCCGCTGAAAACAGTTCGGACATCAAAAACACCTATTTAGAAGCATTTTTTGAAAAAAATTTGAACATGAAAGTTGTAAATCTCGGCGAGATCTACAACTTTTATGTTCAAAATTTTTTCAAAAAATTCTTCTAAATAGGTGACCTCGGTATCCAAATAGCTAGGGGTATTTTTGTCCGAATGCAGTTGAAATTGGTAATGATGGTTGATGTGATGGAGATGTGATGGGGGAGGGGTTGATTAGTAAGTTTTATAGTTTGAGGGGGGGTGGATAGTAATTTTCTTAAAAAACAATTTCAGGCGTGGGGTTCAGCCCCCGCGCCGTTACCGAGCCCAGTTTAAATTAGACCGAGCCAAATTCAAGCTAATCGAGCCATTGTCAAACCGGTCGAGCCCAAATCGAATCTGACCGAGCTATTTTCAATTCTGACCGAGCTATTTTAATTCTGACTTAGCCATTTTGGTCCTGGGAACCTATTTAGTGGTCCAAATCTATTTTTAATAAATTTTGATCACTTTTAATTGAATTTTAAGCTATAATTTTATGATTTTTGTCTATAAAGATGGCTCTAAACATCATAAACATCATAAATCTTCAAAAAAAGGTTAGAGTGAGGCGGTTAACCGATCTCTACACCTTATTAAATTATTTAAAATATAAAAAATAAAAAAAAATGACAAATCTTAAAATCTTTTAAAAATAAGGTTAGAGTGAGGCGATTAACCGATCTCTACACCTTATTAAAATATTTAAAATATAAAAAGTAATAAAAGTGACAAATCTTAAAACATTTTAAAGATAAATTTAGAGTGAGGCGGTTAACCGATCTTTACACCTTATTAAATTGTTTAAAATATAAAAAATGACAAATCTTAAATCATTTTAAAGAAAAGGTTAGAGTGAGGCGGTTAACCAATCTCTACACCTTAATAAAAATTTTCAAAACGTAAAAATTGATAAATATAAAATCTTATAAATATCTTTTGGGTTAGAGTGAGGGGGTTAACCGATCTCTACACCCTTATCTAAAAAATAAATAAAAAATGAGATTAGAATGAGGTGGTTATCCGAACTTTATATTACGAAATATTTTCACACGCAAAATTCAACAATAAAGAAGAAACAAGCGGAGTCGATTACATTTATTAGCATTCTCATATACATGCATACATTAGTTGTAATTAAATCAATTTCAGGCATAATTTCATAAATCTCCAAATTAAAAAATATAAGTCATTTAATTGAGAGTACCCTCTTCGGAGGGGCGCTGTGGGGGTGTCCCTTCTTCCCCACACGTAATCGACAACGAGTCCAAGAATCTCAACGTGCCTTATCCCGGTTTCCTAATTTTCATAAAAATTAGGTGGCGACTCCAAACTTTCTTCTCCCATCCGGAGAAAGGTCGTCAACAACCGGGGTTGGAACAGTGAAGATCCGGATGCATGATGGAACGGTTCGCATGTTGGACGGTGTGCGGTACGCGCCGAGACTGCGAAGGAATCTGATATCACTAGGTGCACTTGACTCCAGTGGGTGCAACTTCTCAGCCCGAGATGGAGTTGTGAATGTGACACGTGGTTCGAAGCTAGTGATGATGGGAGAGAAGTGTGGTGATATCAGATTGGTCGGAACTACCGTTGTAGGTGGAGTTTCGGGAAAGGCAGTGAAGCAAAGACAAGTTCGAGATGGTAAAAGGAGGATGGACACGATGCATGTTGTCAAAATAGTCTCGCGAGGTCTTTTGAGAAGTAGTGCTGCGGATGCAGATGGTTCAAAGTGCGGACTCGGGTGTAATTCGAGTTCGTGTGATCCTTCGATGTGATTCTGCGGGCCCTAGGGAGAGAGGAAATGGATAAGAGAAATTGCTGGTGGCAAAATCAATCCAAGGTGGAGATTGTTAAAATTGGTGTTGCTTGTTTTGCCACCTAATTAGTAAATCTCGTATTAGAATAAATTAAATGGAATGGTGTGCATTGAAGGAAGGTGAAAACTGCTTGTTTTGTGGTTTCCAAAGGCTTGGAAGATGGAAGGTCTTTTCTAGAATCGGCAGAAGCAAATTTGGAAGGGCGGTAAAATTGGCAACGGTTTTCTCCATTTGTTAGGCATATTATTTGGTATCTTAAAATTCTTTAATTAATATTTTTTTTTAAGAAGTCTTGACTTTAAATAGATCTCTTGTGGTTGTCCAAGAGATATACGAAGTCGACGGTTTGTAGTCTACTGGAGATCGTGTAACGTCGGAGTGGGTTGGGTGTCCTTGTACTCTTAAAGAGACTGAGGGTTGTTGTATTGCTGAGGTGAGATTGAGATTGGGTGAGGTGTGTGATCCTTGTAATCTCTTCTCTGTTTAGTGAATTTCTCTTGTGCTCTCCCCGTGGCTTTTATCCGATTTTGGGGTTTTCCTCGTAAATTATTGTCTTGGTTCTCTTTGTGTTTCACATTTTTCTGTGGATTTTGGTCTTGATTTCCCAACAATATGATCTAAATCTGAATGAGATTTGCTAGAGTTGAAAGAGAATATCTTGAATCTGTGCTCTACTGCCTTGAGGGTTCATTGGAGTTGTTGTTGTGGATGATCGCCGGAGAAAATGCCCAAGGATGACTTGAGGTGAGAGCAGCAGCTGGAATTGAGGTCGTTAATGGTGGATTGAGGACTTGCTGAGTGGGGAAGATAATGAAAAGTAAAAGTTGGACATAATTAAAGGAAATCTAGCCGGCTTTTATTGAATTCTCGAAATATGGTTAGATTACAATGGATTCCTACTTATGGCGGGTCGAGCTAGTAACAGAATTATGTTAACTCCTAACTACCCAAACAAAATTGGATACTCCACTTGAGTTGTAATTGTCTATGAAATTGGACATATTTAAGGTGCTCGCCCATGAAGAGGTTGCTTGCCACATTTACTTCACTAAGCAGATAAGTGTTCTAGATCGGTCTTATCTTCTTATTTTCTCTGGTTGTCTTTCTTTCTCTTAAGGTGTTGTACCATTTGTCACCTCGCCGCCAGCTGAACGGCTTGCCACCTCGTTACCATCCTCGTCGTCGTCGTCGTCGATCGAGCACGTGCGCTCACGAAAGGCGGTGAGGCTAATTAGCTGATTGAAGTGTTCACTTCCAAGCGGCTAGATGACGATCACGTGCGCCCACAGTGTCTAAAGGGTTGCACCCTATGTTGTACGTCCAAGCCGGCGAATCGGAAGATGGGACTTTATATGCCACTACCCGTACCAAGCCGACCTTAGGAGAGCGTGTCTATGGACTTCGTGGGAGGCTTGCCGAGCACAAGGCGTGGTCATGACTATATCTTTGTTGTTGTGGACAGGTTTAGCAAGATGATTTGCCTAGTGCCATGCGAGAAGACGGTCACGGGCGAGGAGGCGGCCAAGTTATTTTTTTATTATGTGTGGCGTCACTTCGGCCTACCCTCATCCATCATCTCGGATAGGGACAGTCGATTCCTGGGGAAGTTTTGGAAGACACTATGGAGCTTGATGGACACCAAGCTCAACCGAAGCACGGCATTTCATCCGCAAACGGACGGCCAGACTGAGGTGGTGAACTGCACCTTGGTGCATTTGTTACGGGGTTACAATACCAAGCATCCGAAGACATGGGACGAGAGTTTGCCTTACATAGAGTTTGCGTTCAACCGAGCAATACATGGCTCCACTGCGCAAGCTCCATTTGAGGTATGCCTGGGGTACACGCCTCAAGCCCTTTTGATCTAGCGTTTGCTAGCCAACCCTAGCCCAACACATCTAAAGAGGCGAGCGAGTCAGGCATGACGCGCAAGTTTCTGGAGCATATCCGCAAGGTGCACGGGGAGGTGGAGGCGCGGCTCAAGAGGACGCAAGAGAAGTACAAGGCACGGCATGACCGAGCTCGGGTTCCATGCACATTCTAGATTGGAGACAAGGTGTGGCTGCACCTTGGTAAGGAGAGGTTCAAGGGAGAGGGGCGTAAGCTTAAGCCTATAACGCTATGGCCCTTTTCAGATACTCAAAAAGCATGGTAACAATGCATTCCAATTGGATTTGCCACCATTCATGAGTATGTATTCCGTGGTGAACGCGGAGAAGCTTAAGTTGTTCGAGCCTTCTATGCTAGATGATGATCAACCTTTAATGTTGCCATCAATGGATGAGTTAGAGTTGGGGCGGGAAGAACCCCTAGCCGAAGATGGCATTATGGAAAGCAAGATCATCACTACAACGGGTGGGGAGCAGCAAAGATACCGAGTAGGCCGGCGAGGGACTTTGCCTTCTAAGGCCAAGTGGTATACCTTGGAGGAGGGCCGCAAGGCTTTCCCTCAACTGAAATTTTAGGTGACTCATTACGGAGCAATAATACGTACGGTGGGGAGGCTTGATCAAGGAGGCTCTTGGGTCAAGGTGCGTATAACATGACTTGGGTGCGTAGCATGCCTTAGCTGAGCATGAGTGCGGGGACCGGACTGGTGCGGGCGCGCGGACGGGTGCGCGGGAGGCTAAGAGGCACGGGCGCGCAGGCAGCGCGCGTAGGCGAGGGCTTCAGTGGACGCATGGGTGCGGGGGAGAATCGCAGCAGGCATGGGCATGGGCACGCAAGGGCAAGCATGGGCGCAGGAAGCCGAACAGGCGCGCACGCGCGCCAGGCGTGCACGCGCGCCAGGCGTGCGGGCAGAGAGCCTAAGGGGCGCCAGCGGTTGCAAGTGGCTGCACTTCTTTGTCATGTTTATGCTCTCCATTATTGTATGTCTTATTGCTCATTTAAGTGGGTTAGTGGTTTTCCTTTGACCGGGTAGGCAAAGGGGCTCGGACAGGCCGAGCACAAGATATCTAGGGAGGCCACGGGTTGTGTGGCAACCTAGAGAGGTTTTGTAAGTGGTTTTTGAAGGATAGTATTAGCGAGGGAGCTAGGCACGGTGTAGACTGGCCAACTCTCCTTTTTCTACTTAAAAATAATCGGGTATTCAAACTCGTTCTTCCCTAGATCCTAGATTACATCAAAGGCACTCACGGCCATATTTTAGGACCGTGGAGGGCATACGTATCATTATTGGACGGGCCTTGGCGTCCCCCCTAGCCAGCGTAACGTAGTGCGTCCCGACATGGGATGTCGTTCCGTTTTCGCGCGGCTGAAGTTAAAGGAGTGTACTTTCGAGGTCATCAGTTGAGAAGAGTAATTTGGGAAACAACAAATAGAATTTTTTCTTGACGGCAAGTATGTACAAGTCACTGATAGTAAGCACGAAGATTCAGTACGCTCCAAGTCCTTGGTATATCATTTCCCTCCATGTCTTGTAGCGCATAAGCTCCTTTGCCAAGTACCTCGGAGATCTTGTAAGGTCCTTCCCATGCTGGCCCAAGCTTTCCAGGTTGTTGCTGAACTTTTCTCATAACCAACTGTCCTTCTCGGAAAGATCTCGATCTCACGCGGTTGTTGTAGCAGTGAGATATCCGTTGTTTGTACGTCTGTGCTCGGATTAGGGCTTTTTCTCGTTTTTCGTCGAGTAAGTCGAGATTATTGAGAAGGCGGACCCCGTTGGATGCGTCGTCACTGTATTCGACATGAAGAGTGGGATTGTCAAGGTCCACAGGAATTACAGCTTCAGTTCAAGAGGTAAGAGCGAAAGGTGTTTCTCCAGTTGTCGTTCGATGGGTGGTACGATATGCCCATAGGACCATAGGGAGTACCCCGGGGGTCACGGAAAACAAGGTTTTTTTTTTTGAAAAAAAATAAACTAAAACACAAGACGTTATGAGCTAGTACTTCAAATTCTCAATAGTACAATATATTTACAAATTAATTAATTTACACAGCGGAAGATAAATAAATTTACATATTTTAACCCAGACCCATCTTCTGAACCCCGTGCTCGCTCTACGATCGTCGACAGACCCTGCAAAGAACTGAGGGGAAGAAGGAGTGAGTATATAAAATATACTCAGTGAGTGACCCACCCTGGCAAAGGCAACCACCAGGGCTGCGGCCACACACCAAACACATGCAAGCACAGAAGGCATACATGCAGATGCGAATATGCATATAAGTAGAAGTCCTGCATATTAAACTTCTATATGCCAATGCAATCTGCACGCGTAGCATAAATCCAGGCACACGAGTTGTATATAAACATCTTCTAGCACAGATGAACATACAACAAGTTATCACAACATGCTGGAGTAAACAACTCACTACAAGCATGATCTCACAAATCCATAAATAAGCATGCAAACAACATAATATAGCATGCTTTCACATCAAGCATAAGTCTGTCATGCACATCACAACAAACAAGCATTGCCACCAATAGTGGACTTACACAAAACCGACCACATAACCAATACGCATAACCATACTCAATATGTTGCCAAAATGGACAACTATAAACCATGTATCCACACGCTATCAAAAGTAGTGAAGCAACAAACATAAATAGCCATAAGCTGCAACATAACATCACACAAAGATAATCACACACCAACCCAATAGGTTATGCAGTTATCTTTCTTATATTAGTGTGATCTAAGCCATAGTTAGTGTGAGGTCCGTATTCGGATTTGTTTGGTTTTTAGTTATGAGCATGCTTGGTTGTGTATGCGAATTTCGGCGTGCGACTTTAGTTTTCGCGCGCGTAGTGTTGTAGTGTGTGTGTGACAGCGTCTAGGACGGGCTGGCCTAGTAGGGGACCCGTCGGTGTGAGGGCGCGTTTCGGGTCGAGTCGACCGAGTGCTGAAATCTTATATGTTTTTGCAGATTTCGGGACTTTCGGTCGACCGGTTGTGGTTTTCGGTCGACAGGTTATAGCAGGTGGGAGTTGGTAGGGGCTGTTTTAGAGGGGTTTGAAGGCTATTTTCTCTTCCACCCGAGCTCTGGAGTTGCTGGAGCCCTAGGTGAGTTCCCCTTAGGTCCTCATCTCCTTTCCTTTAATTTTCTTCAAATTAAACTTGATTTCCTCACTCTCCCGATTCTCCTCTATGCGTAGACATCGATTTCTTGCGTTTCGGCGGAGCGACGCGGTGAGGGCTGCGGGATTGCCTTAATTTGAGGTGAGCGGTTTGCACCGAGTGTGTATGTTATATGCTTGGTGTGCTAGCATGTTTGTGGTGTAAGCTATGTGTTTAATTTGACTTGTTTATGCTAATCAAGCTATGCCGGGTTATAAACCCTAGTTGGATGATATGTTGATTATGAGATCATGTTTTATATGTTATGTGATGCTCATGCGATGTTGGTATGCTAAACCATGTGAATGACACTTCCTGATTAAGTGCATGTGATATAGCTAGTGTTATGAACATTGCGTGGATGCTATTATGTAATGTTAAAACTCATGCTAAATGTAGTGTGACAATACGATTATGCGCGAATGTAGAGTAGAGGACTCTAGAGACATTCGACTTGTGTGACCTAGGCTTAATCCAAAGCGGATACCTTGTATGCCTTGAGATGTGAAATCGAGTGGGGTAAATTTACCTTGGTGACACTCGTAAAACTTGGTGTGCTTGCCTATGGGGCCTTGGTGTTCGAAATTGGGTCGTTGAACCCTGGGTCACATAGCCTAGAACGGTTGAAAGGACACCGGGAGGGCTAGGGCTCGGGGACTGGGAGACGATTGAACCAATTAGATATAAGCACAATTAATGAATGATGCCTCTAGGGAGGTCGGTGAACGCGGTTTGGAGTCGCTCATTGGCCCGGGCGGCGGCTGCGAGTGCGAGGCTCGGTTGCATAACGCGTAAAGAGTCCGAGTAGCCCCCATTTTGCGCTGTGGGGTCGCCATCACCGTAGGGTTCTGTAGTCGCGTGGAATGCCCGGCGGCGCGTACCAGGACCTTGGTAGCGTGGCGGATAGAGCTCACATTGAGAGGACTATCTCGGGTTGTGAGGATGGGTTTAGGTTCCCTCAATCCCGGGAGTCAGTCGCTAGTGTGGGTCCGCTCTACCAGAATGAAAATATGAGAGGACTGACCTTGATTTGGGGTTAGTGGAACACGCTGACATAACTAATAAAGCTATGCATAATTGGTTAGTTGGGTGGTACCTTGCCACGATTGCAAAAACCTTGGATGCGTATGTGATTTGATGACTTGCATCTATTGTATATGTTTGAGTTTGATGTTGTGTTGTGGTGCCGCATTGATGTTCCTGTGGTGGACGCCGATGCGCCGCTCGCTGAGTCTTTTTGACTCACTGCTCTTGTTGCCTTCTTTTCAGATCCGTGCGCGAAGGGAAAAGAGCTCGCGTAGGCGGATAGCCGTGAGGATTTTGGGTATACTAGAAGGTATACTTTTGGGATGGGCTAAGGTGTAGTTTCACCTAGTGTATATGTTAGCCCCTTATGTGTAAAGTTTATATCTTAATGTAAATGGAAGCATTAACTTACACTAGTTTTTGTGTTTGTATTTTGGGATGCTTTTAAAGGGTAAACTCGAGGAATGTTCGAGTTTAGGCTTTAAAAGTTTACGTTTGTATAAACAATGGTTTATAAATGAAAATGAGGATTTCATACCAAAGTGTATTTGATTTCCATACTCGTTCCTTTGCTACTAGCATGTGTATTTGTAAAGTGAAAACACTTTTAATCAAGAAATTTGATGTTTGAATGGTTTGGATGAAAATGAACCTTTGAGTTCTTAGTTTTCCGTATTTTCGGTTAAATTGAATTTAGGCCACTACTCGTAGTCTCGTATGTATTTTGGGCGAGCGGGAGCACGTGCGCATGTATCTATATTTGATATACGAGGGCGCACGGTGGTCTCTCGCAGCAGTAGAATACGGAATTCGAGACCGCGAGAAGTGAGATAAAATGTTTCTGCAGTTTCTGAACTTCGGTCGACCGATATGTTCTGCGGTCGACCGATAATTTAAATTTCCTTTACCGCTGGTTCGCAAGAACTATCGGTCGACCGATAATGTGGACCGGTCGACCGAAAAAGCCTCTGGAATGTGAATTTCAAAACCGATTTAAATGAGTTTTGATTTAAGTTTTGGGTGTTTATTTGGGTTTAGTGGACATATCTAAGGTATGTGGCACTTCCCAAATATTTGTAAAAATACAGGTTGAGCCGGAATTTAAATTGTGTCGAAAGTTTTCCGTAAAAATGTTTTGACGTTTCGGACCCTAGGTTGTTATGGATTTTCTTGTATCAATGGAGGAGATTGATACATTAGGATCTATAGCAAGCTTTGCCGGACCTCGCGGTGAAGTTCACCTCCTCCGTGAACGGCACCCGGGCTCGAAAGTCCAAGACTCGGCTCAAGCTTCTTCAATGTTTTAAAATGATTCTTAAGCATTCCCAAACTTTTTTAAGAGCTAAATCTATGCTTCGACCCGCCGGAGCTCCTTTGGTTTCCGCTGCGTATTTTTGGGCTCCCGGCGGATCGCCCCGATGTCTCCTTCCCCCCGTCGCGGCCGCGCCCCGGGGGCGCGGGTCGCGACAGTTCTTGGTATCAGAGCTTGTGTAGCTTAATGCTTCCTAGAAACTAAAACTTGTTAATAAATGGGGTGTGTTAACGAGTGTTAGGGCGATTAGCGTAAATCGTTAATCTCGAGTCGTTGTGGTTGCAGGATGCCACCACGTGGACGACCTCGTCGTGCCCCTGGTCAGGGTGAGCAGGATCCGCCACCTGTTGGTGTGGATCTCGCTGTGTTGATACGTGAGGCGGTAGCGGCAGCTTTAGATGAGCGTGGGCCCGAGAGCCGTACCACCGCAGGTTGCAGATCCAGAACCGATTCCAGATCATGTAGAAGGATCAGCGGAGGAAGAGTACTTAGACCACCTATCCCGTTTCCAGAAGATGAAACCACCGAAGTTTGAGGGTGGGCCGACACGGATAAGGCCGATGATTGGGTTCTGGACATGGAGAAGAGCTTTGAGACATTGATGTGCCCGGATGAGTTCCGAGTTGCACTAGCTACCTACACATTTACTGGAGCTGCCGAGAGATGGTGGAGGAGTGTGAAAGGGCAGTTCGGTCAGTTCGGTAGTTGGGTCGACTTTCTGATTCTGTTCAACCGTCAGTATATTCCAGAGTCAGTGAGGAGACAGAAAGAAGAGGAGTTCGAGCAGTTGAGACAGGGGGATATGTCGGTTTGGGAGTATCATGCAAGTTTATATCTCTATCCCGACATGTTCCGTATCTTTTGGCCGACGAGGCAAGGATGGCTAGGAGGTTCCGAAATGGCCTCAAAGTTGAGATTGTGGGCAAGATGGCAGGGGATGAGTTCCCGACCGTACACCAGACTTTAGTCAAGGCACAGAATATCGAGGCTGATTGGAAGAGATACCGAGCCGAGAAGTCCCAGTGGAGAAGAAGGGAAAGGCGAAGCAGGGATCGAAGAAGAGGAAGCAAGATTCCTCGACCGACACCCGAACCACTCCAAGTGGGGAGGGAGACCGACGTAGACAGAGGCCGGACATTGTATGCTACAACTGCAATGAAAGGGGCATATCAGTCGCCAGTGCCCGAAGCCGAGGCAGATCAGACCGGATGGACCGCAGCAGCCGACGCAGCCACCACAGGGTCAGCCTGCACCCCGACATGTTGCGCCTCAGGGGCGGGGTGGTCAGCCTCCGAGAGTGCAGGGTCGCGTGCACGCGATGACTAGTGACGAGGCTGGTGGGAGCTCTACGGCCATCACAGGTACCCTACCAGTTTGCAGCATTTCAGCTTTTACACTGTTCGATTCCGGTGCTACGCATTCTTTCGTATCTGCCTTGTTTGCTAGTAGATTGCCTTCTAAATGCCGTGTGCTTGGTTGCATGTTTGAGATTGCCACTCCCGCGGGCGATTTGTTGTTGGCCGATACATATTACCGTGGGTGTGAGATTCGTGTGGGGGATCACGTTTTGCCTGGTAATTTGATTGTGCTTGGTATATATGACTTTGATGTTATTCTAGGCATGGATTGGTTAGCCGAAAATTTTGCCAAGATAGATTGTCGAGCCGGAGTGATTACGTTTAGAATTCCCCGATATCCGAAATTTCATTTTTGTGGCGATAGAGTGGGGAAGAACGTTCCGGTCATTAGCGCAATGAAGGCCAGTAGACTTTTGAATTGTGGTTGCTCGGGGTATTTAGCTTACATACTGAACCCGCAGGTAGAGGCAGGTCAGTTGGATAGCATTCCGGTAGTGAGGGAGTTTCCCGATGTTTTTCCAGAGGAGTTACCCGGTCTACCACCCGAGAGAGAGACCGAGTTTAGTATTGACTTAGTGCCCGGAGCGACACCCGTCTCCAAAGCACCGTATAGGATGGCACCAGCCGAGTTGTTAGAGTTGAAAACTCAGTTGGGCGAATTGTTGGCCAAGGGGTTTATTCAGCCGAGTTCGTCACCTTGGGGTGCACCGGTTTTGTTTGTGAAGAAGAAGGACGGTAGTTTGCGTATGTGTGTAGACTACCGACAGTTGAATCAGTTAACGGTTAAGAATAAGTATCCGTTACCGCGTATAGATGATTTGTTTGATCAGTTGCGTGGGGCAGCCGTGTTCTCAAAGATTGACTTGAGATCCGAGGACATACCAAAGACGGCATTTCGTACTCGGTATGGTCATTTTGAGTTTCTAGTCATGTCATTTGGACTGACTAACGCGCCAGCAGCCTTTATGGATATGATGAACCGTATCTTTCAGCCGTTTCTGGACCGTTTCGTTGTGGTGTTCATTGATGACATCTTGGTGTACTCTCGCGGCGAGGAGGAGCATGCCGAGCATTTGAGGCTGGTATTGCAGGTCCTTCGCGAGAGGCAGCTTTTTGCTAAATTTAGCAAGTGTGACTTTTGGTTATCTCAGGTCCACTTCTTGGGGCACGTTGTATCCCAGCAGGGCGTGGCCGTCGATCCGGCCAAGGTCGACGCCGTCCTGAGGTGGGAGCGGCCCAAGAATGCGACGGAGATTCGGAGTTTCCTTGGTTTGGCCGGTTACTACCGTAGATTCATAGAGAACTTCGCTAGATTGGCGAGTCCTTTAACCAAATTAACGAGGAAAGCGGTTAGATTTGAATGGAACGATGCGTGTGAGCAGAGTTTCCAGGAGTTGAAGCGCAGACTGACTACCGCACCGGTGTTGGCATTGCCAGATGATCAGGGTGGTTTCGTAGTGTACAGTGACGCTTCATTGATTGGTTTAGGCTGTGTGCTGATGCAGCGTGGCAGAGTTATAGCGTATGGTTCTAGGCAGTTAAAGACCCATGAGGGTAACTATCCTGTTCATGACTTAGAGTTGGCCGCGGTTATCTTTGCTTTGAAATTGTGGAGGCACTACCTTTACGGGGAGGATTTCGAGATTTACACCGATCACAAGAGTTTGCAGTATATATTCTCCCAGAAGGAGCTAAATTTGCGGCAGAGACGTTGGATAGAGTACCTGAAGGACTTCAAGTGCCGTATACTCTATCATCCTGGAAAGGCAAACGTCGTAGCTGACGCTCTTAGCCGGAAGAGCTCTACTCGCCTTGACGGATTATACATGTTGGAGTGGGATATAGCGGAGCAGTTCAGTCACCTCGGTTTGCGAGCCACTGAGCATGCACCAGGTGTTCTGTATGCTACATACAGGGTCGAGTCGGAGTTACTTCGGAGGTTGAGGTCGGCACAGCTGGACGACGCTGCATTACAGGAGATACGAGCGCGCCTTGAGTCCGAAGGTGTAGCCGATTACGATATTGGAGCAGATGACATTATTCGCTACCGACATAGGATGTGTGTACCGACAGACGCCGAGTTACGACAGCAGATTTATCGGAGGCACATAACAGTAGGTTGTCCGTTCATCCTGGTGTCACAAAGATGTACAGGAATCTGAAATTACAATTTTGGTGGCCCGGTATGAAGAGAGATGTCAGGGATTTTGTAGTACGGTGTGCAGTTTGCCAGAAGGTCAAAGCCGAGCATATGAGACCTGGTGGATACTTACAGCCATTAGAGATCCCTACTTGGAAATGGGAGGACATCACCATGGACTTTGTTCAGGGTTTGCCGCGGACGAGGCACGGGTTCGACGCTATTTGGGTAGTGGTGGATCGACTGACAAAGACCGCACATTTCATTCCGATCAGGAGCACCTACACACCTGATAGGTTGGCTCGAGCGTTCATTGCGGAGATTGTCAGGCTCCATGGCGTACCGTTGAGTATAGTATCGGACCGTGATCCTCGGTTTACTTCACGTTTCTGGAGAGCCTTCCAGCAGCAGATGGGTACAGATTTGAGGTTCAGCACCGCGTATCACCCACAGACTGATGGGCAGTCCGAGAGGACGATCCAGACCTTGGAGGACATGTTACGGGCCTGCGTACTGGACTTTGGCGGTAGCTGGGACGATCACCTATCTCTGGTTGAGTTTGCCTACAACAACAGTTATCACAGTAGTAGGTATGGCACCGCACGAGGCCTTGTATGGCAAACGGTGTCGTACTCCCTTATTCTGGGACGGAGTGGTTGATCCGGCTACTGTGAGCACTGACGTGGTTGAGGAAGCTAACCAGAAGATTCAGGTGATCCGTCAGCGACTGGAGACTGCTCAGTCCCGCCAGAAGTCATACGCGGATAGGCGCCGACGAGAGCTTGAGTTCGAGGTGGGAGACTTTGTGTATCTGAAAGTCTCGCCATTGAAGGGAGTGCAGCGGTTTGGTTTGAAAGGAAGTTGAGCCCCAGATTTATCGGACCGTTTCGGATTTCAGAGCGGATTGGCAGTGCAGCGTACAGACTAGAGCTTCCAGAGTCATGTCGCATGTGCATGATGTCTTTCACGTATCTATGTTACGGAAATGTTTGGGCGATACTTCAGTGGTTACAGCACCGTCAGCACTTCCAGTACAGTCAGACCTTTCCTATCCGGAGCAGCCTGTGCAGATTCTTGATCGGAAGGATAAGGTTCTCAGGAAGAAGACAATTCCGTTAGTAAAGGTCCTTTGGCGGAATCAGAGGTTCGAGGAGGCCACTTGGGAGCCGGAAGCGGATATGCGTGCTCGCTTCCCTCACTTATTTGATTCGGGGGACCGAATCCTTTAAGTGGGGAGGGATGTGAGGTCCGTGTTTGTTTTTGTTTTGGTTTTGAGTTTATGTGCATGCTTGGTTATGTATGCGAATTTCGCGTGCGAGCGTAGTGTTTTCACGTGTGTGACAGCGTCTAGGATGGGCTGGCCTAGTAGGGGACCCGTCGGTGTTGTTGGGATACGGGATAAATCAATACATCAGCATGCACAGCGGAAATTTAAAAATTTTTACAATAATGCCCGTAAAGCCGGAAACAGGATCCCATTGGTATGTTAAAATAATCGTACTCACATGCATATCGAATATACATGATAAATCACATCTTAAAATGCATGATAAAATAAATTAATCTAATTAATTTATTCGGTCCTATCATGCTACTAATCGCGTTTTACGAGATTATCGGATTACCTTGGATTCGTGTAATATGAACTCCAGAATAAAATCAAGCAGTCGTCGTCACGAGTAGATTAGGTTCTGATGAACTAAGCCGCGAACGTACCCGACCTCTAACAGTGATCCACGCGGAGACGAACGCGAAACCGAAATCGATTTAATCGGATTAAATCGAATAAAAACGAACTTGGGCCGCCGGCCTACTGGATCTGTAATTAGGCCCGCGTGCTACAGTGTCATCTTCTTCGTTACAACCAAGCAGTCGACCGAGCTCGCCACCGACTCGTCGTCAAGGACCTTCGTCGTCGTCCGCCGAACTAACGTCGTTGCTGACGCCGGAACAACCGCCGAAGTCGTTGCAGACCTTCGGATGTCGCTGCAACTCTTGCAGCCGAAAACAGACGAAGCTCGAACTCGCCGCCGTTCACTTCTCACTCGCTGCCGAAATGTCACGAAGACGTATTCATCGTCGTCGCCGACTGGAACTTGCTGAGACGTGACGAACGCCGCCAACGAAGCTCGCAATCGCCACGCCAACTCCCGCAACAGTGAGATGAACGGAGAAGAAGAGGAATGCATACACGCGCGGTGGCCGACGAAAACGAGGATATAAGGCTGTGCTAGCAGCGATTCACCTTCGTCAGCGTTCCCCGGCCGCCCGCGAAACGTCGCGTAACGCCGGCGGTTACGCGCGGTTACGCGCCCGCGAGAAATCGAAAGATTTCACGTATTACAAAAAAAAAAATCTTAAGTTTCTATTTTGCAATTTCGGACCTTTACGAATTTGCAAAACCGCGGACCACCAAAACAGTTTTGGCAAATTTAGCCCCTGGCGTTATATAAATTTGGTTTTCGCGATCACGTCTCATTTGCGTGTGACCCATTAGGTTCAGTACCACGCCAGTAGTGAATAAATAGTTAATTCACCCAATTAACAAATAATTAGTTCAACTAACTAATTATATTTATCCACAGATCATGGTTGACGTCTAGCAACATGCCATGACCACCTGTGTGGTATGAATTTCAAATTCATCATCAAAACCTCTTATGTGAATAGTTACTATGCCCTATAATCCTTCTGTTCCTTTCTAACATCCCGAATGAGCTTAGAATATGGATATCAGTCAAACTCTAAATCAGCTCAATCATATGTATCCGTCTTAATAGATTAGCTTTGTGGTGATATTAAGAACTCTTCTTAATTCACATCGTACCTCGGCCAAGGATTTTTCTGAGCTAGTTCTATATTAAAGACACATAGAATGTTCTCCTCCTTACTAGGAGGTGAAAGATTTTTTATTGGTTCTCATCTATCTTCATGTGCGAATATCTATACCCAGATGGCGCCCGTGTATAGCTAAGCTACTGTACTTGGATACACACTAAAGTATAAGTATTCTACACATAAGATACTATGGCAACCTCAAGTCAAATGATCAAGGCACAATTATCATATAAAAGAATCACCATTGACTAATTCCATTAGTGTTCTTTTAGCGAGTCAATTCAGTGAACTCATTCTCTAATGAGCACCTACACACTTACTTCAGTGTTAACTACACTTGTAGTAATGAGATCACTACTCTCATCATATGAGACAGTAAGCTGTGTATCAGTCTTTGCGGTGCCATTGAGCCCCTACTCAATGCACCTATGACTAAGAATATTTTGGACTGAGGTTTATAAGATATTGGTCTCATTATCATGATCTACTATCAAGATCCTATATCTATTGCCCTTGTCCACGGGGTTTATCACATGCATTCATAAACACACACAAAAATATGACGATGCGATAAATAGGAATAACCATAATTAAACAAATAAATAAATAAAACATGTTTATAATAAAGTGTGTGTTTGCCAATATATCAAATATAATTGGCTTTTAGGGCATCTACTCTTTCAGGTGTGAGGGCGCGTTTCGGGTCGAGTGGACCGAGTGCTGAAATCTAATCTGTTTTTGCAGATTTCAGAACATCCGGTCAACCGGTTGTGGTTTTCGGTCGACCGGTCGGAGCAGGTGAGAGTTCGTGAGGGCTGTTTTTAGTGTTGTTTGGGGATTTTTCTCACTTCTACCCGAGCTGAAGTGCTGAGAGGGAGCCCTAGGTAAGCCCCTTAGGTCCTTATCTCCTTTTCTTTATTTTTCTTGAAATTAAACTTGATTTCCTCACTCTCCCGGTTCTCCTCTACTCGTAGACATCGTTTTCTTACGTTCCGGTGGAGCGACGCGGTGAGGGCTGCGGGATTTCTTTGAATTCGAGGTGAGCGGTTTGCACCGAGTGTGTATGTGGTATGCTTGGTGTGCTAGCATGTTTGTAGTGTAAACTATGTTCTTAATTTGACATGTTTATGCTAATCATGCTTAACAGGGTTATAAACCCTAGTTGGATGAATTGTTGGTTATGAGATCATGTTTATATGTTATATGATGCTCATGTGATGATGGTATGCTATCCATGTGAATGACACTTCATGATTAAAGTGCATGTGATATAGCCAATGTTATGAATATTGTGTAGATGTTATTATGTGATGTTAAAGTTCATGCTAAATGTAGTGTGACAATACGATTATGCGTGAATGCTATGAGACGATTGGACCAATTAGAACATAAGCACAATTAATGAATGATGCCTCTAGGGAGGTCAGTGAACGCGGTTTGGAGTCGCTCATTGGCCCGGGCGGCGGCTGCGAGTGCGAAGCTCGGTTGCATAACGCGTAAAGAGTCCGAGTAGCCCCCATTTTGCGCTGTGGGGTCGCCATCACCGTAGGGTTCTGTAGTCGCGTGGAATGCCCGGCGGTGCGTACCAGGACCTTGGTAGCGTGGCGGATAGAGCTCACATTGAGAGGACTATCTCGAGTTGTGAGGATAGTTATAGGTTCCCTCGATCCCGGGAGACAGTCGCTAGTGTGGGTCCGCTCTACCAGAACAAAAATATGAGAGGACTGACCTTGATTTGGGGTTAGTGGAACACGCTGACATAACTAATAAAGCTATGCATAATTGGTTAGCTGGGTGGTACCTTGCCACGATTGCAAGAACCTTGGGTGCATATGTGATTTGATGACTTGCATCTATTGTATGTGTTTTGCTTTTGATGTTGTGCTTGTGGTGTCGCATTGGTGCTCCCGAGGAGGACGCCGATGCGCCGCTTGCTGAGTCTTTTTGACTCACTGCTCTTGTTGCCTTCTTTTCAGATCCGTGCGCGAAGGAAAAAAGAGCTCGCGTAGGTGGATAGTTGTGTGAGTCTTGGGTATACATAGAAGGTATACTTTTGGGATGGGCTAAGGTGTAGTTTCACCTAGTGTATATGTTAGCCCCTTATGTGTAAAGTTTATATCTTAATGTAAATGGAAGCATTAACTTACACTAGTTATGTGTTTGTATTTTGGAATGCTTTTAAAGGGTATAAACAATGGTTTTATATGAAAATGAGGATTTCATACCAAAGTGTATTTGATTTCCATACTCGTTTCTTTTGCTACTAGCGTGTGTATTTGTGAAGTGAAAGACACTTTCAATCAAGAAATTTGATGTTTGAATGGTTTGGATGAAAACGAACCTTTGAGTTCCTAGTTTTTCCATATTTCGGTTGAATTGAGTTTAGGCCGCTACTCGTAGTCTCGTAAGTATTTTGGGCGAGCGGGAGCACGTGCGCATGTATCTATAGTTGATATACGAGGGCGCACGGTGGTCTCTCGCAGTCCAGTGAGAATACGAAATTCGAGATCGCGAGAAGTGAGCCCTTTCAAATATGTTTCTGCAGTTTCTGATATTTTCGGTCGACCGAATATGTTCTGCGTTCGACCGATAATTTAAATTATGCTTTACCGCTGGTTCGTAAGAACTTTCGGTCGACCGAAAATGTGAACCGGTCGACCGGAAATAGTCTCTGGAATGTGAATTTCAAAACCGAATTAAATGAGTCTTGATTTAAGTTTTGGGTGTTTATTTGGGTTTAGTGGACATATCTAAGGTATGTGGCACTTCCCAAATGTTCGTAAAAATACAGGTTGAGCCGGAATTTATGAATTTGTGTCGAAAGTTTTCCGTAAAAATGTTTTGACGTTTCGGACCCTAGGTTGTTATGGATTTTCTTGTATCAATGGAGGAGATTGATACATTAGGATCTATAGCAAGCTTTGCCGGACCTCGCGGTGAAGTTCACCTCCTCCGTGAACGGCACCCGGGCTCGAAAGTCCAAGACTCGGCTCAAGCTTTTTCAAGTGTTTTAAAATGATTCTTAAGCATTCCCAAACTTATTTTTAAGAGCTAAATTCTATGCTTCGACCCGCCGGAGATCCTTTGGTTTCCGCTGTGTAATTTTTGGGCTCCCGGCGGATCGTCCCCGATGTCTCTCCTTTCCTCCCCCGTCGCGGCTGCGCCCCGGGGGCGCGTGTCGCGACACGTCGTCTCTCGCTCGGCCGCGAAACCCTTAATCGCGCCGCCGTCGATTCCGGCGCTATCGCGCCTCGCTGACGCTCGTCGTGGCTTCTCGCCGTCACCTGTGTCACCGACGAGTCTCTCCGCCGCCGATTACACGCCGTCGCGCCGGATCTCCTCTCCGTCCTCTCTGCTTCCATTTGGCCGCCCGCTGCCGCTGGCCCGGCCGCCGTCACCGTGGTCGCTGCCGTCTTCTCCGACTCCTGAACCTCGGCCATCGTTGATCCGCCGTCGCCGCCTCTGTTGCCGCCGCCGCCCGTATCCGGTGAACCTGTCCGAGCTGTCGCTTCATCTAGTCTTCGGAACGCGTTGTCGTGGTCATTTCCTGTAGAACTCCGTGGATTCACGCCGATTCGTCGGGTCTCGATCCGGTAGGATCGGGACGTAGGTGAGTGGACCCGTGGACTTTGTATGTGATTATGTTTGTGAGCATAGATATACATGTGTAAGTATGCTTGAATGTGTTGGTATGATAATCCACGCGGATGAATGCATTAGTAGGTTGTTGAACCCTTATCTTAGTAGATGTAGTCTATAACTGATAAATGACTTGTTTGGACATCTAGGTAGATGTGACACCTGTTAGTTAGATGACTTGACACTGTCTTGTTTGAGTAAGTATTAGGCATGACTGCCAGGTCTATATTTACATAGAAATATATATGGACATGTTTGAATGCTTTGGACACTAGTTAGTGGTGTCGAGCGCCGCCTGCGCTCTAGTTATACCTGTTGTAGGGTCGTTGACCTAGTTGTGGCACTTGTGTGTGCTTGTCTCTGACTGATTTTGGTGTGTGTGCGCCGCCTGCGCTTGTTATAATGTAGTGGAGTCGTGACACCTGATTTGTATTGTCTGTGTGACTGAACTTTCTTAGTTGGTATACGAGCCGACTGCTCAGGCTATACCTTTAGCGAACGGAATTGTGCCCTTCTATTGATTGAATGCTTGTGATGTAAAGCATGCGGTTGTGATTGGTTATGTGATTCATTATGCGTAGTTGATGTTTGAGTTGCAAGTGTGTTGTACTTGTAAACTTGTTGTGGACCAGCATGCTTATTATGTTGAATATGCTTTGTTTGGGTAGTTGACCCTAGCATATATGTTGATGATGTTTGAGCATGTTTAAGTGATCAGAATGATGTTATGTGACTTGGGTTTTATTTGGCTGTATTATCTTAACCATGTTATGTGATGTTAAGTGATTTGGCCATTTAGTATAGACAAGCGTACGTCATACTACTTGTGCTTGTGATATATGTTGATGCTCGAGGCAGGAGCTATTTGTATATGATGTGATGCTCGAGGTAGAGCAAGATTTATGTTAATTAATGCGAGTGAATGTTTTAAAAACCGAGAGTAATGGTTTGAGGCGTAATGTACCGTTAAGCTCGTTCGATCACCCGGAGGTCGTTGTAGCACGATTCAGGATGGGTGACGGGCAGGAGCCGCGGAGGCGCCAGAAAAGATTATGTAGCCCAGATGGGGCCAGTGGACGTAGTTTCGATCGACCCTTTGGCCGGGGCGGTGGCTACGATACCAGGCGAGGCTCGTGAGGTCACTCCGGATACTGACCAGTTTCCGAGTAGCTCCCATGTAGACGTCTATGGGATCGCCTCCACTGAGGGTCATGTTGCCGCTTATGTGCACTTGCGGAAGATTCTTGATCCTTGGTACTGCGCAGGATACCCAAGCTCACGGGTGCGAGTACCTAAAGAGATTTGAAATATGAGAGGACTAACCGGTTTGGTAGTTTAGTCCACGCTGACTTAAGAAAGATAACTTAACCTGATGGGTTTTGGGTAAACGATTACTTTATGTTATGCTTGATGTGTTGATGTTTATCTTATAAGTCAAGCATGTTTTGTTTGTTGATGATGGATCACTTGTTATTATGTTGTAGCTGATAGCTTATAGTTGATAAGCATGCTACTTGATATGTTGGTTATGTTTGTAGCTTAAAGTTGTTAAGCTTATAATATGCCGAGTTCGGCTATGCTTGTGCATATGGATATTTATGTGGTTTTGGCAAGTATGAATGACTGTATGTTTGATAAGTAATTTGGCATGCAAGATATGTTCTGGTGTGCAGACTGGTGTTGCATGTAGCATATGTGATAGCATGCAGTTTTTATCTATGCATACAAGTTTGTATCGCATGTGTGCTTGCCTGTGTTGCTTGCTAGTGTGTGACTGGAGCTCTAGCAGTTGACCTGAGGGGCTGCTAGGGTGGGTCACTCACTGAGTATATATTTTTATATACTCATGTTACTACCTTCTTCCTTCAGGTTGTTGCGAGGATCGCTGACGTATCGAAGTGTGAGCTTTGGAGGGATTTTATTTACATTTGGGGTTAAAATGTAAATTGTAATATGTATGTAATATTATCCGCTGCGTAGTTAATTAATTTGTAGTAATTGTTTAATATTGTGAACTGGAAGTGCTAGCTCATAACACCTGTCTCATTTTCCTTTTCTTCCTCTCCAAAAGAAAAATATATTTTCCACTAAATTCCTGACCTCCGGTTACGGGGCGTCACACCAACTATACAAGCGAGCGTTCGGCCGACCCCTGCTAAAATGTGTTACACTCCAACAGGGGAGAAATATCTTACACGAAATACATAGTGGAGACTGTGGTATGCACATCAGCGGTCGAACACTCACAGCAAAGACCATAGATAGGGATATTACTGGCCCTCGATCAGACAAGATAGTAAGGAGCCAGTACAAAAATGTGAAGCCTGCCAAAGGCATGCTAACATCCTACATTTACCTCCCGCAGATCAAATATCGATTAGTGGACCCTGGCCCTTCGCCCAATGGGGAATGGATATAGTAGTACCACTACCAACGGCAACTCAAGGCCGCAAATTCATCATCATAGCAACGAATACATCTCCAAGTGGGTAGAAGTATAGCCACTACCACGAGAACATGTAACAATGGCACCCAGTTTAAAAGCACAATATTTGTTGAACAATGCGAAAGATACAATATCGAATATTGATTCTCATCGGTATATCACCCCCAAACAGTACTGTGGGCATACATAACCACACATTGTAAAGCCACTTGAGAAACCCCTTTCAACTTGGTGTATGGCACAGAAGCTGTTCTCTCTGTCGAAATAGGCGAGCCGACCCTCCGAACAGAGTGGGAGAATGTTGAGTCCAATGACGAGCAAATCAAAATTGAACTCGACCTTATCGACGAAAAAAGGGACGAAGCAGCTATGCGGGCAGAGGTGTATCAATGTCAGACAGCTAAACATCATAATTGCCGAGTAAAGCCACACGAATTCAAGCAAGGTGATTTGGTGCTACGAAAGATCCTATGCATTCAAGATCCAGGTAATAAAAAACTAAGCCCCAAATAGGACGGACCCTTCCAAATCACCCAGATGAAAGGTCGGGGATCATACAAGCTAAAAACATATGGACAGAACCATGGTTCCCCATACCTGGCATGCGAGTAACCAGAAGAAATTCTATCAATAGGAAACACGGAAAACACTCGCATACAACCACCATCAAACAATGAAACACCAAGGATAACTTCAAATACTGCAGCATTTGCCAAAGGGCCGAATTAATATACTTCAAATAAATGTTTCAAGTGCCTCTGGGCTGAATCATATTCTGTTACACTATAACAACGGCAAAGCCGCTTGAACTATGCTTTGTTTACAATACAAGAGGAGGAGGAGGAGGACCACTCACCGGGGGATGCTCAGCATCAACAAATTCAATAACTTGCTACATTGCAGTATATCTTCAGGATCGACGGAGGGGAACTGACGGAACAACCGGTCAACCCAGACTTGGCGTGTAGCACCCAAGTACATGGAGACCGCCTGTTATTCTGCGTGTTCGCTCGCCCGTTCCAGATTAGCTTTGGCACTCTCCACAGTAGAGCGTTCAGCCTGAAGAACTGCCCGATGATCGTCTCACGCAGCAGCAGCATCCTTTAGCTGGGCAGCTAACTTCTGGGCATACGCCTTAGCTACGACCTTGGCAGCTTCTTTGGAAGAGGCAGAGAGAGTGAGATTGACTTGCAAATGATCAATCTCAGCAAGGGCAGTAACCCTCTCCTCCTCCAGCTTGGAGATCTGCGCCTCTAGAACTTGCAGCCACTCATCCTTTGGAGCAACTTGACCCTATAGGGAAGCGTTCTCCTTTCGAGTGTTCTCCAGCTCCACCTCTAAAGATTGCAGCTGGATGTGAGTCCTGTCCAGCCCGGTCTTTGCCTACCTTAGCCACCCGATGGTTTGAGAGGCAACAAAACACAACTGCTTAAATAAAAGAAGAAACGCTCACACGAACAAAAAATTCAGAAGAGAGAACACTAACCGTTTCAATAGCGCCAAGAATGTCGTGCACTACACGATGATCGAAGCCCGATGCCAGTGCAGCCAGTGCTTGAATTTTAATCCGTGCGAAAATGTCACAGACACTAGCACCGGTCTCCTCGGCGGTACTTTCGGGAATCGGTGGCTCAGACATAGTCGATCGCCTAAAAGTGGATGGTGTTGCCCTCTTCAAAGCAGTAGAGGTAAAAAAAGAATGAGAAGAGGTGAGCGGTGGTGCAGACAAGACGGAAGCAGAAGTAGAGGAGGAAGAAGTGGAAGATAATGGAGCTAAGTTCAAACCTCTCATAAGAGAGGCCCAGAGATTGGCCTGAAGAGGAAGAGAATGGGAGAGTGATAAACGGCGACGGTAGAAGGAGAAGCAGGAGCAGAAGAACTGACCGGAGTCTGAGGAGAGAAAGGAAGGAAAACGGTTGCACCCACTTCAGCAGGCGGAGAAGATAGCAAATCAATCAAAGAACCAGCAATAGGACCGGTGGAAGAAGCAGTACCTGAAGCAGCTATCTCAGCAAGTAGGCGGGGGAGTCCTCCAAAAGATCACCATGTGACTCCTTCGAATCTTGTTGGTCCGAGGAAGAAGGAGAATCATGAATATCAATGGAGCCTGCTGGCCCCGTGGAAGTAAAGGAGGAAATGGTGGAATGCCTCTGAGTAGAGGAGCGAGTCCGAAGGCGCCTCAGCTGACGCGGAGCTATTACCTTTTTCTTCCTCAATCGATGAAGCTCAGCCTGAAAACAAAGGGGTCAATACCAAAACCACCCACTCTAACATTAACACTAAACGGAAAGAGCTTCAACACAACTCACCAAGAGAGGTGGAGAAGGGGCCGTTCGGAAGCAACAACAGCAGAAATCTCCCAGCAACCTCCATGGCTGCAGGATGGCCTAGGAGAGCAAGAGCACCAAAAGTACTCTCTTCTTGTAAAACCAGCGGTGGAGAAGAACGGCCAGGAGACACATGCTCAGCAAGATCAATGGTGGACTCCAAAGTGAGCAAAACAACGAGAGGAACAAACTTGGCGTCGGCTGAAGGTTCTCGTTCGTTAGGGTCGACACGAGGAAGCAAGCCAAGAAGATGCAGGGGTGATAATCCAGTCTTCCAACATTGATCTGGAAAATTGGGAAAGTACCATAGAAATGGTTGATCAACTCATCCTACTGGCGGTTGATCCCGACGGGAGGAGCCATCAAGTCACGCACAGGCTCGTCCCACTCTCGAAGAACATTCTCCCAGCTAGCGGCAGGAACTGGGGTAACATAAAAGAATTTCTCTCTCCAATTTTTGTGTTTGGTAGGGTATCCAACAACGATGCCACATCCTTTGTAGCAGGCAATAAAATAAAACTGCGACACTCCAACAGTAACATAGCGGAGGTCGAAAAGATAGTGGAAGAACTCAAACGTAGGTTCGGCATCAACCCAACTGCAGAAGAAATGAATCCTATTATAGTTCTCCAAGCATTGGGGATCAGCTGGGTTGGAGCCAAGCGGTAACAGGAGTGCAGCAGCACTAAGAAAAGGAAGAACGGAAGTCCTACACCGGCAAGAAGGCAACCGGTGTACAAGCAGAATTCAATGGGCCGTGATCGGTGAGCACGATCAGAGGAATCTGGCCACCGAACAAGGTACACAGCAAGAATACAGCCGGTGCGACGGAATTCTGACTCTTCTGCCTCAGTGAAGGTGCCCTGCACACACTGGCGGTGCTGCTGCGACCAGATCGAGAGGAAGAAGCCATTAAAGAAACTCAGAAAATAAGAAGTGCAGGAAAAGATTTCGAGAGAACGAAGAAGAAGAGAACAATCGAACTGAAAAAGGTAACCCTAAATGGGATGACAGCAAGCTGCATTTGTGATAGTGATGATGAAGATCGTAACCAATTCTCGAGGGTACCTTCAGTGGTTACGCAAATTCCTGGTTATAAAAGGCATAATAGCGAACACGCTCGCCTCAACCAATGGGCGAGAGATTTATACAGAAAAATGCTGCACTGGAGCAATAACAAGAGAACCGATCGACGAAATGTGCAAAGGAAAAAGACAAGAAAGAGGAGAACGATTTCAATCGCCTCAACATCAGCTAACATAAGGAGAATGACTCACAGACAAAATTCAGCGATATCTTTCAAGGGGAGAACACCAGATTGCATCCCCAATAAACGCCAAAGGCCACAAATAGCAGCAGGAGGAAAACACAACCACAAAAAATAGCAAAAGAATAGTTTGAAAAACTTTTACAAAGGTCTTTCAAACTGGGGGGGGTGGGGGGTTTAGGGCGGCTGATTCACACATGTATATATTCTCAGAATCTAGCCCTATATAAGGATAATCTTGTACTCGGCTATCTCACCTCTGGCATAAGAACAAAGAGCATTCTCCCTCTGCGTGGACATAGGCATTTTCGCCGAACTACGTAAATTCTGTGTTTGTGATTGCTTTTCCATTCATCGTTGTCTTGTTCCTAAATCTTACAAATCCTGAACCATCAATATGATTATAAGGGTGAGCAGCTCTATTTGGAATGACGATTAATGTGTTTAACCCGGAAAAACGCTTGATGACCAGGGTGAACAGTCGTCAACATATGGAATGTCCACCCATGTTGAACGCCTGATTCTATTTGCAACTAAATATTCTCGTGGCCGGGGAGAACGTTCGGTTATAAGGATGAATAGCTCTTGTTTGGAATGACATTTGGTGTGCTCTCCAGGGAGAACGCTTGATGACCAAGGTGAACAGCCGTCTAACATATGGAATGTCCACTTAGATTGAACGCTTACAAACGGTGAGGTCGAATGCTTTTGGGGACACAGTCGCGCAAAAGTCGAGGTCAAATAACGATGATGTGCTCAGCCAGGGAGAATGCTTGATGACCAAGGTGAACAGCCGTTAGCATATGCCAGATTGAACGCCTGCAGATAATGAGGTCGAATGCTTTTGGGGGAATAGTCGCGCAACATTGAGGTTGAAAAACGATTGATGTGCTAATCCCGTAAGAATGCTTGATGACCAAGGTGAACATCCGTCAACATATGGAATGTCCGCCCAGGTTGAACGCCTGCAGAGGTGAGACCGAATGCTTCTAGGGGAACAGTCACGTGAAGTTGAGATTGAATGACGATTGATGTGTCCATCCCGTGAGAACGCTTGATAACCAATGTGAACACCCATCAACATATAGAATGTCCGCCCAGGTTGAACGCCTGCAGTCGGTGGGGTCGAATGCTTATGGGGGAACCATCGAGTGAAGTTGAGGTCGAATGACGGTTGACGTGTTCAGCCAGGGAAAATGCTTGATGACCAAGATGAACAGTTGTCAACATATGGAGTATCCGCCCAGGTTGAACGCCTGCAGACGGTAAGGTCATCTTCTGGGGGAACCATCGTGCGAAGTTAAGGTAGATTGACAATTGATGTGTTCAGTCTAGGAGAACGCCACTTCCTTAGACGCGCCCCGTCGGGGCACAGAAGTGGCGCAATCTGCCTCGGTGGCGCGAAGTTAAAGTCTGATGCGGAGATTTGCTCTGCTGTTAGCCGCCAAAGTCACCGAGTGGATGAGATTATCGATGTCATCGTCTCCATGTTTGTAAAATAAACCCATGAAGCTTATTCAGGTGTTCAATGCTAAAAAATATAACACTCATGCAAATACAAGAAGAAGAGTTATGCTTATCGTCTGACGATGACGAAGGATGGATGATGATGTCCATCATATTGTGTTGGATGTAATGCATTGATCTAAAAAGCTCCGGCCTAGTTTCGGCCTTCCGCCCCTCCATCACTCGTCGGAACGCCTCTTTAGCCGGAGTTCTTCTTGTCTTATGTCTATGTCTGTCATCCTGTCAACGTCTTGATCCCCATAACGGCGCCAATGATGGAGAGGTGGTTTTTGAGATCAAACGCGCAGATTACCGCGCAGAAGACGTGAACAGAAATATAATAATACACACAGATTTTAGGTGGTTCAGTGATAATCACCTACGTCCACGGACAACGCAGAGGAATATCTTTCACTATGTGGTAGAGGGAGTACAAGGTAGCCGGCTCTAAATTATGTGGCTGTCATGAGGTTATATAGTTATCTAGGAACCCTAAATTATATAGCAATAATGTGGCAACAAACTCCTTAATAGGGGATAGATCTTCAAAAATATCTCCAAGATCTTGACTTCCTACACTGTATATTTGACTGTGTTTTCTTCCATATTTATCGCTTCCTTAATTGTGTCATGCCACATGTGACGTTGATAATGACGTGTTAAATGCGACTCCATCATATGTTACTTGAAAGATTAACTACGCAGCTGCTGGTAGAAACAATTTTTGTCATGTTAATATCATATATAATCTGGGATGCGATTCAGCTATGTTATTATGTTAACGGTGAATAATCCATTACCTTCATTGTAATCTAACAACCTACGAATTTTTTTATTTTATTTTTATTTATATCTAGTATAGAGTTCCCAAAATTATTTTATTTTTTATTTTTATTTTTATTTAACGTTTTGTTTTATTTTTCCGTTATGTTTAATAATTTAGGACTTCGTGTATACCAAAACTTTTCCAAGTTTTGACAGCATTTTGGTAGAAGAATCTTGAAGAGTATATATATTCTGAATTGAGGTAATTATATTTTGAATAAGCAATAATGATGACGTCCGTAAGAAGATATATTGGCACTTTGTTACGGCTCTGGCTGGTGTAGTGGTGGACTATGGGAGGAAGATTCCATAACTCCAAGAACATGTCTGCTACTGTTACAACTTGCTCGCGAGGTTCTGCTCTTGTGTGCCATTTTTCTTTGGATTGAAAGTTGCATTAATTTTTTTTTTTGGAATTCGGTGAAGTCACTTAAATCAGTAGAATTTGTTGTTTTCATGTTTATGTTAATGAATAAACTCTTAAATCTCATGTTTCTCTGCTGAAATGAAATAAGTTGTATGCTTAGACACTAACATACACAGAATTCTTTTTATGTGTTTTCAGGATCAACCAAGTTTGAGGTCATTGAGAGCAATGGTTATAGAAGAGATGATATATCCATACATAAACTTTCTAAACATGCCTTGCCGAGCATCAATTTGCAGCCACAACTTTACTTACTACACCTTCAACTTGAAACACCAGAGGTACGGTCATTCTTGTGATCAACTATTCTATTGAAGTGAATGCTTTGTTTTTTTGTTTTTTTTTTTTTTGGTGGTGTTTAATGTAATCTTTCTTACAGATGAAGTCACATACAGGTCCATTTGTCGCTTCATCGGAAGTTACAAAGATTCATAAGTTGTTTTCAGATCCATTTTGTATCTACTACTGCAAGTTTGGTGATTTTCTACTTGAAAGTTAGCATGATGGCCCCATTCCATCTGAAAAGAGAATTTTAATAATAAACATATGGCTATTAAGCAACATGAGCGAAATATGGGATTGACAACTAAAGTGCCATATAGAATTGGATGAGACATCTAACATGCATATGTTTGACGATGTCATCTCTTTTCTACTCCATGCATCAACAGAGACAATTTGACTTGTGTTTTACTTCGATCAAATCTGAAATACTGGTTCAGTAAGGACCATTTTAATGATGCTGTTTACATTCCCCCACGATATCCCTCAATATCTATGCAGCCCATCTCATTTCTTTCGATTTTTTAAAAGTGAGATCTTTTAATATCCTTTCATAAGAATGCTAATTCTTTCAGAGCTTTTCTTCTTCCTTATTGGAAATAGCGTATATGACCTGTTGAAGAAGAACTGATGATATAACGTTCCCGAATGTCTTGTTTTCTGCTGTATCCTGCAACTAAAAATGTAACCTTCTCTGTGAGTTTGAGGTTAAGTTTCGCTTGTACTTCTGTGAAGGTTTGTGCTTGTCTTTCGTGCGTTTTTTTGTTAGTTCTAACATAACCTTTCAACAAGTAATTTCGGCATCTCTTACATTAGATAATATTTCTTGATTTTATCAAGGATGACAGAACTTCTAGAGTGTAATGTTTATGCTTTTACTGATCAAATTAATCTTGGTTTCAGTTCAATTAGTTCAACTTTCCTTTTTGTTTGTTTTTTAATCTTAATTTTAGACATTTCCTGGTTTTATGTTGTTTGCACTGCAATATGATCTCAGAATTTCTCATTCGTTTGCAAGCAACGTTCAAGGGCTGTAGGCAGAACTGGACGAACTTGCCCTTGGAAGTCACTGAATGTCATCCGCATACAATTCATTGTAAAATTCTACCGAGTACTTGTTTTCCCTCCCATAGATAAAAAATCAAAAATTTTATATCCTGGTTTCCCTGATACTATCTATCACCCTGCATTTATTTTTCTTTATTAATTGATATCTATTTTCACCAACTGTTCAGATTGTACTGTTCAATTTCGATAAATAATTACATTTTAGAGTTATGCCCAAAATCATAGTTTCCGGTAGAGGCTACCATTCCGACTCTGGATTTGTTACATATAGGAGTTGAGACCGATGGAATGAAAAATAACAAATAGGGGGAATTCATTTTATTCTATCTTGAGAAACAACAGTAGAAAATAATAGAAAGATTATGCTATCATCAAAATTCCAAATGATATAGCATCAGAAACTCCTGAAGGGCCTCTCTGATGTAGATGGAAGCTGCAAATGACGATGACTCTGTCCTCTGCAAGGAGTGTTATTCGTCATCTCCAATGAGCTCCAAAGCCTCCAGTTCGTTGGGCAGTGCAGGGATTGCTCCTTTCTTGGTGGTTGTAATTGCTCCACAAGCATTCGCAAAGAGGAGCAGTTCTCTCAGTTTCTTCTCATCCTGAATTCACATGCATAGCCAGTTCTTATTAATTCCAAAAGGACTGGTAACTGAACAAGCGAGGTAGGATCTTTACCAAGTGATGCTATGGAAACAATTTGTCCCAATTCTAACCATAAATCAATCGAATTCAATTTTGTGCATCACATCAAACGCTTCACTTCATGCAGTGGTTTTGGAGATATTTAGGAAGCTTAGCAATTTTTTGAAACACATACTATGTTTTAAAAGAAATTACCACTTTAACACACCTGTAAAGCAGACATGTCTTCAACCAACTTCCGAAGCAGGGCACCAACGAATGCATCTCCTGCTCCTGTTGTATCAACCGTTTTAACAACAAAGCTCTCAACCTTCCCATGGAAATCCTACAATTTCAGATTTCAAGCCGAGATGAACCTTTTTGTTTACTGTTGATGGATCACGAAAACACTTAGAAATATGCTCTCAAATGATAGTTCAATACTTTCTCTTAGAAGACTCTCAATTGTATCAAATCCCTTCTCTTCGGGATGAATTGAGGTGAGAAATACCTAGCACATACGCTAATGCAGAGCTTTCCGACGTCTTGGTTCAGGCAAATGTGCCTTAGCTATCAGCCAAGGGGAATTGTCTATCAAGTCTATTCTATCAGGAATAATAATATGCATTTCTCTAAAACAAAGGAGATTAGTTGTTTACCTTAGTGTAATATTTGCAACCTTGATCGCCGAGGGTTACCAATAGAAGTTTCAAGTTAGGGCGCCAAAGCATCATGGCGGCCTCATCGGTGACAACAAGGCAGCCAGTGAGGAACTCAAGCTCAACATCACTGACCTTTATGATGTCTGCTTGGTCCCAGATGCTCATTATCTGCTCCTTTGCCGCCTCCGGTGATGGCCATAGTGGTAACCGGAGGTTGGGATCGTAGGAAAGAAGAGCACCTGCTTCCTTAGCAAACTCCATTGCTTTCAGATGGGCTGATCTGCAAGGCTCTGCAATCAAGCTGATTGAGCCGTAGTGGAACACCGTCGCCTGAATGTGCATCCATCCACAATGTGAAAATCATATTAAGCCATGTTACTCATAGACATTAAGTAAGAAAAAAAATAGCACATACTATGATGTAGTTGATATCACAGGCACAATGACTCTGCCATCATCAATTTCGGGATAGGTATTTGTGCTGATTATATTGGAACTCAATAGATCGAAAATCATCAAAAACGGATAGATGTTTCTAATTACTAGAATTTTATTTATCAATCTAAACAAAGAAAGATGGTGAAAATGGATTCCTTATCTATTAAAAAGGTACGACAATAAAATAATCTTATGCAGTATGCACATCGACAATTCATTGGTGGGACCACAAAACGTCTTGGAATATCAAATCGTATAATAAATAACATAAAATCATAATGCTGGCCTATGCCTATCGATGATGTCTAATACAATTGCATTAGATGCCAATTAACTCAACCACCTATAATTTAGTATAGACTAGTGGAGCATTGAAAAAACAAGGACTTAACTAATCACTTAGATACAGATCCTAGGCCAATGCCCACGGCGCTAGGATGAACAGTGAAGCTTTCATCTCAGAAAGTGAAGGTCTTGGGTTCTAATATGATAGACTTCGTTCGAAAGAGTGTGGAGAATTTATACTCATGTACTCCACAGAGGATAAAACGGACCTTCGGCCTTGTCCATATCAAATGGCTGGAACTCTTCGGTTCACCCGTATGTTTATCTATTACGACGTTGTACAAAATAGACCGATTACGTAGACAGAGTTGCTCCACGTTAATTAAAAAAAATCCTAGGCCAATGACTAATATTCTTATTGAAATGAACCAATCAACCATCAGTATATCAGCAGAGAGAGAATGAGAGAGATTGAAATGAACCAATCAACCATCAGTACATTAGGAGAGAGAGTCTCTCAGGTCCGTTGCTGCCTTTGCCCTAAAGATAAATCCAACGGGCATTAATGAAATCCATATCAGTATACTGGGGGCACCTAACTAACAAGTTGCAAAAAGTGGGTACCACAAAAGATCTGACATAAAACAAGCAGCTTGCATCACATGTGCAGGCATCAATAGTAATTAATAATAATAGTACCTCTCTGAAGGTCCCAACAAACTTAAACAAAGACCCTTGACAGCATACTTCCACTTTCATTTCCCATCATGTTAGCTTGAAACTTCAAAATATTGCAAGTGTTTGACTGAATCAGAAGTTACATGGTTGAAATCAAAATATTATTTCAAATATTTTATTTTCTTTTTCATGATGAAAATTTCGAAGATGGAATCAAAGAGTTTCCTGTCAAGATTATCAAGTAATCTTTTTTTTTTCTTTTTTGTAATAGTGTAAACAAATTGCAATAGATGTTCCAGATGAACAAGAACAGCAAAATCCATAATAGAATAATTACACTACAGGAAAAAGAAACATGGTTAAAAATAATAATAATAAGAAAATTTAAGCACGTTTTGTGAATTTGCAGAGATATTACGGAAAAAAAATCCAACTACCAAACATAGCACTGTGTTTTGAAATGCTAACTCGTATATATTTTATTCTTTAAGTAGAATTATCAGAAGTTAGGTGAGAACTAACATAATGAAATCTTGACCCAAAAAATAAATAATTAAAAATATATATATATAAAGAAATAAAACAGTGCCAAAAATGAAAACTCATAACCAGGAATCTTCAAATTAACAATCATCAGAAAACCAAAACACAGTAAACTAACAAAAAATGGACAGAAAAAAATCAGTAAACAGAAATATATATCCAAATCTCCCAAAGAAAAAAGAAGACATAATCAATAAATGAGAAAAAAGCCTCACAGCATGGAATTTGAAATGAAAATTATTTTAATTTATTCTTATAGCAAAAATCAACATATCAACAATCCAAAGATCTTCATTACATTCCAGTCAAAAAAATTACTATGAAGAAACACAAACACAGTATCTACCATGACAAAATCATAGATAGAAGAAATTCTTATGAAAAGAAAGGAATGTAATTACTTTTGATCATTCGATTTCGTTAAAAAAAAAAAAAGCTCGCTCGCATCAAAAGGAAATTTAATAAATTATCAGTCTTCCCATTAAAATACGAACAATAATGACACTAGTTAGCAATACAATATTTAATTACTATGCGACCTTTATTTTTGTTAAAACACAAGTTATTAATATTAATAATAACTTATATTACTACGATAATATTAAATAAAAATTTACCCTTTTGATGAGTTGGTCGTCGAGCTCGTCTTGTGTTAGGAGCATATCAGCGCTGGGGTTTCTATAGAACATGAACTCCCGCTCGCCGTCGGCACGCAACGTAACGAAGGCCAGCGCCGTCCTAGCCGCCGTGTCGAAGGTGACGCCGGCGTCAGAGACACCGTTATCTCGGAGGATTCCAGCGAGCATGTGGCCGAACTCATCGTCGCCGAGCTTGCCGACGAAGGCGGAGTTACCGCCGAGTCTGGCGACGGCGATGGCGACATTGGCAGGAGCGCCGCCGGGTGCTTTGAGGAAAGCTGGAGCTTCGGCGAGCGAGACGCCGCTGAGGGTGGGGACGAAGTCAATTAGCATCTCGCCAAAGCTCACCACAAGCTTCCCGCTTACCCCGTTGCTTTCCGCCATTGATGAGTCTCGGAGATACGAGAGAGAAAGCTCGCCTTAAGAGAGAGGGAGAGAGAAAGATGAATATGAATGGAAGAGAGGAAGAGGAGGGAGTACATTACGCTTGGAATATTTATATATACAGAGAGAGAGAGAGAAGAGAGGGGGTCGTGTTTGGCTGGCTGGAATTAGGATCCTCTATTTTTGTTTTTAAAAGTTAAATTTGATTTTACGGAATTGGAGATGTAAAAGCTTTTGATCAACTGTCCAGCAGTTTAGCAGAGTTAGATATTAAGAAAAGTTATAGCTTATCTCTCGTGAAAGATAAGTTGGCATTCGAATTTCAGCGATTGGAAGGGTATATTATTTACTGCTCAGTATTTAGTCGAGACATGGTATAAAAAAATAACTTGACAATCAAGATCAAAAAAAAAAAAGTAAAATCTTTTTGCAATTTTCTAATCCTCCGAGTCCCTGACTACTTGCCGAGAGCAATGGAGTTTGGGATAATTGTAAACCGACCCTTGCTTGTAAACCTCTCTCAATTCAATCTCTCAAGTCACAGCATTTCTTAGCCATCTATAATACCAATTTTGCTCGTAATAATACAAACTGTAATTCCGCAATTTATATCACAACACGTTTTTAGCTCGTCCACAACATTCAAACACAAAAATTTAGTGCTAGCAACACTTTTCAAATCATAGACAACACTTATTTGGAGATATGGAACACTTTTAAGTTTCAAACAAATAACTGATTTGAAAAAGTTGAAAAAGTAAAAACTGATATGAACAACTTTTAAAATTTTGGACTAATGTGGAAATATTTTCTGAAATTTGCCCCACTTGTCTTTGAATTTCGTTGCTATAGTGTGGAGGGAAATATTTTGAATGTTGTGGTAGACTACAACACATATATATATATACACAAGTTTAGTCTCGAACGTGGCCACCAGGTCAGTATTTATCGTCGTTTTGAGAATTTTTAGTTTGAAGGTCCTAAACTATTATCCTTCTTTTTGAATATTTCAATGATATTTGCATAAATAAAATTGCTACATTCTCCAATCAGTTCACCAACAAATCTTCCAATTTCACACAACTTTAAAAAATTCCACCTTCTATTATTAAAGCCCCACATTAAACACAAAAAAAATCAACTCCTATATGTCTTAGAGACGTGTGAATATTTGGATGAATATTTGCCATACCCTATCAAATTGGATCAAATTAAAAACGAACAGGTGTTGATCTTGTTGGATTTTCCGAGGCTTTGCCACCATTGACGAGAGCATCATAATTATACTAAAATGTGAGAACAAATAATTGGATTTTTTTTAAATAATATTATTTTGATAAAAACTTATTTTTTTTATATCAAATTTAGAAATTTACAAAAATGATATCGGGTCGCCTGTAACGCCAGCGTGGCGCTCGGCAGTCCGGTGGCATGCCACGCTGGTATGAAACGCCTGTTACACAGGCGACTAAGCGCTCGCTGTTGACGACCTTCCTCCGAGGAGGAAAGGGTTGGAGTCGCCACCTAGATATTTTACGAAAATCTAGGAAATTAGGATAATGCACATAGAGATTCGTCAGGTTCGTTTGTCGTTTACGTGTGGGAAAGACGGAACACCCCCACAACGTCCCTCAGATAGAGTACTCTATAGATGATTAGAATAATTTTGGGTTTATATTTATCACATCTATTGTTATATATATGCAAATTTAATTATCTGCCTGATATAAAGAAGAGAGATTATTATCCACCTTACTCTCTAAATTATATTAGGTAGACACATTCAAATATAGAACATATATCTGTCTGGATAATATCCATCATCTCGTTTTCATATATCTTTTATTTGAATGGGATTTAATTTTTATAAATATATCTGATCGTATTATGATAGTAATATTCATCACTTCCTATTACGATCATGCATATTTATTTACCACATCTACTCAGATTAGGATCCATCCGGATCCTAACCTTCGTATCTAGGAAAAATCAAATCTCTACTACTTACATGTATATATTTAATATGTATTTACAACATTATGATATTTACATTTATATTATATGCATACAAAAATATATACACTGGTTAAATAAAATAAGTAAAATCGAATATTATTTTATTTCTTGGGGCTCAGCTCCGTGTCGTTTTCTCTTCATCGCCCCATATTATTGGGGTAGAAATATCCATCTCACCCCTTATTATAATTTTTATATATATTTGTATTAGTTGTTAGTCGAGAAGAAATATTCATCTCTTCCTTGTGTTATCTATATATCTGCGCATTTTTATTCGTACACAAAAAAATTGTATATGTTATATACATGATAGAGAAAAAATAGTAATATCCTTCACTATTTTTCCACTCCTTTATAATTATAATTTGATTCCCGAAAAATATCCATCTCCTCCGGAATTTTATTTTTAACTGGATATAATATATATATATATATATATATATATATATATACGTGGTTATGGGGTTAAAATTTATTGCGTAGTGAATTTTGGGGTTAAAAAATTTTATATTTTAATATAATAATATAAATAAAATGAATGTCGGTTGTAACAAAAAAAAAAGAAAAAAGAAAAAAATATTATTCGATTCATCTGTGAGACGCAGGCAGGCCGATTTTTCGGCCTGCACGAGTCGGACGACGATCGGACGACTCTGTCCGATCGTCGTCTTTGTTATTTCGCGAGCGCGCGGCTGCACCGCCGTTCGTGCCTCTAAGGTCATCCCTAGGGTAATCGACCCTCCTTAGCTCATCGGTGTCGTCAAAAATCAGTTTTATCGACTATACACGCATGTTTTTGACGGTGCAAGTTTTCAGTTAACGTTTTATTTTCTTGTTTTGCGGCCGCTGCGGCTCGCTGACGGCCGCCTCGTTCGTTCTTATACGTTCTAATACGTCCACAGAGCTTACCTGGCCGTTAATGGCGGGACGTTTTCGTTCGTTCGAGTTTTATCTAATATTAGCGTTTTTCGATTATTTCGGCCGCCGCCGGCGACGGTAGTGACGAGCTTGGGTTTTAACAAGTTTAATGAGATAGTAGAGCTGTATAGACGATACTGTAAGAGTTACAGGAAGTTTTGTCGAATATATCTCAAGGTGTGGTGCTTTGGTCGAGAGTTGAGGGCGGCAGCTCCGGTTTGGGAGGAGGGATGTTGGTGAGCTGCAGGAGAAGGTGAAGGGCTTGGCCGCAGTTCTGGGTGTCTCTTTCTCTAGCTCGGCCTCTCTCTTCTTCTCTAACTCACTCTCTCTATCTAGCTCACTTTCTCTCTCTAAATTCTCTCTCTCTCTCTCTCTCTCTCTCTCTCTCTCTCTCTCTCTCTCTATGTTTCTCTGGTATTCTTGCCCCTTCCTCCTGCCTCCCGAAATTAAGAAGTTGGGGGGGTTATATAAAGGGATTGAGGGTAGTTTGGTCATTCATGTTGGTTTTTAGGGTTAGGGTTTTGGTGAGAGAGGGGAGAGAGAAGGTGAGGCGGTTGGGTGGAGGGTGGTGCAGCCACCCCCTATTATTATATATATTCCTTTTTTTTATTTTTTATTTTTTATTTTATATATGTTGTGGGGTGTATATGTATATGTATATGTATATATATGGTTATATATGCGTATATATGTTGTTCGTAAATACATGTGTGCATATGCGTATATACTTGTGTGTGCGTGTATGCGTATATATCTATCTATCACGGGGATTATCGTGTGTATATGTGCGTCATCGTATGTGTGTATATCATCGTATGCATGCATATCGTGCAACGTGCCGAATAGGGTTTTGGTTAAGTCAAATGGCTCAATTGGGATTTATCATTCATTTTCGGGCCTTAATTAGGTCATTTGGCTCAATTGGACCTTATCGGACTTAATTGTCCAAATCGTGTCAATTGGGTCAAACTTTGTCCAGTCGGACAATTTTATTTGATTTAATTTGACCTAATTGAGCTTGATCTGCTTAAATGGGCTTAACCGAGCTATTTGGACTTGATCGGGCCTAATCGGGCCTGATCGGACTGAATATGATCCAATTGGCCAGTTAAGTTAAATTTCGCTATGTGGGCCCTAATTGGTACTCGATAGTGCATGCATTGAGGTGTATATGTACGTGTTATTTATATATGCATATAATGTGTAGGTATGTATGTAGTTAAGCGTGGTTAATATATATATATATATATATATATCCATGTATAAGTATATTATATTTGTATATATAACATGTGTATATGTATATATATGAATATACGTATATATATGAATATGACATATATATGTGTGTGTAGCAATATCATATACATGCCTGTCTGTATGTGCGTATGGGTGTGTATATGCATTAGTTATTATGGAGGGCCGGACAAAATGGGGTGTCGACAGTTGCCCCTCTTTGTCTAATCCTTTGAAAAGGATTAGACAAAGATAAAAGAAATACCATATTTTGTCCGGTGAGTTGAGGTGCCGATGAACGTGTTCGGACTTGGCATTTGTGGAACTAAAAAGCTATCCGGACTTGGCGTCCGTGGGCCTGAAAATGTAACAAACCCAAGGATTGTTCCCTAAGAGTTATAAAACAATGGCCCTGTGGACCATGCTCCGGTGTATTATGGAAAGGCAATGGCCGCATTGACCATCCCCCAAAGGTTATAAACCGATGGCCCCGTGAACCATGCTGGAAGGTATCAGCCATATTGACCGTTCCCTGAAGGTTGTAAAGCAATGGTCCTGTGGACCACACTAGAAGGTGTTTAGAAGGTAGCAACTACATTGACTGTTCCCTAAAGGTTATAAAGCGATAGCCCCATGGACCACGCTCGAAGATAGCGGCCACATTGACCGTTCACTGAATGTTATAAAGCGATGGCCCCACGAACTATGCTCCAAGAGTTAGCTGGAAGGTAGCGGTCACATTGACCGTTCCTTGAAAGTTATAAAGTGATGGCTATAATATAAGGTCATGAGCGCCGTGGATCATGCCTTAGGGGTTATGAAGGAATGGCCGTCGTGAACCATGCTTTGGGATATGAGACGAGGTCATGAACGCCGTGGATCATGACTCTAGGTTATAAAGCAATGAATAAGATACGGTCATGAACGTCGTGGATCATGCCTTGGGGTTATAAAGCAATGGTCGCCGTGGATCATGCTCTGAGATATGAGACAAGGCCATGAACACCGTGGATCATGCATTGGATTATGAAGTAATGGCAATCGTGGATTGAGATTTGATGACATAAGGTCATGAACACTGTGGATTATGCCTTTAGGTTATAAAGGAATTGCACTGTGGACCGAGTTTGGATATATGAGATAGGGTCCTTGACAGCGTGAATCATGCCTTGGGTTGTAAAGGAATGGCCACCGTGGACCGAGATTTGATATATGAAGTAAGGTCATAAACACCATGGATCACGCCTTAGGATTATGAAGGAAATGGCCGCCGTGGACCAAAATTCGGCATATGAGATTAGGTTATGAACTCCGTGGATCATGTCTTGGGTTGTAAAGGAATGGCCACTGTGGACCGAGATTTGATATATGAAGTAAGGTCATGAATACCGTGGATCACGCCTTAGGATTATGAAGGAAATGGCCGCCATGGACCAAAATTCGATATATGAGGTTAGGTTATGAACTCCGTGGATCATGTCTTGTGATTATAAAGCGATGGTCGCCGTGGACCAAAATTCGATATATGAGGTTAGGTTATGAACTCCGTGGATCATGTCTTGGGATTATGAAGCGATGGTCTCCGTGAACCAAGATTGGTTATATCATGGATAGGTAGCGGCCCCATGGACCGTATCAAAGGTTATGAAGCAGTGACCCAATGGACCATTGCTGGGCTATATCATGAAAAGGTAGCGGCCGTATGAGACCGTACCTAGAAGGTTATATAGCAGTGATCCCATGGACCATGCTTGTCTACATTATGAAAATGTAGCGGCCCCATGAACGGTATCGAAGGTTATGAAGCAATGGCCCCATGGACCACGCTCGGTTATATTATGAAGAGGTAGCGACCCTAGGGCCCACACCTTTAAATGTAAAGCGATGGCCCCATGGACCCCGCTCTGACATATCGTGAGAAGGTAAAGGCCCCATGGGCCATGGAGAATATTGGAGTGTTATCGTTTGTCAAGGGAGCTATACAATTCGTAATGATATTGTATAAAAGAATTATTTGGTATGGTTTGCTTGAAAGTGTGTTTGGCAATGTGTAGTTTGAGCTTGTAATATGACATTTATTCATTCGAGACTCAGAAAGTCCTTGTGGTGGAGGACCGGAGATATTTGAAGCAAAGCTATCTGAGAAGGGAATAGATTGTTTAGGGGCCATTCAAGGATATTGAGAGTGGTTATGAGTGGAGAGAAAGTTATTGATATTTTCGCCACGTAGTTTAATAACACTTTTCCGATGAGTTTTGCTGCATTCTCTCATAGTTCTTTAGAATCACTTCTGTCATTGATATGGCATCCCATCATGTGCTTGTTATCGGTTGCCATGAGTAGAATTTCGTTTCAATGGATGAGGGTCAAAATTGTCCTAGTCCGCTTGGCTAAATCTTCATCGTAATAATTAGTGTGCTGCTTATGCATATTCGTCAAATTTTTTACCAGAAAAATTTGCTCCAGTCTATATCATATGTCTTCGTATTCATACTGAGATTGAAGGAAGTTGGCGTCATCATCGTTCATATTGTCCCATTTTGATTGCAAGATTTGGTCTGCACATGTGACTTAGGAATAGAGTCAGTCATACTGATTCGCTTTAACTCTCGTTCGAATTTCATACATTTGTGGCAAAAGAGTTCATGTTTATATCATGTTGATCCGTATGCCCTCCACGGTCCTAGACTGTGGCCGTGAGTGCCTCGGATATAATTTAGGATCTAGGGAAGCCGAGAGTGAGAGAGAGTTCTTTTGTGGTATGAGTTGGCCAATACCGCCACTCCCTCGTGTTGCCTATACCAATGCTCGGTTACAACACAATTCCACCCCTTAGCCACAACCGGCCAAGTGGTCTATAAATAGGCTTGGACACACCCAAGCACCCCTTTGCCACAAACCGGTCAAAGGGCATTTAACTAATAGCAATGAATACAAGTAGTGGGAAGACAAATGGTCATGTAACTTGTGGCCCCTTGGATTTCCCGTGCTCCTGCTGGACATCCCTTGGCATTACCATGCACTACAACAAAAAGTGTCTTCTGTGACCGCAAAAAAGGGTCACAGAAACATAAAAACGATCATTGATGCTTTTAGCGACCAAAATTAGGGATTGGTCGCATCACGCTGGTCACTAATTCTTTTAATGGCCGACTTATAAATTCGGTCATTGCAAGTCCAACATTTCAAGGACCGCTCGGGTGGTCGCTGAAATCTCGTCATCTGTGACCGTTATGAAGCAGTCGCTGCATACAATCTTCAGCGACCATCTTTAGCGGTCATTGAAACGCTCTTCTGCAACCTCTATGAATCGGTCATAGATTACTATTATTAATGACCATTAAATGCAGTCAGCGATACTTTATTTTACTATGACTACAAATGGTGGTCGATGATATGTCACTCTTTTGTGACCTGTCAAATGGTCGCTATGTTACAGAGACCACTAATTAAAATTTTCCATAAATAAAATTTTTCCTTTAATAAATAAAAGTATATCATAATATCAAATCTGAATATTAAAATAGCAAAAGATTATCATAAAATCAAACCCAAATTTGATTTAAAATTCATTCTATACACAAATCACATAAAATTAATAAATATAAATAAAGTTGAATACATCCATGACGAATAAAATAAATTTGTTAACTGTTCAACTTCAGCAGTCCTCTGGTAATATACAGATTGGTTAAAAAAAATTTCCCCTCTACCATCGCCGGCAGCGACGGGAGGAGGGATACTTTATGTCGCCGCCGTCAACCGTGCTTGTGTCGTTCCCGTTACCATTGCTGCGTCGTCGTGGTCCCTCGCGGCCTCGTCGTCACCGCCGTCTCCTGCGTTATTGTCGTCCTATGCCCGTCATCGTCGCCGAAGTCTTCGGTATTCTCTGTCCCTCGTCCTCGTTGTCGTCATCTGCGTCCTCTATCCCTCATCGCCGCCACCGTCTTCTGCGTCCTCTGTCCCTCATCGTCATGGACGGCTGCATACACGCCCTCATCTCCAGTTGATCCTGTGCGCCTCATCGTCGCCGCGGTCCCTCGCCACTACTACGTCACCACCGTCTTCTGCATTGATGTCGTCCTTTGTCCATCACCGCCGTCTATCTTCTCGATCGCCGTCGCTTTTCAATTTCCCTCTACCTCTCTGTCTATCTTTTTTTCAATCTCTCTCTCGGTAGAATAAGATAGAAGAGGAAGTGGAGAGGATTAGATAGGTGGAAAAGCTATAATTAGTTATAAAATGCAGTTTTGCATGCCTAAATTTTCAATTAAAAATTCTAATTTTTCAACTAAAACAGGCAATGAGTCTAGCGATCAAACAAGCAATAAATTTACCCAAATATGCAGGCCAAATTACCAAATATATACCCCGAAATAACGAAACGAGCTAGTCCTACTCAATAAATTTCGCTAAACCTATTTCTTTCTTCTTTTTCATTTATCATTCTTTTTTCAATTTATTCTTTTGTAATTTATTCATTCAAATAAAACACATTTATTATTTTTTTTCTTCCTTCAATTTATTCTGTTTTCTTCTTTTTGTAATTTTTTTCAAATAAAACACATTTATTATTTTTTTTATTCTTTTTGCAATTTATTTTTCTTTTTTATTCACTTATTTTTATGTAATTTGTTATGAATAACAAATCTGTTTAATTTGAATAAGTTACAGTAAAAAAAATAATTGAAAAAATAACAATAAATGAATAAAAATGAATAATAAATGAATAATGTGTTAACTTTTTATAAATCAATAATTTTTTTTTTCAAAATTACAGAGAAAATTGCAAAATATGCACATCTCTCTCATCGTTTTTTTTAATGATGATGACGACTCAGCGGATTTTAAGGGCCAAAATGTCCTTAATTTTGGGCTGAAATTCCGCCTAAATATATCAATTCCGTCCAAAATCTCTTTATATTCAAATTCAAATTTTATCGGATTCAGTGACCGCAATTAACCCGGTCACTGAAAGCCGTAATATCAGTGACCGCTAGCAAAATCGGTCACGAAAATTTTTTCTTTCAGTGACCGTTATTTAGTCGGTCATTGAAAAGATACCAATTCAATGACCGTTTAAAAATCGGTCACTGAATGTTCCATTTTCAGTGACCGATGAAGAATCGGATATTAAAACTCAGACTTTCAATGACCGATTCAACATCAGTCATTGAAAACGGAACTTTCAGTGACCGATGTTGTGGTGGTCACTAACAGTCCGACTTTCAGTGACCGTTTTTTATTCAGTCATAGAATCTTGTTTTTAGCGACTAATTTACAGCGGTCGCTGAAAAGTCGGTCGCTGAAGCTTATTTTTGTTGTAGTGATGCGCCCGCTGGCCTTCCGCGTGCCTACCGCGCGCCCGCTGACCTTCCGCGCATGCCCCGCGCGCCCGCTGGCCTTCCTCGCAGCTGCCGCGCCCGCTGGACCTTCCGCGCGCCCGCGCCCGCGCCCGCTGGACTTCAGCATACGCCTGCGTCCCTTGGCCTTCCGCGTACCCGCGCCTAGGCCGTGCCTGTGATGCGCCAGTGCCGCGCCCATGCCGCGCCCTTGCCGCGTCCATGCCGCGCCTTGGCAGAACCTTGGCCACACCTTTGCCGCGCCTATGCCGCGCCTTGGCCACGCCTTGCCATGCCTTTGCCGCGCCTTGGCAGCACTTTGGCCACGCCTTGCCATGCACCCAAGTCATGTCCTCTATGTCTTCCTTGACCCAAGATCCTCCTGGATCAAGCCTCCCCACCGTACGTTCCATTGCTCCGCAATGGCTCACACTAGAACCCCAAATACGGGCAAGTCTTACCCTTGCCCTTGCTGCTTGTTGCCTCCACGCTGGACTCCTTGGCCCGAACCATCAAAGATAGTGTCGGATCCGCCTCTTGCATGGATAAGGGTGCTTCTTCCGTGTCCGCCTCGACGGCTGTCATCAACGTCTTCTTGCCCTTGTCCATACCTCCGGCCTTCTTCTTTGGAGCCAACTCCGGGTGCAACTTCCAACACTTCTTCTTGATGTGGCCTTTCTTCCCACAGTGGCCGCACTCGATGTCCTTCTTCTTGGACTCCTCCGCTGTCCCGTCACTTGCGCTATCCTCGGCCGAGTCATTCCTGCCCGTGCCCTTGCCTGCGCTCCAGCCAGCGGCTTGCTTGCCCTTGCTTCGCCCGCGCGCTCGGTTGAGCTTCTCGAACGCCATCGCTTTCTTGCAAGCATCCCCTACATCAAAAATAGGGTAAAGATCTACCTCCGCACGAAGCTCCTCATGCAGCCCTGCAAGGTATTTGCGTAGAACCTCACGATCCTCCAATGGTACGCCTAGGGCCAGCGCGCGTCTCCGGAACTCCGTAGTGTAGTCCTGCACGCTCTGGTCATCGGTTTGCTTCAAATAAAGCCACTTCCTCCACCGTTCTTCATCGTATCCAACTGGATAGAATTGTTCCTTCAAGAGCACCTTGAAGGCGGTCCAAGTGACTCCTCCCGCTCCCCGCGTCCTTAGGTGTGAGTTCCACCAAACCAACGCATGCGACGCAAGTTTGAGTCTTGCGAAGCCTATGCGTTGCGCATCATCATAGCCATACAATGAAAAGTATGACTCTAACTGGTCAATCCAGCCATCTAACTTCTCCCCATTAATTTCACCGTCGTACACCGGAAGCTCCAACTTGGGATCCGAATTGGGGCGAGACCATTCGCCCATCCTTGCTCCGACCGTGCCCCTATGGATGTCTCGGGCTCCTCCCGAGCAACCTCCCGTTCGGTGACTTGACCTTGCTCACGCGCACGCATTTGGTTAAGAGATTCCCCATGCTCCCCCGGTCGCTCGGACCGCTGCCTCCGGTCGCGCCATAGGTGCTACGGTAGGCCGAGGTTGCATGGACCCTCCTTGGACTTGCGCTTCGAGCATCCTCTCCAAGAGCCCCGCCAACCGATCCAAACGCTCCTCCAAGCGTCCCATCCGGTCTTCTCGTGACTCCTCTCGGCTGGATTGCCCTTGTACGCGCGCCGAGTCCTCCGAGCGCTGAATATCTTCCTCTTCACCTCCTTGTGGTGACGTGACCGTGCCAAGCCTCGTGACAGCCATTCCTCGATCTTCCACGCTCCTAAGCTCTGATACCACTTGATCCGTATGCCCTCCACGGTCCTAGACTGTGGCCGTGAGTGCCTCGGATGTAATTTAGGATCTAGGGAAGCCGAGAGTGAGAGAGAGTTCTTTTGTGGTATGAGTTGGCCAATACCGCCACTCCCTCGTGTTGCCTATACCAATGCTCGGTTACAACACAATTCCACCCCTTAGCCACAACCGGCCAAGTGGTCTATAAATAGGCTTGGACACACCCAAGCACCCCTTTGCCACAAACCGGTCAAAGGGCATTTAACTAATAGCAATGAATACAAGTAGTGGGAAGACAAATGGTCATGTAACTTGTGGCCCCTTGGATTTCCCGTGCTCCTGCTGGACATCCCTTGGCATTACCATGCGCCCGCTGGCCTTCCGCGTGCCTACCGCGCGCCCGCTGGCCTTCCGCGCAGCTGCCGCGCCCGCTGGACCTTCCGCGCGCCCGCGCCCGTGCCCGCTGGACTTCCGCATACGCCCGCGTCCCTTGGCCTTCCGCGTACCCGCGCCTAGGCCGTGCCTGTGATGCGCCAGTGCCGCGCCCATGCCGCGCCCTTGCCGCGTCCATGCGCGCCTTGGCAGAACCTTGGCCACACATTTGCCGCGCCTTAGCCACGCCTTGCCATGCCTTTGCCGCGCCTTGGCAGCACTTTGGCCACGCCTTGCCATGCCCCCAAGTCATGTCCTCTATGTCTTCCTTGATCCAAGATCCTCCTGGATCACATGTCGTGAGTATATTATCAATACTATTTGCATCCCAGTTTGAGATTTGAGTAATATATTGGCCGATTTGGTAATTGTGGAGCTTTGGGTATATTAGTTTTATTTGGTAGTGTAGAGCTTTGTTTGGAAGGTGAGTTATCTCAAACTGGGATATTTGTCTTTAGTTTATATCTGGGGGTGTATACATGTGGGGGTTATGGTTCGTTTATTTTCGCTTTGTGGAGCTATGGGGATCTTTACGTATTGGCCTCAGTCGCTTCTTGTGGAGAAAGCAAATTTACATTTAAAGAGATCATGGATGTTATTTGTTTTGAATTTTATCATGAATTGTCATATTTGTTATTTTATGAGTATATCGTGGTTATTGAGGATATGGCAGATGCAGAATAAGTTTGTAACAAGGTTATTTTGTATATGGAGTAGTGAAGGGTAATATATGAGGTAGGCAGCAGCATTATTACAATTAAATGAATATTTCAAATTTGAACAATAGCTTATGATTAAAGTGAAGTTATCACAATCCTATGAATTCGTATGTCTTCGCTTATGTAATCTGCATTGTCGTTTATGATATTTTTTCTCTTATTGTAGGTGTCGCAAACTTTACTTGGGCGTTGGGTGCTTGCTATTTGGTCGTCCAAATGATTGTACTATATGAGATTTCATGAGAGGCTTAGCATCCATCATCGGCATTTTTCTTTTTGTTTGTTCTTTTCTTTTTATTCTTTTGCTTTCTTTCTTCTTTTTCTCTTCTTTTCTATTCTTTTTCTTTCCTTCTTTTCTTCTTTTTGTCCCCTTTTTTTTATGACTGCCGAATGATGGATTTATCTTGAATTTTCTGTCCTCTCATATTTTTCCTCGATTTCTAAGAAGAAATATCTGGACTAACATGAATGTATGTCCACATCGCGATCTCCATGTGTTGTTACTATATCGGATGTCGTTGTAAGTCCTTGCATAGCCTTCATGATATTTGTCCTGATCGAGATGATCTTGTGGACTTGCAATAGTTTCACGTCAACTGTAGACTATTTTCAATTTTAAAAAGTCACATTTAATTGTGTTATGCTGCTGATGGGTTAGGAGTTATGCATATTCAGGTTGTTTTATGGCGAGTATATGAGTGGATAAAAGTTGGATTTGATAGCTCATGACAATGCATGATAGAGTCAATTCCAAATTCCATGCCAGACCTTTTTTGCATGTAAATTCATTCACTTAAACATAAGCTACTGAGACGAATAAGTGGTTTGAAGTAATCTTAGGGCAGTTTGTGGTTCAAAGACTTGGGTTGTTGTGAGGTCCGTGAAATCCGTTTCTTTGTTTTTATTTTGTTTGATGCATGCTTGGTTGCGTGTCGGGTAGAAGTTCTCGGTTAGAGATTTCTAGACACGTGTGTGCGTGTGTCGGTACGCGAGGTTTTGTTTCGCGTAGAGTTTAAAGGGTATTTGTGCTATGCAGAGAGGTTTCGTTCGACCGAAACCCATTACCGGTCGACCGAAAGTGCGCAAGTGAACGGGTATAAGTCAGGTCGGGCGCGCACGGGCGAGACCATCTCACCATTTCCACCGAGCCAGTTACGAGGAGAGCTTCCCCCTTGGGTTCCTTGCTTGATTCTTGGCCGATTGGAGCGTGGGGTGTTGGTTTGATTGCGGATTCGAGTTTCCGGAGTCGAGAGCTACGCGTGGACACCAAATTCGTCGGATTCGACCGAGGTTTGGCGCGTAGGAGGTTCTAGGGTTTCGGATTTGAGGTGAGCGGTGCTTGCATTCTATGTGTATGCCTCTATTATGTGTGGTATATGTGAAATCATGCTTGGTATGTTGTTTATGGCATGTGTAGATGAGTAGAAATCTTGTTAGAGGTTTAACAATGATTTTGGATGCTCATGGTTAAATTGTTATTCCATTCCATGGTTGATTAGCATGATTGATATGATCTAGCATGAGGTTATACTTTAGTTCTACTATGGCGAGTGTTTAAGTATGTATATGCTTGGTAGACACTTTAGTAGAATGCGTTGAATTGTATACATGCTTGATGTGTTTAGTTCTACCTTGCGATGTATGGTTTATAATACATGTGGTAGGACGGATTTTATTATTGTTGGCATGACGGTTAGCTATGTGGAATGTTTAGTTGGATAGGTGCAAGAGCGGACCTTAGCTCTAGCGCACTTTAGTAAACATGGTTGTGACATACGCTTGTGTGCATAACAGGACTTAGACTTCCTGCTTGAGTAGGTGAGCGGACTTGCTCTATAAGTTACCCCAGGTAGGGAGGGTTAAGATTAGCGCGGTTTAGTTGTATGTTCATATAGTACCCGTAAGTCGTGTAGTTTTACCGGCCAGGGTGGCGAAGATGATGGACCGATTACAATGAGCGTTTAATCTTAATGAATGATGTCTCTATTGAGGCCGATAGGCGTAGGGTGATCATCCTTGGCCAGGATGGTTCCTACGGAGTGATCCGAATCCCCAAGGGATGTCTAAGGAACTCGGTGTAATTAGATCTAGAGGGGCTAGGAGGAAATGGCCGAATGAGAGGGAGAGGAAGATTTGGTGTGGCCGAATTACCACTTTGTTTTTTCTTTGCTTGTATTAATAGAAAACATCAAAGCCTAACTTCTATTACAGCAATTAAAACATTAAAAGCAAATACAATAACTACTTAGTGGGGATGCCTAGAGCCACCCCTTAGCCTTCCGCATGCCCCTGCTGTTCTGCCGCGCACGCCCGCCGCTGGCCTTCCGCGCGCGCCCGCTGGTCTTCCGCGCATGCCCGCCGCGCCCGCTGCCTTCCGCGCAGCTGCCGCGCCTGGGCTTCCGCGCGCCCCGCGTGCCTGCTGGCCTTCCGCGCATGCCCCGCCCGCGCCTTGGCCTTCCGCGCGCCCAGCGCCTAGGCAGTGCCTGTGGTGCGCCAGTGCCGCGCCCATGCCGCGTCCATGCCGCGCCCTTGCCGCATCCATGCCGCGCCCTTGCCGCATCCATGCCGCGCCTATGCCACGCCCATGCCGCGCCTTGGCAGAACCTTGGCCGCACCTTTGCCGCGCCTATGTCGCCCATGTCGTGTCCATGCGCTCCCATGCCGCGCCCATGCGCGCCCATGCCGTGCCCATGCCACACTAGGTTGCGCACTTGTGTTTTGACCCAAGATCCACCTGGATCAAGCCTCCCCTTATAGGATTCATTGCTCCGCAATGAGCTTTAGCATTCTTCTTGAGGTTGCCACTCATATCCCTCCTTGCAAGAGTTGTGTCTTTGACAAAAAGTGCAATATTTTTGGGCACCTCCTTCATGCCATTGGTTGCTTTCCCCTTGTCCTCTCCATGGTGAACGTCTTGCCTTCTTTAACGAGAATGTATTGTTGAGCCCGCCGAAGATAGGTCGCATCTCGATCCCATAGGTATGGATTTCCGAGGATGATATGGCACACGTCTAATGGAATCACTTCGCATATCACTTCATCAATGAACCGCGCCGACACCGCGAACTTGATCTTGCAACATCGTGTGATTTCCATCTTCCCGCTTGTATTGTTTAGCCACTCCAACACTTGAGGTGTCTCGTAAGGATAGTCTCCAAATGCAATTGGTTAACTAATGCCTCCGAAACCAGATTTCTTTGACATCCAGGATCTACAATGCATTGCACTATGTCAGATTTTACCTGAATGTTCATTGTAAAGAGCTCTTCTCGCTCCTTATCATTATGAGGGTCCTTAGCCTCTGGAATCACCTCCTCCTTGGCTCGGATCATGAGTGCAAGGGTTGGGTCCGCCTCCTCCATCTTGAGGGTGATCGGCTCCTCTTCTTCTACCGTAGTGACTAGAGTCTTGCCCTTGCCCACGGCTCCCTTGTCTCTCTTTGGCGCCATCTCTGGATGGAGAGTCCAACACTCGGCTTGAGTGTGCCCCTTCTTGTTGCAATGCGTACAAGTCTTGGCCTTTGTCTTCTCTTGAGTAGTTGCTTGAGCCGCCCCCTTCATTGCACCCGAGCCACCCTTGGCGTTCGGTTTGGGCATTCCACGCATCCTAATCTTCTCATAGACCATGGCTCTCTTGCATGCATCATTGATATCCTTAACCGGATTCAAATCAACTTCTTCAAACAATTCTTCACGCAATCCCGCCAAGTATTTTCGAAGAACCTCCGGGTCTTGTAGCCGCACTCCCATCACCAAGGCTTGCCTCCGAAATTCGGTTGTGTACTCTTGCACACTTTGGGCTTCTCCTTGCTGCAGAATTGCCATGCCTTCCACCTCGCTTCCTCGTATCCCACGGGATAGAATTGTTCCTTGAGTTGTTTCTTGAATGCCGCCCACGTGATTCCCATGGAACCATACTCCCGTAGATGTGCATTCCACCAAATAAGTGCATGGGACGCCAACTTGAGCCTTGCGAACGCAAGACGTTGCGAGTCTCCATAGTTGTAGAGAGCAAAGTAACTCTCTAGTTGATCGATCCAGCCATCTATCTTCTCTCCATTCACTTCCCCATTGTATACGGGAAGCTCCACTTTTGCATCTACCTTGAATGGGGCCATGCCTTGGACCGCGCCTTGCATGCTCCAAATGGTTTGCATCTCGGCCTCCTCTTGCATGGGCTCCTTGCCGAGGCGCCTTGGGGTTTCAACATCATCCGGCATGTGGGAAGGCTCCCCTCGCTCCATGCCCGTGGCTGGTTGGGTTGTAGCCGCCCTTGCTTGGCTCATGGCCATCTCCTTCATGAGGTGCACCAAACTTGAGATCTGCTCATTGGTCGAGTTTGCCAACTTCGTGAGAGTCTCGTCCGTCTTGGTTGCCATGGTCTTGAACTCATCCTCGAACCGCGCCAAACGCTCCTCAATCCGAGTGATGCGTGCATCTCCATGTTCCTCCATGATAGGATGACTGTGCTCCGATGATGAATCCTCCACTTCTTTGCCTTGACTCTTGTTCCTCGTTTGAGCTACCATGTCTTCGGATAACGCTCCTAAGCACTCCTCACGTCTAGCTCTGATACCAACTTGATCCGAATCCCCAAGGGATGTCTAAGGAACTCGGTGTAATTAGATCTAGAGGGGCTAGGAGGAAATGGCCGAATGAGAGAGGAAGATTTGGTGTGGCCGAATTACCACTTTGTTTTTCTTTGCTTGTATTAATAGAAAACATCAAAGCCTAACTTCTATTACAGCAATTAAAACATTAAAAGCAAATACAATAACTACTTAGTGGGGATGCCTAGAGCCACCCCTTAGCCTTCCGCATGCCCCTGCTGTTCTGCCGCGCACGCCCGCCCGCTGGCCTTCCGCGCGCGCGCCCGCTGGTCTCGCGCGCCCGCTGGCCTTCCGCGCATGCCGCGCCCCGCTGGCCTTCCGCGCAGCTGCCGCGCCTGGGCCTTCCGCGCGCCCCGCGTGCCCGCTGGCCTTCCGCGCATGCCCCCGCGCCCTTGGCCTTCCGCGCCCCGCGCCTAGGCCGTGCCTGTGGTGCGCCAGTGCCGCGCCCATGCCGCGTCCATGCCGCGCCCTTGCCGCATCCATGCCGCGCCCTTGCCGCATCCATGCCGCGCCTATGCCACGCCCATGCCGCGCCTTGGCAGAACCTTGGCCGCACCTTTGCCGCGCCTATGTCGCCCATGTCGTGTCCATGCGCTCCCATGCCGCGCCCATGCGCGCCCATGCCGTGCCCATGCCACACTAGGTTGCGCACTTGTGTTTTGACCCAAGATCCACCTGGATCACGGAGTGCGAGGCTCAGGGTTGTGCCTTCCGGAGGGTGCATCGCTACTGAGTATCTCTTACGGGACGCCGTGGGATCGCCCCTATCGTAGGTTTGGTGCTTCGGATGTGCACTAGAAGCGGGTAGCCAAACCTTGGTACCGTGGGTCAATTCGGGTACCTAAACTAAACATTAGAGGACTAACTGGTTTGGGTTAGTGATTTCACCCTAACATAATCCATGGATATCAATGGTATAGTTGATTTGGGTTGGGTGGCGAACTTTACATATCGACATGGTGATCAAATTGTGTATATTAGTTTATGTCTTTATGTGTGGTGCCCTATGTGGCTTTGTGTTTTTATACATGTTTACATATATGTGATTATATGTGTGATCTTTTGTTTGAGATGTTGTGCCCGTGGAACATTTGGAATGGAAAATGCAACGGCGCCGTTCACTGAGTCAGTTTGACTCACGCTCTCCTCTTCCTCTCTTTTACAGATCCTGATAGTCGTGGAAAGGCACCGGCCGAGGGTGCTTAGACGGCTAGTGTGAGCTAAAGGGGAATCCTTAGCTATAGTATTTTTGAGGTATAGTTTTTGGGGTAAAGTGTTGGTTATAAACACAGAAAATCTATACCTTGTATACCTAGTTGTATAGGTGGATAATTGTATAAAAGTGTAGAAAGGAAGTACTAACACACATGTATATGTTTGAGCATGTTTAGAATTATGTATAAGGTGTTATACATGTTTCGGTTTTTTATTGTAAGGGCAAATGTAGATTTTGAACCCTTATGTAAATACCTTTCCGTATTTTGGTATAAATACATATCTTGGCTTAAAATAGAATTTTGGGATTCAAAATCCGGTTTGAAAACTTTGAGCATGTGTATTTATGTATGATGCATGTGTACGCATGCATGTTTTACATTTGGGTTGAAAAATGTGGATTTCGGGGGTTTGAGAAATGAATTTCTGAAATCTGTTTTTGCATATTACTGATATTTCGGTCGACCGAAATATTCATCTGGTCGACCGATAATGCCCGTAAGCCTGAAAAACCTGTAATCTGGTTTTTCGGTCGACCGGAACCTGAAATCGGTCGACCGAAAATATGCTCTGGAATAAATTTTTAAAATCGATTTAAATGATAATTATTTTGATTTTTAAGCTTTTGGGAGGATTGTTGGGACATATCTAAGGTATGTGACAATCCCCAAAGTTTTAGAAAAATATTTTTTTCGTGTTTTAAATCGAAAATGGTTTTAGTACCGAGGAGGAGTTGAGAACCTTAGGTTGTTTTTTATGCTGATGTATCAATGAGGGAGATTGATGCATTTGGATCACCAACAAGCTATGGAGGGTTCATGTGGAGAGAACCGCCTCCCTCGCGGATGCTCGACACGTGCCTGATAGTTCTACGCTCGGGCTCGGATTTCTTTTAAAAGGTTTTTCAAATACTTATTGTATTTGATTTTGGAAACCATGCATGGTTATTTTAAAAACTTCCGCATGTGTGTGTGGTTTGGTGTGGATACGCGGGGCGGTCCCGGGACACGGGCCGTCACAGTGAGAGCTAGGGTGATTGTCGCGATCGTTAATTTCTGTTGGTTGTACTTGCAGGATGCCACCGCGGGGACGACCACGTAGGGTCCCGGCTCCGGATGCGCCGGAGGGACCAGATCTGGGTGCGGACGTGGTGAGGACAATACAGGAGGCTGTGGCGCCGCACTGGAGGCCCAGCGGGCTCCTGCTCAGGCCCAAGACCCCGTGCCACCACCCGCCCCGGTCGAGGCCGTGTTCGTGCAAGCGGAGGACCCGACAAAAGACCCGGAGCAGGACCGTTATCTGAAGTATTTGTCCAAATTTCAGAAGATGCATCCGCCGGCGTTCGAGGGTGGATCGAATGTGGAGAAAGCGGACAGCTGGGTTATGGACATTGAGAAGATTTTGGAGACGCTGAGATGCCCGCAGGAGTACCGAGTGGCATTGGCGACCTTTAGGTTGCGTTTGGTTCGTGGAATCTTGACAGGATTCCTGGGAATTTAACACGCGGGAATCAGATTCCTGCGTTTGGTTCGCCAAAGTCATGGGAATGCAGCATTCTTATGGATGCAACATTCCCACAAATAAGGTAATCAAGATTCCCATGGGAGGGGGTGTGTATTTTGATTCCCTTCAAGATTACTTGCAGGATTACTTTTTTGTTTCCAGAAGTACCCCTGATTTTATTCAAATTTTATTAAAAAAAACTCTAATACCAAACCGTTCAGTAATTTCTCTTTTCTTCTCCGGTGCTTCTTTCTTTTCCGTTTTCTAATTTTGTTTGGTGCCGGTGGGTTTGGTGTCGACAATCCTCTAATTTTGAATTTGGTGGATTTAAATTTTATTTGAATTTCTTATATGGATTGTAATGGATAGACTTGAAGCTATAACTATTTTTGTGTGGTTATATTTACAGTGAATTTATAGTAAATTATGTTTTTACTGGATTAAATTATATTTTCAAAAAATATGTGTATGTTATTTTACTATGTTTTATTTAATTTCTGAATGGGGTATTTTGGTAAAGTTCTACCACATATTAAGGAATGTTGTAAGTAAACCAAATAAAAAAAAATAACATTCCCAGGAATTTAAACAATTTGAAACAACGAACCAAACGATGGAATATATCAATCCTGGGAATGCAATTTCAGGGAATCTAGATTACTGGGAATATAACATTTCTGGAAATTTTGCAAAGTCATGAACCAAACGCAACCTTACGTTCACCAGTGAGGCTGAGCATTGGTGGAGGAGCGTGAAGGGCCAAGTGGGCCAGTTCGGGGAGTGGGACGCGTTTATGACTTTGTTCTGTAGGCAGTACGTGCCGGAGTCCGTTAAGCGGAAGAAGGGGGAAGAGTTCGAGAGGCTTAGGCAGGGTGATATGTCCGTCTGGGAGTATCACGCCCGGTTTGTAGCGTTGTCTCGGTATGTTCCTCACTTGCTTGGAGACGAGACTCGGTTGGCGCGGAGGTTTCGTAGTGGGTTGAGACACGACATCATAGGTCGTATGGGTGGAGATCAGTTTCCCACCGTTCATCAGACTTTGGAGAAGGCTCAGAATATTGAGACCGACTTATTGAGTATTAGGGCGGAGAAAGCGCCGGCAGACAAGAAGGGTAAGGAGAAGGTGTGGCCGAAGAAGAGGAAGGCGGAGGATTCCGGAGGGACCCAAACCACTCCTAGTGGGGAGGGTGGTCAGATGAGGGCGAGGCCCGAGGTGGTGTGCTTCCATTGTCAGGAGAAGGGGCACTTCAAGAGGGATTGTCCAAGGCGAAGATTGACGTGGCAAGAAGCTCAAGTTAGACCGCAGGGTCAGGCGCAGGGTGCGCAACAGCAGCAACAACAGCGACAACAGTATCGTCCACCTCAGCAGGCGCAGCAGCAGACATCGACTCAGGCAGTTCAGAGGCCGGTACAGATGCAGGCGCAGAGGGGACAACCTCAGAGAGTTCAGGGCCGAGTCCAGGCTTTGACGAACGAGGAGGCCAGCGGAAGTGGATCGGCTGTGACAGGTACTTTGTCGGTTTGTGGTTCCCCCGCATTTATTTTGGTTGATTCTGGTGCTACGCTTTCGGTTATATCATCTAGATTTGCTACTAGTGTACCAGTACAGTCTTGCACTTATGATTGCATGTTTGAGATCTCGACACCTGCGGGTTATACTTTGTATTCTAGACATTTGTTGCGTGGGTGTGAGGTACGAGTTGGGGACCGTATTTTATTTGCGAATTTGGTTGTTTTGGACCTATTCGACTTCGACGTAATCTTGGGGATGGATTGGCTGGAGGAGCATTTTGCTAAGATCGATTGCCGGACCAAGATCGTGACGTTTAAGTTTCCTGATTCCCGGAAGTTTTACTTCATCGGAGATAAGGCGGGGAAGGATGTCCCTGTGATTAGTGCGATGAAGGCCTGCAAACTTTTAGAGCGGGGTTGCTCGGGTTATCTTGCTTACTTGATTAACCCGAGTGTGGATTCGGGGGCATTGGAGAGTATCCCGGTAGTTAGGGATTTTCCGGATGTGTTTCCTGAGGAGTTGTCGGGTTTGCCTCCTGAGCGTGAGATGGAGTTTGGTATAGACTTAGTACCGGGTACGACTCCGATCTCGAGGGCTCCGTATAGGATGGCTGCGGTGGAGTTGGCAGAGCTGAGGCAGCAGTTGGAGGATCTGTTAGCTAAGGGCTTTGTGCAGCCGAGCGTATCACCGTGGGGTGCGCCGGTGTTGTTTGTGAAGAGGAAGGACGGTAGTCTACGGTTGTGTATAGACTATCGGTAGCTAAACCAAGCGACGGTGAAGAACAAGTATCCTTTGCCTAGGATTGACGACTTGTTTGATCAGTTGCGGTGTGCGGCTGTATTTTCTAAGATTGATTTGAGGTCAGGCTACTACCAGTTGCGTGTCAGATTTGAGGATGTGCCAAAGACAGCGTTTCGGACTCGTTATGGTCACTTCGAGTTTTTGGTGATGCCGTTTGGGTTGACGAACGCTCCAGCAGCTTTTATGGATCTGATGAACCGGATTTTCCAGCCTTATCTTGATCGGTTTGTGATAGTCTTTATCGACGATATCTTAGTTTACTCGCGTAGCGAGGAGGTGCGGAGCACTTGGGTTTGGTGTTGCAAACTTTGCGGGAAAGGCAATTGTTTGCTAAGTTTAGCAAGTGCGAGTTTTGGTTGACCAGGATTCACTTCTTAGGTCATGTGGTATCCCGAGAGGGTGTGGCGGTCAATCCTGCCAAGGTCGACACTGTGTTGAGTTGGGATAGGCCTAAGAGTGCGACGGAGGTTCGTAGTTTCTTGGGTTTAGCAAGTTACTATCGGTATCTTGTGAGTGTATTTAATTGTGGATATGGTACTTATATAATAATTATTTGAAGAAAAAATATTTTTTGGTTATATGGTCGCATGCTTCAGTGGTGATTATATTGTAGCCTTGTTAATAGGCGTCCACCATATTCTAATAGGCGACCACTATATCGTCTGTTTAAGAGGCGACGACATTAGTGTTGCTTGTTTAACATGCGGCAATAATGTCGCATGTTAAACAAGCGACATTTCGCCAACGTGGCACTGCCACAGATGGGTGGTGCTGACGTGGCAAAATGTAATGTCGCCATTTAAACAAGCGACTAGATTTTAGTTTGGTAATTTTCTGATTTCAATTTTATTTTTGTTATTTTTAAATAAATTATTTAAAAAAAAAAAAAATTTCTTTCCTGCCTCCGTTCCTACGGGATTGTATAATTTGTAGTTGTGTTTCTCCTCTGCGCTTTCAATTTTGCACCATTTAGCAAAACTGCCAAACTTTATTTCTTTTGAAACCGTTTGTCCACCAATGTTTAGTTATTATGCTTATAATAACAGTTTAGATCTAATTCATATTTGTTTGTCTTATTATTTGATCTCAAATTTTAGTGTAATTTTGATGCCCTCCTCAATGGTGGCAAAGCATCGGAAAATTCAACAAGATCAACACCTGTTCATTTTTAATTTGATCAAGTTTGATAGGATATGGCAAATATTCATGCAAGGAGAATGCTACATCCCCCAGCTAATTCATGTCTCTATGACATATAGAAGTTGATTTTTTTTTTTTTTTTTTTTTTTTTTTTTTTTTTTTTTTTTGTGTTTAGTGTGGGGCTTTAATAATAGTTTAGGACCCTTCAAATTAAGAATTCTCAAAACGACAGTGAATACCGACCTGGTTGCCGCGTCCGAGACCAAACTTGTGTTTCAGGGGATATATATTTTAAACCTTTCTGGGCAAGTAAATTAAACCATTTAACAAAAAGAATTTATTCATTAATGCCATATATATTTTAAAAATGATTACATATGTGCCCTTGCTTTTGTACAATCACTCAAATTAAATTCTTTTTTTTTTATAATTACTGAATCAGTATAACTATTTTTAAAAAACAAAAAATTGAATAGAATTTTTTTTTAATGTGCTTTAGAATTTTTGTATTGAATTTTTTTCCAATAATATATAATAGATGTTTTAAGGCTTCGAAAGCGCACCACAATCATATATATATATATAAAGATTTTTCGTGTAGATCCGTATAATTTTTATTTATATCTTTAAAATAGTTTTATCAATTATAAAAAGATAATAAACATAAAGATAAAAATAAATATATATATATATATATAAATATAAACATAAAGATATATATATATATATATATATATATATATATATATATATATAAAGATTTTTCGTGTAGATCCGTATAATTTTTATTTATATCTTTAAAATAGTTTTATCAATTATAAAAAGATAAAAATAAACTTTAAAAAAAAAATTGAGCGCCTGGGTACCGCCAATTAGATCTGCGCGACGCAACCTAACATGGTCGCTACACGCGAAGCGAGATTATGGGTCACATTCAGCCGCTTAACAATGCTCCTAAACTTTTTTTTAAAAAAAAAACTTGGATCGGCACGGCATGGCTCCGGCTCGGTGCCGGATCCCAACGGTCTGGCTTGTGCCGGACGGCACTGCTAAAAAGTGGGTAAGTACATAATATATTCATGCATTATTTCATTTCAGAAAATAACAAAGTACATTACTTATTTCTGTTTTTAATCTATATACATATATATAAAACTGGGAGATAAAAGTCGTTATGCCACGTGGTATTTTGAATAATTTTTGATGTGCCATGTGGCATTTGCTCTTATTCTAAACAAGCCATGTGGTATATGTATTAATTGATAGGAATTTATAAAGTCATATAACTTATTTGAAGAATATGGAAGGTCTAATGTTACAAAATAAATATTTAATTAAAATAATAATTTATAAAAATAATCTAAATATAATAAAAATTAGTATAAAATAATTATATTTTATATTATTTATTATTTAATATTAATTTTTTAGAATAAATTTTTATCATGTACAAAATTTTTTAACGTTATTATTTATATTATATATATGACTTATAACCGTGCATCGCACGGGTGCAAAACTAGTACCGTTTAAAGATGGAATATGCAGATGGCGTGCTTCTGTCATACAGAAGCTCTCAAAGGTGTTTTTCCAATTCTGTGGCTCAGGGGGTTAAAAGATGAGCCAAAAGAACAAGTACCAAACTTTAGTGCATTGTGCATATACACGATACATATAGATGGAGTATAACATTACTGATCGACTTAAAACTGTTCCAGAAAATAAAATAAAAAAAAAAAAAAAAAAAAAAAACACCTCATTAGCAACACCTTACAAGAAAAATATTCAGAATATGATCAGGCAGAAGCTCTACTGAACAGGACAATTAGCGGAAAACAGAGTACCTTGCAACCCATATTGGTACACAAGTAAAGCAAAGATCGCTGTCTAAATCCACAGCTTATCTCCACGTTTTTAATGGGCTTCTATAACCTGTATATCCAAATTTAATATTCAAGAATAAAAAAAACCTCATATTATCTGTTAGGGACTCCTTAAAAGAAACAAAACGACGAGCTACTACTAAAATTGTTTTGATTGAATCAATTGTAACAAGTTACATTCGATGAAATTATAAAGTCAAATGTAGAATATGAAGAATGTGACGATCACATCCTAATAATAAAAATTTATGCTCTCAGTAATTCAATTATGTTATGTACATCACTTGTATAATAATCTGGATGGATATTGTTCACAGGATCCTGAAGTGCAGGCAAGGTCGTAACACCTGAGACGCCAACATGCAGCAAGTCAACACTGATGTTTAGTTTTGATTTACATACCCACAAGTCGCCAACATGCAGAGTGATAACTGCATACCTGAAAGAACAAGTAGAGTCTTACAACCAGCAGTTTGCCCAAACAGTATATCTGTGTCCAATCTGTCACCCACCATGCACATTCTTGAAGTATCAATCTTGTGTCTGTAACACTAAGACATCATTAGTTTCCTAATACTTCGGATTGTACTTTATCCACTTAGTATTTCACAGTATTTGTGTATCTATGTCAACATATAAAAATTTTCATATGCATCTCCTCAGAAATTGCTTGCTCTAATGAAAAAGATTACGGAAACCTCTGGAGTAAAAAATCCATCATAAATGTTGACGGCTTGCCAACTACCGTAGGTTCTTTCTCTGTAGATCCACATAGTGCTGCCACCATGCATCCAGCACCTGCAGTCGTAATTTAAAAATCTCATAAAAGCTAACAACCCTGTCAAGGAAGCAACGGAAACTATCATTCATTGTTTTGATGAAAACCTGGCCACTCCTGTAATGCGGTCATATGGCCAACCGCATCACGGTTGGTAGCAACGAAAAGACACCCAGGATTTTGACGGATGCAGAGTGTTGCATACCTGTCATTGTGATCATGATGGTTAGTAACCTGGGGAGATTACAATATCAAAGTAAGGTACATGTTTACGGCAATCATATTATAGCCGATTTGAGTTTTCTGATCTACAATCATTTTGCATCAACACAGAGGCATAAGCTAAACATACAGTAGTCGAAGTGTCATAGCAATTCGGTAGTAGTACCGTTATGGTGGAGATCAAAATATAATATAACTAAGAATGCTATCGTTATTGAGGTACTCTTGATAAGAGATCAACAAAATCCTTGCAAACACAGTTATGCAAATGAATTTGCACTACGGAAGATATGCATGTTTTATATGGGCCAGATTTGCCTTAGCATGCAAAAGCACAAGTGATGACATAGGCACGTGTTAGACTTCAACAGCAAATTCAGCAAGTGATTCACGATGACAAGAGCCTCAGAATGAGCATCGATGCAATATGCAGGAAACCAAAGAGGACTGGTACCACGAAATTATCAGATCATGATGGGCACCTCAATTTGTACCCAGTTAGGTGTCAAAAGATCCAAATGATTGCTTTATTTATTTCATCATTCCTGCTTTCCTTTACATGTTCCACGATTAGGTCAAATATTCCATGCTTATGCCGTTGGTGGTGTATTTAGAGGAGAGGGAGGAATGGCACAATTGAGCAGCAGCGTTAGCGCTCTTGGCAGGGTAACTATGTAGAGTTTTTGCTTATAGATGGATGAGATGTCATATAATAGACTAAGGAGTTGAAATCCAACTAGAAGAATATTTAGTTGAATTTTGATAATAGGCTAGGAAAATGTACAAAATTGGAAAGATTCAAAGGCAAGGTCAAGTCATTTGGTTTGTTTTGCCACTCTGTCAACACCAGAGTAATCAAATAAGAAAAAACTCAAAAAGTAGGAGAAAGTTCAGAGCTGCTAGAATCTCTCATACTCCAAATTATCATAAACCAATTGACTACAATATTCTCATACTAACTATTTCTAAGCCCTAGATGATTTCCTGTTAGTTTAAACTCCTATACCCCATTTCCTCTTTTTACTCTCTTAAAGACTGGTCTAGCAAAAGTGAACAAACCACCATATTGTTTCTTAAATGCAGGTGACCTTTTGTCACCTGGAGCTAAAAACAAACCGAATGATCAACAATTCTAGTGCCATTACATGTCTATTTATGGCATGCTTATTTGTTGCGTTCTTTCTTTGTTTTCAGTGTGCTCGGTTTGAAATCTTGGTATGCAGACTTTTTGTGCTTGTTTCGTTTTTGCACTTGTGTGCTTGGGTATTGAATTTTTAGGCCGAGTGTACTAAGAAACAGTCACCTTTTTCATGGATGCATAAATATAACCTCCTAAACTACACTTGGGCAGTGCTATAACTGGACGGTTGTCGTCGTTGTTGCATGTCAATATGTGGCAGAAATTCACAAACTTCATGATTCTAAGCAAAGCTTCCTATACCTAGCATGTATGCATGTAACTTAAAAGCAAGCCATTAGGTGCCGTTTCGTGCCGCATTTTTGGTAAATCCCAAACTTGATACGTGCCGAGCGTACTGATTCATTCTAAGAATAAATTATTTTATATGATCTTTATAAAACTAAAAGAAAACAAAACAAAACTGCAAAAAAACAATTCAAAATTTTAACCAAAAAAAAAAAAACTGTACAAGTCACACGCCTGATGTGCGAAGGCGCGTGACATTGTTCATTTTCCCACGTGAAAATCAATTAAAAACAATTCAAATTTAAACAAAAAAAGAAAAAAGAACAAACTATACAGGTCACACGCCTGGTGTATGACGGTGCGTTGCACTATTCATCTTCCTCCGTGTCGTGGAGGAAGATGAATAGTGCTTAAAAAAAAAACAGATAGAGAGGAGAAGAGGAGGAGAGAGAAAGAGAGACGATGAAGAACAAGAAAGAGAGAGAGAGAGAGAGAGAGAGAGAGGACAGTGACAAAAGAGGGAGACGCCTGGCACGACTGGAAATGATCCTGCCTGCCATCTCTGTGCCGGACCCGGCACATGCCGAGCGGCACGTGCCAGAGAGACATTAAGAGAGAGAGGACGGTGACAAAAGAGGGAGACGGAGCATGGGCGGAAAATCCTCGTGCCAACCATCTTTGTATCAGATCCGGCACATGTCGTGCCGGCCGGCACCTAAAACATTGCTTAAAAAACATGTAAAACTAATAGAATACTCACTGGAGCTTGTAATAGTTAATATATTGGTCAAGTCCAACCACAACAGCTCCAACCTACACAGATGATTAATGCCATCAGATCATCCTAGAAATTCTATGACAACCATTACACTACTACAGCAAACAGATGTACCTACCAGTGTTATTAAAGGCGAAAGGCGCTCTAAGGCGCCAAGGTCTCAAAACGCCCGAGGCGCCAAGGCGCTCTCGAGGCGCTCGCCTAGGCGACATAAGGCGCTAATGCAAGTTTATCATGAATATAGAACTAGGATAAAAAAAAAATAATGAAACTAATATAACATCATACCTTAAATTCTTAAAGGTTTTCAACAAATAAAATACATGTCAAATTCATAACATAAATACAAAATAACATAGAACTTACAAAATAAAACAAAATATAAACATTTCAAAAAGAAAACTTATGCATATTAAACATTCTAACAAGTTTCAAAATATAAAGTTACTCAACCTACTAACTTTCAATGTCCAAAAAGAGAACTAAGCAAAATATAACTAAATACGGAATTATCTAATTATATTTTTCATCAAAAGTATCTTCTGCATCATCTAAACATTTATCTTCACCATCATTGCATAGATAACCTTCAATTCATTCTTTAGAGTCTTCCAAGTTAGTTTCTTCTTCAATCTCTTCATCCCTTTGCTTGATTATACTTGATATAGACCAAGTCGTGTAATAACTTGATAATTCAAGCATTTATATTTTCTTTCATTTGTTTTTACTTTTTTACTCTTCATTTAAGTTTTTTTCAACCCTTAAAAGAGAAGGGTAAAAATGGCACATTATTCTTAACTCACTATTTTCTTACATATAAGCAAGGCGCTCGCCTAGGCGCCAGGGCGAGCGCCTTAGTAGCGCCTTACTAATACTGCCTCGCCTTGACTTTCTTAAGGCGCCCGGGCCTCGCCTCGCCTCGCCTCGCCTTAGCGCCTAGGCGAGCGCCCGGGCGCCTTTTAATAACACTGGTACCTACTTTAAGATGTAAAACCAAATTTAACAAAAAAAAAAATGCATGACTTACACTCTTGTCATATTCAAATATATAGTCTGATTTCAGCTGTATGTTCTTCTTGCCATCTTCCTGCAAAATATCCAATAAAAAAGCCAAAACAACTTAGAAAATAGAAATAGCTCCGATAATATGGGATGAATAGGCATTTTCTCGAATAGCCCTTCTGTTGTAAAATGTTCCCGAATAAACCTCTGCTTTCGAAAAACTTAGGATATCAGTCCAAAATATACATGTATAAGTTTTTTTTTAAAGAATGAAAAAAAATAGCTTTTTGTATTCTCTAAAACTTTTGCTCCAAACGATTAAAAAATGCTTCTAAATTGAGGCTTCAAAGTTCTATAACCAGTAAAGACTTTGGAGCTTGAATTATGAAAAACTTTGAAATATAAAAATTGTGGAGCATTCCAAAATCTAATTTTCTGAATTCAATTTCTTTTCAAAAAAATACTTGTACATTATATATTGGGCCGATTTAGCAATAATAAAAAAAAGGGATTTATTTGGGAGGTCAGTACAAAAAGCAACGGCTGACTTGTAGTTATCCCTGAATTGTTTGTTACTTCATTAATCTGAAAGTATACTCTTATGAGCCACTTTCACAAAAAGTGCAAGATATCATGCTCAGCAACGTAAAAAGACAGGATATGCAGCTTTAGAGACCAAGACATCAGGCAAAATCAAAGTGATAGTTCATATTTAGTTAGGTCCAAACAGAAGTTACGGGTTGCACTCAGAGAAGTAGATGATTTTATAATGACACAACAAGATCAAAGATAGCACGATTTCCTCAACAAGTAAAGGGGAAAGGACCACAAAATTCCAAAGCACAAGAGACTTTTTCCTTACAGGTCCCCCTAGACATGTAAAACCAGCAAGCTCCAATTCTTCAATTATACCTTCCTCACCAACAACATAAACCTGCAAAAAAGACCAAGTACAATCTAATGTAGCATGACTATAATTCTCCAAGGTAGAATAACTTCCAATAATATATGAACCACAAAAAAAAAATAGCAGTGATCTTGAGGAATGGTGAGCCTTGCCTACTCTCGCATGCTCATCTGAGAAACTCTTTACTCTTAGGAGAACACCAACTCAGCGAAACATTAGCAATTTGCAATAAAGGCTAAAATGGATGGACAAGGGATACATAAAAAGTATCTCCTTTCAAAAGGATAAAAGCATGCACCAAATGCACAAGTAAAGCCACAAACAGTTTCTTCAACATTGAATGACGAGAATCTGGAATGCAAAATGTTTCCTAACTGAGGTATACCTTTTTATCCCGAGGAAAATTACTCAGCGTCAAAAACATGGCTGCTGCAAAGGATGATGAAAAAATCTCTTCCTACAAGCACAATCAAATATGCAATAATAATTGCAACTAGCGAAGATTTGTCTTATATGCCACGAGAAAAACTGACAACTTAGTGGCCCGCATTAACCTCTTTTACATTAATTCCAAGGTCAGTAAACTTCTTTGCATACAGTCTTCTTGATTTCCTTGAGTTGTTTGTCACGAATACCAGTTTCTTCCCCTATAAAACCAAAAGCAGTACCTAATCATCTATCCAATAAGATTAGCAGAAGAATATGCTAGAAGAACTCAGTATATTTGATAGAAGATTTCTCGAACACTAGTAGCAAGATTTGCTAAATTGAAATAAACCTGATTTCATAATTCAAAATTCAAATTTTTAAAATCGATTGTTAAATATTTAAGATTCCAAAACTGGGCCCTTGTTCTAAATGGCGACTAGGATCCAGCGTGGCTTGATTGTGCCATGTTGGCAGTATTACTTGACAGGCGATCTAATGTCACCTACGTCAAAAGTGAGAAGAGGTCACCAGTTTGACAGGCAGCCTAGGAGGCGCGTACATCAAAAAACAAAAAAAAAAAAAAAAGTGCAAGAAGGTCTCTAGTCAGAATGGCAACCTCCACGCACCTTTTTTTGTCTTTTAATTTGTTTGATGTAGGCGACCTAAAGTCGCCATTTAGAGAGGTGGCCTTTAAGAGGCAACCCCAATGTAACCTATCAAATTATGCTACTAGCGTGGTGCGTGAGCGCCACGCTGGATCCGAGCTGCCATTCAAAATGGCGACCTGGTTTCAGATTTGAAAATATTTAAAAGTCGCTTAAATACAAATTTAGATTAAAATACTTTTAAATTTTATAATAAAAAAAATCCCGATAGTGTTGCATCTAAACCTCGGTTTTAATGAGCATTAAGAATAAACTATCTTTCAAATAATTAGATATAGTTGAACATCATCTAGTACTTGTCTAAGGAAAAAAAAAGCAAATTTCTAATCATACTGAGGCATGAACCAGTCTATGGATTTAAAACACCAAATAAAACTAAATCTGGGAATGACTTTAGACTTGCTAATACAAATGGCTATCAGCAGTAATCAGAAAAAAAAATGATAGGACTATGATTAGATTTAAGACGAAATTACAAATTTCTCCCCTGCACTTTAGTTCAATGGACCGTTATAATTTTGAACTTTCAATCGTGCTGGCGATAATCCTGAACTTACAAAAAAAAAAAAAAAAAAAAAGGTCTGCGGTAACCTTACCGTCATCTCCTACCATCCATGTCCGTTAATTTGTTGCCATGGCATTTTTAATCCACGTGGCACTGATATTTTGGTCATTTTTTGCCCTAAACGACATTTTGGTGATTTTATGATCATCTTCCTTCTCTAAACTCCATCTCCGCCACCTTCCCCTCCATCACTTTCCACCACCTCCCTCCACTTCTGCTACAGTCTTCAACCACTCCAACGAATCTGCCTCCTTCATTAAGCACATCTATTAACGGCTCAAGATCAGTGAAAGCATACATAACCATCATCACAAGTTTGTAGAGTTTTACGATGTTAAAGCTACACAAGCAGCTCCAAATTCCTTAATTGGAATAGATATTGCTAGAAAGAAAATTAAGGTTGAAAATTGCCCTGACGGAGGGAAGCCAAGGTCGTGTCAAATTCTAAACTTCTTGTACACTGACTTTACTTTTATCTGATTCAGGATTGAAGGTATCAATATTGGTACAGATATTGCTGCAGAGGCTCTCGATTGCCTTTTAACTGGTGTTTAGCAATAGGTTGAATGACAATACATTAGCGTTCTTGGTGGATTAGAAGAAGCTGATAGTGAGGATGAAGGGGTACGATAGAAGCTCATAAGAGTCACAAAGTGGCGGAGAAGGTGAGGCGGTTGATGGAGACGAGGGAGGGAAGGAGCTAAGCGTCGGGGTGGCAGCGGTTGAAGGACGTGGTTGTGGCGGTGCTCATGGAAGTTAGCTCCTCCCACGCCGCGCTTATGGAGTTAGAGAAAGCCATCAAGGAAACCAGCGATGAATCATTCCGAATGAGTAAATGAGCATAATATCGTAAAATTTATGGTCCACTAATCAGCATTTGAGTAAAACTATCATACCATTGATCTAAGGGCCATCAATGCCTCGGGGACACCATCAATGAGTCGGTCACCCTTCCATATCACACCTGAGAGGAACCAAGATCAAGAATATAAGTTGAGAACATGAAAGATTGAGACTTCTAGGTGACATGATCATTAAGTTACAGCTTTAAAAACAAAGGTTATGCCAAGTCTTTAAATCAAAATAATGGGGTATTTGGTTGGTATTTTAACCGCACGGAATGGGAATCGTAACCACCTATTCCGATTGTAGGTGTTTGGTTGAGAGAATATTGGAATTGTAACCGTCTGGAATAGGAACTGGATTCCTGTTATTAAGGTAATTCTGATTACTGGATGTCTCCACCGGAATAGAATTAGAGAATCCACCTGCAATTTGATTCCGATTCCATAATGTACCAAACGTTATACAACTTGTGGTCATTCCAAATATGATTCCACTGCATTCCAATTTCGATACCCATTCCGATTTTAACTTATCAACCAAACGTCAGCTAAGTGGTAGCTGTTAGAATTACACATTGAATGTAGAATGTTGAACTATTTAATGTTCCACATTGAATGTTGACTAGTGAAATCCCATTCATCCCAAAGACAAATTGTATTAAAGGCTCCTGGCGGAGGGAGAACCTAGTGGAGTAATAAAGGGTTCTGCCTAGCAACCAAGAGATCATGGGTTCAAGACATGGAAATAACCAATTGCAACGCAGTGTATGGTGGCTTACATTAGGCGAGAAATTGTCTGCCCCCATCCCGTAGCCTGGCCTATATGTGCAAGAACCTTTAGGTTCCTAGGTATAGCCCCTTTTTCAAAGATATCTTAGGAACGTCCAATAGCTTCCCTTTCACCTATGAAGTGATAGTGAAATATTTAAAAGAAAAGATGAGGTGTATTAACAATGAGCTTAGCATAACATAGACCCTCTAATATCTTCAACTTATTAGATGGAACTTCCGAGCATACACAGAAGAGTCATCATTGAAGTTCACCATGGATACCATGCAATACACCTGACAATGATTTTTTGTTAGAAAGTTTCCAAAGTAAAAAATGAACGTCCACACCGCCCTTCTAACTTACTACCATATTGGAAAACTGACTTTCTCCTACCAAATCTTAAATACCTTAATATTATCCTCTTGACTTGCTCCTCTTATGATCCTATCACAGTCTCCTATGACCACCATTGTGCTTAATATGCTCATAGCACCATACATAGTAATATCCTTCTACAATGTAGGCATTTTTATCCCACATTTAGGTTGTTTTGGGTCATTATTGCAATGAGTATATGTGCTTTGCACTTTATTTGTTTTTCCATATTGCTTTAAGTAGCTTGATTCAATTTGTGAGCTTTAATTCATGTTGAAATGAGTTCAAGTTAGTTCTTGTCATTTGTGGAATCAGCAATAGCCAGGTATCTGGTTTATATCAGATTGAAATTCAGCCTATATTGCATGAACATAGCAATATCTCTTAAATCAGGAGTTAAAAACGAGCATGCATTTGAGAGCTTGTCTTTCATTATGCCTGGGTATGTCAGTAAATTTACAAATTATACAATAGATAACAATTGGCATAATGAATGGTTCTTTTTTTGCCAAATAAATCATGCTACATAGTGCTTTCCCCACTACTCCTTATTTGTGGAAGAAAATCCTAAAAAGAGTTAGCGGAAGTGCGACTTAATGAAATTATGATTTTGGCTTCATGGTCGAGTTAGCCCTTAGTTATCCGCTTGCATGTCTTGTTTGCATTAAACTTTCTTTCGCATACCTTTATTGCCTATCTATCAGCTGCAAGAGCTTGAGAATCTCGTCTTTTTATCTTATCATTTTTTACTCTTATCATACAACAACAACAAGAAGAAGTCCCGCTTGAGCAATGTCTAGGAAGGGTAAGATGTATACAACTATGTCTTGGAGGAGGTTGTTTTAGTAGGACCCTTGGCCTAAGAAAATAAAAATCCTAGACACATGAGCATCAAAACACAAAAGTTCAGAGCATAGGAATTCAAACCGAGTATGCCCAAAAAGAACACGAACCACGCACACATTAAAATAAATAAATAAATAATATAAACTAGCTCTATGTTACCTACACCACGATGTCATACGTCACTCCGCTTGATTAATAACTAAGTCTTCACCTAGTTCTAGAAAGGTAAAAAGTCTTTTTGGGTAATTTCTCTTCAACTCTTTTTAAGACCTCTCATCATCTTATGGAAAAAAAAAACATCGGGACTATCTTAAGAGGACATCACTTAAAGGAGAGACTAGACATAAATGGTTTTGGGTTGGACTGATCAGCCATCTACATCATTGCCATGGATGCCACCATTGTATCCAAGGATATTCCAGGTTCATTAATTAAATATGTTTAGGCCTCTATATATGATGTAAGAAAAGCAAGCCTAGTCTCTAAATTTCTTTTGACTATGGTTAGACATGTGTGATTATGATCCCTTGTTCTCCTTCATAAAGATAGCCTTTTCTTGTATATCAAAATCAATGTAATTATCGTTAGGTTGATCTAGGCGAATCTTGGGTCAATGCAGACGTAGTGGACATGACCTGGATGGGCGCGGCATGGTGTGGCATGGGAGTGGCGCGGCATGGCGTGGCATGGGCATGGCGCGGCATGGCGTGGCATGGGCGTGGCGCGACACGGGCGCGGCATGGGCACACCATGGGCGTGGTGCAGCACAGGCACGGCCTAGGTGCGGGCGCGCGCGGAAGTCCAAAGGACGCGGGCACACGAAAAGCAAGCGGGCGCGGGCGTGTGCGGAAGGCCAGCATGGCGTGGAAGTCAGGCGGGCATGTGCAGAAGGCCAACAGGAGAATGTGCCGGCAGTGAGGAAGGCAAGGCATGCAAGACCGAGGTAGACTAGACTAATGCCGAGGTGGCGAGGTATGTCAAGACCAAGGCGGGCTGAGGTAGACAAGACCTATGCCGGGATGGCAAGGTAGATCAAGACCGAGGTAAGGCCGAGGTAGACAAGACCTTGCCCAAGTGGCAGAGTAGATCAGACCGAGGTAGGCATGACTAAGGCCGAGGTGGCAAGGCGCTCGGGAAAACCAACAGACCAAGAGTCCATTAAGTCCGAGTATAATGAGACTCTTGGACCGAGACCGATAAGGCATAACTTGAGTGCGGGATATCTAGCCAAGCATGAGTGCAGGTGATAGAACTTGTGCGGGCGCAGGTGCGCGAGGAAGGCTCAGAGACACGGGCACGGCAGCAGCGGGACTGAGCGCGGGAGGTGGAACGTCACAGGCACAGACCTCGGCGAGCGCCGGGCGCGCTAGTGGAGAAGGAGAACCGATGCAGGCGCCAGCACGGGCGCGCGACCAGCTCGGGCGCAGTGCAGACCCAGCGGTGCCAGCTGTTCAGGGGAGACCAAGCATTCAATATGTTCAGTTGTTCCATGAGTTTCTATTTATTGCTCTTTTATAATTAATTCCTTTAAACAGGTTAGGTGAAGGGGGATTGGGAGTGTCCAAGCATGTATATAACTCTTGCTTGGATTATGAGTAAGAATTAGTGGTTTTAGCCAAGGTTTTCCGTGCGGGCGGCACGGGCGGTGCCGCCCGGCACGTGCCGGTGCCGGCCGGTTCCGGCACCGGCTCGGTGCCCGTGCCGCCCGCACGGGCGGCCCGGCGGCACAAGCTTTTAAAATTTTTTTTTTTTTTTTTAAAACCGCCCGTGAAGGGCGGTCACCGCGGGCGGTGAAAAGCCAGCCACGTGGCTGGCGTGGCTGGCTTTTCAATTTTTTTTTTTTTTTTTTTTTTTTTTTTTTTTTTTTTTTAAAAACGCCCGTGAAGGGCGGTCAAATCGACCGCCCTTCGCGGGGGTGAAAAGCCAGCCACGTGGCTGGCGTGGCTGGCTTTTCAATTTTTTTTTTTTTCTTTTTTTTTTTTTTTTTTTTTTTGATTGGACCGCCCGTGAAGGGCGGTCAAATCAACCGCCCTTTCGCGGCCAACTCCCGAAAGGCCAGCCGCTGGCTTGTCCCTTACCTTTTTTTTTTTTTTTTTTTTTTTTTTGATGGACCGCCCGTTAAAGGCGGTCAAAATATCATTTTCTTTTTTTTTTTTTGGGTTGGCTGCGTTTTTTTTTTTTTTTTTTTTTTTTTGGTTGCTGTTTTTTTTTTTTTTTTTTTTTTTTTTTCTCTTTTATTTTTTTTTTTTTTTTTTTTTTTTGGTGGTTGCGTTTTTTTTTTTTTTTTTTTTTTGTGGGCCGCCCGTGAAGGGCAACCGCCTTTCACGGGCGGTCATACCTACCCTACAAAAGCCAGCCCATCATTTGTAACAAAAGCCAGCCCTTATGGGCTGGCTATTTGGCTGAGCGTGCACCTTTCGGTGCACGCGCAGTCAAATCAAACTTAAATTTTTTTTTTTTAATTTAAAAATAAAAAGAATTTTACATTTCGATGCTTATAAATATGAATCGTTCGAATCATTTTTTATCAAATCTATTGAATCACTGAATCATATTTTATTTCAAGTTTCCAATTCAATTAAATGGCGCCACCAAAAATTCAATCAACCAATGATATTGGTTGGTTACACGGTACACCTGTAGGAGACAATAGATTCCACTGGATATGTAATTACTGCCATGTTCATGGAAAAGGAGGCGGAGTTTCTCGTTTGAAACAACACCTAGCAGGAGGCTTTCCAAATGTTAAACCATGCGAAAAATGTGGGACGGAAGTTCGTGATGCGATGAAAGCACATCTACGTACAGGAAAGGCTGCAAGAGAGTATAAACAAAAAGTTCGGAAGTACATCGATCGCGTTGTTGCAGAGGAAGGTTATGCCGTTGAGGATGACTATCCACGAAGAACATTACGATGATTTTGATCTACATGATCCAAGAATACCACCGGGAGAAAGGGAGGAAATAAGGCGAGCACAAGCTGAAAGTTTAAGAGAAATGGAGCTTGCGCAACAAAGAGAGACTATGCGAAGAGGTGGTTTTGCACAAGGTTCGTCCTACGCTCCTGGCGGATCTTCTTCAGGTTCTGGACCTTCTGGTTCTTCTGGGAGTCAACGGGGGAGAAGCAGAGGTGGTCTTCCATCGTTATTCGGTAGATCTGCGTCCATGAGGTCGACAAATATAAGATCTGTTGATCCACATGCTTCCGAGCCCGTCGAGCTTCGGCAACCAAGAATTGATGATTCGGAAGAGGATCAAAAAAATCAAAATTAGCAAAGGCGATAGCCAAATTTTTTCATTTCAGTCACATAGCTCCAACGCCGCATCGAGTCCATATTATCGCAATATGATTGCCGTAGCAGGAGGTAGGACCAGGAATTCAACCCCCAACGCCGAGAGAGCTTGCTGGATCTCTCCTAGATGAAAATGTGAAAGAGCTACGCGAGTACATCAAAAGTTTGAAGACTCAATGGGAAGAATATGGTGTTACAATTATGTGTGATGGATGGACTGGTCCGACCAGATTAAAAATTATCAACTTCTTAATAAGCTGCGACGGGAAGACGGTGTTTCACGAGTCTATAGATGCTTCGCAGCATACTCAGACTCATGTCTATATAAAGGGAAAGCTGGAGAAGGTTATTGCTGACGTTGGCGTGCATAACGTAGTACAGATTGTGACGGATAATGGAGCAAACTATAAACATGCAGGATTGACTTTGATGAGGGAGTACCGACATTTGTACTGGACACCATGCGCAGCCCATTGTATCGATCTGATGATGGCCGATATCGGGGAACTACCACATGTGGCCAAGTTGGTTAAGAAGGGGCAGACCATCACAAAATTTATATACAACCACGGATCACTTCTGGCTCAAATGAGGGAGCAGATTGGTGGCAATCTACTTCGGCCTGGCATCACTCGATTCGCCACAAATTTTATATCTCTCAACAGTATCAAAGAGAAAGAGGTGGGGCTGAAAGCACTATTTTCCGGAGAGTGGTGGCATGAATCCAGATACCGACAAATGGATAAAGGAAGAAAGGTTGAGAGGATTATATTTGATAGACGGTTTTGGAATAACGTAACTACATTTATTGACAGCGTAGCTCCTCTTTATACTGTGCTTCGAAAAGTTGATACGGAAGCTGTACCACAGATGGGTTACGTATATCATTTGATAAATAACGCGAAGGCACAGATCCAGCGGAATAATGAAAGAGGCTACAGAGAGTACTGCAATATTATTGACCAAAGATGGAGCAATCAAATGGGCCAAGACATCCATCTTGCAGGTTATTATCTCAATCCTCGCTTTCAGTACCAGTATAATTTGGGAACAAAAAACGATCTTATTACAGCACTGCGGAATGTCATTGTCCGTTTAGAACCAAATGAAGCCGCACAAGCACAAGCTATCGAGGAGGTATAATATTGCATACTTATAATAACGTAAATGATGAAGTCATAAGACGTTAATGCCAGTTTTCCTAACAAAAAAAAATTATTGCAGGGCAAGACATTTAGGTATGCGGAAGGCTCATTTGGAGAACAAGCAGCGCGATCGTCGAGATTAACTATGATGCCTTGTAAGTTGCATTGTTGATCAGTTAAAGTATATTAAAAGTAAGCTCTATTTTATGTTATGATCTAATTAATAATTATCTTACAAATTTTCACTAATGCAGCCGAGTGGTGGTTACAATTTGGAACTTCTGCACCACATTTGAGAAAAGTTGCCGTTAAAGTGCTATCGCAAGCCGTATCATCAAGTGGCTGCGAGAGGAATTGGAGTACATTTGCTCTTATCCATACTAAAACTCGCAACCGTCTTCTTGCTGATCGTGTGAATAAATTGGTCTATGTTTCTTATAATATGCGATTGCGATTAAACACATGAAGCAGCAACAGTATACCGAAACCTTTGACCCAACGTTGTACGGGGGGTGGATACTGAAGATGACCCAATTATGGAATGGGTTGAGGCGCATGAAGACGAAGAGCCGGAACTTGATCATCCAGGAGATCCGCCGAGACCGAATGAAGACATTGCTCGGGAGCTCAGCGTCGACCCTAATGAATTTGCTGAAAGAGAGTTCGCTCCCATGCAACAAGGAAGACAACCAACGCGTGATGACGATGTAGGAGGCTCAAAGTCTTCACAGCATTCACGTCGCCGCAACCGGTCTCCTACACCTTCGTCCACATCAAGTTCCTCCGATAATGATAATAGCTCAAATAGCTCAGATAACAATGCTGGAGGTGAACATACAGGTACAGCACGTGACGAGGAACACGAAGATACATTCGTTCCCTCCACACAATTTACAGATGTTGATGTTTGTGACGCACGGAGATCTGACAAGTCATTGAAGAAATACAGTCGACGAGGAACTGGACCCGGAGACTCGGCTGCGAGTTTATCGCGATCGGCATCTGTATCATCTGGTAAATCGTCAGCTTTAGAGACCGGCTGGTCCATGCTAAGAGCAGGGTTGAAGTCTTTTAGTCGGTCTTCTGACAACGAACCTCGCATAGACCGTAGAGACTACGATCAAAAAGATGAAGATACAAGTCCAACTCCAAGTGAGAGCAACGTCGTGTCGCAGCCTCACCTACCGGTGCAACCAAGTGATTATGAGTACGCCATGGGACCTCCATATATGCATTATTATCCATATCCCCCTCCAACATACGAGGATTACTCTACCTACCCGTCAAATGCATCTGCCTCTAGTGACTGGAATATGCAACAGCAGCAACACACTAACCGTGACAGTGTGCCCAACGACGCCCAACGGTTTGTTGATGAGTACATCCAGTACTACCATCAACTGTATAGCTGGGACACATTTGTGTATCATATCCACATGATCTATGGGATAGATTTAAATGGTTTGGGTTTTACAGATCCCTTGTATCAGCCACATCGACACTCTATGTGGCAATAAATTTATATTATATGTTTTGAATATATTATTGAAGTTTTTTTTTTTTTTTAAATTTAATATTTTTATTTTATTAATATCTTTAATTATTTAAATAATTTTTATTTTTTAATTTTTAAATATAAAAAATTAAAAAAAATTTATTTTTAAATTTTTAAATATAAAAAATTGTACGGATCGGCACGGGTCGGCACGGTCGGCACATGCCCAGTTTCGGACTTACCGATACTCGACTCGGCACGGCACGGAAAACCTTGGTTTTAGCAATGTAATTCTTAGTGAAAGAAAAACACAAGAGACGGTAGAATTGGCCGACTCACTTTTCCACTCAAATATTTTGCTTGTGTTTTTGTCTTTCTTCCTAGATCCTAAAATAATCCAAAGCAGTCTCTCTCGGCTATTCTAGGATCGTAGAGGAAGTTTAGATCAAGGTTGTAAACTGTCCAAGGCCCACTTTTGGATAGAATAATATGTAATATTGGTTAACTTATCTTAACTTTACTCCATCTCTATTGACTAGTGCATTTTACTTTTTAGTGAATTTTTCTTGTTAGGATTACTCCTACTTAGATGTAGATAAAGGATGAGCCTAAATAATGGAATAAATTGTACCTGGCAGTAAGCCCCTAATGATTTTTTTTAACACCATATAGTTGAGATTCTATTATACTATTTATTTATAATAGATCCATCTCATGCATACTTTGGAGCATGAATAACTCATCAATGAACCCCAAAAAGTTGCTACGATGAATTGAGAGCAACACTGGACCAAATCTTCCTATTCCATTTCATCCAATTATATACCTTGGAAACACACTCTAAAAGTTTTTGAAGCATTGATGGCAGACTAGAGTGTATTGGACACTTAAGAAATGATAGACAGGGCATAAATTTGGAATAAAGGGTAAATGTTACCCTAGTGTTTAAAATATTTTATATAATAATAAGGACATAGGTGCAAGTTTCCACCTCTCTCCCTTAGTCTTTTATTGTTATTATTTTATTTTCTCAACCCATTGAACTTGGGCGCCACCCCATCATCTCTACTAATAACTAACATCATCAGTTTTATCTTTCTTTCACAATTACCAATATACTGAAATCCTAAATCTTAACATGAAATCCAAGAACTCTTTTTAAAAATCTTGGATCTGCCACTGTCAACTAAAAGTCTTAGATTCATCTTATAACCCAAGTGTTCATTTAAAACTAGCAATCAAACAAATAACTAGATAATTATTTTCTTCTACGACTAAATCTTGGAATAACGGATAACTATTCCACTAGAAAGCTCCATTTTAATGACAAAGTATACGAGTATTCGACTTGTTATCCAAACAAGAATACTTCATTCCAAAAAATTTAGAATATGTTGTATGGGTAAGCATGGAAAACAGTTGGAATAGGTTATAGAGACTTTTTTAAAATTAAACCTACAAACAGATGTAAACCCATGCTTACATCCAGTCCCTCACTTTTCAATTTTCCAAATTCAATCCTTTCTGTTAAAACGAAAAAAAGTGTTCATATTTCCCTGAACTTAAACAAACCATGTTTCACAATAAAAGTACAATATTGTACAAATACATGATTCATGTACCCGACCATACTGAGTAGGACAAAGGTTTTGTTATGGTTATTGTTTTTGTTGTAATATCTATAAAATATGTAAAACAGCAGAAACACTAAGGTGACAATCTCAAAACTCTTTGTTGTCTGCCATTTTCAAGTCCTATAATCTAAATCTTTAATATTATGTATTTTTCTTCTTATACTTTAACTATATCTAGACTTAAAGAGTTTTAACTATTAAGTGTGTCTTTTTGCCTAGTCCAATCAAAATATAATAAAATTGCAAACAAAAAAAATTTTAAACAAATGTTTTAAAGAAAATATAAAATCTTAATTTTATTCTTTTCGTTCTATTTATTGTTCCGTTATTCGCTTAAATTCAATTAAATTGCATATATTTGACTATTAAAAATTCTATAGCCCATGTTACGGTATAAGCACTAGTTCTTTCTCTTAAAAGAAACATTACGACGGCAGCAATTCGTGTGCACAGCAATGAATAACACGTTCTCTGGATTTTCATTTTTCTTGAGGTTCCAAACACAGCAACTAGAAGGATCATCCGCTAATCCAGGGATGAGTTTATGGACAGCAAATTGATTATTAACCAACCTTGTTCGAACAATGCCTTGAGGACGTCTTAGAATGTATAACTATCTCTGGTATCATCATGAATGTCGTATGGTTTAAAAATCAACGAATAAATCAAATTATCTAAACAATAATGCCAAGAAAAAGGAAAGAAACAATAAGACAAAAAGTTTACCATCGCAGTCAAAAAGGAAGACATCGACGGAGTCCACAAGCAGCCTCGCCGTCTCCGGCGAGAGCGGCCGGCATGGAGCTCCAACGTTCGCCGCCATGGCCATCTTCGTCGCCCACAAGTAACTCGGAATCGAAATGACAAAAACACTGATTTCTCTGTTATTTCTTAGAAAGAGTGGAAGAGAATCTTTTTAGTGACTGATTTGTTACCGAGGATCTGCAACAATTACGGCAACAACCGCGATTCAATTTGAAGGTTACAGGGAAGCCAGCGTTAAACGGATGCAGATCACGTGCACCTACTCCTACACCCACTCGCTGGGAGGCGGCTCTACTGATGCTAACTTATCGGGGGTAGGAAACGGAAAGTTGGTCGATCCGAAAAAATACGGATTTCGAAATTGTGTTTAAAATTTTTGATGATTTATTTGATCTATAATTTTTAAGTATTTTTAAAAAATATTTTAAATTATAAAGTTATAGATATTGATAAAATCTATAATATTATAGTTGAAGATTTTTCGAAACAATGCCAAAAATATAACGAAATGATAATTAAAATTTTTAATCATTATTTCGGTATACCTTTTGACATTTTTTCAAAAAATTTTCAACTACAAAATTGTAGATCTCATCAAAACCTACAACTTTGTGGTTCAAAATTTTTTCCGCATATGCTTAAAAATAGGTCAAATAAGTCGACGAAAGTTATATACGAGATCTCGAGATCCGTATTTTTTTGGATCGGCCGATCTCGGCCGTCCGTTTCGGTGATCCTAATTCATCCAAATCAGGGGAGCCGCGTCCCACTCGCTGCACCCGCACTAAAAGCACATACCAACTTGTATTTTTTAGAAAAACTTTTAAATAAAACTTATGGATTTTGATATTATCTATAATTTTTATATTAAAAGTTTTTTTAAAAAATATTTTTAAAGTGGTGTTTTAAAGCTCCAAAACTAACGGGTTCAGAACGAATTTTAAAAACTATTTTAAAACTCATTAATTTTGGAGCACTAAAGCACCACTTTAAAAGTACTTTTTGGAAAAATTTTAAAATAAAAATTATCAATAACATCAAAATTTATAATTTTTATATTAAATATTTTTCAAAAAAAAAAATACAAGTTAGCATATGTTTCGGGCGTGGATGCAGCGAGTGGGTGTAGAGAATAGGTGCAAGTGATCTGCATCCGGGTAAAACCGGATTTATATATATATATATATATATATATATATATATATATATATTATATTAAGTAAATGTTTTGAATTCCAAAATCTTAATGCTTTACTTGATTTTAAAAATTTATTTTAAATCTATTGATATTTTGAAGCCTAAAATATCTATTTAAAGTATTTTAGAGAAAAAATTTAATATGAAATTCGTAAATCTTATCAAAATTTACGAGTTTTATATTAAAAACTTTTTCCAAAATATATGTATGTATTTTTTTAGGATATAGGAACAGCGAGCATGGCATAAAGCAGGGCCAGGAAATTTTTATCCAGCCAAGGTGGGTTCGGCAAAGTAATAGAGTACATTATTATTCCAAAGAATAATAGGCGATGTAGTTTGGTGCTAAAAGAAGGGAAATATAATTTTGTGCTATTAATTGTTGGTGAGAAAATGCCTATTCTCTAGTATAACCTTTTTCTATATTACCTTCAACTGGCGGACGACGCATCCGCTGTAAGGTCCGTGGTTTTTACTTATACGTAATTTGAATTTATTATATGTCTATGAGTACGTATATGTATTTTGGTGCTACTACTACTTGTGTTGCATGGATGATTATGGATAGAATAGATATCCAAGATTAGGAATTTCCAGATATGTATGTATGCGGTTGAATGCGAGTAGCTAGCGTGTAGTGCCTTAGCTGATTTATGATTTTCATATCAGTTTCGATCGACCGATATTTTCGCAGGTTTCATATATATAAAGCTTGGACGTGAATGCTGAAAGGATAAATGCCCTAAAAGCCAATAATATTAAATATTTTGGCGAACATATTTTTATAATAAACTATTTTAGTTTACTTGATTATGGTTATTTGTTTATTTATCGTATCGTCATGTTTTATATGTTGTATGAATGTATGTGATAAATCCCATGGACTAAGGCAACAGAATTAGGATCATGATTGTTGATTGTAGACACCCCATTTTGTCCGGGTTCGTCCCGATTTTATTTGATAAACTCGATTAAGCTTAAAATCACGATTAAATTTATTTTAACTTAATTTGAGACTATATGGACGTACATGATTGTTTAGAATTCTAACGAGACCGCGCATAAATAAAAAATTGTCGCAATAATCGAATATTTATACGAGAGGGGTCATATTTGCCCAAAACATAAGATAGAAAACCCAAGGTTTTGCAAAATCCTTGGGTGCCATTTTTGCAATTTCGAAAGCAAGGGTATTTATTATGTAATACGAAAAAATGAATGAAAAATTCAATCGGAGGAAGCGGTCGCCGCTACCGCGCCCACGATCGCCGTTCAACGCGCGGATGAAGCGATCTTGGGAGCTCACCACGTCGTCAGCGCCTCGTACGCGGCGTGGCGGCTATAGATGGGGGCGAACGGAGCCGATCGGGAGGAGGACCGACGGGAAGCAAAAAAAAAAAGAGAGAAAGGAATCGGCGAAGAAGAATAGCTGCGCGTCCCAACTGAAGGTCCACACCACAACGACGAGCATCCTCAACTGCTTTGAGCAGCACCGCGCCGCCGCACCGCCGACAATCCCAGTTTACCGGCCGAAACAATAACGAATCCAACTCACGTTCAAACCCAAAGGTAACACTCTCAAACAACTCTCATTAGCATTTAAACCTCTAGTAGATCACAAACCAACGCCGTGGCTTCGCCGGCGGCGAGCCACGGCAGCGAAATAATAAAAACATGTTTATTCCCGAAATTACACCCTTAAATATCTTGGCGTACAAGTGTCGAAACTAAATTTTGACACTGCCATTGAATCCGGAACCATCGAAAACCTAGGAATACATATATGGTTTGCAATGGCCGGCGTCGGCCGCGAGCTCGCGGCTGATGCATCTGTAGAGAAGACGACCGGCTCAGCCGGTTGTCTATCAAATTAAAGATCAACTGGGCGCGGGTTTCAAACCGACGAGCCCAGTTTCATTTAGACTGAGCCGTTTTGCATCCGGTCGAGCCCAAATCGAATCTGACCGAGCCATTTTTAATTCTGACCGAGCCATTTTAATTCTGACTTAGCCATTTTGGTCATAGGAACCTATTTAGTGGTCCAAATCTATTTTTAATCAATTTTGATCACTTTTAATTGAATTTTAAGCTATAATTTCATGATTTTTATCTATAAAGATGGCTCTAAACATCAAAAACATCATTGATCTTCTAAAAATAAGGTTAGAGTGAGGCGGTTAACCGATCTCTATATCTTATTAAATTATTTAAAATATAAAAAAAATTAATTAAAAATTATAAATCTTAAAGTCTTTTAAAATGAGGTTAGAGTGAGGCGGTTAACTGATCTCTACACCTTATTAAATTATTTAAAAAAATAATAAAATAAAGATAAATCTTAAAATCTATTAAAAAAAAAAGGTTAGAGTAAGGCGGTTAACCGATCTCTACACCTTATTAAATTATTTAAAATATATAAAAAAAATAAATCTTAAAACATTTTTAAAAAAAAGGTTAGAGTGAGGCGGTTAACCGATCTCTATACCTTAATAAAATTATTTTAAAAAAAAACATAAAAATTGATAAATATAAAATTTTATAAATATCTTTTGGGTTAGAGTGAGGCGGTTAACCGATCTCTACACCCTTATCCAAAATAAAATAAAAATAAAAATAAAAATTGAGATTAGAATGAGGTGGTTATCCGAACTTTATATCTCGGAAAAAAATATTTTTTCACACGTCAAAATGAATAAGAAGCCAAAATACGCGCAGTCGATAACATATAAATATCATAAATAAAAATGATGAATCCCAATTTTAAAAAATATAACCCGTTTAATTGAGAGTACCCTCTTCGGAGGGGCGCTGTGGGGGTTTTCTGTCTTCCCCACACGTAACGACAACGAACCCAAGAATCTCAACGTGCCTTATCTCGGTTTTCTAATTTTCCATAAAAATTAGGTGGCGACTCCAAAACTTTCTTTCCCCCATCCGGAGGAAAGTCGTCAACAGATGGCGACTCCGCTGGGACCCGTCAGGCTCATTTCGATTAAATGGCTTAAATTTTTTAACTTTGGGATTATCATTGAACATAAAATATCATTGCTGCATATTTATTTTTGTTTAGATCATTTTATTATTGTTGCATATATATTTGTGTATATATTTGTTTTAGCAATCAATTTACATATGCATCATTTGCATACATGTTGACGACCTTCCTCCGGAGAAGAAAAGAAAGTTTTGGAGTCGCCACCTAATTTTTATGGAAAACTAGGAAACCGGATAAGGCACATTGAGATTCTAGTATTCGCTCGTCGGTTACGTGTGGGGAAGACAGTACACCCCCACAGCGCCCCTCGAAAGAGGGTACTCTATAGATGATTACAATAATTTTGGATTTATTTTGACATGTATAAGTAGATTGCTAAATAATTAAATATAAAATGTAAAGTCTGTTTGTGTGTGTGTTGATGTACTTATTATTTTTATTAATGCTGGGCTCAGCGCGTTTCCGTTTCCTCTTCATTGCCCGGTTGTTATTATGAGTGATATTTTTTAGTATGACTTGAGTTATTAGATTTTTGAAGTATCCACCTCCGATTGTGATTTCGGATTGTAAGTGTCCACCTACTACCCATTTATTAAAATTATGTGTTTATCATATTTTAATCGGGAGTGTCCACCTCCGATTGTGAGTTCGGGTTGTAAGTCTCCACCTACTACCCATTTGTTTGTATCAAAATTGTGTGTTTATTTTTTTATATATCTTATTAAATCGAAAGTATACACCTCCAATTGTAAATTCGGATTGTAAGTGTCCACCTACTACCCGTTTATTCGTTTTGTTAAGATTGTGATATTCTGAGAACCAGTATCCACCGAATCCTCCCGTATATTAAAAATATCTAATGTAACGTTTTTTATTTGAGGGGAAGAAATATCCATCTCATCCCTAATATAATTATTTAATTATTTAATTATATTTTGCTAATCGATTAAGAAGAAATAATCATCTCAAACTTAATTATTAGTTAATACAATTCAATATTGAGTAAGCATGTCACATAACATTGAGAAAGAAATAAAATTCATTGCTTTTTCTTGATGCATCCATTAAAATTCTATTTCGGGAAAATATCCATCTCCTCCGAAATTCTATGCTCATGTCATATACTCATATTTATGATTATTAGTTAAAATGAGATGACTAGTATGTAGAGAAGATAATGGAATAGGTTTCGAGATATTACCTTGGAATCCGAATGTGAAAGCCGAGCTTGGTGCGGGTGCAATGCGTTTCCGGCTACGGTAATGTCGAAGTCGGTTGGAAAAAAGACGTGTGACGAGTAGTATGAGGACTGAAAGAATAGGAGGCGATGCCGGTGATCTCTCCTTTTCTCTTTGGTTTCTTCTATCTTCCTAAAAAACAATGTTATTTTTTATTTCTCACTATTTCTCTTTTTCTTCTCTCCCACCTTTTCTTTTTTTTTTTATGTTGTCTCTCCCCTCTCCTCCTCCTTTTTTTTTTTTTCTGCATCATGTGCTCCTTTTATGCTGCAAACATGAGTAACCTCCTCCATAACTTCATGTAACCCCCCAATTTCAATGCCTCCTCAATTGTCTCATTAAATACCCATCACTCTTTATAACTGTCCAGTTTTTAAATATTTTTGAAACTGGCACAAATGTGCTCCAAATGACTTAAAATTTTGTGTACTGATTCCTTAGTGAGTCTAGTTTCAAACAAAATTGATTTGAGCGCATTTCGATTTGTAAGCAAAAAGTTATGGCTTCCGGACTAAAACCTGGTCAATATAGGAGCGAACTAACACGAGCTCAACTTCGTGGGTAAAATTGACTGAGCAATTGTGATTCAATTACTATGAAATTTTGTGGGTTGATACAAGATCGAGTTAGCTTTCATACAAAATTGGTTGTTCATCATTTGAATGTGAATAACTTGAGTTATCGTCAATTTAGTGCTGATATATCAGTTCTGAAATTCTGAGCCAAATTGACATAATCGAGTCTAATTGAACTTGAGTCGGCTTAATCGAATTAATTGGATTTAATTGGACCGATCAAGTAAAATTATTTTTAATTGCGCTTCGCGGCCACTATTAGTGTATTCTTGACCAACTGCAAACGTACAGTCCGGACAAAATAGGGTGTCTACAATACACATAACCTTAGGCCTCGACCCGGCCTTAAGATCTGGGACAATATCGAAGCTCGTGTGCAATGCATACGGGTAGTCATAAAATCCAGCCCTCAGCCTAGCCTATATGTTATCTAGGTAGTACCAGGACTGACATACCATGTATGTTGGTAACCTGTGGAACCCCAGCAATGACGGGCTATTAGAAACCAACCATTTAAGGCACCAATAGTTGCATATCCTCATGTAGCGACACTCATGACATCCATAAGTTTAATTCATTTTCAAATTCCTTTTTCCAAAAAAAAAATCATTTTCTTTTCATTTCAAAAAATTAACTTCTTTTCATTATTTTCAAAAAAAAAGAGAATCTTTTCAGATAATTTTTTTTCTTTTCAAAAAAAAAAACGATAAACAAAAAAAAAAACTTTTAAAAAAAAAATCATTTCTTTTCATTTAAAAACAAATATTTCCAAATATTTTTTTTTTCTCTAAAAAAAAAACATTAAAACAAAAATTAAAAAACAAATTTCATAAAATCATTTTCTTTTCTTTTCTTTTCTTTTCCCAAATTCATTTTTTAAAAATAACATTCATTTCCAAAACAAATTCTTTTTAAAAAAAAAAAACAAAAAAAAATCTTTTATCTTTGCAAAATCATTTCAATTTCTGTTCAAAAAATTAAAATTTCAAAAATTATTTTCTTTAGTTTCACAAATCTTATTAAAACAAAATAAAAAAATTTTGAAAATTTTGAAAAAAAAACTTTTCGATGATTTCTCACAATAAACAATTCTTTTTTTGAAAATTGAATTTCTGCATATCACTGATACACATTTTCTTTACACAAAGAACGGTCAAGACGACTATCGCAAAAAGAAGCCCTTATCTACTTCGGTCCCGACGCCACACTTCTACATCAATGGCAGACAATGAGATGAATGAGCAGTTGATGAAAAAAAACGAAAACCTTCGCAGACAACTTAATGACATGGGTAAACAGCTGGAACGTTTGACTACAATGATGGCACATTATATGATTAAGTAGTTATAAGTAAAAAGATAAATAAATTATTGTACATTTTACTTTGCTCTACAATTTTCTATTAATAAGCATGCCGAATGGTCTGCCGTTAGTAGTCAGAATGATGTGTAAAATAATAGTTTGTTATCCTTTGTCCCTCTATATAAATAAATTATTATACATTTCACTTTGCTCTATAACTTTCTAATTTATTTTTTCTTTTGAAAAAGTTTATTGATATTACTATGGCTGACCATTTTATAATGACAGATTAGTTGGCACGTTTATCGTATTTTAAAAAAAATTGAACTAAAAAGTTATAAAGTAAAATAAATAAATAATAATTTTTTTATCAGTTTACTTTCAAATACTGAATAATATAAAAAGAGAAGGACAAAGAAAAAACTATTATTTTGATATCATTCTGACTACTACAGCAGACTATTCAGCATATTTATTAGTATTTTTAAAAACAAATTTGAATTAAAAAGTTGTAAAGCAAAGTAAAATATATGATAATTTGTTTATCATTTTGTTTATAAATTCTGGTTTATATAAAAACGGAGGGATATAAGATACAAAAAATTATTATTTTACATTAAAAAAGATTTGGTGAGAAGTGCGAGAGAGAATTAGAGAGATAGTGAGTGGAGGGAGAGGTGAGAGAGAGAATAAATGGAGAGAGGGGGAGAGTTATCTAAAAGATGTAATGGACCGCTACTTTTAGTGGCAACACCAGATTGCTAGTTAAGTTGGCAATTCGATTTTATTTTAAAAAATATTAAAATTTGATTTTTGAAATATAATTTTTTGAAAAATAAATTTAAAAAGAACTTTCACAATACATGTGACAAACCAATTGAAATTATTTTAGATTTATAATTAGTAAATTTTTTTACTTTTTTAATTTTTATTTCTTTTGATTATATCATTTTTTTTTTCAAAAGAGAATAAAAAAATGATATTAAATAAATATACAAATATACAAATAAAGATAATATAATTTGAATATTATAGCAAATATAGAGGAGAGAAAAAAAATGGAAAGTTTATAACTTTCTATAAAATATAAATCACAAATATATATATATATATATATATATATATATATATATATTAAATTTATTTAACCATTTATAGATATTTTATAAGGTCTCGTTTGGTTGCGGGTAATAGAGTAATAACTGTTATCCGAGTAGCAATTACCATCCTATTATCTGTATTTGGTTCGCGGATAACACTTTACCCGTGGGTAACTATTACCCTTATAAGGGAGAAAATCGGTACCCACCTAAATAGATGGGTACCGATTTACTCATGTAATGTTATTAGATTGTGCAGGCCACCCACGCGAACTCCTTCCCAGCCGTGTGGCCGCTGACCTCCTTCTCCTCGCTGGTTTTGGGCCGTAATAGTAAACCAACGCGTGATTCAACGCATTTACGTTGATGGAAAATACCATTGAATATGCGTAATGTTTAGGTTCTCTTACCTGACAGCATTGTTTCTGTTATGTACTTGGAGAAGCGTAAATAGAGGGATGGAAAGGTGTCGGAGTACTGCTCTTTTTTCTTCTTTTTTTTTTTTTGAGAAAATGAGTCGGAGTATTACGAGCTCGAAGGTGGGCTAAGGTGTGAGCTGCTCAATTCCAATTCGATAATTATACTATCACGGGACAAGAACTTTGATTCGCCCGTACGACATTTAGATCCAGATCGGCCTAAGCTCAGCCTGACCCTAACATATCTTCTTTCTATTACTATAAAAGATATATAAGAAAGAGGTGCCTATATTATCTACAATATATAAGTTCCTAAATACTTACTTATAATCGATGTACTATAAATTACATACTCAATAATATACATTAAGCTGCACTTAATGGTGCTCACTAGATGGCCTTAACTCTTGTACCTTCCATAACTCTCGTAACTGCTGCATTTTAGGGTAACCATCAAAGTTGGTCGTCTACAAATCTGAAATGTATTGCAGACTCGCATACTGAAGCATAGATTGCATTATGGACCAGTCACATATATCACTCCGTGACATCTTCCCCCTCCAATAGTAGGGACGCCCTCTCAAGTCCATGTTGCCCACCAGCTCAAGCAGCCATCAATGTCCCACCTTTACCTTTCCAAGGTTGGTTCCCACGTGAGTTGCCCCAGCGACCCTTGGTTATCGTTCTGTAGCACCTCGATCGGTGCTCCGAAGCAACAAAACTCTACTCGCTAGTTTGAAATGACTTTATCTAGTGCAACAACCATGCGAGTCTCGAGAGTGTCGTGTGAGTCCGTGATCCCCATTGATCATGAGCTCGACTTCTATCACCTTATTCACCAGCTTTCCAAGCTTGATGTTTAGAGTTGCCATTGATCGCATGATGCTTCCCTCGCTGAAGGACCCTTTTTCCTTCTTTTGCTGCTCCACCACGATCACCTTACTCTCTATGTTTGATACAATTTTCATGAACCTAAGTTCTAATACCACTTGTCACGGGCTAGAAACTTTGATCCGCTCGTTGCTGCAAGTCGACCCTAGTCAGTCTAAACTCAGCCTAAACTTAAGACAAGAATGAAAGAGAGATGTGAAAAACCAGAAAATCTTTCTATTACTGAAAAAATACATAAAAGATAGGTGCTTATGTTCTCTATAATAAGTCCTATTAATAGTAGTTCCTAAGCATTTCCAACCGATGTAAATTAAATTACATATTTAATGCTACTATTAAGAGTTGCACTTAATGTCGCCCACTAAGTAGCCTTAATATTGTTTATTATACTACGTAATTCTCTTAACTGCTTTATTTAGACCCGTATATCAAATCTGGTCGTCTACGAATCCAAAATGTGTTTGCACTCGCCTACTAAAGCAATGATCACACAAATGACCAGTCACGGACCTTACTCCGTGACAACGTAAACCTGGATTTGAGCTCGAACTCGACTCGAGCTCTGTAGCTTCAGACGAACTTAAACGAGTTCGAACTCAATCTGTTAGAGTAGCTAAACTCGTTTTCACCCTATGTGTTTCCACATCTAGATCTGGACATATTTGAGGTGCATCTTGACTCCTCTGAGGCGCACCGTCGTGACATTGAGTTGTTGGAGCTTGTGTGCTTTCTCTAGCAGGCTAAGCTAGTGCAAGTCATATGCTCTCTACTTGAACCCTAGTTTTCTGGCAGATTGGATAATTGATCCTCCACTATGAATCCCCACTTGTGTTCAGAATCCTCGCATTGTTCGCTGCAGTTATGGTACCTGAAGATGTGTAGTGCAATTACTCAGTTAGGACTATGCAATTCAGATAAACTCCAACCAACCAAATCCAACATAACTCTAAAAGACTGATCGTAACAGAATTGTTGTGGATTCAAAGATCTGAATTCGATTTCAACCCGAACTGAAACAGGTCATTAATAGAAACCACCAACCGACCAGAATATACCCGGATTGTCAACCCAAACTGAACCGAAATTTAAGAGTTTTCCCGACCTGTTATGTTTAAACGGTAATGCTCAGCCCTACACAGTCTATGACAAATCCTAAGCCACAAGGCATGCATAGGTTACAAGTTAGATACCATGTTGAAAAATGAGAGTTCCATATAGACTCACAAAAGTGGGCCTATCTATAATGTTTCTCCAATATATCACCAAATAATAATAATAGTAATAATAAAATAACAATAATTGATCTCTCACTAATTGCACTTTGAATTGCCCCCTTCCATGTGAGATGTTATCAGAGAAAATGAACCAAGTATACAATGGATATATAACCGTTTAGTTATTGCTAATTAAAAAAATATATATAGATAACATTTCCAACTGGGAGGCCTCATAATTAACAACTGCAACCTCAAAGCATTCGTAATTCAGAGCAAGAACATTTAGATGAAGCAGATGTAAACCTGAAGCTCTGCTTCCATTCATCTGCAGCAGGTGCATCAGAATGTGGACCATGGCGGAGATGCTACACCCTTTTATCCCCCTTTATCTGCTCAGTTCAGGTCTAAGTTTGAGGCTCCCATGCACTTGGCCAGTGCATTAGGATTGCCCGGCATGTTGATTATCTGGATGACATTGCAAATATTCATTAGGTACATGAAGAGGGGTTAACAAATAACAAGTGTGCAGAACTCCATCAACATTAAGTAATGCTTGTATTTGCTATCTGTAAACATGTAAATGAACACCAATGTGGAAGCGCTGATTCCAGCTACAGCCCTTGATAGCATCACAAATGGAGTGACCTATTCACTCAAGAGTTCATGAAAACTTTCCTTAGAACTTGAACACCTTATAAAGTAAACATAAGAATTTCATAAGAACATTAAGACTAGACACATAAAATAAACCACTCGAAAAAGCAAAATATTCATAGCCAAGCACTGCTGTCATCAGTTAACTTCTGACTCTGGTGCTGAAGCGTTAAGCACAATGACACTTGCACCAACATTTTACTCGAAGCATATCATCTTGGGCGATTCTTTCTTGAGCATTTCTGACACAACTATATTGGAACCAATATTAAAACAATTAACCAGATCTCAGGTACTTGATTTTTCTGTCATTTCAACGCTTTCTTGGAAGTAGACACATCAAGAAGACCCAGAGAGACAAATTAGGAGTCAGTAGATACAGGTCTTTAGAATATCACAAACTATATCGTCTTTAGATTAATGTTGGTAGTGAGTTGAAGCACTTATTTGAATTGGTAGTGTTAAAAAAAAGGTTTTGTTTTTTAATTTTAATTTTTATTTTTTTCACAATGTTGTATATGAAACTCTGCCCAAGTATTGTACCTTCTGTGCAATGGGACATAGTGATGTTAATTATTTTAAAAATCCTCCACTTAGGCCGAAGGCCAATCTTAAAAAAGATGACTGTGGTATAAATTTATAAGGAAAAGGATGTGGAGGGAAGTCCGTAGCAGAAAAGGGAAATAGGTTGCAGGTAGGCAAGGAGTTTACGATGTTTGTTCCATTTGGGGAAGAGCCTTCAGGTCAAGTGTCTCCTTTTTTCTATCACAGAGAAACAGATCGAAGACTCACGGTTATCTACATAAGTTGGAGTTACCCAGACTTTGCCCAACACATCTAAAGTCATTGTCTCTAATTAGATCGTGGAGGACAGTTTGCAAGAAGCATTGGAAATGAATCAACCAAGAAAAGCCAGAGGGATGGCTGAGGGAACAACCGCAGAGCTCCTAGGTTGAGGTAATAGGTAATTAAAGATGATCGTTTTTTAGTTGTGTTGCACTCTGATGTCTGCATGAGAAGAAAATCCCTTGCGAATAACCTTAGTGACATCTCAGCCCTTGTTATTGGCCAGGTCCGATGAAGACCTGCAAGAGACCGGCTTGGAGAGGAGGCTGTGAGCCATGTGCCAAAGGAGCATGTAAATGAAGAGAGCGTTCAGGTGATGGTAGGAAAGGAAGATATTCTGTGACTTCTGACAGTGCTTCAGAGCTTTAGTTCTAAAGAAACTACGCGGAGTCTGATAACGATGATCACATCTTATTGACAAATTTAGCCTTGAGAAGAAGCAAACAAAGACACGTCTTCCAAAAATTAGAGAAAAATCAGAAAGATTGCAACCTCAGCATGGAATAATTAGTAAGAATGGTCCTAGAAGGATTGAGCAAATGAAAGTTATGAAGTACAAGTAGATATACAGTTAATGCTCTAAGATATAAGGAAAATAGTTTTTTTTAATTTGTTATGGTATTTACTTTCTACTATGACTAATTTATCATTTCAATAAATAGTTGGAAGGGTTCACTTTACCTTCCACTCGGAGTTTTTGGTTTATTTAAAGGTTCAAAAAATAATAATCTAGGACTTAAGTTACGATTCAAATGAAAGTTCAACCCAAGTTCCATGAGGGATTTAAAATTTCTCCACCAAGTATTTAAGTGTTTTTGCAAATACAAAACCACAAAGGCAAAATAACTTAATATTCTTTATGAAGGTTTTCTTCCAACGGTCACTACCAGCGAGCTACTTTGGAGAAAATATGGAATAGGTCGACCAAGTTCCTTTGGAGAAACTAATCTTTCTTATATTGAAACTTCAGTAGAACCAAGATTTCGGTAAATTCCCAAGTCAAGACAAAGTGTGCCGATCATGCGATCCGTAATTTTTTTTTACAAAAAAAAAAGTAAATAAAAAAAGATTAAAAGAAAAAAAGCATGCGCCAGCCCATGTACGGCTACATTAAAAGCTGCCCTAAAGGCAGCTGTAATAAAAAGAAAATTAGAAAAGAGTCAGTTCGGGTGGATCTGAATAACAGCACGAATTATTTTTATTCAACACCAATTCGAATTCGATTCGGTTCAGATCGACCTGAATAGTTATAACATGAATATTTTGTTTAAAAAGAAAGAATTAGTACATAAAGACCAACGAAAACTAATTAAAATGTGACTCATGAGGATAATTCGGATCCAACCCGAATTGACCCGAAATTCGACCACCAAACCAGAACCGAATTATATAGATCCGAACTACTAAAATACCGACCTGAACCGAACCCAAAATTTTGGCTTTGTTCTGGTCGGTTCGGTTCGATTTTCGGATAGGTTCGGATAATGCTCAGCCCTAGAGAAGATGATGGTTCTTCCGTTCGGCCACTCCGTTTTGCTAAGGGCAAAACCTTTGAGAAAGAATCACCTTTTGCTGAAGAAAATCAGTGAAACTCATTAGACATGTATTCTCCACTAGAGTCGGATCGTAGTACTTTAATGATTTTGACAAATTGATTTTCAATGAGAGCTAAAAACCTTTTAAAAGCCCTCAAAACGTAGACTCAAGTGAATCGCCTATAGCCGTGGTGCAACACCCCATACATCACTGTGAACAATGTCGAATCATGAAATTGCAGAATTTTTGTGAGTGGGAACAGGAAGTGTTTTACTTTTACCTAATTACAAGTATCACAATTAAAATGGACACCAGAAATTGAAGCACGAGTTTTATTGCCAAGTAATGAACAAAGAGTATGACATGCAAGTTAGGATGTCCAAGATGATTATGCATTAATTTACTCGCATTATCACTATAGAAAGTTGAAAAAAAAAACAAAGAAAAACTGGAGAAATAGTAGAGTGAGTGGAAACATGAGACCAACTTTAGGCCCCTTCATGATCATCCTCTCTCATTGGATCCTCCACAACACATACAGAAGAAGAGAAGTGAACATCACGATTATTATCCACCAATTGTCCAATGGAAACAAGAAATGTGGATAAACCGGGAGAAACAAGAATATTATTTAGGGTTGGAGACAAGTCTCCCACAGCAGTAATAGGTAGATTTAGCCATTCGTAGTATGAATCAGAAGATTACCATCATAAGGTTTGAGATAAGTAAGACTAGCAGGTGAAGAGGTCATGTGATTAGATGCACCAGAGTCAAAATACCATGGTTTACTTTTACCTGAAATGCCTAAAGCAGAAAAAGCAGAGATGACATATGTTGAATTATTTTAGGAGAAATAATACCTGCAGAGGTAGATGTCGAAGAAGAGGTGTCTACAGGAGCCATTGGAGCAGCAGTCACAATAGTTTGGTATGCCTGTTGCCGACAGTTTTGGGGCCATGTAGTGCACTTAGTAATGATATGACCAGCCTTCTTGCAATAGTTACAAAACTTCTTTTGGCAATGCGTAGCAATATGTCCAAATTCCTTGCAGCTATACACTGCACAGACGACTCTTCCTTTTTCCTTCCGCTGCATAAGTGACATCGATGGGGCCACTCGTAGAAGATTGTTGCTCCATATAAGCCTGTGTTTTGGTGCATTGTTCTTCCCTTAGAAGCTCGCCTAGGTAGATGTCCATTGATACAGCAGGATCACAATTCATAATATTGGAATGGATGGCCTCATATTCCGGTCTATGTTTCATCAAGAATTGGTCCCTCTTGCTTGTTTCTTCAATTTCTTGAATAGCTGCAAGGGAATTCACCGGTAGTTTGCTGTTTATAATGTCAGAATATTCAGTCCAAACATTCTGAAAACCAGAATAATATTCTTCAGTATTCAGACTTCCCTGTGAATAACTAGCGAGTTCAAATTCGAGTTGGAAGCAGCAAGCAGAATTTCTTGGTTGTAAACCTTCTTCAAATAAGCCCACATATCCTTAACGGTTTTGTAAGGTAGCAAGCTAGTGTAATCTCCATTGAAGAAAGAATCCAAGTCATGACCTTAGCATCTTTGACCTCTGCTTTAGCTTGATCACTACCTTCACATTTTGTTGAACCATCAATATGTCCCCACAATTTTCTCCTTTAACAAACAATTGAAATTGGAGCTCCCAAGTTGAATAATTTTTAGCAGTAAAACGAACACAAGCAAAATCTCCTTTCCCCGACATAATGAAAGCCATACAACTTTTTCTTCTTTTTTTTTTTTTTTTTTTTTTTTTAAAGCACTGCTGAAACCACAAACACAAACAAAGAAAAAAGACAAGTTCCCAAAAAAAAGGAAAAAAAAGAAAAAGAGCATCCACAACCAGAAAAGGACTAAATACCCCAAGATACCTCTGACACCATGACACATATAAATAAATTTAAGTGATTTCTAAATACCTCATTATGTGTCCCAGCCTTTCTTAAACAAGAGGTGCCTTAACTGTACATGGAATATAAAATTCATCTACATACAATAAGGAATAGAACAACTACTAAATACCTAAAATAGAAAATTATAATCTTCGCATCAATTAGCACAATCTTGTCCTCAAATAGATTGACTGCCAGTCCTAAAATAGATCCAGTGACAAAAAGCACCTTAGTTAAGGCCAACCAAGAGCCCCACCAAAACCTGTGGTATCTTAATATAGAAGCCAGCAACTACATGTATAGGGATGAAGATCATTCCATGGCTTAATGAGAAATTTGAACATAATGCAACATGTGGAATTATTTCTAAAATGAGGTGATAGACAAAGATAAGATTATTATCTAAGTCATGAATGGATAACATTGATATAGTTTTAATGCTTATTATGTTCTGAATATGACGAGCAATATTTAAGTTTTGTCCAACCTAAGTTAGGACATGACATATATAAAGAATTAAGCGCCCAAAATTGAAGCTCACAGCCATGCCAACATGATAAAATTGTGTCATCTTTCTAACTTTACAAATTTATCAGAAGAATGTCTTAAAATTAATGCCTATGGTGTGACCTTTTAGCATCCTAGATATCCTTTTGAACTATGGAGGACGAAAGGTAGTATGTGAGGGAACGATGATAACGGATGTGAAGATTGCTTTATTAGCAAGCAATACAAAAACAACCTTCAAGCATAAAGGGTTACTTCCTATGCTTTCATGTTATCAACTTGTTGTGAGAAGAAAAAGAAATCTGATTATAGAAGAAATCTTGTTCTGGCGAAGCAAGTTCATGCCTTGTTCGTTCTTACAATTATTATGACCAAGGCTTGCAGACGACTAGGTTAAAAAAAACGATGACGTCGCGATTAAGAGCTTACTAAGGAAAACGGGAGCCGGATATGCACATGCACATGCACAGCACCTGTTCAATTTTAATGTAAAACATGCGATTGTATAGAGGATAAATGCATTTGTGACTTTACAACTAAGTTGATTTAGAGCTTACTAAAGAGAACGCACATGTACAATTTTGTTGGAACAATTTCCAAGGACGACATGACATAAAATAAAGGTCGAATGATGGATATAGTAATTATCGTCGATACTAAATTACTAATCGATAATGTAGTTTGCCCTAATTGATTTGCGAAACAAAATGTTGCCCATGTCAATCTATAAGTTGATATCCGTTGATGGGGTGAGAGTTTATTAGTTAACAAATTGATAAGCAATCTCATAAAAGTAATGTTGATAAAGATGGATTTAACCCTTATACTTATCTTGTCTTTTATGAGTGATATTTACTTAATAGTTGTGGATAATGTTAAAAGGGCTCTCAATAGAAAACCTGCAAACTTGTTAAGTGGAAAACAAGGAACCATATGTTTGCAGGTTCATTTGGATGGATAATTGATTGTATGATGGTGCAGACATGACAAACATAGATGTGAAAATGGATGACGCTGACTTGGAAAAGAGCTCGTGGCTGGGCATGTACACATGGCGAGTGGAGTTAGCCGAGCGAGGTGAGAATGTCGGAGGGGTCATCACACATGAGGCAGTAAATGTGGGTGGTAGTCTTGACTCTTGAAGGTGATTAGGACTAATGGCAGATGATGGTCCTAGGAAGACTTGTTAAGGGATGGTTGAGGTGGTGGAAAGGAGGAAGATGGAACATGGCTGCAGCGCCAATGATGCCCTATGTCAATTCAGTCAATTGGAAAGGAAAAATACATAGGCCTAAAAGAGTTGGTGAGAAACCATCCTATACGACATTACCTTTCTAGCACCAGCCGAAGACTTAGCTATTTACCGGACAAAGTAGTGACGTAGAATTCGTGATAGTGAAATCATGGTCGAGGTAATATAGTGGTTTCGGTGTGTGTTTAGGTGTGCTTATGCGTGGTTCATGTTTGTCTTGGAACATGCTCTTTTTGATTCCCTGTTCTGCTAACTTTTATGCTCGTATGCTCGTGCATCTTGGATTTTGGCTGTGTATCTCACCCTCCTCAGACCCCATCAAGGCGGGATTTATCATTGGGATATTGTTGTCCTCGTTCTTGTTGGAGGGCTTAGCAGCTCTTTCCTTCTCATATTGATGGGTTTTCTAACCAAGAGATCATGTAAAAAGCTATAACATGAAGTTTTATATGTCCAACATGGGAACTAGCAAAGTTTGGATAGCAGCAGAATTAACTCAAAGCTATTTTACGCAAAGCGTCTTCATCAATTCTTCCTAGCCAGCTGGTTTTTACCAAATTTCCATATTTTATGATTATTTTATTTTTCTGTTCAACCATTTTATCCTCTTATTTATTCTTCAGACTCTAATTATTGTTTTGCTTATATACCCACTTCATATTCAAATTCCCTTGACTTTCTTTAATTCATTCTTTCTAACCTGTATGTTTTACCTTTTTCAGACATCTTTCAATTGTTTATTCATTATTTGTTACATTTTTCAATTCTCCCTGATCTAAAATCAACTTTCCAAAATCTTTCTTGCGAGTGTAGGACACCGAAAATTATAGGGAGGCTAATCTAGGTACTTTAAAGTGATCTCGGCCATGTTATTAACTAAGAATCTAGGCCAGCATGGTTCGGAAGGGAGGAAGAAGAGAGGTTCCTCCCCTCCCCGCCCAGCTGATCTTCACAATACCTAGATCTACATCCACACTTAGCCAATCCAAGTGCTCTAGTACTCAGATCCACCTCCATATTTAGCCGTTTCAGGTGTTCTACTACTCGTTGGAAAGCTCTTGAAGGATATTCTAGACTACCTCCTTAGAGTGATGCTATGTGATAAGATGCGGTCACATGATATCATTATATGTTATTATGATTTTCTTTTGATGATAACGAAGTGCTGAATTTTACGTTCTTTCTCAAATCATTTTTAGAGCTTCTGATCCTGAACTTCTGTGAACAATGCTCAAACTAACTTTTAGAAAACTAGATGCTTGCACAAATGGATTAACTGCAATGAGCAATGAAATGCCTGGTTGACAAACTAATCTACCTTGTCGAAGTAAATCATCCTGTACTTTGCTAACACAAGTATCACGAAATCTCGATCTCCCATGGAAGCGCCACCAGAAGTAATATTGATATTGGACTGCATAGCCTTCTCATATCTCAGTAATGTTTTCCTCCTTACCAGGAGTAACACTCAGATCTACAATCTTACAATGCTGCTGAGTGGCAGCTGGCAACAGTGTAGCACAGTTTGAATCTTTGATTTGTTTTCTAACAAAGACAATACAATAATTATACTAACCTTTAAATAGTAGCATGAATGAACATTATGCACCCACAGATTGCATAACATGGAAAGCATGAAGTATTGGTTAGACATAATTTGGCAGCAACTTAGAGTCTGCACTGAAGGCTCCACAAATTCATCTCTGCGCACACAACTCTAGCAAGTTTTCGGTAGACCTGCACCGAAAACTTTTTAGTCAATTATCAACAACATTGGCTATAAAGTTAAACCGCCGGTTACTTCATCATAAAGTTTGGACTTAGGACTGTAACAAAAAAAGCTGCATAACTTCACTGCTGTAACTCCCATAGTAGCAAGTAGACCAATTTCCAGTCTACTGATTCGCTCACCAGCCACAATTACTATAGTATCTTTCTCTATGTCAACATTCTACAATAGGACTAGAATTAGTTTGCATTTACCTTTGACCAAAGTTGGCTAACTTCCACAAGAATGCAGAAAATTACTATGCTATTGATAACTAGCCACAGGTCATTTATTCATAGATATCATTATGACAAAACATTTAAATTCAAAATGGACTTATACAACAAATAACAAGTTATAACTTGTTAGCATCAGAATGTATTTACAGCTTATAATAACATAGTTTCTCTTGAATCTAGATATTAGAATCAAATGAAAACATGTCCAATAATGACAAAACACTAAACCCAAAATCTGCAATAAAAAACATTTTCAAGAAGATTATGTGTTATGGACTGCCCGAGCATGTACGAGGCCCCACACTTCAGAAGCGACACCAGACATGCTCTATTCAACTGAACACGAGTACATTCAAAAATCTATAATTCAACTGAATAAGAGCATAGGAGAGTTGAAGCCATGCGAAAAATTACTATGCTATTGCTTATGAAGCACACACGCAGTCTCAAATAAGATTCGATTGAATACCCTCACAAGTTAACAGGACTTTTGGCTTATAAAGATTCCCATCAAACTAGCTAAATTAGTAACCTGACACCACCGTGCACTGGAAAAGTAGTTCAAGAGAAATTTCAACATCTATAGATAAGAAGACTAGATTGGCCTTAAAAAGGGTTATAAAAAGATAAGGGAGAAAGAACCTGATTTGTCAAATGCCAAAGCCATACATACGCCTGGTTTTCAAAAGTTCTCGCTATCACAAACAGTAAAAAGAAAAATTAATTTGCAATAAATGCAGTTAATTCCTTTCCAGAGAGGTTTACAGTATTTAGGGTCATTTGTACAGCCACAGCCCAATGAAAAAAATAGTTGTGTTCTTGTTAAAAAAAAAAGAGGCCAGAAGTACCAAAAGAAACCTTTTGTTATTAAGAAAGGAAGAGTAAGACTTAAGATGTTCATTCTCTTTCAAAGGTAAAAGAGTATTAATCCAGATTATTTAATAAAGCCTATTTGCATACCACATACCGAATGTCATTTCCATGTGACACGGAAACCAATATGTTGACCCTATGTCGACCGTCAGATATGCTAGTGACATCTTCGGTGTACTCTACCTGCACTACAGCATCCACTTGTATTGGTCCTACATTACGATGAAACGTGGGAGAGTAAGAAATTTGAAGATTAAGCGACCATACAGTATATAATCAACAATCAATTAGATACTTCCATATTAGCTGATACAAATGTTTACATGGCCCACCCACAACTACCTGCTATATGTCTCTAACTTTAAAAAGCTTACAAAGAAAGAATGGAATCAATCTATAAGTGCTACCCTTAAAAGTTATATGGGAAAGAAGATCCTAAAGTTGAGTAGATATAACTTCGTTCATCACTTAAATTTTGTCTTAGTACCACGGTTTGCACCCTTACTATCACATTGTTTACTCCAGCTAGAGCCGTATATCACCATAGCAACAATCTTAATAGGCATCTTGAGGATGCTAGTTTCATATATGAAGGTTTAAGGAGCAATCAAGCTTTGGCATCCATAATCTTTTGCTATGCATGAAAGCTTTGTGCCACCTGCTTAAGCATGCATAAATAGAACGAAGATTTTGACTTGATTTGCTTTATTCTTTTGTAAACTTTGGTACTACTAGCGCAACAAGGAGCAAAATATAGATGAGTTGTAAAGGGGGAAGAAAGGAATGAGAGAGAGCAGCAATCTCTTCCCTACTTTCTTCCAATAATATGACAATAACAAGCAAGAGATCAGAATCCCGTGACTGGAACCAGGCAGTTTGAAGCATAATTGCATGGTTCAAGGTCTTCAGGCAGTTCAATTCAGCTGCTTAGGCCTGAACCTGTAGAACTTCAAATAAACTGCGCTGTTCTTGCAGTTTAAACACAGAACTAGTGCGGTCTGCCCTGCTTTTTATTTGAGAGCAGGCCACTTTAGTTGGCTGTTAGATGAATAGTAATAAAACCATATTGGCATAATTTTGCAATTACATTACAAGGTCAAGCACAATTAGTGAACTATAGAAGGTACATATGCAACAGCTCCAGCTCCACCAACACCATCTTTCTTGCTCGAGATTCCGTTACTACTACATTTTTGCCAGGTCCATCTGAGCTACTACTGCATACTCATCATGCAGCACGACATCTTCTTCAATTCACAAAGTCACAATGAAACCTACGAAGAATCATGAAAACATATACATGGCTTTAAAATAAACCAAGGTTTAAGGTGCTGTTTCGTACCGCGTTTCGGTAAATTCAAACGCGAGACGTGCTAACCGTGCCGATTGTGCCGTGCCGACCGTGTCGATTTTTTTGGTTATAATTTTTTTTAAATAAGAAAAAAAAATCAGCCAGCCCATTAAGGCTGGCTTTTATAAGAGCTACTTCTTCCTCACCGCTTTCTCGCAGCCAGGAAGAAGAAGATGGAGAGAGAGAGAGAGAGATTGGTCTCCCACATGTCAAACCAAGCACACATATCAAGTGCAAACCGCTCACCTAAAAAACGCAGCCTAACCGTCCCACGCGTCAAACTCCAACAAAACTCGAAGAGATTGGTATCCATGAGTAGTTGACAATCCAGAGAACTCAAAACTAGGTTTAATTTAGCTCCTAAGCCTCCAAATGCGCATAGAACAACTTAGGAACTCTAAGCTACCAAGCAATCAGGTGAGGGCATGGGTTAGAGATGAATAAAACATTGCACCACCTCAACTCCGTATTTATACACGTCTTCACCATGATTTCGATCGACCGATACTTAGTTTCGGTCGAGCGAAACTGCTAGGAACAACAAATCTGTTTAAATACTACACGAGTTTAGTACTTACGAACTACTGCATATAAACGTGTTTAGAAATCCCTAAACATAGATATCTACTCGACACGTAACCAAGCCCTGTTTTTATTTGAAAGCATGCCACTTTAGTTGGTTACAAGATGAACAGTAATTAAACCATATGGCATGATTTTGCAATTACATTACAAGGTCAGGCACAATTAGTGAAGTATAGAAGGTGAGTCACCTCCTTTATTACATACGCAACAGCTCCAGCTCCACCGACACCATCTTTTCTGCTCAAGAATCCATTACTACTACATTTTTGCCAGGTCCATCAAAGCTACTACTGCATATTCATCATGCAACACGCAAGGTTTTCTGTGCCGTGCCGAGCCGAGTATTGGTAAATCCGAAATTTGACCGTGCCAATCCGTACAATTTATTATATTTAAAATATTAAAATTATTTAAATAATAAAAATATTAATATTAATGAAATAAAATACTAAAATAAAATATAAAGACTCAATTACATATCCAAAGCAAATACGAATTCATTTCGTGCCGAATTTCGATAAATTCAAAAATCGAGACGTACAGACCTGGCCGATAATAAAATATTATTTTTTATATTTTATTATATATTATTATATTTTTTAATTAGAATTTAAAAAAGGGGGTCACACGTCTCTCTCTAAAATATTATTAGATAGAGGGAGAGGGAGAGAGAGAAAGGGAGGGAGGGAGGGAGGGGGAGAGAGAGAGAGAGATAGGGGGGACGATGCCGGCCAGCTTGGCATCATGCCGGTGTTGGAGTCCGGTGGCACTGGCACATGCCAAGCGGCACCGTGCGTGCCCCCCAAGCATGGAAATCCTTGGCAGCACGACATCTTCAATTCAAAATTCACAACGAAACCTACGAAGAATCATGAAAACTTATACATGGCTATAATATAAACTACGGTCCGCCTCTATGGCATTTCAAAATCAGATTGGAGGTAAGTTTTTCAAGATCGTATACAAGAATAAGATATGGTAACTCCAATATTAATGTCATGTTTGCATGAAAATGGAATATCTTCTTCCGCTTGTTGGTACTAGGGTACTAACTGCAATGGCCAAGAAGTACATTTTTGTTAATAAAGGACAATAAATAAAGTACTGCAGTCAAGGCTAACCAAGAGCCTCACCAAAACCTGTGGTACCTCAATATAGAAACTAGCAACTATAAGAATAGGGATAAAGATCTTTTATGTATTGCATAATAAGAAATTTAAACATAATGCCACATTTGGAGTTCTTTCCAAAAGTAGGTGCAAGACAAAGATAATATCATTATCAAGCTCATAAATGGATAACATTGATATAGTTTCAATGCTTATTACGTTCTGAATATGATAAGCAATATTTAAGTTTTGACCAACTTAGGATAGGACATGATATATATAAAGAATTGAATAATCTATAAGTGATTGAAATCGAAAATTCACACCCATGCCAACATGACCAGATTGTGTCATCTTTCTATCTTTACAAATATAGCAGATGAATGTCTTAAAATAACGGCTATGGTGCGACTTTTTGGCATCTTAGATATCATTTTGAACTATGGAGGACCAAAGGTAGTATATTAGGTAATGATGATAACGGATGTGAAGGATGCTTTATTAGCAAGATATACAAAAAGGACCTTCAAGCAGAAAGACTTAACACCTATGCTTTCATGTTATTAGCATGTTGTGAGAAGAAAAAGAAAGCCGAGTGTATAAGAAATCTTATTCTGGAAAAGCAAGATCATGCCTTATTCGTTCGTAGCTAATTGAACAAGGCTTGCAGATGACTAGGTTGAAAAAAACTATGATTTCGCTATTTCTATACATAATCACCATGCTATCAACAACCCCCCCCCCCCCCCCCCCCCCATCCCCAAAAAAAAAAAAAAAAAAAAAAAAAAAAAAAAAAGAGAAAATTGTTAATACCTCACCTAGATAAATTAGATGAAATTAATACACATACAATACCTTGCGACTCTATTGGAGCATTATATATGTAGAACTGCAGCTTCCTTTTCAACAAAGAGGAACTCGAAGGAGATGACGACATAAAAATCATGGGTTCTCAACAATTCCATGTCAAAAGATTTATAAAAGGAGAGGGGTAAAAACAAAAACAAATAGAATAAACACTACAAACCAATATAACTCTACACAATAATCAAACAAGAGTATGACAAAGCTTCATTAGATGAGGACATTCACAACTGAAAATATTGAAGAGAAGAAAGAGATTATCTAAAACATCATATCCGCAAACTAAGCAAGTGGCAACTTTTTTAAGATAGTATACAAGAATAAGATATGACAACTCCTATACTAATGTCATGTTTGCAAGAAAATGGAATATCTTCTTCGGCTTATATTGGTATAAGGTACTAACTTTAATAGCCAAGAAGTACATTTTTGTTAATAAAGGACAATAAATAAAGCACCTTAGTTAAGGCTAACCATGAACCTCACAAAGACCTATGTTGTACCTAAATATAAAAGATCGCAACATGTATAGGGATAAAGATCTTTATGTATAGCTTAATGAGAAATTTGAACATAAACCCAAATCTGGCGTTCTTTCCAAAAGTAGGTGAAAGACAAAGATAAGATTATTATCAAGCTCATGAATGGATATACTTTCAATGCTTATTATGTTTTGAATAAAACGAGCAATATTTAAGTTTTGGCCAACTTAAGATAGGACATGATATACATAAAGAATTGAATAATCTATAAGTGGCAGAAATTGAAAATTCAAACCCATGCCAAGATCAAGGTTTTCTGTGCCGTGCCGAGTCGAGTATCGGTAACTCCGAAATTGGGCACGTGCCGATCATGCCGACCGTGCCGATCCGTACAATTTAAAATTTAATATTATTTAAATAAAATTAAAAATATTAATAAAAGAAAATTATTAAAATAAATATAAAAATCCAATTATATATAAAAAATAGATATTATAATTTTTTTTGTGCCGAATTTTGCTGAATATGGGAATGTGTTCAACATGCGATAAATAAAAAAATAACGGCTATGGTGCGACTTTTTGGTATCTTAGATATCGTTTTGAACTATGAAGGACCAAAGGTAGTATATTAGGGAATGATGATAACGGATGTGAAGGATGCTTTATTAGCAAGAAATACAAAAAGGACCTTCAAGCAGAAAGACTTACCACCTATGCTTTCATGTTATTAGCTTGTTGTGAGAAGAAAAAGAAAGCCGAGTGCATAAGAAATCTTATTCTAACAAAGCAAGATCATGCCTTGTTCGTTCTTTCAGCTAATATGAACAAGGCTTGCAGATTACTAGGTTGAAAAAAAACAATGATTTCGCTATTTCTATACATGATCACCGTGCTATCAACCCAAAAAAAAAAAGAAAAAGAGAAAATTGTTAATACCTCACCTAGATAGATTAGATGAAATTCATATACATACAGTACCTTGCGACTCTATTGGAGCATTATATATGTAAGAACTGGAGCTTCCTTTCCCATAAAGCTACTGTAGCTTCATGCGTAACATCTCTTAGTGTCAAACAAGTGCGACCTACATAAGAGGTACTGGTGAGATAACTCGAAGGAGATGACGACATAAAAATCATGGGTTCTCAACAATTCCATGTCAAAAGATTTATAAAAGGAGAGGGGTAAAAACAAAAACAAATAGAATAAACACTACAAACCAATATAACTCTACACAATAATCAAACAAGAGTATGACAAAGCTTCATTAGATGAGGACATTCACAACTGAAAATATTGAAGAGAAGAAAGAGATTATCTAAAACATCATATCCGCAAACTAAGCAAGTGGCAACTTTTTTAAGATAGTATACAAGAATAAGATATGACAACTCCTATACTAATGTCATGTTTGCAAGAAAATGGAATATCTTCTTCGGCTTATATTGGTATAAGGTACTAACTTTAATAGCCAAGAAGTACATTTTTGTTAATAAAGGACAATAAATAAAGCACCTTAGTTAAGGCTAACCATGAACCTCACAAAGACCTATGTTGTACCTAAATATAAAAGATCGCAACATGTATAGGGATAAAGATCTTTATGTATAGCTTAATAAGAAATTTGAACATAAACCCAAATCTGGCGTTCTTTCCAAAAGTAGGTGAAAGACAAAGATAAGATTATTATCAAGCTCATGAATGGATATACTTTTAATGCTTATTATGTTTTGAATAAAACGAGCAATATTTAAGTTTTGGCCAACTTAAGATAGGACATGATATACATAAAGAATTGAATAATCTATAAGTGGCAGAAATTGAAAATTCAAACCCATGCCAAGATGATAAAATAGTGTCATCTTTCTAACTTTACAAACATATCAGATGAATGTCTTAAAATAACGGCTATGGTGCAACTTTTTGGTATCTTAGATATCGTTTTGAACTATGAAGGACCAAAGGTAGTATATTAGGGAATGATGATAACGGATGTGAAGGATGCTTTATTAGCAAGAAATGCAAAAAGGACCTTCAAGCAGAAAGACTTACCACCTATGCTTTCATGTTATTAGCTTGTTGTGAGAAGAAAAAGAAAGCCGAGTGCATAAGAAATCTTATTCTAACAAAGCAAGATCATGCCTTGTTCGTTCTTTCAGCTAATATGAACAAGGCTTGCAGATTACTAGGTTGAAAAAAACAATGATTTCGCTATTTCTATACATGATCACCGTGCTATCACCCAAAAAAAAAAAGAAAAAAGAAATTGTTAATACCTCACCTAGATAGATTAGATGAAATTCATATAACATACAGTACCTTGCGACTCTATTGGAGCATTATATATGTAAGAACTGGAGCTTCCTTTCCAATAAAGCTACTGTAGCTTAATGCGTAAAATCTCTTAGTGTCCAACAAGTGCGACCTACATAAGAGGTACTGGTGAGATAATCGAAGGAGATGACGACATAAAAATCATGGGTTCTCAACAATTCCATGTCAAAAGATTTATAAAAGGAGAGGGGTAAAAACAAAAACAAATAGAATAAACACTACAAACCAATATAACTCTACACAATAATCAAACAAGAGTATGACAAAGCTTCATTAGATGAGGACATTCACAACTGAAAATATTGAAGAGAAGAAAGAGATTTCTAAAACATCATATCCGCAAACTAAGCAAGTGGCAACTTTTTTAAGATAGTATACAAGAATAAGATATGACAACTCCTATACTAATGTCATGTTTGCAAGAAAATGGAATATCTTCTTCGGCTTATATTGGTATAAGGTACTAACTTTAATAGCCAAGAAGTACATTTTTGTTAATAAAGGACAATAAATAAAGCACCTTAGTTAAGGCTAACCATGAACCTCACAAAGACCTATGTTGTACCTAAATATAAAAGATCGCAACATGTATAGGGATAAAGATCTTTATGTATACCATAATGAGAAATTTGAACATAAGGCCAGATCTGGAGTTCTTTCCATAAGTAGGTGAAAGACAAAGATAAGATTGTTTTAATGCTTATTATGTTTTGAATATAACGAGCAATATTTAAGTTTTGGTCAACTTAAGATAGGACATGTTATACATAAATAATTGAATAATCTATAAGTGAGGCTAGAATGGAGCATTATAATACCTCAACTAGGTAAACCAGATGCAATTCATATCTCGTACATACAATACCTTGAGGTTCGATTGGAGCATTATATATGTATGAACTGGAGCTTCCTTTTCTAACAAAGCTATTATAGCTTCATGAGTAACATCTCTTGGTGTAACACCAGTGTCACCTACACAAGAGCTACCAGTGAGACAATTCAAAGAAGATGACGACAGAAAACTCATGGGCTCTCAACAGCTCAATGGCAAAAGATATATCAACGAGAGGGGGAGAAATAAAAAGCAATAGAATAAGCGCTACAATTCAAATATAACTCTACACAATAATCAAATAAGACGATGACAAAAGCTTCAATTGATGAGATCGTTGACAATTGGAAATTTCAAAGAAAGTGATTATCTTAAAACATCATATCCGCAACCGAGTAAGAGGTAACCTTTCAAGAACGTTTACAAAAATAAGATACGGCAACTTCAATACTAAAGTCATCTTTGCAAGAAAATGGAATATCTTCTACAGCTTGTTGGTATAAGGGTAAAATAAAGGACAATGAGAAAAGCACCTTAGTTAAGGCTAACCAAGAACCTCACCAAAACCTATGTGGTACCATAACATAGAAGCTAGCAACTACATGTATAGGGATAAAGATCTTTACATATAGCTTCATGAGAAATTTGAATACAATGCTACATTCGAAGTTCTTTCCAAAAGTAAGTGAAAGACAAAGATAAGCTTATCAAGCTCATGAATGGAGAACGTTGATATAGTTTCAATGCTTATTATATTCTGTATATGACGAGCAATATTTTAAGTTTGACGTTTATAAAGAGCTGAATCATCTATAAGTGACAGAAATTGAAGATTACACATATGCTCATGATTAAATTGGGTCATCTTTCCAACTTTACATAGTTGTGAGACGAATGTCTTAAAATAAGCTTACGGTGTGACCAAAGGTATTATGTGAGGGAATGATAATAGCGCATCTTCTGTGGGTCAGCAAACAAACAAGAGATGTGAAGAATGCTTTATGCAAAACGGACCTTCAAGCAGAAAGGCTACCTCCTATGCTTTTATGGTATCAGCTTGTTATGTAAAGAAAAAGTAAGAAGAGTACCTCGGAAATCTTATTCTGGCGAAGCAAGGTCATGCCTTGTTCGTTCCTTCATCTAAAATTATCAAGGCTTTTAGATGACTTAGGTTAAAAACAAAATGATGACTTTGCTATTTCCCTAAATAATCAACATGCACCAACGTAGTAAAAGAAAGCTATAGCCAAAAAAAATAAAAGGAAAAGCTGTTAATACCCCACCTAGGTAAATGAGATGCAATTCATATATCGTACTACAATACCTGGAGACTATTGGAGCATTACATATGTAACAACTAGAGCTCCCTTTTCTAACAAAGATATAGTAGCTTCAGGCGTAACGTCTCTTGGTAAAACCAGTGCCACATACATAAGAGGTACCAGTGATACAATATAATGGGACAAGCTTGGAAAATTAGTAGATCAGATGTACAAATGGCATAACTGGCAAATCTCCTTTTCTTACGGCCACTTCATCAGATCCTCATCGTTTGCAACAACGCATGCTCCACCTAGCTCTTGGTCCATTGCGGGCACCGACAGACCAAGGTTACTACATAACTTACTAACGAGTTAGACATTGCCCTTGTACACTTAAAGATGTACTTTTACATCATCTTTAGACATTGCCCGTGGTAGAATCTTCCAGTACCTATCATTTCTCTTTACCTAGTTTAATGACCCAAAATTTAATTTCAACGGTTTTTGACTTTCTATCTAGTATAATAAGAATATTATCAAACCTGAAAAGATGGCCTCAGACGGAGAAAACAGAGATCTGAAACAGACTGTGAAGGTGATGGAAACATTGGCGGATGGAGACGATGGATGCGGCAGCAGTTGAAGACGACAGAGACGGCGTGGAGTTAAGAAGACAAATATGACAGACTGTGAAGGTGATGGAAACATTGGCGGATGACGATGGATGCGGCAGCAGTTGAAGACGACAGGGACAGCGTGGAGATAAGAAGACAAATACGGCGACGGCGGCTGTCAGAGCAACGTAGGGCAGAGGAGACAAGTGGTGGCAGCGATGCAAGGAGCGGATTATGTTGGTGATGTTGACGATGACTGGATCTCTGCGTTTCTTTCTTCTTTGTCTTTTTTTTGATAAAATTAAGGCGGCTAAGGTGGATGATGGTGGTATTGGATAAAATCAGCACAATGGTAGCGAGCGTTCAGGACTCTGATACCAATTGTTATGAACCGATCGGATTGGCTCCCGGATAAGGCAAAAGGTAACATCGGCGCTCAGGTGGCAGCTCTACTTCTACAGACTAGTTCTCTAAAATAAATTATTCTTTTTCAATGACGAAAAATAAGAAGTACTACAAATATTTAAAGAGGATAGTCTTCTAGAATTCTACCATATATTCCTCCTAAATATTCTCGTAATATAATTCCGGACTCGACTCTTGATCCATGTCTTCATGTGGCTCGGACATTTTTTATCTGGTACATAACATAATCACACTTATAAATTTCCTAACAATCAAACATAAGAGAATGTTGAACTCATAAGAGCATTTTCAACGAGTATAAGTAGTATGCCAATTAGTCACCATCTTTAAGAGTGATAAAAGCTATAGATGATCGCGTTGTAAGAAGCAAATTACTAACATGCTATGCTGAAAGACCTAAGACATCTACAATAGTTGGAACACTTCTCTAAGTAGTTCGAAACTATTAGCCACTATGTTTATATTTGCAGAAAAAGCAATTATAGTTTGTCATAAACCAGAAAAAGCAATTATAATCAAGCTCATACATACATATACAAGTTTTAAAGAGGCAAGAAACATAAGTTAGCAAACAAATGACGTGAAAAAAAGGTGAATTAGAAGAAAGTAACCTAATAAGATATCTCCTATCAAGCCCAGCGCCAGAGGCAACAGTGTCTCTGACAGTAAGAATTGCCACTTTTAATTTGCTTTTCGGGGTGACATGTGCTTTGATATGTGTGGGGGGACACAAAAGAACTAGGACTGCCAACCACCTCACCTAAGTGAAAACTGCTTATATCTGAAGTAAGTATAGTTTCTAAAGTGGTCCCAGCAGTAAGTACTTGATCCCTTACTGGTATCTTAAGTAAATCATTGGCTGCAAGTGCTCTTAGCAACAAATGTAGAATCTGAAACGAGAAAGTCAGATATCAAAGTTACACATAAGAAATATACTATAAAAAGAAAATCATGCTTATATAAGGGCATACCTGGTGCATCATTAAGCATCCATCTTATGATGGCACTATGATACTCTGAAGTGGTAGGTTCAGGTTTTGTTTCACTTTTTATATGAGCATGCTCTCGGAAAAAAAGATTTCAATGAGCTTGAAATGAAAATGAAAGCTACTCTATACAACGAATGGCCCATGAGATGTCCTAGCTAGATCTTTCTTCTATCACATGTAAAATCTATCTACCAAAGAAATTCCTCTTCCTTATTCCTTACAAGATCGATCAAAATGGATTTTTAGGATTCATATTCCATCCGCTCCAAGACTAATGTACTTAGCAGATGATTAGTACGTCAGGAACGACAATAACGGATGTGAAGAATGCTTTGTTAGCAAGCAGTACAAAAAGGACCTTCAAGCATAAATGCTTGCCTCCTATGCTTTCATGGTATCAACTTGCTGTGATAAGAAAAGAAAGCCGAGTATATAAGAAATCTGATTCTGGCGAAGCAAGATCATGCCGTGTTCGTTCTTTCAGCTAATATGATCAAGGCTTGTAGATGACTAGGTTAACAAACAATGATGACTTTGCTATTCCCATATATAATCACCATCCTAGGGCAAAGGAAGTAGAAGTAAGCTATCAGTCAAGTGCAATAAATAAAAAGAAAAAATTGTTAATACCTCACCTAGATAAATCAGATGCAATTCAGATATTGTATATACAATACCTTGAGACTTTATTGATTATTACATACGTAAGAATTGGAACTTCGTTTTCTAACAAAGCAATTGCAGCTGCACGTGTAACATATCTTGGTGAAACCACCAAATAAGAGGTACCAGTGAGAAAACTCAAAGGAGATGACGACAAAAACTCATGGATTCTCAACAATTCCATCGCAAAAGATTTATCAAAGGAGAGGGGGCAAAAAAACCAATAGAATAAGCTCTATAGATCAATATAAGTCTACACAATAATTAAAGCACACGTCACCCGAGAAGAAAATTAAAAGTGGCAATTCTTACTGTCAGCGACACTGTTGCCTCTGGCGCTGGGCCTTGATAGGAGATATCTTATTATTACTTTCTTCTAAATTCACCTTTTTTTCACGTCATTGGACGAAACGGTTGAAAACTGGAAATTTCAAAGAGAAGAAAGAGATTATCTTTTTACATCATATCCGCAGATTGAGTAAGAGGCAACTTTTCAAGGATCGTATACAAGAATAAGATATGGCAACTTTATACTATGTCATGTTTGTAAGAAATGGAATATATCTTCGGGTTGTTGGTATAAGGGTACTAACTGCAAAAACCAAGATGTACAGTTTGTTAAGAAAGGACAATAAAGAAAGCACCTTAGTTAATGACAACCAAGAGCTTCACCAAAACCTATGAGGTACCTCAATATAGAAGCTAGCAACTACCTGTACATTGATAAAGATCTTTATGTATAGGTTAATGAGAAATTTGAACATAATGCCATATTTAGTGTTCTTTTGAAAAGTAGGCAAAAGACAAAGATATTGCTAAGCTCATGAATGGATAACATTGATATAGTTCCAGTGCTTATTATGTTCTGACTATGACGAGCAATATTTATGTTTTGGCCAGCTTAAAGAAGGACATGATATGTACAAAGAATAACAATGTAGGCACATCTTAAGAACCCGAGAGACCCCAGCTATTGGTCCAAAAAATTTTATTGGCCTACTAGAAGAATAAGCAATTTCATAGCACTAGTTCTGGTAAATTGACATCGATTAACAAATTTAAGATGCACAGCCAAAATATAAATTACATATGTAAGTTTCTCTTGAATCTTGATCTCAGAATCATAGGAAAACATGCACAATAATGACAAAATACTAAACCCAAAATCGCAATAAAAAACATTACCACGAAGATTACGTGTTTGGACTGCCCGAGCATGTAAAACCCACACTTTAGAAGCGACACCAGACAGGCTCTATTCAACTGAACACGAGTACATTAAAAAAATCTACAACAGAAGGAATCAACTGAATAAGAGCATAGGAAAGTTGAAGCCATGCGAAAAATTACTATGCTATTGCATATGCAGCATACATGCAGTCTCAATAAGATTCGGTTGAATACTTTCACAAATTAACAGGACTTTTGGCTTATATAGAGTCCATCGAACTTGCTAAATTAGTAACCTGATGCCATCCTGCACTTGAAAAAGCAGTTCAACAGAAATTTCACCATCTATAGATAGGAGGAGAGATTAACTTGAAGGGCTATAAAAAGATAAGGGAAAAAGACCCTGATTTGTGAATGCCAAAGCCATAAGTACTCTTGGTTTTCAAAAGTTCTCGCTAACACAAACAGTGAAAAGGAAAATTAATTTGCAATAAACGGAGTTAAGTCCTTTCAAGAGAGGTTTACAATAATATGGGGATTAGTGTAAGCCATTCCCAATGAAAAAAATAGTTACGTTCCTGTTAGAAACAAAAGCCAGAAGTACAAAAAGAAACATTTTGTTATTAAGAAAGGAAGAGTAAGACTTAATGTATGTTCATTCTCTTCCGAAAGTGAAAGTGTATTAATCCAGATTATTTAATAGTCCTATTTGCATACCACATGCCGAATGTCATGTCCATGTGACACAGAAACCAATTTGTTGACTATCAGATATGCCAGTGGCTTCTTTGGTGTACTCTACCTGCACTGCAGCATCCACTGGCATTGGTCCTACATTACGATGAAACGTGGGAGAGGACTAAAAAATTGGAAGATTAAGCCACTGTACAGTATATAAATCAACAATCAAATACTTTCATACTAGCTGAGACAAATGTTATCGCCCACATCAGTGCTACAACTACCTGCTATATGTCTCTAACTTTAAAAAGCTTAGAGAGAAACAATGGAATCAATCTATAAGTGCTACCCTTAAAAGTTATATATGGGAAAGATGATCCCAAAGTTGGGTAGATATAACTATGTTCAAAACCTACATTTTATCAAAGTACCATGTTTTGCACCCTAACTATCACATTGTTTACTCCAGCTAGAGCCACACATCACCATAGCAATAATCATAAATAGGCATCTTAAGGATGCTAGTTTCATATATGGTGTAAGGAGCAATCAAGCTTTGGCATCCATAGTCTTTTGCCATGCATGATAGCTTTGTGCCATCATGCTTAAGCATGCATAAATAGAACGGGGATTTGACTTGATTTGCTTTATTATTTTGAAAACTTTGGTACTACTAGATCAACGAGGAGCAAAATATAGAAACAAATTGGCATTCAGTTGTAGAAGGGGACAAAAAGGAATGAGAGAGAGCAACAATCTCTTCCCTACTTTTCTTCCCATAATATGACAATAACAACCAAGAGACGAGAATCCCGTGAACTTGAACCAGGCAGTTTGAAGCATAATTTCATGGTTCAAAGTCTTCAAGCAGTTCATTTCAGCTGCTTAGGCCTGAAACTGTAGAACTTCAAATAAACTGCACTGTTCTTGCAGTAGAACTAGAGCGGTCTGGCCATGCTTTTATTTGAGAGCAGGCCACTTTAGTTGGCTGTTAGAGGAATGATAATAAAACCATATTGGCATGATTTTGCAATTACATTACAAGGTCAGGCACAATTAGTGAACTATAGAAGGTACTTCACCTCCTTTATTACATATGCAACAGCTTCAACTCCACCAACACCATCTTTCCTGCTCGAGATTCCATTACTACTACATTTTTGCCTGGTCCATCTGAGCTACTACTGCATATTCATCATGCAGCACACACGACATCTTCTTCTATTCACAAAGTCACAATGAAACTTATGAAGAATCATGAAAACTTATACATGGCTTTAATATAAATTGTGGTCTGCCTCTATGGCATTTGACAATCAAGATTGAAGCCTAACTCTTCTAGGACATGGGGTAAAGGCATTAGATCACAATTGCAATTGTTCAAGACATAAGAGTAAATGTTGGTACAAGCATGCAACTGTGGATGACAGAAACTATTACCTAAGCAACAAAATAAAAGCTAAGATACAGTGCATTCTTTTGGATTTTGCAAGGGAAGTAAGCTCATGACAGAATATTTAAGGCATAAGTTACGATGTATTTGGTAGCCCATCTTCAGCTTAAAAGAAACTTGCATGTCGAGCATCTTTTAATAAGACAAATCTCATACCTGTTGTAACTGTAGAGCAACAGCTTATGATTCTCTGAGCTCTACTATTCATCCAGCACATGAAGTTTAGTACTAAACTAAAAGAGGGTTTCCTTTAACTAAGTTGGAAATGATGGAAGATAGCAAGTAAAAGCTAGTTACGAAGGAGGGAAAAAAGTGCAGATTCCAAACCATCTGTGCAACACTTGTCCTCCAAATATGATTTCATGCAAAAACTTTTAGAGTAGTTTCCATGCAACACTATAATAAAATATATTTTCTTCAAGCACTAGAGCCCAGTAGTGATGCCTTTTTTGTTAGAGTCGAAAAAGCTTTCTGCTCTGTGATAAAATCATGTCTTCTTCTGATATGCATGCAAACAAACACAAGAGTATGCCACTTCCCATTTCTTTGATTGTGATATAATGATTGCACAAGAATATTGACGATGACATTCTTTAACCCATACTTCTACAACATGTGGAAATTCTTCCCTTTGCCGCAAAGTAGGTAATACACTCAATCATCTTCATTTATGAGCTATTTCCTGACAAGATATTCTTTTTATACACGCTATGGGTCCAAGACTTCCTGCACATGCACACGACTCATCTGTGTTATAGCAGAATATTTGAATCGTTTTATTATTGATCATTAATCTCCCAAATATACTACGGTTCCGTCAAAATAAAAGGATTCAATCATTCATCCCTCGTCAAGTCATCCTGGTTAACTTATGAGTTCCGTCCACAATTATGTTCCCTCCATTCCGGTCAACTAAAGTTAATTGACCTACTAAATATATATAACTCAGCAAGATCTGAGTTCTGGATACGTTTTACTATCAAAAAACAAATTGTAAACAAATTTCAAACTCCCCTTAGTCTTCTCCTTTCTACTATTCGTCACCTCCTCATCCAAACAGACCAGATCCTAGATCAAAAAATCAGGTTCTCACCTCTAAAAGCTATTTTCATAGCGAGCATTTGACTGTGTTAATATTTGTGAGATCAGGGTAGTCTAGCAATTTAAATGCAAGAGTGAGGTTTGATTTTGATATCTGCCTCCCACAATGCAGTGGGGGATATATCCCTATGTACCCAATTGCGGAGTGAGACCGAACCTTTGAGTCTAAGCACAAAGTTAGGCTTCCTATTTTGTAGTGAAATTATACCCATGCACCGAGCCTTTGGGCCTGAGCACAAAGTTAGATTTTCTCAGTTGGTGAAACTGGGGTGGAGCGAGGGTTTACCAGCTCTACCAGCTTACGAAATGGTTAGGTTTCTCTAGATCTTTAAAAAATAAATAAATAAACATAAATTTGCCTGCCAAAAGTAAGCATACTACATCTTTCTAGTACCACAAAGCAAGAACCAGTCTAAGATTCTTAAGCTAACATTCTGTGATGTCTAATGGCGTTCCTAATCACTTTCTTCTACAAAAAGCGTACATAAAAGATTCTTGCCCCAAATGAGCTTACTCTCAGATGGAGCATTTGATTGCAGTTATTGTGAAAGAAGTCATTTCAGCAAGCCTTACCAACATTATTTTTATAATTTCAACAGTCTATGTCTAATTTGGTATACATTATGGTCTGCAGCAAGATTCTAAGAATATGCCAATTTCAATGCTTGTTATTTCTGAGAAGTTCAATTATTTTTATACTCCATTCAAAGAAGAAAAGACTAAATTTGACAAAGTAGATAGTCATTACGGCTAAAGTGGAACAAGCATTCTCTCACATTAATGTGTATAAAGAGATTTCTTTTGCACCCATTTTACAAGAGGATATAAAGGTGTCTTCATGCTTATCGTGTGCCAATAATTAAGATTTTTGGGCTATCAGAATGCTTCACTAGTAATTAACTAAGGCAACAGAATCTGTTACAGTACTAATATCAATCACATGCTAAAGAATTGATATACATGTAACCATTTAATACAGAAACTATCACAATATCATCACAGTTTCTTCAGTTTATGCAGGGTTGATTAGTAGTATTGCTATGTAGATTTCGAGTGAGACAAATCGAAAAATATCAGTTTATTAAAGGAGAAAATTATCCGCAAACTCATTTGTTAACGAATACTAGTCCCTCTCACTGTAAACTTAGAAGTTATAAAATAATGCTTGCCATCTCATGAAGAGATTGGAAGGGTATCTCTACATGCTATAGATGCTGCTAGCTTGTCCATTACGCTCACATATTTGCGGATGTAAATTGCAGAAACCACCATAGCAAGAATTACAACGGAAAGAAACTCACAAGTTACACCAGCCATGGGGCCGGTACCCAACCTTATGTGACCAGTGGGACGAAGAACATCAACAGATGAAAAATCCAAGGTAGCAGATTCACCAAATGCGCCTGGGAGACATTCTGTACAGATAAAGATGAGGAAGATATGCATTTGTGTTCATAGACTGCATAGAAATGCATCACTAAGTTGAAACATGTTTCTCCCAATCCTAGAGGATGAATTATATATCATCAGTCATGAGAAATTCACAGAAACAAAAGCAATACGTCAAATATAAATAACGGAAGCTACGTTGAATATGAATGAAAGCATAGTTTGGGATTGGGAATGGTTTCTATCCATTTGGGTAGAAAGCCACTGAAATGGTTGTTCTGCATATAACTGCACTTCAATGATTAATCATTCAAAGATTTGAACACAAGATTTTGTGCACCAATATATCGCACTTTGTTGGACGATACTCATAGGGTTGATAATGGAAATTTGCTAAGAAACTAACAGAACTGTGAACTGATTTCCTTGCTGATAGCAATCACAAGCATCAATATAGGCAAAATGGAGACTTTTGTAAGGACCCTAAGTTATATGAATCAATATTATATAGATTGGCATACTCACAGCGCATTAAGATGAGAGAGATTATTGAGTTTAGAAGAGTACGAGTAAATTGGTAGAATGATAAATCCCTGAAATAATCAAGTAAAAGAAAGATTGTATACTTTGACCATCTTTGTGATGCCTCAGGCTATCCACTTAAGGGAGTTCACAATTGACTGCATGTTCCAGAAATAATTGACCAAATTAAATATGCACAACACAAAATGTATTTCTTAAAAGATGAAGCTGAAAGAACAGGTGGGCAACTACAAATGAACATAACAACCATGAAACTTACAATTTTCGAAGAATCTGCATATCTATATGAACATATACCAATAGGTCCAGACAGTTAGTTGTGGCTGACATTCCTGCAGGTAATATAAGAAGCAACAGCATATTAGGACATCGCTGTTTCTTCAGTTCTTTAGCCTCGAGGTGATAAGAAAAGTCGAGAATCGATGTACTGAAAATTGATTGAGAGACTTCAAAGAAGCTAAAGAGTGAGTAGTTTTAAACTTTTTGTTAGGTTGATTTCTGCAGTCATTAGGAAAACCAAAATATATCATTATGCTAGAAATTATAATGGCAAAGGCCTAAGAAGTTTGGAGAGGTAACAGGGACGTACATGTAGGTGGCATTCCTATGGTCACATAAAAAATCCACGTTAGAGAAAAAAAAAACAAACACGACCACTAAGAACTAAAACAACAGGAATAACCGCATGTTTGGGGAATATAATCAAACTAAGAGCTCAGCTATCAAGCAAACAGGATTCATTTTTCAAATTTAAACGTTCAACAACCGAAAAGCCTTAATAATATCATAGATCATTCTGGCTCATTGCCTTATAGGAGATGTCCAGCTTCATTCTGCTCTTGAGGAGGACGCCCTTACAGATAAAGTTAAGAATGTGCATTTACAGAAAAACATAAGGCAAGCAGCAGATCATATGAATGGTCCTAGAAAATGTTCAAAGTTAAACACCTATTCCAGCACCTTTAACACAATCAATTGCTCACCAGTCACCACTTAGTCTGATGCAAATACCCGTTTACCAATGGCCTCTTTAAAATATTAAAACAATTGACAAATCGGTCATTTGTCATATAAAAACACCCGTACTTGAAACTGCTTCGCTAATAGAAAGTCGGCAGCTGCAAGCCTGAAATCCACCAAGTCCCAGCCTTCTGTTTGCATCAATTTATAATAATAATAGCAGTTGCCTATATTCTGTAAAAGAACAAGAAAAAGAACCATAACTAAAGAAGCATTACATCGAAACAACTGATGGCCCACTACAGATCACTCCTAGCCATGGTCACCGCCACAGGGATACCCACCAGCTAAGTTCCATTACGTCAGCCGCAAGGGGCAGCTCCTGGCGTCATATGAACCCTGCAAAAGCAGATACGGAAACCCGTTATAGCAATCCAAATTCAGAGCATATTTTGTTACTAAAGATGTTGAGTTCAACATAATCCAAGATTCAAAGAACCACATAAAACCGGTAAAAATAACTGTTCGAAAAATTGTAAAACAATGATCAAGTCGGCAAAAAATAATGGCTACAATCAATGGGTCGGTGGCAGCCAATGCCAAAAATAATTTGATGAGGAAGAACGCTGCCATACCACTTCGATTGATCTCTCCAGCCCTCAAGATAATGGCTACAATCAAATCTGTATCAAGAATCGAGAATATTACAATATTTTAACTCCGAAGAAGAAGAAAAAGAAGATGGCTCTACCTTGTTTTAGATGAGCGAGGAGTGAGAGAGTTATGCACGGGAATTGAAGGAATCGTTCTGACTGGGAGCGCTCTAGGCCGTGTCGTTTGTAACATGTGCCAATGGATACATATATATAGATGCCAAAATTTTGCTCTATGTAATATCTAATATGGATACGTCGGGGACACAATCTAAAACATATAAGGGATTGTTTCTTTCGCGCGGAACTGGTAGATCTCGTGGAACTCGAAACTCAGAACATAGTTTTGCTGTTTACTTCGCCGTAGGAACTCGCGGAACTCAATTCTGAGTTCCGCGAGTATATAATAAATTGAGTTCGCCCACTTCGCAGCTTTTAGCTGCGAAGTGGACGAACTCGTTTTGTCTTCCGCGCGTGAGTTCTGTTGTGTTCTCGCGATTTCTTCTCCTTCCTCTGGCGACCACTGTAGTCAATGGTTGAAATACTTGTACAATGTGTAATTTTTTTTTTTTTTTTTTTTTTATGAATACATGTATATGTAATAATAAATCTTTTGTAAATTTTTATTCAATAAAAAGTTTTTATATTCAATACTTGTTGTGTTCAATTTTTAGAACTTATCTCTTATAATTTTTAGTATCAAGAATATAAAATTTATTTGATATATTTTAATACATATAAAATAAAAAAATATATATATATATAATATCCTGTGTAATATAATATATATGTTATAATATATAAATTTAAGATATTAAATAAGAGATACATACAAAAAATATGATATAATATATAATTTAATATAAATATTTAAATATAAATTTAAAATAAATATAATATATTTTTTATGTCTCAGTTTACTTCCAATTCCAAGTTAAAAAAAAATTATCTTTCAGCCTCACTTCCAACCCCAAGTAAACAAAGAAACTATCTTCCAACCTCTACTTCACAATCCCAAGTAAACAGAGAAACTCAAAACACCACTTCTCACCCACTTCTCAGTTCTCACAGTTCACCCACTCCTCACTTCTCAGGCTTCCGCGCGAAGTAAACAGCCCCTAAAGAAAAAGATATCAGACACACCAAAAACTATAAAGAAAAATTACATGCCAGACACGCGAGATAAAAATGTTTGACATGCATGTCTATATTTATAATATTTTTAAAAAAAACTTACTTTTCTTATAAGAGAAGTAAAATATTAGATAATCCAACGATATATTGCAGTAACTAATAATATGATTATATATTCAAATATTATATTTTTATTTTTGCTTATGTAACTAGGCTATTGATATTTAAATTTATCTTAAATACGTAAATATGATATTATATATGAATTTATTTTTATATTATATTTTCGGATGTTTAAAATATTTAATATAAAATTTCTAATTATTTATATTTTTTATTATCGTGACTGATCCGTGCTCATATCCTACTTTTCTAAAAATTGTCGCTCTCCATATTCGTGTCGTGTCGATGAATCCGCATCTGTGTCCCATGCTTCCTAGGATACTTTGTGTGATGAAAATCTGCTTTTTGAAATGCTTTTGTTGGAAGGAAAAAAAAAATCTATTTGATGTGATTTTTCTCAGTGATGTAAGTGTATAATTAAAATTTTGGCTAAACTAGTTTAGTGGAACTTCGTGGGAGTTGGAAGTCGGAATCCAACACCATGCTTGTATTCTGAAAAAACGTATTATTTTTAACCTAACTTCCACATTTTTTTTAATATTTTTGAGTAGGTATTTGATATTTTTAGCATATAAATGACCACAAGTTTTTCAGAAATTTTTTAAAGTTATTTAAATAAAAATGATCTTTTTAAATTTAGTTTTATATTTTTACGAAAATAAAAAGCCGCGGTCACCAGTTAAACTGGCGAAAGGATACCAGTGACAGTGCGTCAAAACGTGTTGGCGATCCTGTCGCTCGGGTATAACCCGAGTGCAACCTCCTCCTTATTCTTCTCTTCTCTCCACCGTGCCCTCTCACCCATTTTTCGAATTTTTTCTCCTAAATTATTGTATTTTGATAAACTTTTATAGATTAAAGTTAATTTTGAATAGATCTACCAATTTCGAAAGAGATATATTTAAGTTTTGGTCAACTTAAGATAGGACATGTTATACATAAATAATTGAATAATCTATAAGTGAGGCTAGAATGGAGCATTATAATACCTCAACTAGGTAAACCAGATGCAATTCATATCTCGTACATACAATACCTTGAGGTTCGATTGGAGCATTATATATGTATGAACTGGAGCTTCCTTTTCTAACAAAGCTATTATAGCTTCATGAGTAACATCTCTTGGTGTAACACCAGTGTCACCTACACAAGAGCTACCAGTGAGACAATTCAAAGAAGATGACGACAGAAAACTCATGGGCTCTCAACAGCTCAATGGCAAAAGATATATCAAACGAGAGGGGGAGAAATAAAAAGCAATAGAATAAGCGCTACAATTCAAATATAACTCTACACAATAATCAAATAAGACGATGACAAAAGCTTCAATTGATGAGATCGTTGACAATTGGAAATTTCAAAGAAAGTGATTATCTTAAAACATCATATCCGCAACCGAGTAAGAGGTAACCTTTCAAGAACGTTTACAAAAATAAGATACGGCAACTTCAATACTAAAGTCATCTTTGCAAGAAAATGGAATATCTTCTACAGCTTGTTGGTATAAGGGTAAAATAAAGGACAATGAGAAAAGCACCTTAGTTAAGGCTAACCAAGAACCTCACCAAAACCTATGTGGTACCATAACATAGAAGCTAGCAACTACATGTATAGGGATAAAGATCTTTACATATAGCTTCATGAGAAATTTGAATACAATGCTACATTCGAAGTTCTTTCCAAAAGTAAGTGAAAGACAAAGATAAGCTTATCAAGCTCATGAATGGAGAACGTTGATATAGTTTCAATGCTTATTATATTCTGTATATGACGAGCAATATTTTAAGTTTGACGTTTATAAAGAGCTGAATCATCTATAAGTGACAGAAATTGAAGATTACACATATGCTCATGATTAAATTGGGTCATCTTTCCAACTTTACATAGTTGTGAGACGAATGTCTTAAAATAAGCTTACGGTGTGACCAAAGGTATTATGTGAGGGAATGATAATAGCGCATCTTCTGTGGGTCAGCAAACAAACAAGAGATGTGAAGAATGCTTTATGCAAAACGGACCTTCAAGCAAAAGGCTACCTCCTATGCTTTTATGGTATCAGCTTGTTATGTAAAGAAAAAGTAAGAAGAGTACCTCGGAAATCTTATTCTGGCGAAGCAAGGTCATGCCTTGTTCGTTCCTTCATCTAAAATTATCAAGGCTTTTAGATGACTTAGGTTAAAAACAAAATGATGACTTTGCTATTTCCCTAAATAATCAACATGCACCAACGTAGTAAAAGAAAGCTATAGCCAAAAAAAATAAAAGGAAAAGCTGTTAATACCCCACCTAGGTAAATGAGATGCAATTCATATATCGTACTACAATACCTGGAGACATTGGAGCATTACATATGTAACAACTAGAGCTCCCTTTTCTAACAAAGATATAGTAGCTTCAGGCGTAACGTCTCTTGGTAAAACCAGTGCCACATACATAAGAGGTACCAGTGATACAATATAATGGGACAAGCTTGGAAAATTAGTAGATCAGATGTACAAATGGCATAACTGGCAAATCTCCTTTTCTTACGGCCACTTCATCAGATCCTCATCGTTTGCAACAACGCATGCTCCACCTAGCTCTTGGTCCATTGCGGGCACCGACAGACCAAGGTTACTACATAACTTACTAACGAGTTAGACATTGCCCTTGTACACTTAAAGATGTACTTTTACATCATCTTTAGACATTGCCCGTGGTAGAATCTTCCAGTACCTATCATTTCTATCTTTACCTAGTTTAATGACCCAAAATTTAATTTCAACGGTTTTTGACTTTCTATCTAGTATAATAAGAATATTATCAAACCTGAAAAGATGGCCTCAGACGGAGAAAACAGAGATCTGAAACAGACTGTGAAGGTGATGGAAACATTGGCGGATGGAGACGATGGATGCGGCAGCAGTTGAAGACGACAGAGACGGCGTGGAGTTAAGAAGACAAATATGACAGACTGTGAAGGTGATGGAAACATTGGCGGATGGAGACGATGGATGCGGCAGCAGTTGAAGACGACAGGGACAGCGTGGAGATAAGAAGACAAATACGGCGACGGCGGCTGTCAGAGCAACGTAGGGCAGAGGAGACAAGTGGTGGCAGCGATGCAAGGAGCGGATTATGTTGGTGATGTTGACGATGACTGGATCTCTGCGTTTCTTTCTTCTTTGTCTTTTTTTTGATAAAATTAAGGCGGCTAAGGTGGATGATGGTGGTATTGGATAAAATCAGCACAATGGTAGCGAGCGTTCAGGACTCTGATACCAATTGTTATGAACCGATCGGATTGGCTCCCGGATAAGGCAAAAGGTAACATCGGCGCTCAGGTGGCAGCTCTACTTCACAGACTAGTTCTCTAAAATAAATTATTCTTTTTCAATGACGAAAAATAAGAAGTACTACAAATATTTAAAGAGGATAGTCTTCTAGAATTCTACCATATATTCCTCCTAAATATTCTCGTAATATAATTCCGGACTCGACTCTTGATCCATGTCTTCATGTGGCTCGGACATTTTTTATCTGGTACATAACATAATCACACTTATAAATTTCCTAACAATCAAACATAAGAGAATGTTGAACTCATAAGAGCATTTTCAACGAGTATAAGTAGTATGCCAATTAGTCACCATCTTTAAGAGTGATAAAAGCTATAGATGATCGCGTTGTAAGAAGCAAATTACTAACATGCTATGCTGAAAGACCTAAGACATCTACAATAGTTGGAACACTTCTCTAAGTAGTTCGAAACTATTAGCCACTATGTTTATATTTGCAGAAAAAGCAATTATAGTTTGTCATAAACCAGAAAAAGCAATTATAATCAAGCTCATACATACATATACAAGTTTAAAGAGGCAAGAAACATAAGTTAGCAAACAAATGACGTGAAAAAAAGGTGAATTAGAAGAAAGTAACCTAATAAGATATCTCCTATCAAGCCCAGCGCCAGAGGCAACAGTGTCTCTGACAGTAAGAATTGCCACTTTTAATTTGCTTTTCGGGGTGACATGTGCTTTGATATGTGTGGGGGGACACAAAAGAACTAGGACTGCCAACCACCTCACCTAAGTGAAAACTGCTTATATCTGAAGTAAGTATAGTTTCTAAAGTGGTCCCAGCAGTAAGTACTTGATCCCTTACTGGTATCTTAAGTAAATCATTGGCTGCAAGTGCTCTTAGCAACAAATGTAGAATCTGAAACGAGAAAGTCAGATATCAAAGTTACACATAAGAAATATACTATAAAAAGAAAATCATGCTTATATAAGGGCATACCTGGTGCATCATTAAGCATCCATCTTATGATGGCACTATGATACTCTGAAGTGGTAGGTTCAGGTTTTGTTTCACTTTTTATATGAGCATGCTCTCGGAAAAAAAGATTTCAATGAGCTTGAAATGAAAATGAAAGCTACTCTATACAACGAATGGCCCATGAGATGTCCTAGCTAGATCTTTCTTCTATCACATGTAAAATCTATCTACCAAAGAAATTCCTCTTCCTTATTCCTTACAAGATCGATCAAAATGGATTTTTAGGATTCATATTCCATCCGCTCCAAGACTAATGTACTTAGCAGATGATTAGTACGTCAGGGAACGACAATAACGGATGTGAAGAATGCTTTGTTAGCAAGCAGTACAAAAAGGACCTTCAAGCATAAATGCTTGCCTCCTATGCTTTCATGGTATCAACTTGCTGTGATAAGAAAAGAAAGCCGAGTATATAAGAAATCTGATTCTGGCGAAGCAAGATCATGCCGTGTTCGTTCTTTCAGCTAATATGATCAAGGCTTGTAGATGACTAGGTTAACAAACAATGATGACTTTGCTATTCCCATATATAATCACCATCCTAGGGCAAAGGAAGTAGAAGTAAGCTATCAGTCAAGTGCAATAAATAAAAAGAAAAAATTGTTAATACCTCACCTAGATAAATCAGATGCAATTCAGATATTGTATATACAATACCTTGAGACTTTATTGATTATTACATACGTAAGAATTGGAACTTCGTTTTCTAACAAAGCAATTGCAGCTGCACGTGTAACATATCTTGGTGAAACCACCAACATAAGAGGTACCAGTGAGAAAACTCAAAGGAGATGACGACAAAAACTCATGGATTCTCAACAATTCCATCGCAAAAGATTTATCAAAGGAGAGGGGCAAAAAAACCAATAGAATAAGCTCTATAGATCAATATAAGTCTACACAATAATTAAAGCACACGTCACCCGAGAAGAAAATTAAAAGTGGCAATTCTTACTGTCAGCGACACTGTTGCCTCTGGCGCTGGGCCTTGATAGGAGATATCTTATTATTACTTTCTTCTAAATTCACCTTTTTTTCACGTCATTGGACGAAACGGTTGAAAACTGGAAATTTCAAAGAGAAGAAAGAGATTATCTTTTTACATCATATCCGCAGATTGAGTAAGAGGCAACTTTTCAAGGATCGTATACAAGAATAAGATATGGCAACTTTATACTAATGTCATGTTTGTAAGAAATGGAATATATCTTCGGGTTGTTGGTATAAGGGTACTAACTGCAAAAACCAAGATGTACAGTTTGTTAAGAAAGGACAATAAAGAAAGCACCTTAGTTAATGACAACCAAGAGCTTCACCAAAACCTATGAGGTACCTCAATATAGAAGCTAGCAACTACCTGTACATTGATAAAGATCTTTATGTATAGGTTAATGAGAAATTTGAACATAATGCCATATTTAGTGTTCTTTTGAAAAGTAGGCAAAAGACAAAGATATTGCTAAGCTCATGAATGGATAACATTGATATAGTTCCAGTGCTTATTATGTTCTGACTATGACGAGCAATATTTATGTTTTGGCCAGCTTAAAGAAGGACATGATATGTACAAAGAATAACAATGTAGGCACATCTTAAGAACCCGAGAGACCCCAGCTATTGGTCCAAAAAATTTTATTGGCCTACTAGAAGAATAAGCAATTTCATAGCACTAGTTCTGGTAAATTGACATCGATTAACAAATTTAAGATGCACAGCCAAAATATAAATTACATATGTAAGTTTCTCTTGAATCTTGATCTCAGAATCATAGGAAAACATGCACAATAATGACAAAATACTAAACCCAAAATCGCAATAAAAAACATTACCACGAAGATTACGTGTTTGGACTGCCCGAGCATGTAAAACCCACACTTTAGAAGCGACACCAGACAGGCTCTATTCAACTGAACACGAGTACATTAAAAAAATCTACAACAGAAGGAATCAACTGAATAAGAGCATAGGAAAGTTGAAGCCATGCGAAAAATTACTATGCTATTGCATATGCAGCATACATGCAGTCTCAATAAGATTCGGTTGAATACTTTCACAAATTAACAGGACTTTTGGCTTATATAGAGTCCATCGAACTTGCCAAATTAGTAACCTGATGCCATCCTGCACTTGAAAAAGCAGTTCAACAGAAATTTCACCATCTATAGATAGGAGGAGAGATTAACTTGAAGGGCTATAAAAAGATAAGGGAAAAAGACCCTGATTTGTGAATGCCAAAGCCATAAGTACTCTTGGTTTTCAAAAGTTCTCGCTAACACAAACAGTGAAAAGGAAAATTAATTTGCAATAAACGGAGTTAAGTCCTTTCAAGAGAGGTTTACAATAATATGGGGATTAGTGTAAGCCATTCCCAATGAAAAAAATAGTTACGTTCCTGTTAGAAACAAAAGCCAGAAGTACAAAAAGAAACATTTTGTTATTAAGAAAGGAAGAGTAAGACTTAATGTATGTTCATTCTCTTCCGAAAGTGAAAGTGTATTAATCCAGATTATTTAATAGTCCTATTTGCATACCACATGCCGAATGTCATGTCCATGTGACACAGAAACCAATTTGTTGACTATCAGATATGCCAGTGGCTTCTTTGGTGTACTCTACCTGCACTGCAGCATCCACTGGCATTGGTCCTACATTACGATGAAACGTGGGAGAGGACTAAAAAATTGGAAGATTAAGCCACTGTACAGTATATAAATCAACAATCAAATACTTTCATACTAGCTGAGACAAATGTTATCGCCCACATCAGTGCTACAACTACCTGCTATATGTCTCTAACTTTAAAAAGCTTAGAGAGAAACAATGGAATCAATCTATAAGTGCTACCCTTAAAAGTTATATATGGGAAAGATGATCCCAAAGTTGGGTAGATATAACTATGTTCAAAACCTACATTTTATCAAAGTACCATGTTTTGCACCCTAACTATCACATTGTTTACTCCAGCTAGAGCCACACATCACCATAGCAATAATCATAAATAGGCATCTTAAGGATGCTAGTTTCATATATGGTGTAAGGAGCAATCAAGCTTTGGCATCCATAGTCTTTTGCCATGCATGATAGCTTTGTGCCATCATGCTTAAGCATGCATAAATAGAACGGGGATTTGACTTGATTTGCTTTATTATTTTGAAAACTTTGGTACTACTAGATCAACGAGGAGCAAAATATAGAAACAAATTGGCATTCAGTTGTAGAAGGGGACAAAAAGGAATGAGAGAGAGCAACAATCTCTTCCCTACTTTTCTTCCCATAATATGACAATAACAACCAAGAGACGAGAATCCCGTGAACTTGAACCAGGCAGTTTGAAGCATAATTTCATGGTTCAAAGTCTTCAAGCAGTTCATTTCAGCTGCTTAGGCCTGAAACTGTAGAACTTCAAATAAACTGCACTGTTCTTGCAGTAGAACTAGAGCGGTCTGGCCATGCTTTTATTTGAGAGCAGGCCACTTTAGTTGGCTGTTAGAGGAATGATAATAAAACCATATTGGCATGATTTTGCAATTACATTACAAGGTCAGGCACAATTAGTGAACTATAGAAGGTACTTCACCTCCTTTATTACATATGCAACAGCTTCAACTCCACCAACACCATCTTTCCTGCTCGAGATTCCATTACTACTACATTTTTGCCTGGTCCATCTGAGCTACTACTGCATATTCATCATGCAGCACACACGACATCTTCTTCTATTCACAAAGTCACAATGAAACTTATGAAGAATCATGAAAACTTATACATGGCTTTAATATAAATTGTGGTCTGCCTCTATGGCATTTGACAATCAAGATTGAAGCCTAACTCTTCTAGGACATGGGGTAAAGGCATTAGATCACAATTGCAATTGTTCAAGACATAAGAGTAAATGTTGGTACAAGCATGCAACTGTGGATGACAGAAACTATTACCTAAGCAACAAAATAAAAGCTAAGATACAGTGCATTCTTTTGGATTTTGCAAGGGAAGTAAGCTCATGACAGAATATTTAAGGCATAAGTTACGATGTATTTGGTAGCCCATCTTCAGCTTAAAAGAAACTTGCATGTCGAGCATCTTTTAATAAGACAAATCTCATACCTGTTGTAATTGTAGAGCAACAGCTTATGATTCTCTGAGCTCTACTATTCATCCAGCACATGAAGTTTAGTACTAAACTAAAAGAGGGTTTCCTTTAACTAAGTTGGAAATGATGGAAGATAGCAAGTAAAAGCTAGTTACGAAGGAGGGAAAAAAGTGCAGATTCCAAACCATCTGTGCAACACTTGTCCTCCAAATATGATTTCATGCAAAAACTTTTAGAGTAGTTTCCATGCAACACTATAATAAAAATATTTTCTTCAAGCACTAGAGCCCAGTAGTGATGCCTTTTTTGTTAGAGTCGAAAAAGCTTTCTGCTCTGTGATAAAATCATGTCTTCTTCTGATATGCATGCAAACAAACACAAGAGTATGCCACTTCCCATTTCTTTGATTGTGATATAATGATTGCACAAGAATATTGACGATGACATTCTTTAACCCATACTTCTACAACATGTGGAAATTCTTCCCTTTGCCGCAAAGTAGGTAATACACTCAATCATCTTCATTTATGAGCTATTTCCTGACAAGATATTCTTTTTATACACGCTATGGGTCCAAGACTTCCTGCACATGCACACGACTCATCTGTGTTATAGCAGAATATTTGAATCGTTTTATTATTGATCATTAATCTCCCAAATATACTACGGTTCCGTCAAAATAAAAGGATTCAATCATTCATCCCTCGTCAAGTCATCCTGGTTAACTTATGAGTTCCGTCCACAATTATGTTCCCTCCATTCCGGTCAACTAAAGTTAATTGACCTACTAAATATATATAACTCAGCAAGATCTGAGTTCTGGATACGTTTTACTATCAAAAAACAAATTGTAAACAAATTTCAAACTCCCCTTAGTCTTCTCCTTTCTACTATTCGTCACCTCCTCATCCAAACAGACCAGATCCTAGATCAAAAAATCAGGTTCTCACCTCTAAAAGCTATTTTCATAGCGAGCATTTGACTGTGTTAATATTTGTGAGATCAGGGTAGTCTAGCAATTTAAATGCAAGAGTGAGGTTTGATTTTGATATCTGCCTCCCACAATGCAGTGGGGGATATATCCCTATGTACCCAATTGCGGAGTGAGACCGAACCTTTGAGTCTAAGCACAAAGTTAGGCTTCCTATTTTGTAGTGAAATTATACCCATGCACCGAGCCTTTGGGCCTGAGCACAAAGTTAGATTTTCTCAGTTGGTGAAACTGGGGTGGAGCGAGGGTTTACCAGCTCTACCAGCTTACGAAATGGTTAGGTTTCTCTAGATCTTTAAAAAATAAATAAATAAACATAAATTTGCCTGCCAAAAGTAAGCATACTACATCTTTCTAGTACCACAAAGCAAGAACCAGTCTAAGATTCTTAAGCTAACATTCTGTGATGTCTAATGGCGTTCCTAATCACTTTCTTCTACAAAAAGCGTACATAAAAGATTCTTGCCCCAAATGAGCTTACTCTCAGATGGAGCATTTGATTGCAGTTATTGTGAAAGAAGTCATTTCAGCAAGCCTTACCAACATTATTTTTATAATTTCAACAGTCTATGTCTAATTTGGTATACATTATGGTCTGCAGCAAGATTCTAAGAATATGCCAATTTCAATGCTTGTTATTTCTGAGAAGTTCAATTATTTTTATACTCCATTCAAAGAAGAAAAGACTAAATTTGACAAAGTAGATAGTCATTACGGCTAAAGTGGAACAAGCATTCTCTCACATTAATGTGTATAAAGAGATTTCTTTTGCACCCATTTTACAAGAGGATATAAAGGTGTCTTCATGCTTATCGTGTGCCAATAATTAAGATTTTTGGGCTATCAGAATGCTTCACTAGTAATTAACTAAGGCAACAGAATCTGTTACAGTACTAATATCAATCACATGCTAAAGAATTGATATACATGTAACCATTTAATACAGAAACTATCACAATATCATCACAGTTTCTTCAGTTTTATGCAGGGTTGATTAGTAGTATTGCTATGTAGATTTCGAGTGAGACAAATCGAAAAATATCAGTTTATTAAAGGAGAAAATTATCCGCAAACTCATTTGTTAACGAATACTAGTCCCTCTCACTGTAAACTTAGAAGTTATAAAATAATGCTTGCCATCTCATGAAGAGATTGGAAGGGTATCTCTACATGCTATAGATGCTGCTAGCTTGTCCATTACGCTCACATATTTGCGGATGTAAATTGCAGAAACCACCATAGCAAGAATTACAACGGAAAGAAACTCACAAGTTACACCAGCCATGGGGCCGGTACCCAACCTTATGTGACCAGTGGGACGAAGAACATCAACAGATGAAAAATCCAAGGTAGCAGATTCACCAAATGCGCCTGGGAGACATTCTGTACAGATAAAGATGAGGAAGATATGCATTTGTGTTCATAGACTGCATAGAAATGCATCACTAAGTTGAAACATGTTTCTCCCAATCCTAGAGGATGAATTATATATCATCAGTCATGAGAAATTCACAGAAACAAAAGCAATACGTCAAATATAAATAACGGAAGCTACGTTGAATATGAATGAAAGCATAGTTTGGGATTGGGAATGGTTTCTATCCATTTGGGTAGAAAGCCACTGAAATGGTTGTTCTGCATATAACTGCACTTCAATGATTAATCATTCAAAGATTTGAACACAAGATTTTGTGCACCAATATATCGCACTTTGTTGGACGATACTCATAGGGTTGATAATGGAAATTTGCTAAGAAACTAACAGAACTGTGAACTGATTTCCTTGCTGATAGCAATCACAAGCATCAATATAGGCAAAATGGAGACTTTTGTAAGGACCCTAAGTTATATGAATCAATATTATATAGATTGGCATACTCACAGCGCATTAAGATGAGAGAGATTATTGAGTTTAGAAGAGTACGAGTAAATTGGTAGAATGATAAATCCCTGAAATAATCAAGTAAAAGAAAGATTGTATACTTTGACCATCTTTGTGATGCCTCAGGCTATCCACTTAAGGGAGTTCACAATTGACTGCATGTTCCAGAAATAATTGACCAAATTAAATATGCACAACACAAAATGTATTTCTTAAAAGATGAAGCTGAAAGAACAGGTGGGCAACTACAAATGAACATAACAACCATGAAACTTACAATTTTCGAAGAATCTGCATATCTATATGAACATATACCAATAGGTCCAGACAGTTAGTTGTGGCTGACATTCCTGCAGGTAATATAAGAAGCAACAGCATATTAGGACATCGCTGTTTCTTCAGTTCTTTAGCCTCGAGGTGATAAGAAAAGTCGAGAATCGATGTACTGAAAATTGATTGAGAGACTTCAAAGAAGCTAAAGAGTGAGTAGTTTTAAACTTTTTGTTAGGTTGATTTCTGCAGTCATTAGGAAAACCAAAATATATCATTATGCTAGAAATTATAATGGCAAAGGCCTAAGAAGTTTGGAGAGGTAACAGGGACGTACATGTAGGTGGCATTCCTATGGTCACATAAAAAATCCACGTTAGAGAAAAAAAAAACAAACACGACCACTAAGAACTAAAACAACAGGAATAACCGCATGTTTGGGGAATATAATCAAACTAAGAGCTCAGCTATCAAGCAAACAGGATTCATTTTTCAAATTTAAACGTTCAACAACCGAAAAGCCTTAATAATATCATAGATCATTCTGGCTCATTGCCTTATAGGAGATGTCCAGCTTCATTCTGCTCTTGAGGAGGACGCCCTTACAGATAAAGTTAAGAATGTGCATTTACAGAAAAACATAAGGCAAGCAGCAGATCATATGAATGGTCCTAGAAAATGTTCAAAGTTAAACACCTATTCCAGCACCTTTAACACAATCAATTGCTCACCAGTCACCACTTAGTCTGATGCAAATACCCGTTTACCAATGGCCTCTTTAAAATATTAAAACAATTGACAAATCGGTCATTTGTCATATAAAAACACCCGTACTTGAAACTGCTTCGCTAATAGAAAGTCGGCAGCTGCAAGCCTGAAATCCACCAAGTCCCAGCCTTCTGTTTGCATCAATTTATAATAATAATAGCAGTTGCCTATATTCTGTAAAAGAACAAGAAAAAGAACCATAACTAAAGAAGCATTACATCGAAACAACTGATGGCCCACTACAGATCACTCCTAGCCATGGTCACCGCCACAGGGATACCCACCAGCTAAGTTCCATTACGTCAGCCGCAAGGGGCAGCTCCTGGCGTCATATGAACCCTGCAAAAGCAGATACGGAAACCCGTTATAGCAATCCAAATTCAGAGCATATTTTGTTACTAAAGATGTTGAGTTCAACATAATCCAAGATTCAAAGAACCACATAAAACCGGTAAAATAACTGTTCGAAAAATTGTAAAACAATGATCAAGTCCGGCAAAAAATAATGGCTACAATCAAATGGGTCGGTGGCAGCCAATGCCAAAAATAATTTGATGAGGAAGAACGCTGCCATACCACTTCGATTGATTCTCTCCAGCCCTCAAGATAATGGCTACAATCAAATCTGTATCAAGAATCGAGAATATTACAATATTTTAACTCCGAAGAAGAAGAAAAAGAAGATGGCTCTACCTTGTTTTAGATGAGCGAGGAGTGAGAGAGTTATGCACGGGAATTGAAGGAATCGTTCTGACTGGGAGCGCTCTAGGCCGTGTCGTTTGTAACATGTGCCAATGGATACATATATATAGATGCCAAAATTTTGCTCTATGTAATATCTAATATGGATACGTCGGGGACACAATCTAAAACATATAAGGGATTGTTTCTTTCGCGCGGAACTGGTAGATCTCGTGGAACTCGAAACTCAGAACATAGTTTTGCTGTTTACTTCGCCGCAGAAACTCGCGGAACTCAATTCTGAGTTCCGCGAGTATATAATAAATTGAGTTCGCCCACTTCGCAGCTTTTAGCTGCGAAGTGGACGAACTCGTTTTGTCTTCCGCGCGTGAGTTCTGTTGTGTTCTCGCGATTTCTTCTCCTTCCTCTGGCGACCACTGTAGTCAATGGTTGAAATACTTGTACAATGTGTAATTTTTTTTTTTTTTTTTTTATGAATACATGTATATGTAATAATAAATCTTTTGTAAATTTTTATTCAATAAAAAGTTTTTATATTCAATACTTGTTGTGTTCAATTTTTAGAACTTATCTCTTATAATTTTTAGTATCAAGAATATAAAATTTATTTGATATATATTTAATACATATAAAATAAAAAATATATAATATAACATATCCTGTGTAATATAATATATATGTTATAATATATAAATTTAAGATATTAAATAAGAGATACATACAAAAGATATGATATAATATATAATTTAATATAAATATTTAAATATAAATTTAAAATAAATATAATATATTTTTTATGTCTCAGTTTACTTCCAATTCCAAGTTAAAAAAAAAAATTATCTTTCAGCCCTCACTTCCAACCCCAAGTAAACAAAGAAACTATCTTCCAACCTCTACTTCACAATCCCAAATAAACAGAGAAACTCAAAACACCACTTCTCACCCACTTCTCAGTTCTCACAGTTCACCCACTCCTCACTTCTCAGGCTTCCGCGCGAAGTAAACAGCCCCTAAAGAAAAAGATATCAGACACACCAAAAACTATAAAGAAAAATTACATGCCAGACACGCGAGATAAAAATGTTTGACATGCATGTCTATATTTATAATATTTTTAAAAAAAACTTACTTTTCTTATAAGAGAAGTAAAATATTAGATAATCCAACGATATATTGCAGTAACTAATATAATATGATTATATATTCAAATATTATATTTTTTATTTTTGCTTATGTAACTAGGCTATTGATATTTAAATTTATCTTAAATACGTAAAATATGATATTATATATGAATTTTATTTTTATATTATTATATTTTCGGATGTTTAAAATATTTAATATAAAATTTTCTAATTATTTATATTTTTTATTATCGTGACTGATCCGTGCTCATATCCTACTTTTCTAAAAATTGTCGCTCTCCATATTCGTGTCGTGTCTATGAATCCGCATCTGTGTCCCATGCTTCCTAGGATACTTTGTGTGATGAAAATCTGCTTTTTGAAATGCTTTTGTTGGAAGGAAAAAAAAAATCTATTTGATGTGATTTTTCTCAGTGATGTAAGTGTATAATTAAAATTTTGGCTAAACTAGTTTATTGGAACTTCGTGGGAGTTGGAAGTCGGAACCCAACAGGGCCAACACCATGCTTGTATTCTGAAAAAACGTATTATTTTTAACCTAACTTCCACATTTTTTTTAATATTTTTTAGTACTTATTTGATATTTTTAGCATATAAATGACCACAAGTTTTTCAGAAATTTTTTAAAGTAATTCAAATAAAAATGATCTTTTTAAATTTATTTTTATATTTTTACGAAAATAAAAAGCCGCGGTCACCAGTTAAACTGGCGAAAGGATACCAGTGACAGTGCGTCAAAACGTGTTGGCGATCCTGTCGCTCGGGTATAACCCGAGTGCAACCTCCTCCTTATTCTTCTCTTCTCTCCACCGTGCCCTCTCACCCATTTTTCGAATTTTTTCTCCTAAATTATTGTATTTTGATAAACTTTTATAGATTAAAGTTAATTTTGAATAGATCTACCAATTTCGAAAGAGATATATAAAAGTATGATATGTGTCGACACCCCATTTTGTTCGGGCTGTGAAACGGGATATTCAAATGTAAGCTAATTAAACCATTTTGAGCCGGATAAGCTTAATTGAACTTGGCTTGGAAGTATTAAAAAATGTTTGGGTTTAATTTTAACTCTCCATATCCTATCCAAGCCCGATTACACTTTAATTTGGCTTAATCAGAATAAATTATGATTAATTTGATTTTTTGCAAATAAATTAATCTTAATTGACATGTTTGGATCAAAACACACGCATGGAATTAGCGAGTGCTATCACGGGCCATAACAGAGAAAAATTAGCTTGATTAACAGACCCGACTCCACTCAATTAGTGGTGTCCGAGCCAGTCAAAGTGCCAGACCAAAGAGAAGATCTGCCATAAACATCTCATGACTCATCTCAACCTGAACTCTAATTATAGCGCAGTTGATAGAACACCGGTGCTGAATGTGCCAGTCAACTATAATTCCATATCGTTGTGCCCTGACTTTATCCGACGTACGATACAGACAAAGCTCAGTTACAACTCTTTACCATGAGGATAATAAGATTGATTAAATGCTTAACAAAATAAGTATATTAATTATGAAATTCAATTGTCAACTTTCTAAATTGGGTAATTTAGGGGCCCAAGAGTTGAGTTGATCGGAGAAGTGTCCCAGGTGTTTTAAACCCTTCAAAGTCCAAGATATCAAACGTGGTATATGGGGTAAAGGATAGATACATTCATCTGATATAAGGGGCCTTCGGCTGCAAAACGGGGAGGAGAAGAGAGGGTAAAAAAAAAAGAAAGAAAAAAAAAAAGAAAAAAGAAAACAAAGGAGAAGAAGAACGGTGGAAAGAAAAGCAAGCAAAAAATACCAAGAGAGGGAGAGAGCTTCGCTGACAAAACATCCTGACGTCGTCACTCTTCCTCCCACAACAACATCTTCGCCGGAGCTAGCCTCAGGAACGCCGGCGTGGAGCTTGCCGGCGCCAAACCGGAGTTGCACCCGCAAGCACGCCTCACACGATCGCTTCTCCAAAGGCTAGGTAATATTTTAAATATCATCCCATAGGTATCTATTAGTAAAGAAGATAGCGCTTCACCACCGTGGCTTCGCCGCCGGCAAGCTACGGCGGCCGTCAAAAAACAAAATAAATAGCCGAAGTTGCACCAAGCCGTAACTCATCGTACCCACGTCGAAATGAAATTTTAACTGCACTATCGAACCCAGGACCCCTAAAAACCTTAGGAACGCCTATTACAGTGTCAAAACTCGGCGATCGCCGAAACGCGCCGAAAAGTCGCAAACTCGATAACTCGAAAACGAAGCACAAAACTCAAAATTTGACGTCGCTAATGGTTCGGGACGTTAGAAAACCCCTAGGATAGCCTCGGTAGGCTGGTAGGGACGGCCGCCGGCGAGATCGCCGGTGGCGGCCGTGAGCTGCAAATCGCAGCTCGCGGCCTCGGTATCAAATCAAAGACGATGACCGGCTTGACCGGTCACGTGACCAGCCAAGCCGGTCATCGCGCGAGTCTAAAGCTCGCGCGGACCCGGATTCAATCCGGGTCCAACCCAGGCGCGCGACGCGCCTGGGCTTGAGCGCAACGCTCGCGGGCAGGACCAATCTGGTCCAGCCAAGCCCATTTAGGGCCCAAATTAATTTAATTTCGTATTTTATCGATATTTAATCAATTTTTAGCGGTTATAGGTGTATACTTGTAACCCGAGCATAAATCTAGATGTGTATACTTCCTAATTTTTTGTTTTTTTAGCATAAAATCATTTTAATAATTTTATAAAAAGTTACCCGCATTTAATGAAAATGAATTATAGGTGTATACTTATAATTCAACTAACAATTAGAAATAGAGGTGTATACTCCTTTTTCTAATTCATGACAAAAAATTAAAAATTTGGGCGATGAAGAGGAAACGGAAACGCGCTGAGCCCAACATTAATAAAAGATTTTTTTTTCTCTCTCTCTTTGGCATGCACTCTCCGACAACGAGCACTCGCGATTTACGAACTGTACGTTTATTATGCAATGTATATAAATATATCATTATTTGACATTAGTCTCCTCGGTCGTATAAACTAAGGAATAAAACAGTGGTGTATACTATTGTTCCGTTTTCCTTAACTTATACGAACGAGGAATTCACATACGTATAGTAGCTGCAAAGGAGTGGTGTTTACTAACTCTGGGCATCTATTATACGTATTGAAGGAAGACAAATCCCATTTAAATAATTGAAAGTATGAATATAGGATCGGTGTATACTGGTCCAATATCGTAAATTTTATTATTTAAATATATTTATCAAATACTAAGATGAGAAATAGGCGTACGCTTATTCTCTTTTTATGTATCTGATAAACAAAAACGATATATTTATACATGTTGGAATTCATGCAAATATAAACCCAAAATTATCGTAATCACTTATAGAGTACCCTCTCTCGAGGGGCGCTGTGGGGGTATTCCGTCTTCCCCACACGTAAACGACAAACGAGCCTTTGAATCTCGAATATGCCTTATCCCGGTTTTCTAGATTTCCATAAATATCTAGGTGGCGACTCCAAACCCTTTCCCCCTTCGGAAGAAGGTCGTCAACAATATGTCTACGTATTTTGTACAATTTGTATTAAAATGTAGATGTAGACTTATATATAACTGTAGTTGAAATTTTGACTTACGACACGAATTTGTAAATTTCGGCTCAACTTTTATTTTTACAAATATTTGGGAAGTGCCACATACCTTAAATATGTCCACTAAATCCAAATAAACACGTAAAACTTAAATCAAAACTCGTTTAAATCGATTTTGAAATTCTTATTCCAGTGGATTTTATCGGTCGACCGATCTAAGCTTTCGGCCGACCCATAGTTCATACAAACTAGCGGTAAGGCAAATTTAAATTATCGGTCGACCGCAGATCAAATCGGTCGACCGAAAATATCAGAAACAGCAGAAACAGATATGCAATGGCTCACAACTCGTGGTCTCGGATTCCGTATTCCTACTGGACTGTGAGAGGCCACCGTGCGCCCTCGTATGTCTACTTTAGATATATGCGCACGTTCCCACTCGTTCAAAATACTCACGAGACGATAAATCGTGGCCTAAACTCATTTTAACCGAAAATACGGAAAAACAAGAACTAAACTTGCCATATTCTTCAAAACCATTCAAATACCAAGTTTCTTACTTGGGTAAGTTTGCAACCTTATAAATACACATGCTCATGATATTAGCAACCAATATGGAAATTAAACACATTTTGGTACGAAATCCACATTTTGATATAAATCCATCATTTATATACATATATACTTTTAAAGCCTAAACTCGTACATTTTCAAGTTTACACTTTAAAAATATTTCCAAAATACTAAATACAATAAGTGTAGGTTAATGCTTCTATTTACAAGATAACATTAATTATATACAAGTGTGGGGCTACATATACACAAAGTGTTAACTATACACTAGCACATCCCAAAAGTATACCTTCTATACCCAAAATATCTTCTCAAGCTATCCGCCTACGCGAGCTCTTTACCCTTCGCGCACGGATCTGAAAAGAGCGCAACAAGAACAGTAAGTCAAAAAGACTCAGCGAGCGGCACGTTGGCGTCGTCCTTAGGAGCATCAATGTGACACCACAAACAAAAAACAACAACGAACAAATAATAATACAAGATGCAAGTCATCAATTCACAATCGCACCCAAAGTTCTTGCAATCATGGCAATGTACCACCCGACTAACCAATTATGCATAATCTTATTAGTTAAATCAGCGTGTACACTAACCCCAAACAAGGTCAGTCCTCTTATATTTTTGTTCTAGTAGAGCGGACCCGCACTAGAGACTGTCTTCTAAGTCCAAGGGAACCTATACCCATCCTCGCTATCCGAGATAGTCCTCTCAATGCGAGCTCTATCCGCAACGCTACCAAGGTCCTGGTACACGCCGCCGGGCATTCCACGCGACTACAGAACCCACGATGATGGCGACCCCATAGTGCAAAATGGGGGCAACTCGGACTCTTTACGCCTTATGCAACCGAGCCTCGCACTCGCAGCCACCGCTCGGGCCAATGAGCGACTTCAAACCGCGTTCACCAACCTCCCTAGAGGTATCATTCATTAATTCTGCTTATATTCTAATTGGTCCAATCGTTTCCCATCCCCCACGCCCTAGCCCTCCGGATGTCGTTTCAACCGTTCTAGGCTTCGTAACTCGAGATTCAACGACCCAATTTCGAACATCACAAGGCCCTATAGGCAAGCACACCAAATTATACGAGTGTCACAAAGGTACTTTACACCATTCGATTTTTTTTACAAGCTCAAAGCATACAAGGCATCCTTTAGGATTAAGCCTAGGTCACACAAATCGAATGTCTTTAGAGTCATTTACTCTACATTCGCACATAATCATATTGTCATACTACATTAGCATGATCATCAATATTTAGTAGCATCCACACAATATCCATAACATTGGCTACAACATGTGTACATAATCATGAAGTACATTTCTACATGGCTAGCATATCATTGTCATATGAGCATCATATAAACATGTTAAGCATGATATGATACAACAAACAACACATCTAGGTTTATAACCTGACGTAGTATGAATATCATATAATCATCATACTATATACAAATTTTTACACAACAAACATGCTAGCATTCCAAGCATATCGCATACAACACTCGATGTAAACCGCTCACCTTCAAAACTCAAGAATCCCACAGCCCTCACCGTAACACTCCACCGAAACGCAAGAAATCCAAGTCTACGCGTAAAGGAGAACCGGGAGAGTGAGAAAATCAAGTTTAATTCAAGAAAAAATCAAAGAAATAGAGATGAGGACCTAAGGGGCTTACCTAGGGTTCCAAGCAGCTCGAGCTCGTAGGTGGAAGAAAGAAAATAACCACAAACAACACAAATAACAAGTCTTCACCTACTCTACCTATTCCGATCGGTCGAACGAAAATCCTAAAATCAGCAAAAACATATTTAATTTTAGCACTTGGTCGACTCAACTCGAATCGCGCACTCATGCCGACGGGTCCACTACTAAGCTAGCCCGCCCACGACACGGACACACAAGCGAAAATACTATGCAAGTGAAATTCGAGGATGCATGCAAATATTCACATAAGCATGCATACAAACACAATCCGAAAAACAAAACCGAACACGGACCTCACAATCGGTATATATCTCAAACTATTCCCCGTACAAATAATATCTCCAAAGTTTCAATGCAAAAATCACCACGGCCAACTTAAGATCGTGAACCGGATAATTACCCTCATGGATTTTCAACTGTCTAGACCCATAAGCGATCACTCTGTCCCTCTACATCAGCACACAACCCAAACCGACAAATGACGCATCACTATAAACGACAAATCCGCCCTGATTGTCGGGTAAAGCTAAAAGTGGTGTAGTGGTTGTTGACGACCTTAAAGAAAAAAGAAAAAAGTTTGGAGTCGCCACCTAATTTTTATGAAAAATTAGGAAACCGGATAAGACACTTTTGAGATTCTTTTGCTCGTTCGTCTGTTACATGTGGGGAAGACGGTACACTCCCACAACGCCCCTCAAAAGAGGGTACTCTATAAGTGATTATAACGATTTTGGATTTATTTTGATATATAAAAATATTCGAGCATTAATGATCGCAAATTGAAAAAAAAAATATAAAAGTAAAGTCTATTTGTACTTAATATTAAAATATATATTTTCGTGTGATGAAAAATGTTATTTTTTAATGATGGGCTCAGTGTGTTTCCGTTTCCTTTTCATCGCCCAATTTGTATTATGTTTTAAGGTAGAGATGTCCATCTCGTCCTTTATTTGTATAAATTTAATGCTAATTGTTTTAGAGAACCAGTATCCACCGGATCTTCCATTTTTTATGTCTAAAAATATTTTTTAAAGTGTGATGTTTATTATTTAAAGAACCAGTATCCACCGGATCTTCTCATACATTTTAAAATATTTTATGAAGTGTGATTTTTGTTATTTAAAGAACCAGTATCCACCGGATCTTTTTTATATATATTTTAAATATTTTATGCGATATCTTTTATTGGATGGGAAGAAATATCCATCTCATTCCCAATTTTTATTAAATATCTAGACGTGTTTTGTTAATTATTAGGAAGAAGTATCCATCCAAACCTTAATTTTATTAGTTAATAAATAAAAGAAAATTAATTATGAATATGCATATGTCACGTAATATCGAGAAAGAAGCAATATCCATCGCTTTTCCTTTACTCGTCTATTAAAAATTTATTTCGGGGAAATATCCATCTCCTCCGAATTTATGTATACATGTCTTATACCTATTTTTATGATTATCTGTTTAAACGAGATTTAAATTTGATTAATTTATAAAAATTATGGTTAAAATAGAATTATAATTCATTAATTATCTTAAAATAATAAATAAAACGAAAATGGGCCGTTACTGGGCCGGCCGGACCAAAATGGTCCGGCCCGCGAGTCAAAATGACTCGCACCCAGGCGCGCGGGGCGCCTGGGTTGGACCCGAGCCCAGCTCGGGACCACGCAAGTTATAAACTCACTGGCGATCGCCGTCTTCTCTAGCGAGCTTTGCAAGCAGAGCTCGCGGCCGATGCCGGCGGCGATCGCCGCTCGCGACCGGCGGGAGCGACAGCTTATCCAAATAGGTCTCTTTAAGGTATTTAACCATTCCAGATTCAGTGGCGATGTCCAAATTTTATTTTGATGTGTGTATAATGAGATACGACGTGGTGCAACTTTCGGGAATAACTTTATTTTTATTTTCCGGCGGCAATGGCTTGCCACCGTCGAAGCTAAAGTGCTTTCCTAAGATGTACGACGTGTAGAGAGGATAAGATGATTGTATTGAATGAGTTATCTTGGAGTTTCGAATGTGTTTGAGTTTGACGTTGTTAATGGATCCGGCGACTTCGACGGCACAGCGTGAAAGAATAAATGCCCTAAAAGCCAATAATATTGGATATTTTGGCGAACATATTTTGTAATAAACCTTTTTGATTTACTTGATTATGGTTATTTGTTTATTTATCGCATCGTCATGTTTAATATGTTGTATGAATGTATGTGATAAACCCCATGGACTAAGGCAACAGAATTAGGATCATGATAGTTGATCATGATAATGAGACCTAATGTCTTATAAACCTAAGTCCAGAATGTTCTTAGTCATAGGTGCATTGAGTAGGGGCTCAATGTCACCGGAAAGACTAATACACAGCTTGCTTGCTCATACGATGAGAGTAGTGATCTCGTTACTACGCGTGTAGTTGACACTGAAGCAAGTGTGTAGGTGCTCATTGGATGAATGAGTTCACTGAACTGACTTACTCGAAGAATACCAATGGAGTCTGTCAATGGTAATTATTCAGTGTGATAGTTATGCCTTGATCCTCTGACTTGAGATTATCATAGTATCTTATGTGTACATGATTTATACTTTAGTGTGTTTCCAAGTATAGCACAGCTGTACAAGGGAACCATCTGAGTATAAATAATAGCACATGAAGATAGATGATAACCAATAGAGAATCTGTCAGCTCCTATAAAGGAGGAGAACATCCTATGTGTCTTTGAATAAAACTAGCTTAGAAAATCCTTGGCCGAGGTACGATGTGAATTAAGAAATGTTCTTAATGTCACAGACGAGCAAATCTATTAAGACAGATACATATGATTGAGCTATATTAGAGTTTGACAGATATCCATACTCTAAGCTCATTCGGGATGTTAGAAAGGAACAGAAGGATTATAGGGCATGGAAACTATTCACATAAAGGTTTCAAGTGATGAATACTGATATTCATACCACACGGGTGGTCATGGCACGTTGCTAGACGTTAACCATGATCTGTGAATAAATATAATTAATTGGTTGAATTAATTATTTGTTAATTAGTTGAATTAACTATTTATTCACTGCCGGCGTGGTACTGAACCTAATGGGTCACACGCAAATGAGATGAGATCGCGAAAAACCGACAATTTGTGCATGAGGGGCTGCTTTTGCTAATGTCCAAAGTGTTGGACCGAAGGTTTTGCAAAATGCTTGAGGGCGTTTTTTGCAAAATGGCAAAAGAGTGGATTTTTTGTGTAATACGAAATCCTATATATATGCTGCTACAGTTTTCTTCTCGGGTGATAAGAAGAGAAGAAAAAATGCGGCGCCGACGCGACGAGGAGAAACCCTAAGCCGCTAGCACGGTGAGCACTCCACGTCTGGTCGAGCTCCTCCACCATCTTCCCTTCCGGCGTGCGACGCCGGCGAGAGAGAGAGACGACGGCGAGTGTTAGAACCGAGACTTCAACAATCGGCGAAACTCTCGGCCGACTGCTCTTGCATCTCACCAAGCCACCGACGTTCCATCGCCTCACCCAGCCGACGACGACGTCAAACTCCGGCGGCATCTCCGGCGCTTCGTTATCAAGTGCAACTGTTGCACCTCACCGAGCGCGGAACTCTCCATCTCCGGCTGCGGCTGTGCTTGTCTAGGCGTGCTGAGGGGGCGACGGCAACGTGACGAGCTGCTGTTCAGAGGCAGTGCCGGCGAGCATCAGTCGTGAGCTTGGACAGTGATCGGCGGCATCGGCTGCTGCAACGGGAAGCAGATCGAAGGAGCAGAAGAAGAATTCTTAAACGGGCTGAATTTGATTAAAGCCCAATTCGGTTTTAATTAGATTAAAATCGAATTTCGGTTTCACGAGCGTCTCAGCGTGGACTAGCATTAGAGGCGGGTAATTTCGCGGCTCAATTCATCAGAATCCGAGGATCATTGCGCGGCGTGTGCGACTCGCCAAGGTATATCGATAAACTCGTACCACGACTAGAAGAATGATAGGATCGAGTTAAAATTAATTAGATTAATTTTGATTATCATGCTTGGTTTATGTTGAGTGCCAGCGCGTGCGCCTGGCGGGTCGAGCCTGCGCGGCGGAGGCTTGCGAGCCAAGTCGGCAGGTTAGAACTGACTCGTGCAGGGTAGGTCACGTTCGCTGGGCCAGCAAGTCTTCCTGGGCTGGGCTGGTTGGGCCCTGGCTCACGCAGGTAACACTGCGAGCGCAGATTGTCCCACACCAGCTGGGGCTGAACTTGTGTTCGGTTCATATGTGAGGAAACGACTCCTTAGACTGCGGCGTCGCATTTTAAGCCGAGCACCGGTCCTAACAGTTTACATGCGATGTAATTGTTTCGATTATTATAGCATACCAATGTGATCCTGTATTCGGTTACACGGGGTTTGTGTATTAAAAATTTTAAATTTCCGCATCTGATGTGTTTTTCGACCCCGATAACCCAACACAGCGTAGGGATGCGGCGGCTCGGGGTTGTCGTTGTTGAAGGAGTGATGACGAGGGCTGGAGAAGTTGAAGCAAATCTAGCAGCGACGCTTCTCCTTCTCTCCTGGTTTCTCTCTCTCTCTCTGTTTCGCCGGAATTTTCTCTTCGTCTCTCCTCTCCGGCGACCGTCCCGCGTCTGAATTTCTCCCCTTCCTCGTCGTCGTTGTCGGCTGTACATATAGGGGTGGTGGGCGTCGGTTACGAACGCGACGCGAGCGCAAGCGTTACGCGCGCGTCGACCGACGGCAACGGCAGCGTTATTTTTTTTATATTGCGTATAAAATCCATATCTTTGCTAAATTGCATAAATGACCCTTCTGGATTTTGCAAAACCTAGGGCATCGATTTTCTATTTTGGCAAACATGGCCCTTCTCATTTAAATATTTGATTATCGCGAAAATTTCTCGTTCGTATGCGGCCCTGTTAGAATTATAAACAATCCTATACGTCCAAATAGTCTCAAATTAAGCCAAAATACATTTAATTGCGTAAATCAAGATTTTAAACTTAATCGAATTTATCGAGTAAAATCGGAACAATTGCCCGGACAAAATAGGGTGTCTACAGTTGCCCCTCTTTGTTTGATCCTTCGAAGAAGAATTGAACAAAGATAAGGAGATGCCACATTTTGTCCAGAGAGAGAAAAATTGAAAATATCCGCCTTTATTCCAGAAAAATCGTCGACATGTAGGACGAGATCAATCGTCTCGCAGTATCGCACAGTCGGCTAAAGGATAAGGTTTAAATTTTGAAATGAAATTAGTTGTCTTGACGTAAAGCACAGTTGGCTAAAAGCTAAACTTTAAAATGAGATCAGTCGTCTCTCAGTAGAGCACAGTTTGCTAAAGATAAGATTTAGATTCTGATCATGGAACATTGTTGGTTCTAGTAAAATGTGAGATGAGATCAGTCGTGTCATGATTGAATACAGTCGGATTAAGAAAAAATTTGAAATTGTCATCGGTCGTCTCGTTATGAAACACAGTCGGTTCAGAGAAAAATTTAAAATTGAGAATAGTCATCTCGTGATTAAACACAGTCGGTTTAAGAAAAAATTTAAAATTGAGATCGATCGTCTCGTTATAGAACACAGACGGCTCAAGGATAAAATTTTAGAATAAGATCAGTCGTCTCGTGATAGAGTACAGTCGACTCAAGATAAAATTTGAAAAAATGAGATAGTCGTCTCGTGATGGAGCACAGTTGGCTCAAGATAAAATTTGAAAAACGAGACAGTCGTCTCATGATAGAGCAAAGTCGGCTCAAGATAAAACTTGAAAAATGAGACAGTCGTCTCATGATAGAACACAGTCAGTTCAAGATAAAATTTTAGAATGAGATCAGTCGTCTCGTGGTAGAGTGCAGTCGACTCAAGATAAGATTTGAAAAATGAGATAGTCGTCTCGTTGTGGAGCACAGTCGGCTCATGGTAAAAATTGAAAAATAAGGCTCATGGTAAAAATTGAAAAATAAGACAGTCGTCTCGTTATAGAGCATAGTCGGTTCAAATTAAAATTTGAAAAATGAGACAGTTGTCTCATAATAGAGTACAGTCGGCTCAAGATAAAACTTGAAAAATGAGACAGTCGTCTCGTGATGGAACACAGTCGATTAATGGGAAAATTTAAAATTGAGATCAGTCGTCTCATAATAAAGCACAGTCGGCTCAAGATAAAATTTGAAAAATGAGACAGTCGTCTTGTAACGGAGTACAGTCGACTCAAGGATAAAATTGTTGAAAATTGTAATTGATATTTCGGAAAGTTAATGAATAAATTTAATCTTTGTTGCATGATGATGTCAAAAGTAGTATTGATTATGCAGTGGTTGAAAAATTTCTGGTTGAAAAAGTTTTGTCAAAAAGTTTTTTGAAAAATAATTTATGTTGAAAAGATATTGTGTGTGGATATTGGTCAATTCGATTATCAAAAAGCATTGCCTTGGTATCCCTTCTTATGTTCTTCTTCTCTCGTCTTTTCTTTTCTTTTCTTTTGCAGACAAATGGCTTTCAAAATCATCCCAGCTTGTCAGTTGCATATTAGCTTCTTGTAAATTTTTGTGAAAAAAAAAATTTGCCCCAGTTTTGAGTTTGATGGCATGATCATCAAAGTCTTGATCAAAATTCGCTGTATTTGGTGAGAGAGTGTTTTGTGCCTTCTCTTTTCTTTTAGCGACCAGCGTCATCTAAAATTGTCCCAGTTTGTAGACTTGTCAGTTGTTGTTATTCATTATGTCTGATTTTGAATTTTTCCAAGGGAGAAATTTTGCACTAGTATCCTTTGTATATGCTTTCTTTTGACCATTCCATAAGTTTTCATACAAAAATGCTTGCTCCAGCATAAATTGCTGAAGTTTGGATCAACTTCTTAAATTTGCCCCAGTTTGAGTTTGACAACTAGTTTGCATCTTTTCAAGCAAAGTATGTTAGTCATTTGTTCAGTTTGGAGCTTGTCATGATATGTATCTTGTATTCTCTTTTCAATACACGTTTATCTTTTCTATGATCCTCTAAGTTGAGAGAATGCAACTCCGTAGTGAATTTCGTTTAAAAATAAAATTGCCGATTTCAAGACTGTGTGGAAGCAAATGTTGTGTGGTAACTTGGTTCGTAATAGGGTGATGAATTTTACAGAATATAATCTCTAAATGCATGTTCTTGAATTTTCACTTGTCAAATACTCAGGCTACCTTTTCAGGTTTTCGACCTAACTGATTTTTCCTTTTTTTTTTTTTTCTTTTGACGCGAATACCAACATTAGTGATGAAGGAATCCGGTTACTCGATAAAATATAGCTTTGAAGTTATTTGCACATTCATACCTTAGGAAGTTATCGTTTGATGTAAAAGTAAATATGGGTCACATGTGTACTTCTAGTTACTAGATAATTTTAAGCAGTGGAATAAATATTTATACATTTTTTCTTTTTATTTTCAACATTCCTTATCTTGGATTTTATCTTTTGACTTGAATTCTGACATTGGTGATGAAAGAATTCAGTTACTTCATAAATACATATTTAAGGTCTTTGCATACTCATGCCCTAAGTTATCGTTTGACGTAAAAGTAAACATGGGTCTCATGAATATTTCTAGTTACTAGATAACTTTTGGCAGCGGAGTAAATGTTTGCGCATATTCTTTTTCCTTTTTTTTAGACAAGTTGCTTATAGTCAAGTATGCATTGTTTGTTACATTCTGCAAAATTTAGTGATATTGCGAAAGTTCATGGTAAGCAGTGAAATAAAGCAACTTTATAATTAAAGAAAAACTCATCCCAAATTGCACTCCCAATAAGAGTTCATTAAAACGATAAGATGTAATAAAAGGAGAATTCAAATACATATAATGACCAGTGACAGACCAAACTTTAGTCCTAGCATGACTTTATTGAAAAGAAACAAACCAAGACAGTCAGACATCCTGGAACAAACTTGTATCGATTTCATTGATACCTCCGTCAGGAGTACTAGTAGAAGCAGCGTTGTTTGCAGTAGCCTTCGGTGTCGTGTCCACTGGGTTAATTTTTATCTTTCCAGTTTCCAGCAGTTCATATATTTTATTTCGGAGAACAAAGCAGTTGTCAGTGGAGTGGCCTTGGACGCCACTGTGGAATTCACAATATGCATTCATATCGTACCATTTTGGAAATGGAGGAGAGAATTGTCGAGCTGAAATTGGCTTCAGTAGGCCTTCCTTGGCCAAGTGTTTGAATACTTCTGCTTGAGAAACTGGCAAAGGTTCACGCGGATGAGGTCGTTGAGTTGCAGCTTGTTGCTGTTGAACTTGATATGGCTGATTAACTTGCTGAGGTTGATATGTATGTTGTTGTAATTGCTGATATGGGCGATTTTGATGGTACTAATTGTTGTATTGTGGAGTCTGATATTGTACAGTTGTTTGATATTGTGCGGGAACTCGATATAATGACTACTTGAAATTACCTGCCCCACTGATATTATTTACTTCTTTCTCTTTCTTCTTGTTCTTCGCTTGTTCGTCAGATGTTTTGAAGACATTGTCATGTGCCAATTCAATCCTTAATCTAGCAGTGACTAATTGAGTGAAAGTAGACGAAATAGCACAAACAGTTTTGATTTTATCGTCTAAACAGCTCAAAGTCATAAATTCGTCAATCAGTTTTTTTTCAGTCATAGGAGGGGTGATTTGTGCAGCAAGATTCCTCCATCTTTGAGCGAAGGCACGAAATTTTTCATCCTTTTTAGGAGTCAAAAGTTTTAGTGAATATTTGTCAGGTGCCAAGTCTTTGTTATGCTGATAGTGGTTGAGGAAGGCGTTCGCAAGATCTTTCCAGCTTTTAATTTCATTCTTATTTAGATTCAGATACCAACGGATTGCTGGTCCTTTAAAACTCTCTTGCCAAGTGTTTGAATACTTCTGCTTGAGAAACTGGCAAAGGTTCACGCGGATGAGGTCGTTGAGTTGCAGCTTGTTGCTGTTGAACTTGATATGGCTCTGGGACTTTGAAATCTTTTGGAATCTCCAAATCTGTTATAATGCAGAATTGTGCAGGATCTATTGTTCCTCTAATGCATTCCAGAGTATTCAGACGATTCAGGATTGTTTCCACTTTGTCTTCAATTTGTTGGTTTTCGGATGAGATAGTGTCATGTTTTTCTTCAACGTTAACAGTGGTTGATATGACCAGAGGATTGAGAGGCAGTACCCTATGAGTTTCTAGTTGAACTGTCGGAACAGATTGTGGCGAAGCATAGTGGTTCTGTTCTGGTTGTGAAGGTAGGCCATAAGGATCATACTGTGTCTGTTGTGTAGATTGCTGAGTTTTTGCATTGTTGCTATTTTGATCAACAAGTTGGGTCATCATTGTCGTCAAACGCTCAAGCTGCTTACCCATGTCATTAAGTTGTCTGCGAAGTTCTTCATTTTCCTTCTTCAATTGTTCATTCACTTCATTATATGCCATTGTTGTAGAAGTGTGGCGTCGGGACCGAAGCAGATAAGGGCTTCTTTTTGTGATAGTCGTCTTGACCGTTCTTGGAGTTTAGAAAAAATGTGTCAGTGATGTCGAATTTTTATTTTAAACTTTTTTTTTAAATTTTGTGAGAAGAAATGAAAAAGTTTTTATAAAAAGATTTTTCTGAAAATTTTTTATTTTTTGGAAAGAATTGAAAAACGTTGTTGTGAAAAAGAAAAAATTTTAAAAGATTTTTTTTTTTGTTTTGAGAATAATTTTAAAGAAAAGACAAATGTTTTTTTTTTGTAAAATAAAAATATTTTTTATTTGAGAAATGATTTTGAAATGTTTTTTTTTTATGAAAAGAATTTCTTTATAAAGTTTCTTGAAAAGAAGAAGTTTCTATTTTCTTTTGAAAAGAAAATTTTTTCTAAAAAGATTTTATTTTTTTGAAAAGAAATTTGTTTTTTTTAAAAGATTTTTTTTTTTTTTTTTTTTTTGAAAAGCCTTTTTTTTAATGCCCCTAAGACTAAATGCCGATTGGAAAAATTATGGGTGCTTATTGGCTGGGCTTACGGACTGCCTAACGCACATTGTGCGCAAGCTCCGACTATCCCAGTGGTTTGTCTATCAGTCTGCCATTGCTGGGGTTCCTCCCGACGACCAGTGCACATGGTACATCAGCTCGGGCTACTACCCAGATAACATCTTGACTGAGGTAAAGAGCCGGGCATTACGGACTACCCACGCACATTGTACGCAAACTCCGATTGTCTCGATAAATGGGATGGGCATATGCCCTATGTCACATTATGCAATGCAAGATATGTACATGAAATGTAGAGCAACAATAATAAATGCATTAACATTAAAAAAAATAAGCAAATATATATATGCGTACGTGCCAAACTAAATCCCAAATTATTTTAATCACTTATATAACGAGCCTGACGAATTTTCCAGCGGAGTCGCCATCTGTTGACGACCTTAAAAAAAAAGAAAAAGGTTTGGAGTCGCCACCTAATTTTTATGGAAAATTAGGAAACCGGATAAGACACTTTTGAGATTCTTTGGCTCGTTCGTCTGTTACGTGTGGGGAAGACGGTACACTCCCACAACGCCCCTCAAAAGAGGATACTCTATAAGTGATTATAACGATTTTGGGTTTATTTTGATATGTAAAAATATTCGAGCATTAATGATCGCAAATTGAAAAAAAAAATATATAAGTAAAGTCTATTTGTGCTTAATATTAAATAATATATTTTCGTGTGATGAAAAATGTTATTTTTTAATGATGGGCTCAGTGTGTTTCCGTTTCCAATTTGTATTATGTTTTAAGGTAGAGATGTCCATCTCGTCCTTTATTTGTATAAATTTAATGCTAATTGTTTTAGAGAACCAGTATCCACCGGATCTTCCATTTTTTATGTCTAAAAATATTTTTTAAAGTGTGATGTTTATTATTTAAAGAACCAGTATCCACCGGATCTTCTCATACATTTTAAAATATTTTATGAAGTGTGATTTTTGTTATTTAAAGAACCAGTATCTACCGGATCTTTTTTATATATATAAAATATTTTATGCGATATCTTTTATTAGATGGGAAGAAATATCCATCTCATTCCCAATTTTTATTAAATATCTAGACGTGTTTTGTTAATTATTAGGAAGAAGTATCCATCCAAACCTTAATTTTATTAGTTAATAAATAAAAGAAAATTAATTATGAATATGCATATGTCACGTAATATCGAGAAAGAAGCAATATCCATCGCTTTTCCTTTACTCGTCTATTAAAAATTTATTTCGGGGAAATATCCATCTCCTCCGAATTTATGTATACATGTCTTATACCTATTTTTATGATTATTTGTATAAGCGAGATTAAATTTGATTAATTTATAAAAATTATGGTTAAAATAGAATTATAATTCATTAATTATCTTAAAATAATAAATAAAACGAAAATGGGCCGTTACTGGGCCGGCCGGACCAAAATGGTTCGGCCCGCGAGTCAAAATGACTCGCACCCAAGTGCGCGGGGCGCCTGGGCTAGACCCGAGCCCAGCTCGGGTCCACGCGAGTTATAAACTCGCTGGCGACCGGCTCAGCCGGTCGCCGTCTTCTCTAGCGAGCTCTGCAAGCAGAGCTCGCGGCCGATGCCAGCGGCGATCGCCGCTCGCGACCGGCGGGAGCGACATCTTATCCAAATAGGTCTCTTTAAGGTATTTAACCATTTCGGATTCAATGGCGATGTCCAAATTTTATTTTGATGTGTGTATAATGAGATACGACGTGGTGCAACTTTCGGGAATAACTTTATTTTTATTTTCCGGCGGCAATGGCTTGCCACCGTGGAAGCCAAAGTGCTTTCCTAAGATGTATGACGTGTAGAGAGGATAAGATGATTGTTTTGAATGAGTTCTCATGGAGTTTCGAATGTGTTTGAGTTTGACGTTGTTAATGGATCCGGCGACTTCGACGGCACAGCGTAGGGATGCGGCGGCTCGGGGTTGTCGTTGTTGAAGGAATGATGACGAGGACTGGAGAAGTTGAAGCAAATCTAGCAGCGACGCTTCTCCTTCTCTCCTGGTTTCTCTCTCTCTCTGTTTCGCCGTAATTTTCTCTCCGTCTCTCCTCTCCGGCGACCGTCCCGCGTCTGAATTTCTCCCCTTCCTCGTCGTCGTTGTCGGCTGTACATATAGGGGTGGTGTGCGTCGGTTACGAACGCGACGCGAGCGCAAGCGTTACGTGCGCGTCGGCCGGCGGCAACGGCAGCGTTATTTTTTTGATATTGCGTATAAAATCCATATCTTTGCTAAATTGCATAAATGATCCTTCTGGATTTTGCAAAATCTTAGGCATCGATTTTCTATTTTGGCAAATATGGCCCCTCTTATTTAAATATTTGATTATCGCGAAAATTTCTCGTTCGTATGCGGCCCCGTTAGAATTATAAACAATCCTATACGTCCAAATAGTCTCAAATTAAGCCAAAATACATTTAATTGCGTAAATCAAGATTTTAAACTTAATCGAGTTTATCGAGTAAATCGGAACAATTGCCCGGACAAAATGGGGTGTCTACAGTGGTCAATAAGTGCTTCAATTTCTGGAAACTCTGCTCACAGGCATCATTCCACTCAAACCGAACGGCTTTCCGGGTAAGCTTTGTCAACACACTAGCTAACCTCGCGAAGCCCTCAATAAAACGCCAGTAATAACCAGCCAAATCCAAAAAGCTACGGACCTCGGTCGCATTCTTGGGTCGATCCCATCGTAGGACTGCGTCAACCTTTACCGGGTCTACCGTCATGCCCTCACGATAGATAACGTGCCCCAAGAAGTGCACTTCGATCAATCAAAAATCACACTTGCTAAATTTTGCGGACAACTGCCTCTTACGAAGAACTTGCAAGACCTGCCTCAAGTGATCCGCATGATCCTCGTCACTACGGGAGTACACAAGTATATCATCTATAAATACCACCACAAAACGGTCTAAGTAAGGCTGAAAAATAAGATTCATCATGTCCATGAACGCTGCTGGTGCATTTGTCAACCCAAACGGCATAACAAGGAATTCATAGTGACCATACCGAGTACGAAAAGCTGTCTTTGACACGTCCTCTGCTCTAACCCTCAACTGATAATACCCTAACCTCAAGTTAATTTTCGAGAATACTGAGCTCTCTGTAACTGATCAAATAAGTCGTCGAGACGAGGCAAAGGAATTTATTCTTAACCGTAACTTGATTAAGTTGTCTATAGTCTATGCAGATCCTCAAACTCCCATCTTTCTTCTTTACGAACAAAACCGGTGCACCCCAAGGCGATACGCTCGGTCGAATGAAACCCTTATCCAACAATTCCCCAATTTGAGTCTTAAGCTTGGCCAACTCAGTAGTAGCCATCCTATACGGTGCCCTGGATATCGGGGTCGCTCCAGGTACCAACTCGATTTGAAACTCAGTCTAGCGGACGGAAGGTAATCCGGGCAATTCCTCTGGAAAGACGTCTGGAAACTCTCTAACAACTGAAATACTATTTAACTCATCAATCACCAACGACGGATTTATCAAATAAGCTAAGTATCCAGCACAACCCTGCCCAAGCATCTTGCCGGCCTTCATTGCGCTGATAATCGGAACTCCTACCCCAAATTTATCACCACAAAACTGAAATTTCGATAAGTGCGGTATTATAAAAGAAATGACCTTGGTTCGGCAAAACTTAGCATAATTTCCTGCTAATCAGTCCATTCCCAAAATAACGTCAAAGTCCGACATATCCAAAACAACTAAATTGGGGCGTAAAAGTTCGATCCCCGACTCGAATCTCACACCCACAAAAGCGACAATAAAAAAATAGTACATAACCCCCAGGGGTAGAAATCTCAAACATACGATCATATACCATAAGATGTGTGGGCAATCTAATAGCAAAACTCGATGAAACAAAGGAGTGTGTAGCACCCGAGTCAAACAAAACGAATGCTGATAAATTACAAACTGACAAAATACCTGTAATAGCGGTCGGAGCTGCCGCCTGCCTCTTCACTTGTCATTGCGTTAACCCTTCCGGGAACTCTCGGTGGCTGTTCACCCTGCCCTTGCAATGCTGCTTGTCTTGTCGCCGAACTTCCTTGAGACTGCTGCGAAAACGGCGGCCTGTACTGTTGATACGGTGGTCTCGGCTGCGGAAATGGTGCCTCTACTGCAGCTGCCGGAACTGTAACTCAGACTGCCCTGTGACTATTGCTGCCCCACCGGTAACCGTGGACACTGATGTTTGTAATACCCCTTCTCGTGGCAATAGAAGCATTCAACCTCAGACGCCGGTCTCTGCTACCTACCCTCCCCCTAGAAACAGTTCGGGTATCGGCAGAGTCGCTAAACTTCCTCTTCTTTGGCACAAACTTTTCCTTCCCCTTCGGATCATTCTGTACCCTTTCTGACTTCTCTCGGGCCCAGTTGGCCTCTATGTTCTACGCCTGTTCTAAGGTCTGACGAACCGTGGCGTACTCCTTACCGGCCATCCTACTAATGATATCACATTTCAAACCATTCCGGAACTTTCGGACCATGTGTAACTCATCTGTACGAAGATGTGGCACATACCTAGACAAAGCCATGAACTTGGCGTGGTACTCCCAGACGGACATACCATCCTGCTTCAATCTCTTAAACTCCTCCTCCTTCGTCCTCTTCACAGACTCAGGAACATATTGTCGGTTGAACAACACCAGAAAATCGGTCCAAGAACCGTACTACCCAATCTAATCCTCTATACTCCTCCACCAATGTTCAGCCTCTCCCGTAAATGTAAAAGCTGCCAATAGTACTCGTAATTCTATCGGACAGTTAAGGGTCTTGAACAACTTCTCTACAGCTAAGAGCCAACTGTCGATCTGAACCACCCTCAAAACTCGGGGGTCACATCTTATGAAATCGGCCCAAATATCGTAAGTACTTCTCCTGCACTGGATCCTCGACTACAACTTCTGCCTGGATCGGTACGGCCTCACTTACTCCGGGAACAAGAACAGTATGCGAGACTTGGGGATGCTCGACTCGCTCGGCCTCGTGCTCGTCTAACACAGCCCGAACGACATCCCGTAGGGCCCTAACCATGTCCTCACTAATACGGGGCTTCTCCGGTACTTCCGGACTTGGAACCCGACGCGGACGTCCACGTGGCGGCATCCTACAACCACAACGACTTAAATCAGTTATTTACTCTAACCGTCCTACTCTCATTTTCACTTTCCATCCAGATAAGTCGCCATAAGCCGGAAAGTCATTTATAGTCCACAAGACTGCCGCACGCATGGAAAATACTTCCTTAGAATGAGCATCAAAGGTTTCGACTCCATATACCCAAAGACCTTTCAATTCCTCTACTAGAGGTTGTAGGTATACGTCAATATCCTGTCCAGGAGCTCTAGGTCCTGGAATTAAAGTTGATAAGATGATATGTTCTTGCTTCAAACACTTCCATAGTGGCTAATCCAAGATGCACGTTGCGAGGTTCAGTTGCAAATTCAGGAAATTTTAAATCAAAATACTTCCAAGCCTCAGCATCAAATGGATGCGATAGTATGTTTTGTTCTTCCTCACACTTATTTTTGTGCCATTGCATATCATGTGCTACTCCTTTTGTCAAAAACAAACGCTTCAACCTGGGTGTCAGTGGAAAGTATCGCATCACCTTTTGAGGAATTTTATTTTTTTTCTTTTCGTGACCGATTTTGTGAGTAGTCACGAAAAGTTTGACTATTAACGACCGATTTTAAATAGGTCACAGAAATTTTGACTTACAATGACCAATTTTTTGAGCGGTCACGGAAAGTGTGACTTTCAATGACCGAATTAGGAGGTGTCATTGAAATGTGCATTTAGTGACCAATTGTAATTGGTCGTTGAAAATTTGGTTGCTGAAGGTCATTTTTCTTATAATGTATTATTTTTAAAAATAATGTGGTGTCAACTTTTCCGATCAAAAACCTTTTTCAATAAAAAATCGCGAAAGCCTCTCGTACCAAGCTCTAGGATTTTGTTTGAATCCATATAAAGGCTTTTTATGTTTATATACATTATCAGGAAACAAGTGATTTTAAAATCTCGGAATTGTTCAATATAGACAGGCCCTAAGTACTAGCTACAAGGGAAAGATTTTAGTATCGTACCAGTAGTGTGAGGAAGAAAAATTATTGGCAATTACCAAGGTAATTAATTTTGGGGTACTTGTGTTGTTAGTTAAGCCTTGGAGGTCCTAATTTTTTATTTCGGTGTTGTAAGTTATTTTGGATAATATTTGAAGTAATATACTTGTTGTTAAAACTCCACCAGTCTTTATGTTGTTATCAGAGTTATAACTATATATTATGGTGTTTAAATGGCATGTGGCAAGTCTATTGTTATCCCTCCACTTGTGTATTTTGATGCTACTAATGTGTTGGTTGTTTTAGCAAATGAGGATTGTGGTTAGAATGGGTTTTTTATAAATGCTTAGTTGATCTTAAAGTTGTTTTTGCATTTCTGCTGACTTTCGGTCGACCGATACTAACCTTCCTTCCACCGATTGCCCTTAACCCTGCGGAATTTGGCCTCTAGATTAGATTGGTCGACCAAAATATATTATTGGTCGACTGACTGTAACGATTACTGTTTATTTTTACTCTCGGCGATCGACCGACATTTCAGTTTCAGTCAACCTAAATATTTTGGCAGTTGATAGAGAGCCCTCGGGATGGGATCGTTCGATCGATACCTGGAGGTGTTTAAAAATTGTTTTATAGGTCAAAACTTTTGTATTGTGACTTTAAGCCTTTAAGGTACCTGGTGCCACTTTCAAATTTTATTTATTTAGTCGCTAGCTTTCTCTAGAATAAGCGGTAGTTGTTCGTAGAAATACGATGACCAACGGGAGATATTGGTCATGATGATTCAAAAATAAACTACTACACGTTTCAATGGATATCTTCCGTCTCTCCTAGGACATATCTCCCATAAATGTTGATAAATAAAGAGAGAGAGAGAGAGAGAGAGAGAGAGAGAGAGAGAGAGAGAGAGAGAGAGAGAGAGAGAGAGAGAGAGAGAGAGGAAAAAAATTGTTTTTAAGAAATCTTAAATTATGTGTACAATTTGTTTGTGTTCTATTTCTTTTATTGGATTTGGGTCAGTTATAGGAAACATCTACAAACGCATATAAATATATAGTAATATTTCAGAACACATACGAATATCTACAAACACATATACAAATACATATGAACACATAAAACTCATGGGAATATTTAAGAACATATACGAACATATGAAAATACATACGAACATATGCGAACACCTAGAAATACAGACGAACATAAAGAATGATACCGACAGAAATCCAATAAAAGCCGTACTTTTTTAATCGATTGAATTCTATTGATATTTTCCTTTTTGAGAAAATTATAATGTAATTTCAATTGTCTTCAAAGGCATGGATTTGCTCCAAAATAATAGCTGGATGAACAGAGATTTCCTCCAAAACACTCCCAGTCGGGCAAGATCCTTCTCTGAAACTATCCATGCCATATCAGCATTCTTCTCCAAAACAGATCCTGCCGGTTGAAGGTTTTTAACAGAGACACTCCTTGCTGTATCAGAATCATTGTCCAAACCAGTCCCTGCTGGTTCAGGGATTTCCTTAGAAATACTAAGTAAATGAACATGATCCTCCTCTGTAGTCTCAGTTTTGCTTATTCAAAAAAGTGGAGTAAGTGTCTCCTTTCTCACCCTTGTTAGCTTTCAGACATATCCTCCACCATACTCGTTACCACTTCTTCAAGAACATCAGAGAAAATAAGTAAGGACCAGCTCAGAATCGAACATGTCTTGAGAACTTTATTTGTCTCTCTATATTTGATTTCATAATTCTCAACTGATGTGTGATCTTCTGCATCACCATTGTAGACACCTATTTTGTCCGGATCGTCTGTATGCAACACCGAAATGCACGAAATGCACTAATTATGGCTCACAAAGCGCAATTGAATTTAACTATATTCATTTAAACCCAATCAAGTCCAATTGGACCAAACAAAGCCCGATTAATCTACATTAACCTGATTGGTCCAATTAAGCCTATTAGTTCTATAGAACCCATTATTATCTACCCGCTATCCACTGGTCAATGGGGAAGCAATTAAGCACATTATATTTTCAGCCGCATGATTTTATGAAAAGCATCATCAAATTCAAGTAGAGCAGATAGAAGTCCTGCATCAAATTCTCGTCTCAAAAACCACAAGAAAATAAAAGTTCTGGGAGCTATGTCATTAAAAGTTACACATGCAAATGCGGCAGCAACGGACAGACTTGATGACATCTAAGAGATGCAAACTAAAACTCGATCTCGATACCAGCACCTTTAGAAGCAGGAAACACTTCGCTTTAGATGAATATAACCAACACAGGATGTAAATGCTTCTGCAAAACTTTCATCACAATTCTGATTGTAATGCTTGGGTATATATACTTTATTTATTTGTACAAGTTAACCAAATAAAATGGGCGTTATACATATATTTATATGGGCCATTTACAGTCTGAAAAGTTATCCAGATGTATTGGATTATCGTCTGCAAGTTGGAAGTCATGTTTTGGGAACGCAGAGGACCTTCTGAACTGCTCCATGATAGGGCACCCTGAGAACTTTACCTTCCTCAGCTATTCTCGGCTCTGTCCGCAAAACCTTCCTAGAAGGGACTCGTCCTTAGATGGAACCCATAGAACCACCTTCCCAGCTTGAACCAGCTGACACACTGACACTTAGATTGCTCTCAAGGGCTTCAAAATACATCACCGGGCTGCATTGCCTGAGTGAAAATGGCCAACAAAAGCACAAACGGGTTTAGCTTTCATATTTTGGGTAGAAGAGTCCTCCTAGCCATACTTAAATACAAATAGGAAGTCTGGCATTAGTTCTTAGTTATACTTTTTCCGTAGTGTAGGTAGCAGAGCTGACATGCGGGGCAAGAAGAGCATGAATCTAGGTTCTTAAAACTAAAATGCTTCCACATGTAATTTTTTTTTTTTTTAATTTAACACTTTCAATTCATTAAAAGTTTTTATCTAAGAAAATGCTGAAAACTTCCACATGGCAGTTTATGAGCATCAATGGTGAATGATTTGAGCATGACAAGCATACTAAGATTGTTGTATATATAGTACATAATAACTGGTAAACAAATGAAATAATAACAAAAATGATTAAATGTGTAGGAGATGATGATAAAGGCAACAGTATAAGAGAAGAAAAGCAAATACAGTTTGGTCTTGCCATACTAGCTTATTTCTATTTCAGATATTGATCTAATAACTAAGCTTGTGCAAAAACTTATTCAGCCTGCCAACCACCTACAACTTTTGTTAGACCTGACCTCCTTTTTAACTTACTCTTCAGCTTTACAATACACTTGGAAGAAAATTGTCATAAGATAATATTGTTGAGTTAGGCTACCTATAAAAGGGCAAAAAAGGGCTAAACAAAATTTCAAGAAAATACATAACTATACGGCAACTACCAATCTGAAAACAATAATTTGATATAAAATAAGAGCGAACTCGATGAAATTTAATGAGCACAATTCAAGAACCATAGTACAACAATCAACATTTTTCCTCAAAATGAACCTAGATTTAGATTAGTGTCAAGGGACAATAACCAAAGTGCACAAGCACGAAGTCCTAGATGAGGAACAAACTGCTAAGGAGAGAGAATTTGACATACTAAAATGCTCCAATTAGTAATTAAACGTTGCTTCAAAGATATACAAATAATATTGGATACATGCCACAAAGAACTAAAAGAATCAGTTTCTGGAATGCTATAAAGGAGCTAATAACAACTATTCTACTCCTGCAAGCAAAATGTTCCATCGAAAACATCAATATCTGGTTTGCACACATTATGGATGCTTCTTTTATGTACAGAGGAAACAAATCAGTTTCTGGAACGTTATAGAGGAGCTAATAGCAACCATTTCTACTCCTGCAAGCAAAATGTTACCTCGTAAACATGAATATTTGGTTTACACACATTATGGATCCTTTGTTTATGTATGGAGGTTTCAACATAAAAAATAAGTAAAAGTTCGATCAAAGTACCAGATGTTGTTAAAATCTCTTCCATGTACAACAAAAGTGGTACCAAGATTGAAGATGACCATTGATAACATGACAAGGGCATTAAAATTTATCGATACCGCAATACCAAAAGACAATGGATAAATCGGTAATATGTAATAGAAAAACGGACATCACGTTTGCAAGGTGATAAGGATCATGCACTTACATGTGAAATCCTTAAATCTGAACGCCATTGTGCTTAGATGATCACCATCTGCTTAAAGAAAAGTATCTCAGTTTATGTGATTCATTTCTTGAGCATTGTGCAAGAAACTTGATGACTGAAGTAACACCAACAGCCCTTTTTGGTTCTCACTGATATAAAAGCATTTCCTTTATGAACTAGAAACTGTGAAAAAAATATAGGCAGGTGTGAATTGTAAGAGCTTCAACAAAGAACTCGAAGTTGAAAGATGATGAGGAGGCACACTTAAATTGGCCCCAATTGGAGTTTTTAAACATTAAATGAAGAGCTACTCCAGAAAGCGTTATCTGCTGTGAGCAACACTGACGGTTGTTTTCGCCACTCCACCCTCATTAAAAAATAAAATAAAAGTGCACATTTGGATAAGCATCTGTAAAAATAGAACTCAGAACTCATTAACCGAAAAACGAAAGTGGAACACAGTTGATTGGGTATTTTAGTACTCAAAATCTCAACGATAAGCGACAAATGAAGCTATGAGAGTAGAAGTTCTATGTCATATCTAACAACCACAGACTACTAAAGGAACTATAGAGGACAAAAAAACAACATACCAAAACTAGCATACTACCGAGTTTGTTTAGAGTTCAAAATATATACTAAGGTAGAAAAGATGCTAACCTGCGTTCTGGAGCGCAAATGTTCTGCAATTGCTAGAACAAGCCATATGAAGTTGTCACAGCTTAGTTTTGAGCTTTTTTTTCCTAGGAGTATGTGGCCTGCAAGTATAGTATATGGCAACAAAGGGCAGCACCCTAAGACTTTTCATGCATCTTCATCAGAATTTAAGAACCTTATACAGGAATACTTCCACACTAATATAATGGGAGACGTCAAATAATATAGCCATTATTTAGATCTCACCCATCAAAGGAATGGCTTCTCCAAAGTCGTCAACGAGCAAGATGCACATTAGCACCACAACCCTAACAAAGCTTAAGTTGGCTACAACCTAATGGCTTTAAGATGCTGCAACCTTCCGTTGCTGTTCTAAGCCTTTCGACGTCCTTCCATCTCTTGGCCTCAGCATATATGTTTGACATCAAAATATACTCTTCATCACCCACAAGGTTCAACTCAGCTAGCTCTCTGAATATTCTCTCTGCCAAATCAACAGCCCCATGAATCCTACAAGCACTTAATAGAGTTTTCCACAGAACTGTGTTTGCCTTCCCCGGCATTTCCTTAATAAATCTATAAGCTTCATCGAGGAGCCCACACCTACTGAATAAATCAACCATGCATCCGTAATGCTTCATATCAGGTTCAATCCCATATTCCTCAATCATTATACGGAAGAATTTCTGTCCGTGCGTTAACAACCCGTTATGACTACAAGCAGTTAAGATACCAAGGAAAGTGACCCTATCAGGACTACAATCCTGATTAGATTCGTTCTCCATTAAGGAGAAAAGATCAAGGGCTTCCTTGTAGTAGCCATGAACGGCTAACCCAATGATCATAGCATTCCAGCAGGTTACATGCTTCAACGATAAGCCATCAAAAACTTTTCTAGCTGCATCCAAACGACCGCACTTGGCATACATATCCACCAGCGCATTCCCTACAAACCCATCAATCCGAAGCTCCTTATTATGCAAATATTCATGGAGGCCAACACCTAAATCCAACGCTCCAGTTTCCGCGCATGCCCCAAGCACCGAAACGATAGTCAATTCGGTGGGCTCCACATTAAAATCTTGCATTTTTGCAAACATCTCCATCGCACGCATATAATCCGCCACGCTAACATAACCTGCAATCATCGAGTTCCATGAAACCCCATCCTTTTCAGGCATCTCCTCGAACACCTTCTCCGCTGACATGATATCTCCCTTTTTAAAATGTCTCCAAATGGCACAATTCCACGTAACTACACTACGCCGAGGCATGTAATTAAAAAGATATTCAGCACTATCGTGGTCTCCGCAATGATCGTAGCCAGCCATTAGGGTATTCCAAGTAACAACAGTCCTGTGAGACATTTCATCGAACACTTGGTGCGCGTGACTCATTTGGCCAAATCCACAGTACATGTGTAAGAGAGAGTTCTGAATATACTGATTCCATTGGAAGCCGAGATGGAGTATTCGGCAGTGGATCTCAGCGCCTTTATAGGAAGCGGGGATGGTATCGTGGAGACGACTTGTGGCTTTTAGAGCGAAAGGGAAAGTGAAGTGGTCAGGTGTGAGGGCCGCAGCAGACATGCGATTGTACAAGTGGAGAGAGAGGAGAGGGAATGGAGACGAGGAGTAAGCGCGGATCATGAGGTTGAAGAAGAAGGGAGAAGGGAAAGGAATGGAGTCGAAGAGGGAGCGTGCGTACGAGAGATCGCCCCAACGGGAGAGAGCGGCGGCGGACACGAGCTTTGCGAGGACTAAAGGATTAAAAAAGAGACCGGATTTGGTCACCGTCGCATGGACTTTTGCTAGTTGCTGCATGCCTGAGAGAGAACTGACAAAAACGTTGATGCGGCCGCGGATGTTCTCGCCGGTGGCGAGCGTAGTGCCCGGCGGCGGCATGGAGTAAGGAAAGAGCCGTTAGGCATCTAAGAATTTTTTTTTTAATTATTATTATTTTAATATTTATTTATTAAAATATAGTTAAAAAAAATTATTTGTTAAACTAAGATCCGCGGCGCCACGTCACTGCCACGTAGGAATAGCGTCTTTTGAAAAAACGCTCTTCCATGCTGACTCACCAAGAGGAAGAGCGTTTTTTAAAAAAACGCACTTCCTCCGAAAAACGTTTTTCGAAAAAACGCTCTTCCCTCACTTTAAAAACTGTTAAAAAAACTATACGGAGGAAGTGCGTCTTTTCAATTAACGCACTTCCTCCTCCACCTAAAATAAAAAAAAAAAGTTTATAGCACGTAAATCGAGAACTCTTATAAATTTGTATCTACTTATTTAATCTGTTTGGCCTATTTTTAAGCATTTTTAGAAAAAAATTTGAACTACAAACTTATAGATTTTGTTGTGATCTACAACTTTGTAGTTGAAAGTTTTTCGAAAAAATATCAAATAATATACCAAAAGAATAATTAAAATTTTGATAATCTTTTTAGCATAATATTTAACATTTTTAAAAAAATCTTTCAACTACAAAATTATAGCTCGCATCAAAATTTATAACTTTTTAGTTCAAAACTCTTTCTAAAAATACTTAAAAATATGTCAAATGAGTTGCCGTAAGTTTACAAAGTACAAGACGTTATAAGAACTTACGGCAGCTCGTTTGATATGTTTTTAAGCGCTTTTACTAAAAATTTTGAGCGGTAAAGTTATAAATATAACTTAAAGTTATATCTTAATAGTTCAAAATTTTTTGTAAAAGCGGTTAAAAATATATCAAACGAGCTGCCGCAAGTTCGTATAACGTCTTGTACTTTGTAAACTTACGGCAACTCATTTGACATATTTTTAAGTATTTTTAGAAAGAGTTTTGAACTAAAAAGTTATACATTTTGATGCGAGATATAATTTTGTAGTTGAAAGATTTTTTTAAAAATATTAGATATTATGCTTAAAAGATTATCAAAACTTTAATTATTCTTTTGGTATATTATTTGACATTTTTTCGAAAAACTTTCAACTACAAAGTTGTAGATCACAACAAAATTTATAAGTTTGTAGTTCAAATTTTTTTCTAAAAATGTTTAAAAATAGGCCAAATAGATTAAATAAGTAGATACAAATTTATAAAAATTCTCGATTTACGTGCCGTAAACTTTTTTTTTTTTTTCAAGCGGAGGAGGAAGTGCGTTAATTGAAAAGACGCACTTCCTCCGTATAGTTTTTATCAGTTTTTAAAGCAAGGAAAGTGCGTTTTTTCGAAAAACGTTTTTTCGGAGGAAGTGCGTTTTTTGAAAAAACGCTCTTCCTCTTGGTGAGTCAGTATGGAAGAGCGTTTTTTCAAAAGACGCTGTTCCTACGTGGCAGTGACGTGGCGCCGCGGACCTTAGTTTGACAAATAATTTTTTTTTAACTATATTTTAATAAATAAATATTAAAATAATAATAATTAAAAAAAAATTCGGCATCTAAACGGAATTTTTTTTGTTTGAAATTATTTTATAAAAAAGTACATTTTTAAATCAATTTTAATATTTTACGAAAATAAAATTGAGTCGTCGGTCAACTGACAATTGGATACCAACATAGCAGAGGTGTGCCGTCAGTCTAACTGGCAATCGGATACCAACATAGCACGGGTGTGCCATCGTGGGGTAGTGGTCGCACTTTAAGTATCATACACCCACACTCTCTCTCCAATCACTTCTCTCACCCCCTCTCTCCTCTCTCACTGCTCTCTCACCATCTCTCTCTCCCTGCACTCACTCTTTTCCTCTCTCACCCACACTCTCTTTTTTCTCTCAAACTTACCACACGTTTTTTGGGGTATTTTGTATTTTTTACCTCCCAACTCATTTTGGCTGAATGTGTTCCATATCTTATAAAATGACTGAATTGTCCTCAATTTTTTTATTCAAAAATAATGTCAAGCAACTGTTATTGTAGCAGTCACTCATCACGCACTTTGACAGTGCCATATTTCACGTGCATTTCCTCCCCGCTAAATACCTTGCACCATTCTCCTCCCACAAACTCGCGGTTGATCTCGTCTTCTCCCTCTCCATGTCAACTGTATAGTCTGTATTGCGCATTTTTCTTCTGCCCGTTCTCTTATTGGTCATGGCGGATCGTAATATTTATCAACAACCACAATTTAATCTATCAACCAGCCAGTCACTACAAGAAAAATGGCTTTTAGAAGCCAACTTTTTATAGGCCAGCTAAGTTCGGCTTTTAAAAATGAATTTTTAAAGCCAAATATTAGTTGGCCTCTAAAAAATTATTTTCTGCTGCCAAATATATTTTGGTTTCTAATAAACAATTTTTTGAAGCCAAACTAATTTGGTGGCTTTTATTATGCAACATTCTAAAGGCAAATTAAGATTAGCCTTAGATTGTCAAACAAAGCCAAGTTTAATTGTCTTCTAAAAAAATTGCCTTCTGATGCTAAATTATTTTTTGGCTTTAAAATCTCTGCTTTTTTTAAAAGACAACCATTTAGTTGGTCTTCAATGAATTAGTTTTTTGAAGCCAACAAATAGTTTGGCATTAGAAGACGGTTATTTTAATAGGTCAACCAAAGTTGGTTGCAAAATATTCGGCAATCTAAATCCAATTTTATTTCGGCTTTTGAATGTTACATAATCAAAGGACAACAAAATAATTTCGCCTTGAAAAGATTTTTTTTTTCTGATGCCAAAATGTATTTGGTTGCAGAAAATATTTTTTTAGAGGCCAATTGATATTTGCCTTAGAAAATCACTTTTAGAGACTGAATTTTAGCTGACGAATGAAAAGTTGGCTTCTAAACTATTTTTCTTGTAAAGAAACAGTTTGAGATATAATCCCGAAAGTTGATGTGTACCATTACTCTAAGTATCATACAATAGTTTTTTTTTTTTTTCTTTTTTTAATTTATCATTCAACATTCGATTTTGTGCAGTTAATTTTCTCATATTTGTTGAGACATCACCTTTGAAATAGCAAATATATTGTTTACCAGTTGTCAATTTTTTAAATGGTTCATTTATTCTAATTAAAAAATGTGCAACTAGCTAGATTCCATATTCTCATTCAAAATAATGTAATGTAACTTTAATACAAAGTGTAAAATTGATCCCGGAGGATCTAAGAGGTCAAATACAACCTAAGGTATGTCCCAAATACTTGTCTACCAATATCTAAAGAAATATACAGGGACGTCCATGATCGCCCAAGGAAAAAGGATGCCTAAGGAATGCCTAAGGTTATCTACTAGTGTTGGCCCTAATGTGATTTTGATGATAACAAAACAATTAGCAAAAGTGTTATTAATAAGTTTTTTCAAATTGATAAGTATAGATGTTGGCTTGGTGGACCAAAAAGAGCTAAATATGTTAAACAAGCAACGAAACACTTGAAACAAACTTGGATGAGTTTAGCAAGCCTACAGAACAACTGTGGAGCAAGGAAAACACTTTGGAGACGCGTAAAGTTTGAAGTCGGATTTTACGAAGACGGTACTTCTCCAACACTCACCGTTACAAGACCTTTTAATATTTTTTTGAGTGAGTTTTGTATTCTCTAGTGCTAGAAATATAGATTTAGAGTTAAACTCAAAGTTTGGAGTGATTTAGAGACCGAAATCAAAAGTTACATAATATCTAAATCAATCCAAAACCGAGAGAAATTTCGGTCGACCGTAGAATTTTCCGGTCGACCAGTCATTCTTATGGCTTTTCTGAAACGCATAAACTGATATTTTCGATCGACCGAATATTGATCCGGTCGATCGAAAATTTGCAGAAATAGCCGTTTATAGCCGTTGGAAGCGAAAATTATAAATAGGGGATGAATTGTTTCGGCCACAACCAATCCTTGCATTTGCCAAAATATTTTCTGCCCCTAGAGAGGTTCCAACACCCCCTTGGAATATAGATTTGAGTTTAAACTTGTAAATCCTTATATTTGGCCCTAGAATCTCTTGCCCTCTAAGTGAGATATAATTGAGAGATTGTATTTGGATTTTTTATTTGTTTGAGAGACTTATAAAAGTGGGTTGCTAGCTAACCAAAGGAAAAGCTAGTGATTCGGGTAGCTAGCTCACCGCCAAGAGCTAGAAAATCGTGTTATCGCTCAACCGGCAAAAGCGAGGTGTAACAGTTTGGTAGACGCCCGCAAGTCTACGACAACTAGTGGATTAGTTCAAGCCCTCGGTGATAGAGGTAAGAGAGTGGACGTAAGTTTTTGGACCGAATCACTATAAATCTCGGTTTGATCTTTCTTATCTTGCCTTTACTTTTATATTCATTAGAGTGCATGCTACGGTTTAATTAATATATACACTTGCATGCTTAGCGCTTGATTGTTGATTAGAGCTAAATTTTATTTAGATTGATAAATCACTTAATTAGTTCTAAATATTTTTTAATTATCCAATTCACGTCTCCTTTTGGGACCTAACAACTAGTATGATCGAGAATTATATAGCAATATAACACATAACTAAAAGAAATTGTTCTCAACGTTTGAGAAAAAGACTTGTTGAAATTTTGAATAGAATGTTAAAGCAGGTGGATTGAATTTTTATTTTTTATTTTTTTTTAATATTGGGTGGGCTTGTAGGAAAGAAGGAAAAAAATAAAGTCCCAAAGAAACTCAATCTTACTTTTTCCCTTTAACTTCTAGGTATTTGCGGCGGTGTGTAATAATCCACCTTCACGGCCACCGGTGCCGTGCTGAGCATCCTCCACCTTTCTCCAGTCCAGCTTCTGCCTCCTCAAGGTGTTTAATACTTTTTTGGCCTTCATTCAATTTTCAAGCTAAATAAAATATTAGCATTCAGACAATAGATGTTTGATAGCAAAATTTGACCAATTTCTAGAATGTTGCCTTCCATAGCAATTTAACTTTTAAGATTTGTCTATTCATAAAAATTAACATCTTGTACTTAGGAGTTTTAATCGGTTTTATGACATCTTCTTACAACCTTACTAAAGCAATTTGAAAAAAAAAAAAAAAATTTGAATTAAAAAATTAATATAACAAAGTCTATTTTTGATAATTAAATATATGTTAAAAATATAAAAAGTTATGTCATTTTTTTTTGGTCTTAACCAATGACCATATGTCTTAGAATTTTTTTTAACTATTTTTAATTAAAATTACGAAAATAAAATTAAATGTAAAAACTTACAAAAATAAAACGTTGCCGCCAGTTAAACTGGCGGCAGCGTTCCACGTCGGCGGCAAAATGAAACGCCACTATAAGTGGTGTTTCTGCAAGCTGCCTACCTGCAGTGTGACACTTCGGATTTCGGCGGGATCGACATGAAGGTGCGTGATCTGTGCGATTTTCGGTCGACCGGAAACCAAGGAGCGGTCGACCGAAAATTACGGGTCAGGCGCGACTTGGCCAGGATTGGGCTGAGCGTGCGGCCCGTTAACTTGGATTGTCCCATACCAGCTGGGTAGGACAAAAAATTGTGCTTATATGTGTGGGAGGCCCTTAGCTAAGCACCACTCAAAGGGATCCCCTTTTAAGGAAGGGAAAAGGACCCGATCGTGTGGTGCGGTCGGGGCTTTAGGGGCGTGGCCGGGGCGGGGAGCGGGACGCGACAGAAATGGTATCAGAGCAACCACGGTCACGGATACTGGTGGGTACGTAGGCTCAGGGACTCGCGAAAAGGTCAAGATTGCCTGCGGTAGAAGCATGGTGCGTGACTTTCGACCCGTGTGACTGGGGAGAGACTGGGCATGTACGTCCGTCAGTGACCTGTCCCGTACGACGGGGACGTTGTATCTTAAGGTGTGGGGGGTGTGACACCCCGAACTTTGGCGGGATCGGCACGAAGGTGCGCGATCTGCGCGGTTTCCGGTCGACCAGAAACCAAGGAGCGGTCGACCGAAAGTTACGGGTCAGACGCGACTTGGGCCAGGATTGGGCTGAGCGTGCGGCCCGTTAACTTGGATTGTCCCATACCAGCTAGGTAGGACAGAAAATTGTGCTTATATGTGTGGGAGGCCCTTAGCTAAGCACCACTCAAAGGGATCCCCTTTTCCGGAAGGTAAAATGACCCGATCGTGTGGTGCGGTCGGGGCTTTAGGGGCGGGGCCCGGGGCGAGGAGCGGGACGCGACAGAAACATGTGTGTTCATGCTTGGTATATGGTTTATGGCATGTGTGGATGAGTAGAAATCTTGTAAGATTTTAACAATGATTTTGGGTACTCATGATTAGCTTGATCTTGCCATTTTCCTGGTTGATTAGCATCATTGGTATAATTTAGCATGTGGATACTTTAATTCTACTATGGATAGTGTTTGAGTATGTTTATACTTGGTAGACACTTTAGTAGGATGCGTTGAATAGTATACATGCTTGATGTGTTAAATTCTACCTTGCGATGTATGGTTTATAATACATGTGGTAGGACGGATTTTATTATGTTGGCATGACGGTTAGCTATGTTGAATGTTTACTTGGATAGGTGCGAGAGCGGACCTTAGCTCTAAGCGGCACTTTAGTAAACATAATTGTGACATACGCTTGTGTGCCTAACGGTTATTTCTACCTGGTTGAGTGCGTAAGCGGATTAGCTCTTGTGATACTCTTGGTAGAGTGATGTTAAGATTAGCAGGGATTAGTTGTGAGCTCATCTAGTACCCGGAGGTCGTGTGATTTACCGACTAGGGTGGCGGTATGATGAGCGGTTAACAACGAGAGTGTTAATCCTTGGCCAGGGTGGTTCCTACGGAGTGCGAGGCTTCGGATGTGCACTAGAAGCGGGTAGCCAAACTTTGGTACCGTGGGTCAATTCGGGTACCTAAACTAAACATGAGAGGACTGACTGGGTCGGGTTAGTGATTTCACCCTAACATAATCCATGGATATCAATGGTATAGTTGATTTGGGTTGGGTGGCGAACTTGACATATTGACATGGTGATCTAATTGTGTATATTAGCTTATGTCTTTATGTGTGGTGCCCTATGTGGCTTTGTGTTTTTATACATGTTTACATATATGTGATTATATATGTGGTCTCTTGTTGGTGATGTTGTGCCCGTGGAGCATTTGGAATGGAAAGTGCAACGGCACCGTTCACTGAGTCCGTTTGATTCACGCTCTTTTCTTGCTCTCTTTTACAGATCCAGGTAGTCGCGGAAAGGCACCGGCCGAGGGTGCTTAGGCGACTAGAGTGAGCGAGAGGGGATCCATAGCTATAGTATTTTGAGGTATAGCTTTTGGGGGTTAAGTGTTGGTTATAAACACTTAGGAAAATCTATATTTTGTATACCTAGTTGTTTAGGTGAATAATTGTATAAAAGTGTAGAAAGGAAGTACTAACACACATGTATATGTTTGAGCATGTTTAGAATCATGTATAGGGTGTTATACATGTTTCGGTTTTTATTGTAAGGGCAAATGTAGATTTTGAACCCTTATGTAAATACTTTTCCGTATTTTGGTATAAATACATTTTTGGCTTAAAATAGGATTTTGGGATTCAAAATCCGGTTTGAAAACTTTGAGCATGTGTATTTATGTATGATGTGTGTGCATGCATGTTTTACATTTTGGTTGAAAAATGTGATTTCGGGGGTTTGAAAATGAGTTTTCTGAAATCTATTTTTGCAGATTACTGACATTTCGGTCGACCGAAATATTCATCCGGTCGACCGATAATGCCCGTAAGGCTGAAAACCTGTGTTCTGGTTTTTCGGTCGACCGGAACCCGAAATCGGTCGACCGAAAATATGCTCTGGAATAAGTTTTTGAAAATCGATTTAAATGATAATTATTTTGATTTTTAAGCTTTTGGGAGGATTGTTGGGACATATCTAAGGTATGTGACAATTCCCAAAGTTTTAGAAAAATATTATTTTCGTATTTTATGTCGAAAATGGTTTTCGTACCGAGAAGGAGTTGAGAACCTTAGGTTGTTTTTGATGCTTATGTATCAATGAGGGAGATTGATGCATTTGGATCACTAACAAGCTATGAAGGGTTCATGTGGAGAGAACCGCCTCCCTCGCGGATGCTCGACACGTGCCTGATAGTTCTACGCTCGGGCTCGGGTTTCTCTTAAAAGAGTTTTCAAATACTTATTGTATTTGATTTTGGAAACCACGCATGGTTATTTTAAAAGCTTCCGCATGTGTGTGTGGTTTGGCGTGGATACGCGGGGCGGTCCCGGGACACGGGCCGTCACAGTTGGTATCAGAGCATGGTGTGTCTTAGTACTTCCTACACTAAAAGACATTAAAAATGGATAGTAAGGGGTGTGATAACGAGAGCTAGGGCGATCGTCGCGATCGTTAATTTCTGTTGGTTGTGCTTGCAGGATGCCACCGCGGGGACGACCACGTAGGGTCCCGGCTCCGGATGCGCCGGAGGGACCAGGTCTGGGTGCGACGTGGTGAGGGCAATACAGGAGGCTGTGGCCGCCGCACTTGAGGCCCAGCGGGCTCCTGCTCAGGCCCAAGACCCCGTGCCACCACCCGCCCCGGTTGAGGCCGTGTTCGTGCAAGCGGAGGACCCGACAGAGGACCCGGAGCAGGACCGTTATCTGAAGTATTTGTCCAAATTCCAGAAGATGCATCCGCCGGCGTTCGAGGGTGGATCGAATGTGGAGAAAGCGGACAGCTGGGTTATGGACATTGAGAAGATTTTGGAGACGCTGAGATGCCCGCAGGAGTACCGAGTGGCATTGGCGACCTTTACGTTCACCAGTGAGGCTGAACATTGGTGGAGGAGTGTGAAGGGCCAAGTGGGCCAGTTCGGGGAGTGGGACGCGTTTATGACATTGTTCAGTAGGCAGTACGTGCCGGAGTCCGTTAAGCGGAAGAAGGAGGAAGAGTTTGAGAGGCTTAGGCAGGGTGTCCGTCTGGGAGTATCACGTCCGGTTTGTAGCGTTGTCTCGGTATGTTCCTCACTTGCTTGGAGACGAGACTCGGTTGGCGCGGAGGTTTCGTAGTGGGCTGAGGCATGATATTATAGGTCGGATGGGTGGAGATCAGTTTCCACAGTTCATCAGACTTTGGAGAAGGCCCAGAACATTGAGACCGACTTGTTAAGTATTAGGGCGGAGAAAGCGCCGGCAGACAAGAAGGGTAAGGAGAAGATGTGGCCGAAGAAGAGGAAGGCGAGGATTCCGGAGGGACCCAAACCACTCCTAGTGGGGAGGGTGGTCAGACGAGGACGAGGCCCGAGGTGGTGTGCTTCCATTGTCAGGAGAAGGGGCACTTCAAGAGGGATTGTCCACGACGAGGATTGACGCGGCGAGAGGCTCAAGTTAGACCGCAGGGTCAGGCGCAGCAGCAGCAGCAGCAGCCGCAGCGACAGCAGTATCGTCCACCTCAGCAGGCGCAGCAGCAGACACCGACTCAGGCAGTTCAGAGGCCGGTACAGATGCAGGCGCAGAGGGGACAGCCTCAGAGGGTTCAGGGCCGAGTGCAGGCTTTGACGAGCGAGGAGGCCAGCGGGAGTGGATCGGCTGTGACAGGTACTTTGTCGGTTTGTGGTTCCCCCGCATTTATTTTGGTTGATTCTGGTGCTACGCTTTCAGTTATATCATCTAGATTTGCTGCTAGTGTACCAGTACAGTCTTGCACTTATGATTGCATGTTTGAGATCTCGACACCTGCGGGTTATACTTTGTATTCTAGACATTTGTTGCGTGGGTGTGAGGTACGAGTTGGGGACCGTATTTTATTTGCGAATTTGGTTGTTTTGGACCTGTTCGACTTCGACGTAATCTTGGGGATGGATTGGCTCGAGGAGCATTTTGCTAAGATCGATTGCCGGACCAAGATCGTGACGTTCAAGTTTCCTGGTTCCCGGAAGTTTTACTTCATCGGAGACAAGGCGGGGAAGGATGTCCCTGTGATTAGTGCGATGAAGGCCTGCAGACTTTTAGAGCGGGGTTGCTCGGGTTATCTTGCTTATTTGATTAACCCGAGTGTGGATTCGGGGCACTGGAGAGTATCCCGGTGGTTAGGGATTTTCCGGATGTGTTTCCTGAGGAGTTGCCGGGTTTGCCTCCTGAGCGTGAGATGGAGTTTGGTATAGACTTAGTACCGGGTACGACTCCGATCTCGAGGGCTCCGTATAGGATGGCTGCGGCAGAGTTGGCAGAGCTGAGGCAGCAGTTGGAGGATCTGTTAGCTAAGGGCTTTGTGCAGCCGAGCGTATCACCGTGGGGTGCGCCGGTGTTGTTTGTGAAGAAGAAGGACGGTAGTCTACGGTTGTGTATAGACTATCGGCAGCTAAACCAAGCGACGGTGAAGAACAAGTATCCTTTGCCTAGGATTGACGACTTGTTTGATCAGTTGCGGGGTGCGGCTGTGTTTTCTAAGATTGATTTGAGGTCAGGCTACTACCAGTTGCGTGTCAGATTTGAGGATGTGCCGAAGACAGCGTTTCGGACTCGTTATGGTCACTTCGAGTTTTTGGTGATGCCGTTTGGGTTGACGAACGCTCCAGCAGCTTTCATGGATCTGATGAACCGGATTTTCCAGCCTTATCTTGATCGGTTTGTGATAGTCTTTATCGACGATATCTTAGTTTACTCGCGTAGCGAGGAGGACCATGCGGAGCACTTGGGTTTGGTGTTGCAGACTTTGCGGGAGAGGCAATTGTTTGCTAAGTTTAGTAAGTGCGAGTTTTGGTTGACCAAGGTTCACTTCTTAGGTCATGTGGTATCCCGAGAGGGTGTGGCGGTCGATCCTGCCAAGGTCGACGCTGTTTTGAGTTGGGATAGGCCTAAGAGTGCGACGGAGGTTCGTAGTTTCTTGGGTTTAGCAGGTTACTATCGGCGTTTCATCGAGAATTTTGCGAGATTAGCTAGTCCGATGACTAAGCTAACTCGGAAGGCGGTTCGTTTTGAGTGGACCGAGGCTTGCGAGCAGAGTTTTCAGGAACTGAAGCGGAGGTTGACTTCAGCACCAGTGCTAGCACTACCGGATGATCAGGGAGGGTTCGTCGTCTATAGTGATGCGTCCTTGGTCGGGTTGGGTTGTGTTCTGATGCAGAGAGGCCGAGTCATTGCTTATGGTTCCCGTCAGTTGAAGATGCACGAGGGAATTATCCTGTGCATGATCTTGAGTTAGCAGCGGTGATCTTTGCGCTGAAGTTGTGGAGACATTACCTGTACGGCGAGGAGTTCGAGATTTATACGGATCACAAGAGTTTGCAGTACGTGTTCTCACAGAAGGAGTTGAATCTTCGTCAGAGGCGTTGGCTGGAGTACCTGAAGGACTTTAAGTGTCGGATTTTGTATCACCCGGGGAAAGCAAATGTCGTAGCTGATGCGCTGAGTCGGAAAAGCTCGGGTTGTCTTGCTAGTCTGGGGTTGCTCGGATGGGACTTGGTTGAGCAGTTTAGTACGTGGGGTTGCACGCGGTCGAGCGTCAGCCGGGAGTGCTTTTTGCTACGTCCCGAGTCGTGCCAGAGCTAGTGGAGCGGATCAGAGTTGCGCAGCAGGAGGACGTGGCTTTGCAGGGTATACGAGACAGATTAGAGTCAGGTGAGACTTCAGAGTATAGCGTCGGATCTGATGATATCCTTCGATTTCGGGGCCGTATTTGTGTTCCTAGTGATGATGAGCTTCGTCGTCAGATTTTGTCTGAGGGGCATGACAGCCGGTTATCTGTTCATCCAGGTGGCACCAAAATGTATCGGAATTTAAGATCTCAGTTTTGGTGGCCGGGGATGAAGAAGGATGTGCGGGAATTTGTGGCATGTTGTTCAGTTTGCCAAAGGGTTAAGGCGGAGCACCTGAGACCCGGAGGTTACCTTCAGCCACTAGAGATTCCTGTGTGGAAGTGGGAGGACGTGACTATGGATTTCGTGCAGGGTTTGCCGAGGACTAGACACGGTTTTGATGCTATTTGGGTTATTGTAGATCGGTTGACGAAGACCGCGCACTTTGTTCCGATTCGGAGTACGTTTACTCCCGAGAGGTTGGCACGAGTGTTTATTGCGGAGATCGTTAGACTACATGGAGTACCCGTGAGCATTGTGTCGGATAGAGATCCTCGCTTCACTTCCAGGTTTTGGAGAGCTTTCCAGCAGCAGATGGGTGCAGAGTTGCGTTTCAGCACAGCGTACCACCCGCAGACAGACGGTCAGTCGGAGCGGACGATTCAGACGCTGGAGGATATGCTTAGAGCTTGTGTGTTGGACTTTGGCGGTAGTTGGGATGATCACTTATCTTTGATTGAGTTTGCCTACAACAATAGTTACCACAGTAGTATCGGGATGTCACCGCACGAGGCTTTGTATGGCAGGAGTTGTCGCACTTCCTTATTTTAGGATCGACGGTAGATACGGGATCTGTGAGTACGGATGTTGTTGACGAGGCTAATCAGAAGATTAGGGCGATTCGACAGAGACTTAAGACAGCGCAGTCCCGCCAGAAGTCCTATGCTGATAAGCGCCGACGGGAGTTGGAGTTCCAGGTCGGAGATTTTGTCTACCTCAAGGTTTTGCCGATGAAGGGTGTCCAGTGGTTTGGGTTGAAGGGCAAGTTGAGCCCGAGGTTTATTGGCCCGTTTGAGGTTACCGAGCGGATTGGTAGTTCAGCCTACAGATTAGCCTTGCCGGAGTCGTTATCACATGTTCACGACGTTTTTCACGTTTCGACGCTTCGGAAGTGCTTGGGAGATCCGTCTCGCGTGGTTGCTGAGGAGTCGCTTCCCGTTCAGGAGGATCTATCTTTTGAGGAGCGGCCGGTTCAGATTCTTGATCGAAAGGAGAAGGTCTTGCGGAACAAGACCGTGCCTTTGGTCAAGGTGCTTTGGCGTAGTCGCGAGTTTGAGGAGGCTACGTGGGAGCCGGAGGCAGCATGCGAGCTCGCTATCCGGAGTTGTTTTGATTCGGAGGACCGGGTCCGTGAAATCCGTTTCTTTGTTTTTGTTTTGTTTGATGCATGCTTGGTTGCGTGTCGGGTAGAAGTTCTCGGTTAGAGACTTCTAGACACGTGTGTGCGTGTGTCGGTACGCGAGGTTTTGTTTCGCGTAGAGTTTAAAGGGTATTTGTGCTGTGCAGAGAGGTTTCGGTCAACCGAAACCCTTTACTGGTCGACTGAAAGTGCGCGAGTGAATGGGTATAAGTCAGGTCGGGCGCGCGCGGGCGAGACCATCTCACCATTTCCACCGAGCCAGTTAGGAGGAGAGCTTCCCCCTTGGGTTCCTTGCTTGATTCTTGGCCGATTGGTGCGCGGAGTGTTGGTTTGATCGCGGATTCGAGGTCCCGGAGTCAAGAGCTACGCGTGGACACCAAATTCGTCGGATTCGACCGAGGTTTGGCGCGTAGGAGGTTCTAGGGTTTCGGATTTGAGGTGAGCAGTGCTTGCTTTCTATATGTATGCATTTTATTATGTGTGTACATGTGTGTTCATGCTTGGTATATGGTTTATGGCATGTGTGGATGAGTAGAAATCTTGTTAGGGTTTAACAATGATTTTGGGTACTCATGATTAGCTTGATCTTGTCATTTTCCTGGTTGATTAGCATGATTGGTATAATTTAGCAAGTGGATACTTTAATTCTACTATGGATAGTGTTTGAGTATGTTTATACTTGGTAGACACTTTAATAGGATGCGTTGAATGGTATACATGCTTGATGTGTTAAATTCTACCTTGCGATGTATGGTTTATAATACATGTGGTAGGACGGATTTTATTATGTTGGCATGACGGTTAGCTATATGGAATGTTTACTTGGATAGGTGCGAGAGCCGACCTTAGCTCTAAGCGGCACTTTAGTAAACATAGTTGTGACATACGCTTGTGTGCCTAACGGTTATTTCTACTTGGTTGAGTGCGTAAGCGGATTAGCTCTTGTGATACTCTTGGTAGAGTGATGTTAAGATTAGCAGGGATTAGTTGTGAGCTCGTCTAGTACCCGGAGGTCGTGTGATTTACCAACTAGGGTGGCGGTATGATGAGCGGTTAACAACGGGAGTGTTAATCTTAATGAATGATGTCTCTATTTGAGGCCGGTAGGCGTAGGGTGATCATCCTTGGCCAGGGTGGTTCCTACGGAGTGCGAGGCTTCGGATGTGCACTAGAAGCGGGTAGCCAAACTTTGGTACCGTGGGTCAATTCGGGTACCTAAACTAAACATGAGAGGACTGACTGGGTCGGGTTAGTGATTTGTCCCTAACATAATCCATGGATATCAATGGTATAGTTGATTTGGGTTGGATGGCGAACTTGACATATCGACATGTGATCTAATTGTGTATATTAGCTTATGTCTTTATGTGTGGTGCCCTATGTGGCATTGTGTTTTTATACATGTTTACATATATGTGATTATATATGTGGTCTCTTGTTGGTGATGTTGTGCCCGTGGAGCATTTGGAATGGAAAGTGCAACGGCACCATTCACTGAGTCGAAAGGCACCGGCCCAGGGTGCTTAGGCGACTAGAGTGAGCGAGAGGAGATCCATAGCTATAGTATTTTGAGGTATAGCTTTTGGGGGTTAAATGTTTGTTATAAACACTTAGGAAAATCTATATTTTGTATATCTAGTTGTTTAGGTGAATAATTGTGTAAAAGTGTAGAAAGGAAGTACTAACACACATGTATATATTTGAGCATGTTTAGAATCATGTATAGGGTGTTATATATGTTTCGGTTTTTTATTGTAAGGGCAAATGTAGATTTTGAACCCTTATATAAATACTTTTCCGTATTTTCGTATAAATACATTTCTTGGCTTAAAATAGGATTTTGGGATTCAAAATCCGATTTGGAAATTTGAGCATGTGTATTTATGTATGATGCATGTGTGTGCATGCATGTTTTACATGTTGGTTGAAAAATATGGATTCGGGGGTTTGAGAAATGAGTTTCTGAAATATGTTTTTGCAGATTACTGACATTTCGGTCGACCGAAATATTCATCCAGTCGACCGATAATGCCCGTAAGGCTGAGAAACCTGTGTTCTGGTTTTTCGGTCGACCGAAACCCGAAATCAGTCGACCGAAAATATGCTCTGGAATAAAATTTTGAAAATCGATTTAAATGATAATTATTTTAATTTTTTAAGCCTTTGGGAGGATTGTTGGGACATATATAAGGTATGTGAGAATTCCCAAAGTTTTAGAAAAATATTATTTTCATATTTTATGTCGAAAATGGTTTTCGTATCGAGAAGGAGTTGAGAACCTTAGGTTGTTTTTGATGCTTATGTATCAATGAGAGAGATTGATGCATTTGGATCACTAACAAGCTATGGAGGGTTCATGTGGAGAGAACCGCCTCCCTCGCGGATGCTCGACACGTGCCTGATAGTTCTACGCTCAGGCTCGAGTTTCTCTTGAAAGTGTTTTCAAATACTGATTGTATTTGATTTTGGAAACAACGCATGGTTATTTTAAAAGCTTCCGCATTTGTGTGGGGTTTGGCGTGGATACGCGGGGCGGTCCCGGAACATGGGCCGTCACATGCAGCTTTCAACCACCCCACCTCTCCCCTACAGCTGCTGTCATCCCTCCCCACTGCAATTGCTTCTCCCCCTCCCACATTCAATAAAACATCTAAACCCCCTCCCCCCAACCAACCACCCTGACCACACACCCCCTCCCCCCACATTCAATAAAATATCCATTCAACCCCCCTCCCTCCCAACCCACATGCCATCCCCGAAAAGCACCCCAACCCCTATCCATCCAATCCCCCAACCCAAACATACGGCAACATGAAACAAATTCAAATATAAATATAAAAGTAAACATATAATATAAATACAAACACTAACGTAAAAACAAACTCAAATATATAATTATGTAGAAAACCAAATATATAATTCAAATATAAATATAAACCCAAATATTTAATATCTCCACAAAAAAAATATACGAGCACAACTATACTTAACATAAGTACAACATAAAATATATGTCTCAAATATAAATACAATATCAGTACAAATATAAACTCGATTTAGTTATGTTTCGTATACAGATTTTGGAGGTCTTATTTCTCTTTTTGACCTCCTTATAAAATTTAATCCGCTGAAACGTCGGCGCTCCCGTGGCTACAGCTGTGGCTCCTGCGGCTGGTCCTGTGTCTGGCTCGACTCCGGCTATGGCTCCGGCTCCAACTGCGATGACTCCGGCTCCTGCAGTTGTGGCCCTGGCTCCTGAAATTGGGGTACCTCCTGGGTAACATGACCCGAATCAAAAGTACAAGATCCCTCATAGAATGATATAGATGTAGTCTGCTCGTAGCCCATATAATGTGAAGTATGACCCTGCTCATATGCGCCAAAATGAGAAGTAGACGTATCCTGCTCGTATGTATCGTATGCAACTCATCTGCAGCCTCCTGTTGGACTCCAACATTATCATCATTCATCACATCCGTCTCGTCATTATGTGCAACAGGAGGTACCGCCATCGGAAGAATGTCTGCATATGTTCCTAAGGCATACTCATGATAATGCCAAAATATCTTGGTACAGATACTCTGAATATGCGCTCCGTGAGTGTAGCCAGATATAGTATGGTCTCCAGCTACATTGTAGATATTCTGTATGTTCTGGAATTGTTATATCAACGAGAAAAAAAAAAATATTAGTTTGACATATATGACGTGTGTGTTCCAGACATTGTTAACAGAAAGATTTTGGTGATACGTGAAATCCTCTAATATCAGTCAGTGAGCTAGGACAAAAATGTTGCACGGCCTGCAACCATCTAGGCAAAAGACTGTAAGACAAGTCCCAGTCACCATATGCTAAAGCGATAGATTTCTGCTTAGCCTCCCAGCATTTTCTATAGGATGTTGTGTATTGGTACGTTCTTTTAATTGTCAGCAGCAATAGCAGCAATACACAAATTAGGTTGTGCTCTAATCAACTCCTTAATCTTATCAGCAATAAAATTACTGTCAAAATTTTGTTGTCAGGATTTTGCACATCTGCTTCGTTGAAACACTGGTGGGGGCCACAATATTTTACCACCTTTCACATTCCTTCTGATGCTACAAATTTTGCCCTCATATGCCATCTACAATGTTCTTTACCGTTTTTGCAGTTAACCATCAAAATGAGCGTATTGGACAATTCAACTTTATACTGGTGCTGCACCTTAATTGAGTATGCTTTCACTGCATGAGTCAATGCTTTTTTGTCTCTAAAACACATTCCCTGATCCAGGTGGATCTTGGGTCAAAACACAGGTGCGCAACCTAGTGTGGCATGGGCACGGCATGGGCGCGCATGGGCACGGCATGAGCGCGCATGGGCACGGCATGGGAGCGCATGGGCACGACATGGGCGGCATAGGCGCGGCAAAAGTGCGGCCAAGGTTCTGCCAAGGCGCGGCATGGGCGCAGCATAGGCGCGACAAAGATGCGGCAAGGGCGCGGCATGGATGCGGCAAGGGCGCGGCATGGATGCGGCAAGGGCGCGGCATGGACGCGGCATGGGCGCGGCACTGGCGCACCACAGGCACGGCCTAGGCGCGGGTACGCGGAAGGCCAAGGGCGCGGGCGCGCGGAAGGCCAGCGGGCGCGCATGGCACAGCAGGCTAGCGGGTGCGCGCAACGCGCGGAAGGCCAGCGGGCGCGCATGGCGCGGCAGACCAGCGGGCGCGCGCGCGGAAGGCTAAGGGGTGACTCAAGGCATCCCCACTAAGTAGTTATTATATTTGCTTTAATAGTTTTTAAAGTTATAACTGCTGTAATAGAAGCTAGGTTTGTAATGTTTTCTATTAATACAAGCAAAGAAACACAAAGTGGTATTCGGCCACACCAAATCTTACTCTCCCTCTCATTCGGCCATTTCCTCCTAGCCCCTCTAGATCTAATTACACCGAGTTCCTTAGACATCCCTTGGGGATTCGGATCATTCCCGTGCGAAACTCTTGTTTTGGATCCTAAGTAGACTCAGTATCCTGCATCCAAGCAACTGTAGGAGCATTTTATTCAATTACGCTCCAACAAAGATTTGTGTATGAGGGAGGCACAATATGGGGTGGTAATGTCTCTGGAGCACTTGGACCGGCTTGACAGTAATCTTGATTACCTGCCTCAGTATGGCGAGGACTTATATCAACTCCGCCATCCTCCTCGACGTCATCGGACGAACCTTCATAGGGAATGTTTACATATGTACTTTTATAGGAATCTTCATCGTTATCTATATAATTCTCGATTTGAGAAAACTGATTACATATGGGATCGGTCGCTGAATGAATAGGTTGTGTTGTTCTCGCACTTGGACAGACACTGATATTTTCAGTAGGCTCACTTGGACCTGTATGATCATCGTCAGCCTGTGATGGATTTTCTAACATCTCCAAATTTAAATAAATGTACACAGTGTCCATACAAAATCCATTGAGACTTTCCATGTCATCTTCGCAATCTGTAGGTAGTAGCACATATGTAACAGATCCATCACGTGACAGCACTTACATCTATGAAATACCTTTAGCGAATAGTGTGACGTATCAACATGAAATCTCATACATAACTTTCTGACTAGATAGGCATATGTGCATTTCGATGGTATTATTACAGCATTGACAGGCTGACGATCATAAGAAACATCATTCGAACTTTTCACTATATTGCCATTCATGTAACAAATAAGTTGGCGCTACGACATCTATCAACATCCAATATAATAAGTTATAAAGAAATAGTCGTACAAGACAGCATTATTATATTTATTTCGTAGTACACTACGATTAGACATATAATATCTTAAAATATACCTACGAAATATACAATGTATTATGTACATTATACATATATGACCGAATATATATATTACATTTAATTTATATTTATCGTGCTACACTAATGTACAATAATACATATTTTCCATATAAATTTATACTATAATTATTCAACATGTATACCTTATAAATACCGTATATATACAAATATATACACAAAAATCATAAAATCTCAAAAACAATACTAGTACTATACGGAAATGCATATCTACAATCATAATTTTAATCACAAGTACAAAAAACTCTAAATCTACAATTTAATACAAAACGTATAACTTAGAAATACATACCATATTTTTGTAGATTTTGGTCGAAATTAGTAGATTTATATAATTTTCACTTAGATCTATAAAATTTTAGTAAGATTTTATGATTTGGGAAGAGATATTTCGAGAATGGCGGAGGGGGGCGAAGGAAAGGAAGAAAATGAGAAAGAAGGAATGAGCTTAGGGGGTTGCGCTCGGGTTAGTTTTAAGGGAAAAATGGAGCACCACTTACAGTGGCGTTCCGTGCGCCAGTTAGACTGACGTTTACTTCTACCGCCAGCTAAACTGGTGATAGAATCTACCGCTTGTTTAACTGGTGTTAGATACTATCACCAGTTAAATTGGAGGCAACAATTTCGCCACGCCACCAACAGCGCCAGGTGGCGCTGACGTGGATTCTGCCGCATTTTTAAGCTTCCACGTTGTCCTATCCCACTTGCTCTATTCAAAATATGAAGAGTAATTTCGGGCGGTTTATTGAAATTCTGAAGAAAAGTTGAGCGGGGATAGAGGGTCCTTGGGATGATCCGGAGGATGATTGAGAGATCGGCGACGATCGAGTGAACGCCGAGGATCGAGAGTCGATGGGGTTGATCGAGAGGGGCTTCGACGGAAATACCTCTCCGTAGTATCTTCTACCTCGTTCTTTATTCTTCTTGGAGCAAACAGCTGCCCCGATCTCCCCTCCTTGATTTCTTCATTCTTCTTTGATTTTGGTTACCATAGTTGAGCTTGCTAGCGTATGCGGCTTCCCTACAAATTTTGCAGCATATATTGTATTTTTCCTCTTTTTCTGATGGGATTTGGTTGGATATTTTTAGGAAATTGAAGTTATTTTGATCATCATAGACTACTGGATGGCATGCATGACTAGATTTTATGTGCTGAAGAAAATAAAGGTATTATTGTAAATTAAAAAAAAAAAAACATTTATAAAGCTTGTAGCAAAGGATTAAATTGTTTAGTTTGCTGCTTAATAGCTGGAATATAGAAAATTTAAGTGTTCTTTGGCTTTTGGTTTAATTAGGTGTCTGGCAGCTTTGATGGACATCCAAGTCGTCATCTTGTTATTTGAGAATGTTCGCTCCAAAATCACCAGTTAACCACGCAATTCCATAATTATCCTTAGAGAACAAGCAAGATTGTCCATAATAATATGTACATCATATACAAAGCTGTTTAATTGGTGTTTAAAATTTTAGCAAATACATATTTGTCCTTCGAGAACAGAGTAAAACTTTCTCTCCGAGATGTCGAAATGAAAGGAAAAAGTAACTAGAAAAGAAGATAATAATGAAGCTCATTGTCCTTAAAAAGCATAGCAGAATTTTTTGTCAAAAATGTTATTCTCGTGTATGAAGATGATGTTGGATGCTATATTATTAACTTTTTTTTTTTTAATTTCATTGGATTTATAGAATGGTAGAGTATGGTTTTGTTGTTTTAAGAGTGTATAAGCAACTTTGAGCTACTTATTAAGATGGTGTGTTGCGTGCTCAAATACGCTATGGATCGCTTTATTATTCTTGACCTTATTGTAGAAGCAATTATGCTGAAGAAAGTCATAACTCGCAAGAGATTACTTGCTTGTTCGAGTTGATGAATTGCTAAAGCGTGAACTAAGTGTATGATAACAATAATTGTTTGTGGATCTGGCTAATGGCCTCGGCTAAATTAAATACAAGTAGATCTAACTCTTTAATTTTGTGTGTTTATTTTCTATTGAATATTTCATATTACTTTCTATCTAGTTTGTTTTTATTGCTAGAAAGGTGTTTATGTAAAGAGATGCTACTTACTTCTTCTCGTTCCAAAAGTATATTGTCCGCTGCTCGTTATTCATCAAACTGTTGGTTGTGAGTAATCCAAGTGATTGTAGTTAACATTACTAATTTTGTGCATGGATTCAAATTCCTGCATCTTTTTTTTTTTCCTACATCTCAGTTTGGTAGCAGCTCTTTATGTGATGTTGGAAATTGATTTGGAAATCTGATGTTGCAGGTCTTTTGAAGAGCTTTATAATACTTTATATAAGTGATTGATTTGGAAATGTTTTTTTTCTTTTTGTTTGCAGGTCTATACAACGAAGGTGCATAAGATCATAAGATGATTTTGAAGTACTTGAAGTTGTTCTGTAATTATTACGATGGTCATTTGTTATAAGTCTTTTGTTGTAATGTAAAACTAGTTTTAATGTATAATGTAAAGGTGGTTTATGCACATACGAATAGAAAGTGCATTTTGTAAATTTAATAATGTATAATCACATTTTTATATTATGAAATTAATTTCTTTCAATGGAATTTTTGTATTTGTTAATATATTATACATTTGTATATATATATATATATATATATGCGCATGTGCGCGTAAGCGAGCATGAAACTGAAGCCATTTTTTGCAAAATAGATGAAGTGTAATTAAAAAAATTAATTTTTCGTTGATTTTACTAATAAAATTTAGACAAAAAATAATTGGATTTTAAATTCTTTTTTTGACGCCAACTTTAAATAACTTTTGTAGTGAATTGAGGCTAATATAATGTTGGCTGTTAATACTTTTAGAGGTTAGCATAAATTGGATTTTAAAAAAAAATAAATAAATTGAAGCTAATAAGGAATGGCTTTTAAAACAATTTGCAACCAACAATATATTGGCTTCAGAAAGTTTCAGATAATCTGACGGGTCCACCGTCGAGACTTCTTGGAGCCCAGTCGCCCCTACAGGTGCGCCAAGATCGCCGTCTCCTGCTTCTTCTAGAAGCCCCTCAATCCATTGCTATCACCACCTTACTTTGATTTTCTATTTGCAACAAGTATGATGCTTCTCGCTCCATATCAAACTCTCATGCGGACTCTTTGCGGACTCTTTGCGGAGCAATCTTTTCCTTCATCTTGGGTTGTGCTTTTGCTAGGAAGCTCGAGCTTGTACACGTGGGAGGCCAGAATAGCACGCCGGCCCACCTTCATACCAAAAAAGTGAGTAGGCTTGCTATCGGGCTGCTTTGGTTTTTATTTTGTTGGGGGGGGGGGGAAGCGCACGGCAGACCCCTGCCAAAGAATGGCTCCGCCCCTGATACTACTTTTTTGGAAGTAGTAGGGTTTCCTACTTCTTATCTTATGGTTTTTATTTTGTTGTGGGGGGGAGGAGGGGCGGGGGGGGGGGGGGGGGGGGCGCACGGCAGACCCCTGCCAAAGAATGGCTCCGCCCCTGATACTACTTTTTTGGAAGTAGTAGGGTTTCCTACTTCTTATCTTATTTTATTTATATTTCATTGTTAGATGTGTATAATGTCTTCTTCTCATATACCAAGGCTTGCGCTTACTATTATATTATAAACCAAATACCATGTGTAACGTCTCAGGTACGAGGAAAGCAACAACTCCGCTAGTATGTTTATAAAATGCTCATCATAAGCTTGCATAATACATATAGAATGAATGTATCACAACTTGCACAGACATTCATATTATGTCACACAAACTCATGGTCTTCCTTATAACCAAGCAAAATATATATATTACTCTTTCTCATTCTAATGCTCAACAAGAATTGTACTCACAAGGTATGACGAACATGTATACCCACCTATTGTTATGATTCTAATCTCATGAATTTAACGAATAACAATTCATGACTTAAGAATTACCAAATTCAAGCTTTGTTTTTCCCATATTCGGCTAATCATGGGATGGCACCAGCCGAAGTTTTAACAAAGCTAGCTCGAGAGAGGGAACTATATACTTTATTTTGAGGTATATAGCTTTTCGGGCTAAGTGTAGTTAGAGACACTTGTAGCTTTGTAAAGATAAATAGTTATATATAGTTGAACAAATAGCGTAAAGAGGAAGCACTCACATTTTGTATGTTGAGCATGTTGGAACCCATGCATAAGTTGTTATGAATGTTTTAGAACTTATATATTTGGTTCTAAATAGTAAATGGATTCTTATGTTATTATTTACGTAATTTCAGTAAAAACATGTTATGTTGTATAAGAAGTGATTTTATGGTTCAAAATTACTTTTGAAAGTTTGTGCATGTGTATTATACCTGATATAAGTGTGTGCATGGTTTACATGCATGTTGAATGTTACATATGAAATTTGGGTACTCGGCTAGTTCCAAATTTCAAATATGTTTATTTAGATTTCAGAAACTTCTGTTCGATTGAAAATATTGGTTAACCTACATTACCCTATTTTTTATATGATAATTTTGATCGGTCGACCATTAATTTTGATCGATTGACCGAAATGTGTTCTGAAATAATATTTTCAAATTTGATTTAAATGGTTTTAAATCTTAGTTTTAAGCTTTTGAAAAGTTAAAATGAACATTTTTAATATATGGTGCATTTCTGAAAGTTTGAGAAAAATATTATTTTTGCATGTATTTGCGAAAATAGATTTGGGCCAAAAAATGTTTGTAAATATTAAATTATTGTAGATTCTCAAATATCAAAGAGGAATATTGATGTATTTGAATATTTGAATATTAGCTGAAATATCTCCCTCTCACGGATATTTGCCACGTGCCCAAAAATCTGAATACTTAGCTCGAAATTTTAATTGTGGTTTGAAATATTTATGTTATTTATGTTTGAAAACCATATGCTATTTTACTAAAGCTCCCGTATACGCGTAAGGTTGATAGTGAATGCATCAGTAGCGACCCAAGTTGTGTGCCGTCAAAGTAAAATGGTATCTGAGCGACTGTACCATGATTGTGCAAAGATCAAGCGGGAGAAGAGGCTGAGTAGGGACTAGTAGAAGCGTCTCACCGTGCTGGGCCGAATACGCTAGCGATACATCAATGAGAAGAGCCTAGATCAAAGCTTCCACCTGCAGCCCGTTCAACACGATGAAAACATCGTGTCCTATAATGGAATGAATGTAATACCCATAATTGGACAAATTCCGGTTGATCGGAACTGAAAATTTTGATCGACCGGAAAACTCACAAATTGCATAGATTAGGCCAGAATTGGACCTATACGCACAAGTTTGATTAGTCCCATAGCACTTGAACGAGAGGGATGGTTGAGTTAATATATCTGAAGGTCCTTAAGTCTATCACCTTCAAGTAATCCACCATTTTTAGATTAAAAAAGTGACCCGGTTGTGTGGTATGGCGGAAGCTTGGACGGTGAGGAGTCCACGGCAAGTCGAGGGGTGACACAACACCTGCACAAGATAATCGTAATACCACTAAAGGAACCACCACACTGACATACTCCAAAATATCTAATGTTTTTAAAACAAACATATAAAATCCACATAACGCATTACTTAAAATGAAGTTCAGCATTTGATTCCTTCACACATGTTCGCAACTACTGCACTAAAATGATGAAAACGCTGCAAAAACGTCTATGTAAAAGAACTACTAAAGAGACGACTCATGATTCTAGGCTTCCACATTCTCTGGCTCCTTAATGATGGACTTAGCAGGCAACGCAAGGAAATCGGTGTGCTCCTGGAATGGGGATTTGCTGAAGCGGGTCTCCCTCCAGAAGTCAGGAGTCAGGAAACCATACGTCTTCATCAGACAATCGAAAGTAGCCTAAAAAGAACAAGAATAAATACAGTTATCAAAAACAAATTGGAAAATTGCATGATTATTAAAATGCCTCATGTCATATATGCTCTAAAGGTAGTGAAAATGAATTTTTTTCCCCCACTGCTAAAATATTAAATAACGCATCAATATGGGCAGAAATGTAAGTTACGGCAAACTGCTAGCCTGCATAGCTACACTGCATTAAGAAATGTAGAATCTTAAATTGTACAAAATGCTAATACTGGACGTCAAAACTAGTTTTCTTTAAACAGTCATCAGCCAGTTCAAATGGTGGCCTGACCTGTTCAACTATTTTCACTAGTTGAACCGATTAAACTGACAAGTTTCGGCAGATAAACAGTAGCCCTGTTGCCATCTGGTTTCTGAGGTTAGAAACACTGATCCAAACACATTTTCTCTGTTCAACAATAAAATAAATGCAAACGTCTTCATACGGCTACAAACCCTAAAAAAACAGGGATAAGAAACTACTTAATTTGACAAAGAATAAGCAACAAATAGATGAACCTCCCACATTAAGTTTTCAGCGAACAGATTAAAATCAATGTGGTATTATCACAATAAATTGTGATGTGCCCAAAATAAAAACTTGAAGCAAGAAATGTAACAATCACAATGCGCAATTGATAATAGCAAGTAAGGTAATTATTCATACTCAATCAATAAATACTAATAGTAAATTGAAGCACAGGCAAAATATCTAGTTATTAATAATGGATCAACAATTATTGTTAGGAAGCACTTCCAACAGGTAAAATTATTGTGCACGTAACCATGTACTGGCTAAAAAATATAATAGTATTCAAACACTATGTATCCAGAAGATACATAGGAACACAGGTGGAAACTACTTGGCTGCACACAGTCGCAGGAATCTCATGCGACTCTAGTTCGAAACCCTTAGATAACCGTCGAGATGGGTGATCATCATTATAATCACAACGGCATATCTCGGGATGGTAAGATGACCCACCTCGAGGGAATATATTGCGACCAACATAATCTCAAACATCAGAAGCTAACACCAATAGAACAATATTACAGTGATTAAAACAAAATCCTCACCAACCAACAAGTAGTACAACTAGACGAAAGAACATGAATGTTACCGCAAATCTAGATCTTACAAAACAATACATTAGTGAATAGAGGGATACGATTACCTTCACAAAGTTACCAAGAGTCTTAGTAGATCCACGAGAAGATGTGAAAACATCTTCAATTCCAGCAAACTGAAGAACTTTCTTTGGCACACGAGCAGCAACAATTCCAGAACCCCTCGGTGCAGGTACCATTCGGACTGTGACCGATCCGCACTTGCCTGTAACCTTGCAAGGCACGGTGTGGGGCTTACCGATCTTGTTACCCCAGTATCCTCTTCTCACGGGTATGACTGAGAGTTTGGCGAGGATAATCGCACCTCGGATCGCGGTGGCGACTTCCTTGGAACACTTGACTCCGAGTCCGACGTGGCCATTCCCGTCGCCAACGACAACGAACGCCTTGAATCTCGTGCGCTGCCCGGCGCGAGTCTGCTTCTGCACCGGCATGATCTTCATCACCTCGTCTTTCAGCCCCGGCACGAGTTTATCCACTATCTGGTGCTCCTTAACCGGCAGCGAGTGCAAGTAAATATGTTCCATGGATTTGATTTTGTCTGCCTTGACGAGACGGCCGAGCTTGGTGACAGGGATCCACTCGCCGTGGCATCACCATCCGGCGGACCGCGGCCGCGGCCGCGCCCACGTCACCACGGCCACGTCCACCACGGTCGCCCCCTCGGCCGAAACCGCGACCAAAACCGCCACGATCGCCGCCGCGTTCAGCCATGGTGGAAGAAGGGGTTAGGCTTTGGGAGAGATATAGAGGACTCGATGCGGCGGGCGTAGGAGAAACTTGGGTGGGACGGTGAGAGAATAGGTGCATATATACTTAGGGTTTTTGGATGTGGTGACTGCTGCTAATATGGGATTAGTGTAATGATAGATGCCGCTGGTGATGCTGGAGATGAATATTGGCTGGTTTGTAGTTCTACGATGGGCCATCTGTGCTCTACTTTGATTTGTACAGGCGGGACGAACAAGCACGAGTTAGGTTCGGCCTGTCGGCTTGCCGAGCCGTATAGCATGCGGGCCATACAGCCAACCTACATATTTAAATTTAAAAAAACTATTTTAAATTTTTAGAACAAGCATTAATTGTGAAAATTAAAACTTTACTTTATATATTAATCTAAAAGTTCTAATACTTTAAAAATCAAATAAAGTTGAAATGGACCTAAAAATTTAAAAAAAATAACTATTGGAAAAATTAAAAGTAGTATTCTTAGTTTTATGTCTCTTCCGCAACTTTATTTTCGTCTTGTAGGAAGTCACATCAATTTTTCGTGCAGTATTGATCCGGTCTTTTATGCATGCACACATTATCTAAAGTCGTTAAATTTCAGCGATGTCTTTTATCACTGAATACTCATGCACTTTAACTGAAGCGCAATTCAGAGGCGACTGTTGAAGCATTGGTGTCAGCATATTACGAACCGTAGCTTGAAGTATATGTTGGTAGGTATACTTCTTCCACCAGTCCAACACATCCAAAATTTTTGTTTCATATACCGTCAAAACTCAATCCAATTAGTTTTAAATAATTATGAAAAGATAGAGTAGAAAGGGATCATGTTCTGGCTTGTTATTCTGTTACTTCAAGCGTATTGTTGATTAGACCGAAACCATCAAATTCAAGCCGTATAAATCAAGATCCCATGATTGGAGTAATATCAACCAAGACAATGACCTACTCCGGATGAGCTAGCTACCCTTTATGAAAAGAAGAATTCGTAGAGATGGATGGCATCATCATAGAAGACATAGTAGAGACTAACGTTATGAGTAATGGACGACAAAAGCAAGGATGAACCACCCGAGAGATGTCCAAAACTCATCATAAAGAGTAGCCATTATGCAAACAATCCACAACATAAAACGTGCTTACTATCTATTTGCGAATTATTCAGACTCTCATGATTTCAGAAAAATTTTATGTTCACCGTCACGTTTCTGATTACGTATTTTGACGCACGATATTCTTTCATCTTCAAATTTTATACTCTTACGATCTATTCAGGTTATTCGCTCATTCTCACTCTTCAGTAAATGATAAATATATATTTTCCTTCTCAGCAGACAACGAAAACTTCTCCACAATGACCAATGATATGATTCTCAAACAAACAAATGCTCTTCACATAAAGTGCACACATCGTTTACGATATCCTCACAATTTCAAGTACATGAAGATTTTTTGGGTTAACATAATTGTTTCATATTATGTGAGCTGTCCATAACAATAGTCACAAATTTCTATAAACGATCCATGATAGTTATTGCTTTATATTAAGAATGAGAAATGTTAATACGATAATCACGAAGCATAACCCAAGGAGGTTGTTGCTTCATGAATCATAAGGTGTGATCTATTGGATAATCACCTGGCATGATATGATAAGGCACGACCCAAGGAGGTCGTTGCTTCATAAATTGTGAGGTACGATTCATGGGATCGTTACCTAACACAATATAATGAAGCACAGTCCAAGGAGCTGTTGCTCTCTAGATATAAGTGAGATCCATTGGATCATTGCCTAGCACAACCCAATGAAGTTGTTGCTCTCTAGATTTTAGGTATGATCTAAGGAATCATTACCTAGCATAGCACAAGAAGACTGTCGCCCTATGAGATATGAGGTGTGATCCATTGGATCATTTCCTATCACAGCTCAAGGAGGATGTTGTCCTATGAGATATGAGGTGTGATCTATGGAATCATCGCCTGTCGCAGCCTAAGGAAGTTGTTGCTCTATGAGATACGATGTATGATCCATAGGATCATCGCCTGGCACAGCCCAAAGAAACTGTTGCTTTGTAAGATACAAGTTGTGATCCACAAGATAATTGCCTAGTATAGTCCAAGGAGGCTGTTGCTATATAAGTAAGAGATATGATCCATGGGATTATTGCCTAATACAGTCCAAGAAGGCTATTGCTCTATGAATACGAGATATGATCTACGGGATCATTGCCTAGCACAGTACAGGAAGATTGTTGCTGTATGAAATATTAAGAATGATCCATGGAATCATTACCTAGCACAATCCAAAGAAACTTTTGATGTATGAGATATTAGGAATAATCCATGGGATCATTGCCCAGTACAATCGAAGGAGGCTGTTGTTTATGAGATATAAGGTATGATCGATGGATCACTACAAAGTACAGTCCAAGGAGGTTTTTGTTGTATGAGATATTAGAAATGATCCATGAGATCATTGCCTAACACAGTCCAATGAGGTTGTTGCCAAGATATTAGGAGTGATCCCATGGAGGTTGTTGCTCTATGAAATAATTGTCTAGCACAACCAAATGAGGCTACTGTCTTATGAAATAATTTTCCTAGCACAACCTAAGAAGGTTGTTGCACTATGAGATACGTGTGTTATCCATAGAATTATCACTTTTTACAATATGTTGAAATATTGTCCACATGACCATTGCTTTATAAATTACAAAGTATGATCTATATGTAGGATTATCGCCTTTTACGATATTTAGGACTACAGTCCATTGGGCCATCGTCTTATAATTTACGAGGTACAATAGGGTCACTACCCTTTACGATATGCTGGGGCATGGTCCATGGGGCCATTGTCTAATAATTCCTAAGGTATGATCCGTAGGGTCATCACCTTTAATGATATGCTGAAATATGGTCCACGGGACCATTGCTTTATAACTCACGCGGTACGATCCATTGGGTCTCTACCTTTTATGATATGTTGGAGTATGGTCCATGGGGCTATTGCCTTATGCTTCACAAGGTATAACCCACGGGGTCATTACCCTTTACGATATGTCGGGGCATGGTCCATAGAATCATTGCCTTATAATTCAGAGGTATGATCCATGTGATCAGCATCTCTCACGATATCATAAAATATGGTCCACAGGGTCATTGCTTTATTATTTGTGACGCACGACTCACGAGGTCACCACCTTTTATAATTTTCTTGAACAAGTCCATGAAGCCATTGCTCTATGAATAACGTGATAGGACCATGGGGTAATTATCCTTAACATATTACTACGAAACATGACACAAATAGGTTGTTGCTCTATTTGATATTAGGTATGATCCGCGAGATCATTACCTAACATAGCCCAAGGGGACTATTGCTCTATTCGATACAAGGTATGATCCATGGGTTATCGCTTCTTATGATTGGCTGAAGTATGGTGCATGGGGCCATTGCTTTATAACTCGCAATGTATGACCCATGGGGTCGCTATCCTTTACTATATGTTGAAGCACTGGTCCATGGGGCCATTGTTTTATAATTAATTCATGAGATATGATCCAAAGGGATCACCACCTTTTACAACATGCTGAAGCATTTTTCATGGGGGCAATGCTTTATAAGTCATAAGGTACGACCCATAAGTCGCTACCTTTTACGATATCCTGAAGCATGGCCCACAGGACCATTATTTTATAACTCATGAGCTACGACACATGGGATCGCTACCCATTACGATATGTTGGGGCATGATTCATAGGGCCATTGCCTTATCATTCACATGGTGTTATCCATGTAGTCGTCACTTTTTTACGATATCCTGAAGCATGGTTCGTAGGGCAATTGCTTCGTGATTCACAAGGCGCGATCCACGGGTGAATATACTTTCAATGAATTTGTAGCCTTTTGTAAAGAGTTTGGCATAATTCAAGAGGTGACCGCTACTTACTCTCCTCAATCTAATGAGGTAGCGGAAAGAAAAAATAGAACATTGATGGATATGGTCAATGCCATGCTCCGGAGTTCCGGTGCACCTGAAAATTTGTGGGGGAAAGCTATTTTAACTGCTTGTTATGTTTTAAACCGTGTACCACAAAGTCTAGAGATAAAACACCTTATGAACTATGGACAAGTAGAGCACCGAATTTGACTTATCTCAAAGTGTGGGGGTGCCTCGCCAAAGTGAAGGTGCCTAGTTTCAAAACCAATAAAATAGGTCTAAAAAACTGTTGATTGTATGTTTGTTGGTTATGCTATAAATAGTAACGCCTATAGATTTTTAGTAATTAATTCTGATATTTCTGATATTGCACCTAATACTATTTTAGAAGCCCGAGATGCCGTGTTTTTTGAAAATTGTTTTCCTTATCTTGCCACAACACCTACAGTAGCTCAACCTAGTACTTCTACACCACAAACACAATCCAATGAAATTGATTCTCAAGAATTGAGAAGAAGTAAGAGGGTTAGAACACAAAAAGATTTTGGTGATGATTTTGTTATGAATGTTGAAAATGATCCCACAACTTTTGAAGCCGCCATGAATTCTATAGATAGTCCATTTTGGAAAGAGGCCGTTAAGGTTGAATTAGATTCTATTTTGCAAAATCATACATGGGATTTAGTAGATCTTCCTCCCGGTTGTAAGGCCATTGGTTGTAAATGGGTATTCAAGAAGAAGTTGAGACCCGATGGTGCCGTAGATAAATACAAAGCTAGACTCGTTGCAAAAGGCTACACTCAAAAGTCCGGTATAGATTATTTTGATGTTTATGCTCCTGTAGCACGCATTACCACTATTAGAATTTTAGTGGCACTTGCTTCTATTTATAATCTGCATATTCATCAAATGGATGTGAAAACTGCTTTTCTAAATGGTGATTTAGATGAAGAAATCTATATGCAACAACCTGAAGAGTTTGTGATGAAAGGGCATGAAGAGAACGTATGTAAATTGAATAAATCTTTTATGGTCTTAAACAAGCCCCTAAACAATGGCATGAGAAGTTTGATAAAGTGTTGCTTTCTTTTGATTTCAAAATAAATTCTACAGATGAATGTGTCTACTATAAAGTAGTTGGAGAAGATAAAATTATCTTATGCCTTTATGTTGATGATATTCTCATGTTTGGCACTAGCATGCAGATTATTGATTATACTAAAGCGTTATTATGTGCTAACTTTGATATGAAGGATTTAGGCAAGCAGATGTTATCTTAAATGTGAGATTGATACGTGATGACAACGGTATTATCTTATCTCAATCTCATTATGTTGACAGTTTATTAAATAAGTTTGGTTACCAAGATACAAAGCTCTATCCAACTCCTTTAGAGACTAATTTATCATTAGTGAAACATCATGGTGAACCTGTAGGACAGAACAAATATGCACAAATTATTGGGTCACTAGGTTTTTTGGTGAACTATACTAGGCCTGACATAGCTTATGCAGTAAATAGACTATGTAGGTATACAAATAATCCTAGTCATGAACATTGGAGAGCATTAGATAGAGTAATAGGTTACTTGAGAGGGACATCTAACTATAGTCTTCACTTTACTGGATTTCCTAAGTTCTTAAATGTTATTGTGATGCTAATTGGATTAGTGACTCTCAAGATGTAAAATCTACTTCAGGATATGTGTTTTTACTTGGTGGAGCTGCTGTATCTTGGAAATCATGTAAACAAACTGTCATAGCTAGAAGCACTATGGAATCTGAGATTATTCCTAGATACTGCATGCATAGAAGCGAATGGCTTAGAATCTAATGCATGATATTCCTTTTGTTTCATTGCCTCTATCTCCTATTGCGATAAACTGTGATTGCAGGACTGCTATTGAAAAATGCAACCAAGAGAATGCAGATGTGCATATGAATAGGCATCTAAAAGTGCGACATCAGTCCATACGATACAAACTAAAGAGAGGCATAGTTGCATTACGACATGTCAAATCAGAAAATAATCTAGCTGATCATTTGACAAAACCCTTGTCCAAAACGGTGGTTTTGGAATCGTTGAGGGGATGGGTGTAATGCCGTAATAAAGGTCACCGCGGTGGAAACCCTACCTCCTCGGGAGGTTCAAAGGGAAGAACTAGCCGAACGAGTGACCTATGTGATATAGCACTCACAACTGTGACCCATCTCTATGACGAGTGAGTGCTTTTATAGAGCAAGCTTAAAAAGGAGGAAACTTGTTTGAAAGCCATGTCCGTAGAGGGACAAATGAGCTATACAAATAATTTATACATAACTAAAGAGGTTTTAAAAGGGAGGATTAAGTTAAACAAGATCCCAAATAAGTCCGAGTCCATGAGACGGGGTGGTTTGACTTGCTTACAGCCTTAGAGGACTCACCTATATATGTGGAATCGTGGGGTCGCGATTATAACGACGATCCGAAAACACATATGAATAGATACACGTGCGCATGACCGAAAAGTGCACAACCGCGAGATACCGATACCGAGTGGCATTATGTGTGATGTTGTTGAATCCCGATAATGAAGACCGATTCAAGGCATATGTCCATCGAGTTCTTCACGGGCCAATGCAATTGTCACTAAGCAAGAGTTCAAACTCGGAAGGTACTCTTTGCCTATTAAACAATATTATGAATATTTGAAATGAGCTTCTAATGAGTTTCATAAGTTTTCTATAGACACACTTTGTTTTCAAATTTTAAATTTGATTTATGTGGGGGATTATTGAGTGTAAATCAAATACTTAAAATTTATTATCTATTATCTAAAAGGGTATTTCGGATAATTTACTCAAGTCAAATCCCAGCAAGGATTTGCTGGGATTTTTCCTTTTTTCAGATATACCTTGATATTTTCTTGTAAATAAGCTATCTTTTTTTTCAGAATTTGCAGGTGACTGTTGAACTTCTATCACATCTCATATCTTTATATTATTAAATATTGAAATAAGTAAAAATAAAAAGCAATGAAAGATTGAAGTAGGAGGTGGACTGATATAGCTCTCTGCACAGTACAGTAGAGGACTCTTCGGCTCTCTCTCTCAATCTTCTTTTTCAAACCTCCATATTTGCTTCAACATCTCTCTCTCTGAACTGAAGTTTCTTTTATCTCCTCTCTTGAATATTTTCACAACCATTACTAAGTACTCTTGGTGATTTTAAAGCTCATACAACATTCGGTGGTGTCTCACTCGACTCCGAACATGCAAATCGACCGAAGGGTCATTGTATCTCCGTTGAATTTGCTAGAGAGACCATTGCACGGGGCGGCAAATATTCGATTGGAACAAGTGCCACGTACGTCTCGACCGGTGAAATTTCTAATCTTACTTTTTATTTTGAGTTGTTATTTTATAGGTTATTTGGAATATCTTGAAGTGGTGATAGTTATTGGTAATTCTTGTTTAGTCATTATTTTGTACATAATTTTCTGTATTTATATATAATTTCAGAAATTAAATTGTATTATTTCTACTATTTAGGCTCAATAAACCCAACATTTTCGTGATGTTAGTTTATCATAGAGTTTTCCTTTTTTAACTCTTATAACTTCTTTCTTTTCTTTTTTTTTTTTTTTTGGTAAGTAATAACTTGTATTAACACAAGACAAAGTCACTACAACGCCAGACTTGGAGACCGAAATAAACCGGCTCCAAATGCTGCAAATACATTTAGAATATAAAGACTATAAAACTCAACCTAACAATCCTTAAACATAGGCATCCAACACCGGAGCGAACTGATTGAAACAATCAGGTTCTTGATAAACTCTTCTTTAAAATCCAAATCTAATCCAGCACAGCAGTAGGATCCCACCTAATAAGTCAAAAATAAAAAGACAAGTATCAAAATTTCGTTTAATCACAAGATTTGCATGCAACCTCTTATACAATTAGTAACTCGCATGTAAAGCAAACAATTTGATTTTTGGATCAGATTAAGGAGTAATCAGAGAAGTAAAGTGTGAAATCTGACTAATAAAGAGTATTCCCAAACACAATAAGTATTAATGAACTTCCTAATTCTAAGAATTGATATGACCTTGACAAGTTCTACATTATCAAACTTTAAAGTTAAAGTGCATCAGTTACTCATGAAATGCCTCTAAACATAATAAAGACATGCTATAATAAGGAGTGAAAGGGGTAAAACTAAATTTGAATCTACAATATCACCAGAAATTTTTGGGTCCCCTTAAAATTCCAAATTCCTTATGGAGAATCAACCACCAGATTTTATAGGCATCCAATACTCGGGACTTACCCATTTTTTCCCAGACAAAACACTTTTTTTTTTAAAAAATTTAAAATTGTCGTCTGAGGCCCACATGGTTACCAAAATTCTTTTTGGTATAAAACTACCAGATTTTATAGGCATCCAATACTCGGGTCTTATTCTTCTCTTTTCCCAGGCTATATATACCAATCTTTTTAAATGCAAAAAGCCTGAGGCCCACATGGTCACCAAAATCCTTTTTGGTAGAAGTCCTCCATATATATAGAATTTGAAACACAAGACTTAACCAATAAATCAAATCGATCAGTCTAATAATCCCCAAATTTATCATAGTAAAACCAATAATGAACAGAGAGCATTTAAAGAGTAGGAATGCTACACTTGACTTTAAAAATCTTGAAAATGATAACTAATCAAGATTATCAATTTCATAGTTAAAGGAAATTGCATAGCAACCTAATGTGTTTAGAGTCTTTATAAGTCAATATTCAGACATATTATCATGCTAAATTGAATAATCATTATATCTCTTTAGAACATTAAACAGAGAATATCATATACGAAGATACCACCTGGCTAGATAACAAAGATTCGGATACCCTTGATATTCAGAAGTAAATCTAATAGCTTAGGGATTCAACTTGCACTAGCAAACATCAGAATTAGTACTTTTTAGACAGCGGACTCCAGACCAGAACATCAAATCCTGCTTACCAAAACAGAAACCAGCTTCTATTTGCAAATTTATCAAACTTGCTAAGCCTCCATATGGAATATTGTTTCACCTGCTTGATTGCATTAGTAACATCAGGAGTGGCATTTTGAAAGGTGACAAGATTCCTCACCTTCCAAATTGTATAAATAGTACAAGCAAGAACTACTCTTCTCATAGCGGCCACCCCATTCCTTCCTTTCAAACATCTGATTAAACAAGATAGCAATAGATCCCAACTATAAAACTGCATTTTCATCCCAATCCAACTGGAAATGTCCTTCCATATAATACTTGAGAATGTGCATTGAAAAAATAGATGAGAAATGGATTCATTTTCATCACAAAAGCAGCACTTAGGGTCAATAGAGAGACCTTTTTTTATAAGCACATCCCGAGTAGAGAGTTTTCCTTGGCAAACCAACCAAAGAATAACTCTATGCTTAGGCACACAACATGCATCCCAGACCAACTTATGCCAGAGAACTTTGCCTTCTACAGGCCTAATGGAGTGGTATGCACTCTGGATAGAGTAGCCCTTACCTAAACTCCAAATAAACCTGTCAGGAGAGTTCAATAAAAGAGTGGAATTAAGAGCAATTTTAAGACCAGGAATCTTTCTCTTTTTTTTCCTTATTTATTTATTTTTTTGGGAGATGAGTGGCTTACCTAAAAGACAGCGCCTCTAATGTAGCTATGAAATTGGTTTATCACAATTGCACGGGGCCTTGCAGATTGAGGTCATAAATCTATCTGAAGTCTAATATTAAAAATAAACTATCTAAAAAGAAACCAGCAGAAAGTTTCTTTTATCATCGGGAATCCAGCGGCTAAAAATCCATAGAAAAATTTGTTGAAGATGCCATTTTTTCTGCAGTAAAGAATCATAAATTAAATAAGTTTCAAACATGTATGAAATGATCAACTTCATCACCATGCATTTTCAGTAAAGGATAAAAGGAAAGATGAAGAAAAACTACCTTCCATGACCGTGCTATGCATGCATGAAATCGATCGATGTACCTTTGCAGTGGCTGTATCTTTGCTATCATATTGTACATTGACATCTCTTTCTCTAAATAATTGCATCTTTAAGTACTCTCCCTAAGTTTTATCTCTAAATTTATCTTTAAAAAAGTTTATCTCTAAATAATGTGGCATTCATCCAACCATATACTTGAACTTATCATTTTATCATGATTTTAAATATTTGGCTCAGAGAATGCCACATCATTTTAGAGATATACAAGCTTTTTTTTTGGAACCGCGCGTTGCCGCGGTCCGAAAAAATATAAATCATGATGTATTCAAAAATATATCATTATACATCCAATAATATAAAAATTTTTTACAATTTTATAGTAAAAGTTGTAGAGAGTTAATTAAAAATGTATAAGAAAAAAGAGATAATTTTCGTCTTGAAAATTTAATAAGATTTTATTTAAAATAAATTTTTTGAAGGAAAAATCTTCTGAATAGTATCGTGGTTATCCGATATTAATAAATTTAAAACAAAATAAAATTATATTATGATATACGGAAATCGATCAAAATATATAATTCGATATACGTTTTAGAATAATTTTATAATAGAAGTCGTTGCTTTTGATAAGTTGTTCAATTTTTATTTTTAACATTTTTCTAAAAAATATTTATAAATAAGTGGTCTGAAGGGTATAAATTAATATTTTCAACATTCAGAATATCAATTAAAAGTATTTTCTCTATTCACAAAAAGTATTTTCAAAAAAAAAATTAACATGAAAGTTATAGACTCTGACGATATCTATAATTTTCATGCAGAAAATATTTTTGAAAAAAATCTTTTTAAATGTGTATTTTAGTAATATCTTAACAGATAAAATACATAAAAAAGTAAAATAGAATTTTTAACGGATTTAAAACAAAATCAAGTCGTATTTCGGTGTGCATAAATGTATAAAACACATATTTATAAATATTTTTTATAAAAATATTCAACATGTTAATCGTAGATTCTGACATAATCTACAATTTTCAAGTTATAATTCAAGAAATATCTAAATTAGTGTTCTATGAGTTTCAGAATGACTAACGGATTTAAAACAAAATAAAATCGTATTTCGATATAAAAAACGCATAAAATACATATCTAAATATAATTTTAAAAAACTTTCAATATAAAAAGCGTAAAGTTTGATGCGATCTACTATTTTCTCATGTTGAAATTTATTGAAAAATATTATTATATGAGTTTTCATATTTCAGTACCAGAAACGTATAAAATATATATCTAAATACTATTAAAATAGCTTTTAATATGAAAATTGTAGATCTTGATGAGTTCTATAACTTTTATATTGAAAATTTATTGAAAATATACTTCTAGGTGAGTGTTTTTTATCCAGGTGGATCTTGGGTCAAAACCCAGGTGCGCGACCTAGTGTGGCATGGGCACGGCATGGGCGCGCATGGGCACGACATGGGCGACATAGGCGCGGCAAAGGTGCGGCCAAGGTTCTGCCAAGGCGCGGCATGGGCGTGGCATAGGCGCGGCATGGATGCGGCAAGGGCGCGGCATGGATGCGGCAAGGGCGCGGCATGGACGCGGCATGGGCGCGGCACTGGCGCACCACAGGCACGGCCTAGGCGCGGGCGCGGAAGGCCAAGGGCGCGGGCGCGCGGAAGGCCAAGGGCGCGGGCGCGGCATGCGCGGAAGGCCCAGCGGGCGCGGCAGCTGCGCGGAAGACCAGCGGACGCGCGGGGCATGCGCGGAAGACCAGCGGGCGCGCGCGGAAGGCCAGCGGGCGGGCGTGCGCGGCAGAACAGCAGGGCGTGCGCGCGGAAGGCTAAGGGGTGGCTCAAGGCATCCCCACTAAGTAGTTATTGTATTTGCTTTTAATGTTTTAATTGCTGTAATAGAAGTTAGGCTTTGATGTTTTCTATTAATACAAGCAAAGAAAAACAAAGTGGTAATTCGGCCACACCAAATCTTACTCTCCCTCTCATTCGGCCATTTCCTCCTAGCCCCTCTAGATCTAATTACACCGAGTTCCTTAGACATCCCTTGGGGATTCGGATCAAGTTGGTATCAGAGCTAGACGTGAGGAGTGCTTAGGAGCGTTATCCGAAGACATGGTAGCTCAAACGAGGAACAAGAGTCAAGGCAAAGAAGTGGAGGATTCATCATCGGAGCACAGTCATCCTATCATGGAGGAACATGGAGATGCACGCATCACTCGGATTGAGGAGCGTTTGGCGCGGTTCGAGGATGAGTTCAAGACCATGGCAACCAAGACGGACGAGACTCTCACGAAGTTGGCGAACTCGACAAATGAGCAGATCTCAAGTTTGGTGCACCTCATGAAGGAGATGGCCATGAGCCAAGCAAGGGCGGCTACAACCCAACCAGCCACGGGCATGGAGCGAGGGGAGCCTTCCCACATGCCGGATGATGTTGAAACCCCAAGGCGCCTCGGCAAGGAGCCCATGCAAGAGGAGGCCGAGATGCAAACCATTTGGAGCATGCAAGGCGCGGTCCAAGGCATGGCCCCATTCAAGGTAGATGCAAAAGTGGAGCTTCCCGTATACAATGGGGAAGTGAATGGAGAGAAGATAGATGGCTGGATCGATCAACTAGAGAGTTACTTTGCTCTCTACAACTATGGAGACTCGCAACGTCTTGCGTTCGCAAGGCTCAAGTTGGCGTCCCATGCACTTATTTGGTGGAATGCACATCTACGGGAGTATGGTTCCATGGGAATCACGTGGGCGGCATTCAAGAAACAACTCAAGGAACAATTCTATCCCGTGGGATACGAGGAAGCGAGGTGGAAGGCATGGCAATTCTGCAGCAAGGAGAAGCCCAAAGTGTGCAAGAGTACACAACCGAATTTCGGAGGCAAGCCTTGGTGATGGGAGTGCGGCTACAAGACCCGGAGGTTCTTCGAAAATACTTGGCGGGATTGCGTGAAGAATTGTTTGAAGAAGTTGATTTGAATCCGGTTAAGGATATCAATGATGCATGCAAGAGAGCCATGGTCTATGAGAAGATTAGGATGCGTGGAATGCCCAAACCGAACGCCAAGGGTGGCTCGGGTGCAATGAAGGGGGCGGCTCAAGCAACTACTCAAGAGAAGACAAAGGCCAAGACTTGTACGCATTGCAACAAGAAGGGGCACACTCAAGCCGAGTGTTGGACTCTCCATCCAGAGATGGCGCCAAAGAGAGACAAGGGAGCCGTGGGCAAGGGCAAGACTCTAGTCACTACGGTAGAAGAAGAGGAGCCGATCACCCTCAAGATGGAGGAGGCGGACCCAACCCTTGCACTCATGATCCGAGCCAAGGAGGAGGTGATTCCAGAGGCTAAGGACCCTCATAATGATAAGGAGCGAGAAGAGCTCTTTACAATGAACATTCAGGTAAAATCTGACATAGTGCAATGCATTGTAGATCCTGGATGTCAAAGAAATCTGGTTTCGGAGGCATTAGTTAACCAATTGCATTTGGAGACTATCCTTACGAGACACCTCAAGTGTTGGAGTGGCTAAACAATACAAGCGGGAAGATGGAAGTCACACGAGTTTGCAAGATCAAGTTCGCGGTGTCGGCGCGATTCATTGATGAAGTGATGTGCGAGTGATTCCATTAGACGTGTGCCATATCATCCTCGGAAATCCATACCTATGGGATCGAGATGCGACCTATCTTCGGCGGGCTCAACAATACATTCTCGTTAAAGAAGGCAAGACGTTCACCATGGAGAGGACAAGGGGGAAAGCAACCAATGGCATGAAGGAGGTGCCCAAAAATATTGCACTTTTTGTCAAAGACACAACTCTTGCAAGAAGGGATATGAGTGGCAACCTCAAGAAGAATGCTAAAGCTCATTGCGGAGCAATGAATCCTATAGAGGGGAGGCTTGATCCAGGTGGATCTTGGGTCAAAACCAGGTGCGCGACCTAGTGTGGCATGGGCACGGCATGGGCGCGCATGGGCACGACATGGGCGACATAGGCGCGGCAAAGGTGCGGCCAAGGTTCTGCCAAGGCGCGGCATGGGCGTGGCATAGGCGCGGCATGGATGCGGCAAGGGCGCGGCATGGACGCGGCATGGGCGCGGCACTGGCGCACCACAGGCACGGCCTAGGCGCGGGCGCGGAAGGCCAAGGGCGCGGGCGCGCGGAAGGCCAAGGGCGCGGGCGCGCGCATGCGCGGAAGGCCAGCGGGCGCGGCAGCTGCGCGGAAGGCCAGCGGCGCGCGGGCATGCGCGGAAGACTAGCGGGCGCGCGCGGCAGGCCAGCGGGCGGCGCGCGGAAGGCCAGCGGGCGGGCGTGCGCGGCAGAACAGCAGGGCGTGCGCGCGGAAGGCTAAGGGGTGGCTCAAGGCATCCCCACTAAGTAGTTATTGTATTTGCTTTTAATGCTTTAATTGCTGTAATAGAAGTTAGGCTTTGTGTTTTCTATTAATACAAGCAAAGAAAAACAAAGTGGTAATTCGGCCACACCAAATCTTACTCTCCCTCTCATTCGGCCATTTCCTCCTAGCCCCTCTAGATCTAATTACACCGAGTTCCTTAGACATCCCTTGGGGATTCGGATCAGTTTTCGGAGTTTCAGATTACATAAAATATTCAACATAAAACATAATCGTATTTTGGTATCAGAAATGCATAAATATGTGTCAAAATATAATATTTGAAAATTTTTTTAACATGAAACTTATAGATTCTGATGAGATCTACAACTTTTATGTTAAAAAGTTTTTGAAAATATACTTCTAAACGAGTGTTTTGGGTATCCGAAATCTTGACGGATTAACAAATAAAAATAAAAAATAAAAAGTCCGTAAAAAACTAATCGTATTTGGATATCAGAAACGTATAAAATATATATTTACAGATGATATTTGAAAATTTTAACATTAAACTTGTAGATTCTAATGAGATATGTAATTTTTATGTTGAACATTTTTTGAGAATATACTTCTAATTGAGTGTTTTCGGAGTTTCAGAGTGTAACATATTCAAAATAAAATAAAATCGTATTTCGGTATCGAAAATGTATAAAATATGTATCTAAAGATAATATTTGAAAAAACTTTTAACATGAAACTTATAGATTCTGATTAAATTTACAAATTTTATATTGAAATTTTTTTGAAAATATACTTCTAAATGAGTGTTTCGGATATCCGAAATCTTAACGGATTAAAAAATAATAATAATAATAATAAAAGTTAAAATAGCCGTACGAAAACTTTTTATTTGCGTATGTAATCTTTTTTTTTGTAAATTACGTTTAAGCATCCAAATTTCAGACATTTAAAACACCTATTTATAAACGTCATCTAAAAAAACTTTAAATTTGAAAGTTGTAGCTCTTGTCGGGCTCTACAACTTTCATGTTGAAAGTTTTTCGATAAGATACTTCTAATAATTATTTTGACCGGTATAAAATGACAATTCTAAAAAATTGGGGGTGTTTTTTGCAAAATACTTTTTATCGTCGGTCGATAATTCTATCTTTGCATTTCTAACCCTCTTTTTGTTTAAATTACGATTTAAGCTTTTAATATTCGGACCTTTAAAACACCTACTTAGAAGTGTCATCTTAAAAAACTTTAAACATGAAAGTTGTAGTTCTCATCGAGTTCTACAACTTTCATGTTGAAAGTTTTTCGAGAAAATTCTTCTAAATATTTGTTTTGGCCGGTTAAAATTTACAATTGAAAAAAATAAGGGGTTTTTTTTGCAAATCAACTATTGGAGGAATAGTAAAACCGGGGATTCTTTTAGTATATAGTATAATTAGTTGTAAACAATAATCTAATATTGCGGTAACCCAAGGCTATTTCCGAATTCTTTTTGGGATATAGTTCAGTTGTTATTTTGTGTAGCTACATCTTTCAGGACTATAACCTTGCTATCCTATTCTACATTGACATCTCTCTATCTCTAATAATACTCGCGTCTGTAATTTCTCTCTAAGTTTGGGTTTTGTAGGGAACAAATCATGGTCTTCTAGGGACATCATGGTTTCTTTGGGCCTTGCCTACTTCGGAATATGGTGGATAGTATTGGTGATGATTGTGATATGGTGATGATAGTGCTGGCAGGGCCGGATCCATGTGCACACAAGAGGGGACCGGGATCCCTTGGATTTTGCAAAAAGTGCTATATTGTTCGGTACATATAAAGTGTAAAATAAATACTAAACCAATCATTATTTACCGCAATGGTAAATCATTTGGTTTTATTCAAGAGGTCATGGATTTGATCCCCCACATGCAGCAAGTAATGGTAAAATTCTTTTTACAGCATATACAATTTATTTTTAGGGTTTGATTTTTGGAAATATCTAATAGTGGCTGACTTCATTTTTCTAGATTTTTCTCCTCTTTTTTTTAAGTTTTTTTACTTTTTCCTCTTAGTTATTTGATCTCCACCTCCAGAATTCACTGATGTAAAACTCTGTCCACAGCAATTATCTCTTCCTCTCTGTAATATATTTTCATAATTCAATTTTATTTTCAAGTTACTTGTTATTTAGTTCTATGTCTTAACTGGTTGATTATGCAACATCTAAAAATTTATAATTACTTTTATGTTCGCGGGTGTTCGCATGTGTTTACAGGTGTTCACATTTGTTTAAAAGTGTTTGTCCTATACTAGTTGAAGGTTTTCGAGTCCTCTTTCATACGGGATAGATTTCATCTCATTCGGAGTTTTATTCGAAACATTATGCAAAAAATACGATAATACTGTAAAAAACTATGGCAGCTTGACAACGTTTTTGTATTTTTTGTATAACTTTTTGTAGTGAGCTCCAAATAAAATAATATTAGTCCCATATAAAAGAGGACTCGAAATACCTTTCATAAGAACTTTATTTCATCTCATTTGGAGCTATATACAAAAAGTTATGCCAAAATAATTATCATACCGTCAAGATATTAGGTGTTCGCCGGTTTTCACGAGTGTTCTTAGTTATTCAAAAGTGTTTGTCCTATACTTGTTGGAAATGTCATTGATTCTCTTTCATATGGTATTCATTTCATTTCATTTGGAGCTATATACGAGAAGTTATGCAAAAAATACGAAGACGCTGTCAAAAACTATGGCAGCATGAAAATGTCTTTATATTTTTTGTATAACTTTTTGTAAAGAGCTCCAAATGAGATAAAATTAGTCCCATATGAAAGAGAACTCAAAATCCTTTCATACAGACTTTATTTCATCACATTTAGAGCTCTATACGAAAAGTTATGCCAAAACAATTTAGATGGCATCAAGATATCAGGTGTTCACAGGTATTCACAGGTGTTCGTATATCATAATTGTTCAAAGGTGTTCACCTTATACTTATTGGAAAGGTCTTCGAGTACTCTTTTATATGGTTATGATTCATCTCATTTGGAGCTGTTTACGAAAAGTTATGCTAAAATACGAAGACACTGTCAAAAACTACGACAGCATTACAATGTCTTTTTATTTTTTGTATAAGATTTCGTAGGGAGCTCGATATGAGATAAAATCAGTTCTACATGAAAGAAAACTTGAAGACCTTTCATACGGCTTTGTGTCATCTCCATTTGGTGTTCTATACGAAAAGTTATATCAAAAGTGTTGACAAAGTGCGCATAGTTGTTCAAAAGTGATTTTTAGTAATATTGTTTTGTACAGTAGTTCCAATTGAGATGAAATTAGTTCCATATGAAGAGGACTCGAAGGTCTTTCCAACGGATATTGTTTCATCCCATTTGGAGCTCTGCACAAAAAGTTATGATGGAAAAACTTATATATGGATAGTTTAGTTATTTCATTGTTATAAAGGGCACTTTTGGCAAAACTAAAATAGGAGTGATCCAGGAGGATCCTAGCCAACATCCAAGTCTAAGAAGCTCAGCCAACTCTCGGCCACAATTGCGCATGCTGCCTATCTCTTCTCAACATGAAGAAATGCAAATCCAAGCAAGTTCAAGACCTTATCAAAGAAAATCCAAACAAGACCAAATCCATAGGAGGATGTTCCACCACTCTCCGGGAGAACGCTCTTCAGGAGAACGCTCTTGGAGAGAACGCTCGTCTCGGGTCAACGTCCGCACGCACCAGGTCGTACGGACCAGACCACCTGGGCGCACGAGCAAGAAACTGATTAAGTTTGTTTAGCCTATTTTCTTACTTTATTACAGGTGTCATTAAGGTGTCCAAGTGTTCCCCTAAAGTGTCAAAAGCCTATAGAAGGTTTTGACAAGTGTCTAGCATGTGTCTTTATCTCCTAATTTTGTGTTTTCACATAATGATGTAATTAGGAGAATATTCTAGCCTTTGATGACTCACTTATGGTCATTCTTGTATATATCCCCTTTTGGGTCTTATCTAATGAAGTTAAGTCTAGTTCTCTACACTAGTCTTCAAGTAAAAAAGTCTTGTTCTCCATACAAGCTTCAAGTATGCTCTATACTAGAGTCTAAACAAAAAACCATTCCAAGTAGCTCCAACCGAGCAAATACAAACTCTCGGTCAAGCCAAATCCACCATCTCTAAACCGAAAATCAACCTCCTCCGGTTTGAGCCGAGTAGAAAGAGCTTTGAGGCTAACTCGAGATCATCCCGGATCAAGTGGTATCAGAGCAGGTTTTCCTTGAGGTGGTGGTGTAGCTCGTACATGAGCCAACAAAGGCGTTACTATACTCGGTCGTACAAGGAAGCGCTATCCCGAGCTATGGAGTTGCCTATACCTTCGGAGAAGAATGTATCTCCCGAAGAAGTCCAAGAACAATCTGAACAAGCTGAGGTAAATAAGTCTCTAGTTGAGCAAATTGCCTCGCTTACGAATGCTTTATCTCAGTTTTTACAAGCCCAAATGCAACGGGATGAACGTCAAGCCGTTGTACACCGAAAGCTCGACGAAATGCTTTCTCACGTCGCAGCTCAAAACAAGTCAAATGCGGCTGTCCTTCAAGCCCAGCAAATTCCAGCAACCTCAGCTTCTGTTACAGCAGCTACACCTGCTGTACAGTCCAGCGAAAACCATCCAGAACAGTCCCCGATAAGTTCTGGATCAACCCGGCAAAATTCTGTTCAAGCCGAGCTGAAGAAGCTCTCTGTTTCGGCTATTCCAGCAAGTTCTGAAAAAATTCCAGCAACCAACGTTGCCCCAATATATCCAGATCCAAGCCTCTTAATGCCGCCTACGCCAATGGCATTTCAGTCCGTGCCATTTCAGTCCATCCCTCCACCTTATGGTGCACCGAACACACTCTATTCCTCGATGGAAGGTCCTTCTACGTCTCGCCGACCGGGAAAGAAACCAGCTCAAGACTTCATCGGAGGAAGCATTTTTGGAGGTGAAGGAAGCACGGGATGTCCAGTCAAAGTCGAAGCCAAGATTGACTTGCCAACCTACGATGGAACTCTATCGGGTGAGAAGCTCGACTCTTGGCTCGATCATCTAGAATCATATTTTTCATTGTATGACTATAATGATTTGCAAAAGATAGCATTGGGTCGTAGAAGACTATGCGATCCCATGATGTGCGAGTAATCTCTTGGGAGATGTTCAAGCATCTTGTTCGTAGTCAATTCTACCCCGTTGGGTATGTAGAAGAAATTTGGAGTCATTGGCTATTCTACCGGCAATCCCGGGATCAAACCGTTCAAAACTATACATCGGAGTTTCGTCGAAAGGCTATCATCTTGGGAATCAACGAGAATGAAGCCGATGTATTCAGAAAGTATGTTACTGGACTTCAACCTCAACATCGCGAGGATCTGAAAATCTGGCCAGCACGTTCCATTGATGAAGCATGTCGTATGGCCACTGCTTGGGAACGCAAAGCGAAGCTCAACGCCAACAATGTTTCGAAGACTCGTGGACAGCCACAGAAGTTATCTACTCCGCGAGATGCAATTTCAGTCCAAGGGCAAGTGAAATCTGAAGATGTCGAAGACTCTAAGGCCAAAAGAAGAAGCAATGTCTCTTGTGAACATTGTAACAAGCTCGGCCACACTAAGGAGAAGTGTTGGAACCTTCATCCGGAACTCGTCCCCAAGGATATCAAGGAACGACGAAAGCCTCGAACCGCCATAGTCACACTAATGAACCCGAGGAGATGGAGCATTACTTAGAGCAAGTTGTAGAAGCCGATCCACACTATCTCTTGTAGTAAGCGATGCAAATGACAAGGAGCGAGAGGCCCTCTTTCGTCTCAAAATCCAAGTTAAGCAAGAGGTGGTGGAAGCCGTCTTCGATCCGGCAAGTCAAAAGAACCTCATATCTCAAGAGTTGGTGGATAGACTTGGCCTAGAGGTGAAGCCGCATCCAAATCCCTCTGTTCTAGGATGGTTCAAGCAAGGAGAGCGAGTAAGGGTGAGATACCAATGCACTCTTAAATTTGCTATTACGAAGAATTTCATTGATGAAGTTTTATGTGATGTTGTGCCTTTGGATGTATGTCATGTTATTTTCGGGAGTTCATATCTCTATGATCGTGACGCGATCTACTATCGGCGTGATCTTCAATATCGCTTGGTGAAGAATAACAAGGAGTATCTAGTCCTAGGATTACCTCCAGATACTTCAAAGAACAAGCGTGTTGCTCTTTCTTCTTTTGAGGCACTTTCCTTGTTAGCCATCAACCAAGCACCAGTTCGGGTGAAACCACGACCAACTCAATCCAAGCCCCGACAGAATCAAATGCAGGAGCATTTGACTTGTAAAAGGGGAGTATTGATCCAGGAGGATCCTAGCCAACATCCAAGTCTAAGAAGCTCAGCCAACTCTTGGCCACAATTGCGCATGCTGCCTATCTCTTCTCAACATGAAGAAATGCAAATCCAAGCAAGTTCAAGACCTTATCAAAGAAAATCCAAACAAGACCAAATCCATAGGAAGATGTTCCACCACTCTCCGGGAGAACGCTCTTCAGGAGAACGCGAGTCGGGAGAACGCTCGTCGGAAGAACGCTCTTGGAGAGAACGCTCGTCTCGGGTCAACGTTCGCACGCACCGGGCGTACGACCAGACCACCTGGGCGCACGAGTAAGAAACTTGATTAAGTTTGTTTAGCCTATTTTCTTACTTTATTACAGGTGTCATTAAGGTGTCCAAGTGTTCCCCTAAGGTGTCAAAAGCCTCTAGAAGGTTTTGACAAGTGTCTAGTATGTGCCTTTATCTCCTAATTTTGTGTTTTCACATAATGATGTAATTAGGAGAATATTCTAGCCCTTGATGACTCACTTATGGGTCATTCTTGTATATATCCCCTTTTGGGTCTTATCTAATGAAGTTAAGTTTAGTTCTCTACACTAGTCTTCAAGTAAAAAAGTCTCGTTCTCCATACAAGCTTCAAGTATGCTCTATACTAGAGTCTAAACCAAAAACCATTCCAAGTAGCTCCAACCGAGCCAAATCAAAGACCACTCTCGGTCAAGCCAAATCCCACCATCCTCTAAACCGAAATCAACCTCCTCCGGTTTGAGTCCGAGTAAAGAGAGCTTTGAGGCTAACTCGAGATCATCCCGGATCAAGGAGGGCGTTGTTCGCCTAATTCCAGTTAAGGGGGACACGATTTGCCAAATTTCCCATGTTTTTAGTATCACAAAAACTTGGAGTTGAAAGTTCTAACGGAAGTAATAGTAATGAATCGTTACAAATAAAGTTGTAATGAATCATTTTCAAAAAATTAAAAGTCGTAGAAAGTAATTGTAAAGAAATTGTTTTTTTTTTTTTTGCGAACCGAAGAGTAATAATCCATTTTATTTGCCATTAAGAATCCCTCTTGATAAATTTTATGGCTCCACCAGTAGGTGCTGGCAGCAGCATTGATAAGTTATGATCATCCTTGCCCTCGTTGTATTAACTTAGAAAGCTCTAAGATGTTGTAAAAACCATGAACAATGTCATGAAGAAGATCATTCTTGACATCATCTCGGTTGAAAACAGGACGATATACCTCTTCAAGCATCAAACTATTAATATTATTTTAGAGGGAATAGAGGACTGCTTTTAGAATAAGCTTTAATGGAGGTGATTGAAGTATTTGTTGAAGGTTTGTAGGAGACGTTGAAAGTTGAAAAAAAAAACAGAAATGAAAATGTGTTCGTTTAGAAGGTCAAAACTGTACGTTTTTCTCTTTAATTGGAGAACAATTTATGTCTTCTAAGTTACGAAGTAGTAAAGTCTTGGACAAAAGAGGTCAATCTTTCCGGGAAAAAACTACTCACCCCCAACAAACTACCCGCACTTTAGACCGTTTGATGTATTATAACCCCTCCTTTTACGGTGATATTTGATATAAGAACGAATATCTTGTAACCACAATATTGATTATCAAACATGCATACGTAGCATTTTATTAGAGATGTCAGCCGTGCAGACTTCGAGCCAGCCCGCACGGCTGAAGGCGGCCGCGAGCTCGGGCTGCGGGCTGGCCCGCACTTGTTATTGTGCTGGCCACCCCTGTAACGGGTGGGATCCCGGCTCAGCCTACCGGACGGCTCGAATTTGAAAAAGAAAAGCTAACTATGAATCAATATATGCAAGCTTAATGAAAACAATGGTTTCATTTTATATATTAACGCAATTATCATAACCAAAATTTAAGAAAAAATATTTTAATTTTCTACTTCTTCTGCGAGTTCATCGTCATTTACTGTCTCTCCTTGATCTCTTCTAGCAGCATCGATCCAGTCCTTCATATATACGCACATTTCAAGTGTTGTTAGACTAAGACGGTGTCTTCTACTGCTCAAGATGCGAGCACTTGCGCCAAAACATGATTCAGATGCAACGGTTGATGCTGGTGGGGTTAGTAGATCCCCGCATTATAGCCTGTAATATCGGCTGATGGATGATATTCTTCCATAATCTAAAATATCCAATTTATTATCTTTCATCTTCATTTACAAATCCAGCCCAGTCAAATTCCAAATAATTTGAAGAGGTAGAGTAAAGATTGTCCGTCTGTTGTTGTTGATGTGCCGCGTAAGTACTTTGGTACAACTCAAAGTCATTAAAGGCATCTTTCTCCGCAGCTTCGCTGGTGCCTTCGGCTTCAATGTTTGATCATGTATTACCATAAAACGGTGCATATAATCTATACAAATTTTCTAACATTTTGTCAATTTGTTTGATTTTTTGTAGGTAAATCTATTGATATTTCCTTTTTTGTATAATAAATACTAAGTAAATGTTCTACTCCAGTTAATCTAAATCTAGGGTCCATTACCAAACCTAAACAATAAATTGGTAGAATATCTTCAAAATATTTTTTTAGTTTTTCTTCCATAGGTTCCACAACTGCAGTATGAGAATATCTATATTGTATATACTTTACTTAATTCGAACTAGACTAGGCAAAATCTTATTTGTAGTAGGATAATAACTACCGGATAGAACTTTTGTTGCATTCGCAAAAACACTTAAAAAGTCTCGAAACACAACACTATTCCAGTCAGAATCAAAAAGTTGGTTAGAGTACTGCTTAGTATTATAAAAGTTTGTAATAACCACCATATACTCTACAGAGACTTTCAGCATATCATAGGTGGAGTTCCACCTATGCGATATGTCTTGAAGCATTAGCCTTGACTTTCTACCAAAAGATCTATATAATTCTTTAAAGTTTTATAAGCGATAAAAAGAAGAATTTATATATAAAAGAGCTGCACTAATTTTCTCAATGTGACTATTGTTGACGACCTTAAAGAAAAAAGAAAAAGGTTTCGGAGTCGCCACATAATTTTTATGGAAAATTAGGAAACCGGATAAGGCACTTTTGAGATTCTTTGGCTCGTTCGTCGGTTACGTGTGGGGAAGACGGTACACCCCCATAGCGCCCCTCAAAAGAGGGTACTCTATAAGTGATTATAACGATTTTGGGTTTACTTTGGCATGCGTAAATAGATCTAGCATAAATAATCGTAAATTAAATAAATAAATGTAAAATGTGCAGCATATTTGTGTGCGTGTCGATGTGCTTTTTATTTTTTATAGTGTTGGGCTCAGCGCGTTTCCGTTTCCTCTTCATCGCCCAGTTTGTATTATGTTTAAAGGTAGAGATATCCATTTCGTCCTTTGTTTGTATGAGTTTAATGCTAATTGTTTTAGAGAACCAGTATCCACCGGATCTTTTTTTATGTCTAAAAATATTTTATGAAGTGTGATGTTTATTATTTAAAGAAACAGTATCCACTGGATCTTTTTATATATTTTAAAATATTTTATGAAATGTGATTTTTATTGGATGGGAAGAAATATCCATCTCATTCCCAATATTTTTATTTAAATTTCTAGACGTGTTTTGTTAATTATTAGGAAGAAATATCCATCTCAACCTTCAATTTAATAGTTTATAAAATTTAAAAAAAAATTAATTATGAATAGGCATATGTCATGTAATTTTGAGAAAGAAGCAATATCCATCGCTTTTCTTTTACTCGTTTATTAAAAATTTATTTCGGAGAAATATCCATCTCCTCCGAATTTATATATACATGTCATATACTTATTTTTATGATTATTTGCTAAAAATATTTAGTTGATTTTATAAAAATGATAGCTTAAATTTCGAGTAAAAGTGATTAAAAATATATTTGGGTCACTAAATAGGTTCTTAGGGTCAAAATGGCTAAGTCTACAGCAAAATGGCTCGATCAGAATTGAAAATGGCTCAGTCAGAGTTAAAATGGCTCGGTCAGATTCGATTTGGACTCGACCGGATGAAAATGGCTCGGGTTAAATTGAATGTGGCTCGGTCAACGAAACCGACCGAGCCTGAATCCAGCGCGGGGGCTAAACCCGCGCTGCATCAGTTTTTTTTAAAAGACGACCGGCTCAGCCGGTCGTCTTCTTTGTTTTTTTTTTTAGATCGGCCGCGAGCTCGCGCCGACGACAATGGCGGCGGCGTTTCCCGCCGGCCGTCTCGACCTATATATGTATATTAGGGTTATCGACGGTTCCGGATTCAATGGCGTGTCAAAATTTAGTTTCGATGCATGTACAATGAGATATTTAAGAGTGTAGTTCGGTTATCGAAAATAACTTTTAAATTTCATCGCCATGGCGGTATCACGACGTCTATACCGTGTAGAGATTATAATGCAATGGTTTTGAGGGCGTTTGGACGCGTACCTAATTAACTGATTTTTATTTTAAAGCTTTTTCCGGCGACGGCGGCAGTCGGCGAAGCTGTCGGCACACGTGTTCGTAGATGGTCGGCAAAGCTCCAGAACTTGCATCAGCTCTCTTCTCTCTTATTCTCTCTTGTGTTTTTTTTTTCTTCGAATTTCGGCGTCGGCTCCCTCTCTCATGGCGACCTCCGACCACCCTCCCCCGCTCGTCGTCGTCGTCGGCTCTATATATAGGGGTTGTGGGTGGCGTTACGAAGGCGAGGCATTACGCGAGCGTCGGGGTTTCTCGGACGGCGATAACGGCAGCCTTTAAGATTGTTTTTGATATTACGCGTAAAATCCTTATCTTTGTGAAATTGCAAAAACGGCCCTCACTGATTTTGCAAAACATTGGGCTCGTATTTTCAAGTTTGACAAAAATAGCCCCTCTCATATAAATATTCGATTGTCGCGAAAATTTCTTATTCGTGTGCTGCCCCGTTAGAATCCTAAACAATCATATACGTCCAAATAGTCTCAAATTAAGCCAAATACATTTAATTGTGTAAATCAAGAGTTTAAGCTAATCGAGTTTTTCAAGTAAAATCGGGACGATAGTCCGGATAAAATGGGGTGTCTACAACTATGAATTTGATGGAGCCCATCATGTATACACAAATTTATAATATGACATACAATACAGCTCCGTCTAGAATAGGATTTAACTCATTTTTTCAAAAAGTTCAACAACACCAATATTATTGCTGGCATTATCAAATAAAATAGATATAATTTTATCACTAATATTATAATCATGAACGGCATAAGGTATCAATGTAAATATGTTATTAGCATTATGTGGATGTTCGATCTCCACAAATTTTATTATGCATTTTTGCACATTTATACGGGTATCAATATAATGTGCGGTAATGCAAAGAAAACTATTCATAGTAGAAGAAGTCCAAATATCAGATTTAAGTGATATTTTACAAGTAGTGGAAGATAATTCGTTTACTAAACATTCTTTCATAGACAAGAACATTTTATAACAGTTGTCCCTACAGGTGTTTCTAGAAACAGGTTTAAAATGACAGTTTCCATAAATTTATAAAATTCTTTGTATTCACTTATACTAAAAGGCAGTTTAGTATCAGTAACGAATCTAACAATGCTAACCTAGATTGCTCTTAAGAAAACATATAGTTACTAAAACCTCCACCGATAGCTAATAATTGTGATTGGCGTTGGTCGTCGCTCTTTTTGTGAGATTGAGCATGCCTCCATAAATGCGTTGTACTAAAATGTTTATCACTAATATATTCTTTTTTACAAGATTTACGTACAGTCTTAATACTACCGTCAGCCTTCTGTTCCCTAGTAAAGAAATTACATACCTCGTTTTCTTACCTTTTGCTTGACCTGCTTGAGTTGGATCGCCCCCACCGACAATTCTGGCTCCTGTAGAAGTACTGCCGCCAGCAGAAGTACAGGCGGCCGTACAGCGCCAACGGTTAACTAATCAGTAGGAGTAGCACTAGGAATAGCAGTAGCACTCTCATCCGTATGCGAAAAATTAGTACCATATGCCTCATAATTATACGGGTTGTGTGGAACAAACCTGTATTGATTATATGGCTCCATTCGAGTATAATAAAAATATGAAGCTAATTTTTATGGATAAAAATAATAGTATACCAAAAAATAATATGTTATAGAGTAAATAGTTTGAGTTTATATCATGAAAGATTGAAATGAGAAATGAGAATAAGAATTGAGAGAGAAGTTATGTGTGAGAATTGGATGATATGGAGATGTATTTATAGAAGTTTTGGATTTAGCAAAGAATAGATAAAATAATAAAATAAAAATAAACCGTTGCAAAGAAACGGCTCAAATAGCTATTGCAAGCCAATGCTTTGAGCCGTTGCACGCCACATGCGCGGTGATGCGCGCAATCCAGAAGTTTCTGGTCGGCCGGCAGCCCGTCGGGCCACAGTGCGGACTACGGGCCGTGGGCTGTTTTGATATCTCTACATTTTATCAATGGATTAAATTGATAGGCATGGGCTATGTGCTGGATGTCCCATTTACTACATATCAACGCAGTCATATATACCTTACATGACACTATTTCATCCCAAATTTACAAGAAAATAGAAGTTTGATAGCAAATTTACGTACATGAGTCCTAGTTTGAGCCCAGTTTTCAGAACACATTGATTGTGTTTGCCGAAAGCTTGACAATTGTTTGCTCGTACTGACTTGCGCTGGCAGTGATCCTACAATATCGTCAGTAGTGAGGATGACTACAAAATTTGCCTTCTTCCATATGTTCAGATACAAGGTTCACTAATTGTTAGCCTTAGGATGATTATCACATGTATTTATGCACATTGGTTCTTTATGGAGCGTGGTGGATGCATGTTCGATCAGACCAAGTCCAAAGGCTAACATAGAAGATACCTAGTGGCTATAAATCTTGAAATATCCATTAACATTTATTTTTAATTGAATGACAAAATCATCGAGCGAGGCTGTTTAAGGAGTTCGATCATGCCAAAAATATTTAGATCGGAGGTCCAATTTTATCATAAATAATTATCAGAAGCCCCACAAATACCCAGCCGACAATATATAGGAAAAACAAATGTCTATGTTCTCTAATCTACGGAGCAACATGACTTCATTGCAAAGGGCAGCACAAACTACAGCAATATTTCCATTTTCATGATCACTAAAGAAAGTTCCATTTTATGAGCTACGCTCATTTCATAGTCGGTGGATCGTCAAAGCTGATTTCAAGATCTCTAATATATAGTATGCATGAGAACTTAGTATGTGGATAAGAACAAGTTCATGTCAAGCTGACAAATTTGGATGCTTGTATTCATTACGCACGATTGCGATACCGCTATCTCAAATTAATGAGTTCAAATAGAACGAAGTGCAAATGTAATAATTACTGCATAAATATACAATTTCTTTATATCTTAAGAAACAAATTACAAGTTTATTTTATTGTCGAATGAAACAAATTAGTTCTCAAATTTTTTATCTTCACAAAATTGAATCAACAAACGCTAGCTCGAATCGAGCTGCTACGTTCAATGAAAAGAAAAAACAAAAAAAAAAAAAAAAGACGCACATATTAATCAATCAATAAGCGTAGCTGCACATCCCATATCGACAAACACTGCCCTTGTTGCACCTCTTCTTGCAACCTCCGCAGTTCTTTGGATCGAACATTATGTTGACACACTCGCCGCCGCAGCAGGCCTGGCCGTAGTTGCATCGCCGGCCACACCAACCGCAGTTGAGGCTGTCTGTCATGACATCGACACAACGCTTATGACAGCAATCCGGTCCCGGGCTTCCCTTCCCCCGGCAAACCCTAGGAAACCAATCGCAAGTCATTGGTTTCCGTGGGAAGTTGGGATTCTTTTGGCCTTTGCCTGCTTTAAAATTCGGTGGAAAATACTGAGCATCTTCTGTTTTGTGAGATGGTGAAGCCGGTGATGGTGGCGGTGGTGGCGGCGGCGATAAGTTTTGAACCTTATGGTTCGTTCCCTTGTTGTAAGAAACTGGAAAGGCGTAAGATGTGGCAAAAGACATGAACAAGGTCGTGAAGAAGATTATTCTGGACATCATCTCCATTCAAGCAACAAGCTCAAGGCTTCTAAACTTGAATATTGTTTTTTGTTTGCAGGAATAGAAAGAGAGGGGAATTGTTAGAATGCTGGTTAATGAAGGTGCGGAAGTATATATAGAGGTTTGTAAGAGACGTTGAAACATGAAAAGAAAAGAGCATGTGTTTGCTCAGAAGAATTGAGGTCAAAGATTGTGTATTATTTATGCGTAGAAGAATTCAGGTCTTTGAAGTTATGTAAGAAAGTTAGGTCGCTGAGTGGGCGCAAAACAAAACCAGCAGATGAAAACGGGTACGTGGGAATGCAAAGATTGATGAAACACACAAAACTGTTGGGTTTATCCATGAATTTTAATGGATTATTATCATATATATTAGTTAATATCATTAGGGAATTAGGTTGAATTTGGCAGCTGGATTTTGAATATCAGACTGACTAACCAATCCTGTTTCCAAAAGCTAAGCAGCTTTTAGCGCATTATTGAAATCGTAACTAATTAAGCTGGCTGCTGGGAAGCAGCTGCTTGCTTTCAGAACTCAACTCAAAATCTATCTACCCAACAAGTATACGTGTCAGATTATGAATCATTATCCGAAAACAGTGAAACATCTAATTAAGTTTTACATTGAACATCTAATTGAGTTAAACAGATTCAATATAAACGTTACCATTACATGCCACTTTGATTTTCATAATTATATATTATTCGGGCCAAAAGAAAGAAAGAAAGAAAAAAAAAAGAGAGAGGGATCAAGTGCAGCCCTGGACCATCCATCTTGCATGACAGTTAACTATGACATGCATGACATTGTTTAATTCCCTAAAATATTGTATCAAGTGCACTTAAGTGTCTTAAAATATATATGTTATATTAAAATAATATGTCAGATATAGTTTTCCAATCTTGCGATGCACACGTTACTTATAGATTTTATATTAAAATAATTTAAAAATGTAAATATTTTATTTTCTTTTTTTACAACTGCTAAACGGTAAAAATTCTCGATAATATGTCAGTTTTCGCACTTCGTAACTGCCCTACACGTCACTTTTTTTCCTCACTGGATTCTATATCTTTCACTTTTATTTTTTTTAGTTCTTCTTACATATTAAATTTATGTATAGCTTAATTTGCTCCAAAAATTTCGTATTTAATATTTTATATTAAATTAACCAGCTTCATATACTAAATGCATCTCAATCATCCATCTCAACATTAATGCCAACATATATCTTGACGTATATTTAAGAGTTGGAAAGAATTGTCGTATATTATGCTAATACTTTCTATTATGCTTTATGTATTACATAAAAAATAATATAATATAGATTAATACTTATTTCTATTTCTACTATTCATATGATTTTACTTTTCATATTTTTACATATTACCATATAAGTAAATATGCAGCATTTATTAATAGTTAATTCAACATAATTACTTGAATCATTAATTACACACAACGTGAAATAATTAGAAGAAAACGAACATACTTTTTGAAAATCTAAATAGAGGGTCCACATTTAACATCAAATCTGACTGCTTGAGGTTGAAGAATTTGTTTCTTTCTTTCAAGTCCCCTGGAAGTTAGGTATTGGAGTAGCACAAACTTTGAAAAACTTTTCTTTTTAAGATTAATTTCGAAAATCTATGTGCCAGTGTGTACATGCATATGAAGAAAAATTGAAGTGATGCATGGTGTGTGTCTTGAATTTATTATGAACATTAAGGAATAAATGTATATATGATAGTCCCAGTATAGAATTTATTATGAACATTAAGGAATATATGTATATATGATAGTCCCAGTACAACTAGACCTGGCAAACGGGGCGGGTTGACCCAACCCATCGCGGATCAACGGATTACGGGTCATACTGGTACGAATCGACGGTATGTGAAGTTAGATGGGTTTCAATTACGATACCCGTACCCGTCTGCGGGTTCGCAGGCGGTATCGAGGGTAAACGGCCCAAGTTCTACCCAACAACAAAAAAAATCCATAATCACAATTACAATTAAGATTAAGCAAAAATAGCAAAATTAACTGAAAAAAAAAGAAGTAGAATTAACCAAAAATTAGTAAAACTAGTAAATTTAACCACAAATTAGTAAAATCTCTTGAACGCCTTCTGAATTTTAGGTAGTCATGATTTGGACAAATATTAAATGGTTCGTCAAATTTATCAAAATTCATACAAAATTTTAAATTAGTAATTGCCATAAACATACAAAAAGAAATGTAATAGAATTATAAAACAAAAAAAAAAGTCATGTTGTATATAAACCTAAACAACTATACTTGGTTGTATATTATGGTAACCGTATCGTTCACAACTCTTAAACAAAAGTCATAACAAAACACAAACATAAAGTTCAAATAGTTGTATATTACTATTATAAACATACACAAACCTAAACAACTTACATAAAATTCATTCACAATTATTCTAGATAATAGAATAAAAGATGGATAATTGGATTGAGAAATAAATTATAAATAGCATTAGTTGATACGGGTGCCTGCGGGTCCGCGGGCATCCGCCCGTTTGACCCGTAAATTACGGGTACGGGCGGGTGATACCCGTATTCAATATTTTTATCTATGCCAAAATTTAGTAAATACCCATTTACTATCGACTTTTGGGCACTCATATCCTTTAACTTATTTTTAGACCTTTCATACACTTCAATGCCCTTATTCGATTAATTAGACTGACATGTCACTAATCTCGCTGATGTGGCACCAATTAAGATTTTTTAAATATTTTTTCTTATATTTTATTTTTTTAAATATTAGTACGGATTTTAAAAAATTACTAAAATATCTATATTTATATTAAAAAATAATTAAATAATACTTAATTGGTGTCACATCAGCATAATTAATATCTAAATCCTCTTCAAGGGCATCGCGTTCCCAAATTAATAGTAAATGAGTATGAAAGTCACGAAAATAAGTATAGGGGCATGAGTGCCCAAAGATACATACAAGAAGAGGGGTATTTACTAATTTGGCCTTTTATCTAAAATTTCTACCAGTACCCGCCCGTTTGAACGGATATCCGCGGACCCGCGGGTACCGGGTGAAGTTTTGCCACCTCTAAGTACAACCAAATAGCACAACATATGCAAGAGAATATACATTTTGAAAAAATTGCATTAAAATTTGAATTTAATGATAGGCCATGCATTTTTTTTTCTAATACGCAAAAAAAAAAAAAATCGCTAGTTGATCAAAATGGAACTAATCCTAACTGGTTAAGACGAAGGCTTACCCAAATTTCGGCCAATATTTTGATCAACAAGTGTGCTATTTATGAATAATAGTTAGTAGCCCTCCTCTTTACACTCCTCTTTAATCTCCATCCTTCATCATCTAAAACTCCTCATATCCTATTCCTATTTTTATCATACACTTAAGGATGGAAAAACTAGGAGGGACATAATATAATGAGCTAAACAAACCCATTCATTAAATTGTGAGTACTCTATAACAATGCATTTTTGGAGTATATAACACATACAAAATGTTATGTTTTACCTTGAGAACTCTAGATTGTGGCCTGTCATTTTTCCAAGATCGACTAGTGTACGATAACCAAAATGTCCTTATTTACAAACCAAAAATATATTACTATAAATATCTTAAAATTATTTGTTGTAGATAAAGAAAACACTTTCATTATTTATATTACATTTAGATTCTAACAAATTAATAGTTGGATATAGTTAGTTTAAGGGTGAAGCGAGTTAATCCCAGCACTAGGTGAGCGCTGACAGTAACGCACACGTGTACCCCCTCCTAACTAGAGTCGGGTCCAGATGAGGGCAGTTCTCGTTTTTCAAAAAAACCCAGTGCTAATTTTGTCAATTTTGACCACTTTGACATGCTGTGCTCTTAACTTTGTAGAATGGGTGGGAAAAAAGATTTGAGTTGGCAATATTAGAGGAACTTTAAAGATATCCTTTACATGGAAGCTGATTAGTCAGACTAATTATGGAAGTCAAATAGTTCGTAAAACCAAAATCGAGGGTCAAATTGTCAACAGAAAATGCTATAATTATAACTGAAATTTCATGAATTTACGCGTATAATTCTGGCAAAAAATTTGGCACCGTTTGACTTCATTGCAAAGGTCAACCGTGATAGGAATCGCCAAATTGACTTGTGTAATTTCGAGGATTTGCATAGACAGCTTGACTTTTGGAACATCCTATACCGGTTCTGGAATTACTGGTAAGTGGTAATCTCACAAAAAAAGTGTTCTTTGTCAGAAAGTGAATTACGAAATTCGATCTACCAAAAAGAAAAAAAAAAATCCTAATTTTATCATATTTTAAGTTTTAAACTCCATTATATTTTTAAAATTAAATTATAGACAAAATTAAGGCTGTGAGTAAACTTTGTGATAAATTTCGTGCACAATATCGTGGTAAAATCAATAGAATTAATATACCTGAAGAAAATGAAACGTAGAAAAAAAACTGAAATATTTTATTTGGAAATCCCTCACAACTGCTCTATTATAGTATTGTGGGTACTACGTACGTAATATTCCTCTTACTTCAATTACCTTTGATGCAATAAGTTTTCTAGTACAAATATTCTTTATTTCAAAAATAAAGGGCAATTTGCGGATATGTGCTACCTCTTAATGGTTTTTACGGATGTATACCTCCTAATTTGATTTAGCGAATCTGTGCCCCTTTGGCGAGTGAAATGACCAAAAACACCCTCATACTTTATTTTGATAAACGCGCTCTATTTTTTCTCACTTCTGACTGCAATTTTTCGCCCAAAAGATTAACTATCTTCTATCGTTTCTCTCTCCTCGCAGCCCTCTAAATAAAATTAAAAAAATCCAAAAAAAAACCAAAAATTACGAAAAAAATCACATTTCATTCGGCAACAAAAATAGGTTATTTTAAATATTTTTCGTAAATTTAGAGCATATCTAGATATATTAGAAAAATGTTCGAACATTTAAAGGCATTTTTGAGGCACCAGGCGATGTTTTTCGCAATTTCGACGGCGTCGAAGTTGCAACAAACGTTATGCGTTTGAGGCAAAGTGCATTTCGAAATGACGATTCCGAAAAGGTAAAGATCGTCCCAATCCGACCACCGAGCGCAAAGTTATGGCATTTTAAAGATTTCTATATTTCATAATTTTTTTCTTTAACATGCGAAGTCGGATTCATGATCCGTCGGATTCATGATCCGTCGGATTCGTTGGAAAGCCTGTCGAGCCCTCTTCCAACAACATTTTTTACGTCTCAATCCGACTCATACTCATAAAGTGCCGCTATTCTCGAGTGTTCTGAGGTGTTCTGGGAGTGTTCTGGGGTGTTTTGGAGTATTCTGGAGGTATTCTCAGGTTTTTAGAGTAATTTTGGGATGTTATTGAGGTGTTCTGGGGGTGTTTCGGGGCGTTATGAACAACGCTTACATGAATCAAATTTGAGACCGAGAACATCACAAAATAACCCAGAACACCCCAGAACACCCCGAAATTATCCCAGAATATCTCCAAATCGTATGTTCCGGGATGTTCTGAAGGTGTTCTGCAGGTGTTCTGAGGTATTTTGGGGGTGTTCTGATGGTGTTCATAGAATAGAGATGATAATTTTTCAACATCGTTATAGACAATGCTTGCATGAGTCAAATTGAGACCGAGAACATCCCTAAAACAGCCTAGAACACCTCCAGAACACCACAGAACACCTCCAAATCGTATTTTCGGGATGTTCTGTGGTATTTTGGGAGTGTTCTGGTGGTTTTCATAGACTAAAGATAATAATTTCAACATCGTTATGGACAATGATTGCATGAGTCAAATTTGAGCCCAGGAACACCCACAGAACAGCCCAGAACACTCTCAGAACAACCCAGAACACCTCCAGAATACCCCCAGAACACCTCAATAACATCCCAAAATTACTCTAAAAATCTGGGAATACCTCCGGAATACTTCAGAACACCCAAAAATACACACAGAACACCTCAGAACACCCGAGAACACCGCGCACTTCGACTTTTGGAGACGATATCTTTATAAGTATGAGTCGGATTGAGACATAAAAAATGTTGTTGGAAGAGGGCTCGACAGGCTTTCCAACGAATCCGACGGATCATAAATCCGACTTCGCATGTGAAAGAAAAAATTATGAAATATAAAAATCTTTAAAATTCCATAACTTTACGCTGGTGGTCGGATTGGAACCATCTTTACCTTTTCGGAATCGTCGTTTTGAGATGCACTTTGCCTCAAAAGCATAACGTTTGCTGCAACTTCGACGCCATCGAAATCGCAAAAAACATCGTCTGGGGCCTCAAAAATGCATTTAAATGTTCGAATATTTTTCTAATATATCTAGATATGCTCTAAATTTACGAAAAAAAATATTTAAAATAACCTATTTTTGCTGCCGAATAAGATGTGATTTTTTCGTAATTTTTAGCTTTTTTTTTTTTGGATTTTTTTCGATTTTATTTAGAGGGTTGCGAGGAGAGGAAAACGAGAGAGGATAGTTAACTTTTTGGGCGGAAAACTGCAGTCATAAGAGAGAGAAAATAGAGCACGCTTGTCAAAACAAAATAAGAGGGTAATTTGGTCATTTCACTCGCTAAAGGGGCACAAATTCGCTAAATCAAATTAGGGGGGCATATATCCGCAAAAATCCATTAGGGGGTGGCACATATCCGCAAATTTCCCATAAATAAACCTTTGCTATAACAATACTCTAGTCAACAAATTGCAATGTTTTTTCTCTTTGCCTCTTTTTTTTATCTTTAAATTCTTTTAAGAAAATGGTAATTCTAAGACTCAATACGAGCAAAAGCTATAGATCACAAAAATAATTTCAAGTACTATCGTTCTCTTTCTCAAGGAAGTGAAATAGATGACAATATTAGCCATTGTGTCAAAGTATGATGCTATAAATGGATAATAGCATCAGAAATGTTATATTATAAAAAGTTTTCTCTAACTTGAAGAGAGTATTAACATACCGTTATACAACAAGCTAAGCTATATATTACTGAATATTGGTTGATTAAGTACAACATATTAGAAGATTAAATGTTCAAAGATGAGAATATTGTATTTGATTTGTACTTTATTAAGTATAGAATACTTAACGGAGATGGCTTAGTGATTTGCTCATATGAGATAGAGATAAAACATTGTATTAAAATGCAACAACAAATAAAAAAAGGAGAAAAAATAGCCCAAAAAGTGTCAAAGAAAATTCATATTAGATGATTTTACCTACTTAGATCTTAAAGATATCTTGATGTAGTTGAGTGCACAAAAGTTCGTCTTACAAAAACCATTGCTTAGAGGACTTGGAGGATTGTAATTTTCCTTATTTGTTCCTGTGATGCCTTCTATTACTTATTCTTTCTTGGCTTTTTTCAAAGCTTACATACTATGTTTTAGAGAGTGGAGTTTGAGAAAGTACATCTACTTGGGTACTTGTTCAAGCCAAGGTCCTTTTAAAACAAACTGCTCATGAGTAGGATGCGTATATTCTATCACTTTCAGACCTATCACTTTCAGATCTCGCTTGTGATGAATTTCTTACTAGCTTGTATAGATGTTGCTCATAGACATTGCTCATATAGCACGGCATATTTGAACCATCTACCTTTGCTGGAGGGAAGGATCTTAACTACAACTGTAGAGGTCGATTTCCAATTCCATGTGAGTTGCAGCTTCTAGTCCCAACATGTTAACCACGATTCATCTGATTCTACATAGGGTAAAATAAATAATCCATATTTTCAAAGCCAAATAAGAGCTTAGGATAGTAACTTTGGAAATTGTTTAATGGCTTAAATGGTAGTTATAGAAAACTTAATAGTAATTGCAATTAGATGCAACCAAGTAGCTTGCTTCCCTACGATTTGGCAATTTGGTCACAAAATGCTGCAATGCCAATTTGTCCGACACCTTGATGCTGAAACCATAAGACAACCCCCTCCAAGAAATTAATATACACCATACCTTACGGAAATGTTGTAATAGCAAACAAGCATCTTTAAGAATGAAACCAAAAAGCAAACACGCCTAAAATTTTAACATATCAAGTTAGTATACACACATAGATACAAGCACGTATCAACAACCAACAAGCTTCCCACCCTTCTTCTTTTCCACCTCTCCTCAATTTAATCCCCAGAACATAAAGAAAACCAAATTGAACAAAGGATCCTTTTTAAGTCTTTTAGAGAATAATGCAAGCCAAATTCATTCTAGCCCACATTTCATGTGTATCATCATATCATTGTTGTCTATCAAGATTCTGCCGGAGTAGATTGTATGCAACAAAACTTTCTTCTTGCAACACAACAGGGCAAAATAGCAATAGAAGTGTGAGATCATGCAGAGAAAACGAAAAAGTTATCTAAAGGCTGCTGATTTCAAGAATGTGACTTCACCGTATCTGGTTTTCAAATTCTATGGGAAGTCAGCTAGCCTATTCGGTGGGCCCAAGACGTATGTTGAACAGAAATTAAATGACTTGCCACTTTACAGGCATAATGACCAATCCGTTAATTACTCACATAAGCATAAATGGAATGTTGAAAAGATAAGAAAGCTTACCTCTTCTTTATAGAAGGAACCAACCTATGTTCAAATTCAAATGGAAAATTATAGTACTAGAAAACACAGTTTAAAAGCTGCCCCTGCCAATAAGGTCAGTTGATTTGAGCAGCTGAACCATCGCATCCCGATCTGATTCCTTACAACTTCAGACAATTTTTCTTAGGAACAATATCCGCACGAAAAGAGCCGTGGTGCGAAAGGTCTCTGAGCTTTGGCCTAGCTGCCCTCTAGGAGAAGCGGACGCAAGTAGAAAGAGTAGCTAGCTGGGATCAGTATCGATTAAAGATTTTTGTAAAATGGAGTGCCAAGTTTTAGTAATTCCAAGTTCGGTACTCTATAAAGTGTGGCGTTGTATTGAACATGCCGATGATAAAATTTTTTTAATACTTCACATAATTAAGAGCGCTTGACCTCTCATCTTCCTCTTTCTCTCTCATCTCTCTCTTCTTTCTTTTCCTCTCTCTGTCTCCTTGCCTGTCTCCCTGACCCCTATCTCTCGGCTCTATAAGCGGAGAGAGTTTTAAAATAAATACATAGAACATGAAGTGGCAGAAGCAGAGAAAATAGTGGCAATGATGGCTGCGGTGGTATATTTGCAACATCCATCATCCTCTCTCCTACTTTAAAAAAAAAGAAAAAAATTGTATTTCAGCCTGTTTTACCTTGCCTGTCGGCGCAGGAAGATTTTAGCCATGTAGTGTTGTTTCAGTGCTGGATCCTATCAGATCATAGCGTGCCATCCAGCACGTAAAATCATGGTAGACATTACCCTAAGATAACAAGTCCTTTCTATGAAAAGAGAGAGAGGAGAGAGAGAGAGTGAGAGAGAGAGAGAGAGAGAGAGAGGCAAAAAGTTCAAGCTCTATATTTGGCTAACAACATTCAAGTGACAGAAACCGGAAATGTAACTTTGTACGATGTTCTCGTTTAGTGACCGAATTAATTTAAAATACCATGAACCAAATTTATTTTGGATTTAGTTGAGAAGCTAGAACTGCAAAATTTCATATTGGTGGTTTACTCAACAACAATTAATATATAAATGTTAAAAAACTTACTGCAGCTGGCCTCTGAGCATAATTTGCTTGCTTGTAGCTGGTGTCTTCTTTGCTTGGCGAATCAGAATTGTGGGTGTTGCCACCAGTTTTTCTCTCATCTCTAGCTTTGTTAAAAAAACAGTGAAACCTTCAGCAGAAGCAGGATCATTCACATCCCACCAAATTTGGGCAGGGGTCGTCCTTTGTGCTGTAAGTGCAATAATGAGTTTTCAAATAAGCATAAATTAATGTGATGCTCACCGTTCAAGAGATGTATGCTCTCAACAAAACTTTTTATATACCAAGGATGAAGAGCCTTCTCCATACGCGCTGCTCTCTAATAAATGCTATTTGTATCTCTACTGATGGGATATAATCTAAGCTGAAAATTCAGGGTCATCATAATTGAAAATTTGAATTCTCTCTAAACTGGTAACATTACGTCCGTCTCATTTTGATTCCAGCATCACTACCACCGGCATCCTCCTCCATCATCACAACCAACTCCAGCACCTGACTATTATAACAACCACATCGGCACCATGACCAACTGATAGCTCACCTCAAATGCATGCAGACGAACTAGGGTTTGCGAATGATGTGGTGATGACGAAAGAATGTGAAGTCAAGGATAATATAGATCATGAGTATGATGATTAATCTATGACCTGTCGCATGATTGAGGCAGTTGAAGGGTATTTCGGCAAAATAGGAAAGCAGCAGCAGCTTGTATGTGTTGGCAGAAAGGCAATGTAAGACTAATGACTACTGCGATGACAATGACAGTGGTGGGTAGATCAGAGACTGCTGGTAGATCTCAAGAGAGCCATTAAATATCGGCAGCTATTGCTTGGCAATTGGGTGATGAACGAGGACTGTACCAGGGAGGGAAAAAAGCAGTTTAAATGACGGTACTGGTGCTGGAGGTGGCAGGAGGATAGACAAGGTGGAAGAGATGGTCAAGATAGGAGGTTGCCACTCTGAAATCGGTGTTGCAGGCGACAATCAATGTGGTAGTACTAGTTCTAGTTTATGATCTATGTCTAACATGTAAAAACTAGCCACCGTATCACCTATTTATCAATTTTTGACAAAGTGTTCATAAATTTCTATAACGCAAAACATCGCTAGCTACGGGGAAACAAATGAAGAAGTACATCCAACAACACCTAGTGAGTTTTGGTAATACTTAGGAAAGTTATAACATTTCTATTGTACCAAAATATATTGGGACTTCGAGGTCCCTACGTCATAGTAGCTTCTCCATGTACATAATTCTGTTCTAACTTTAGAAATATATGCTCAATGATCGGGAAATGGAGTGTCAAGATATACAATGTAATTAATTCTCAAAGCCTTATCTTAGTTGATCAATAAACCTATACTTCACTTTGAGCCATTGCACTTAAAAGCACACATTCACAAAAACCTGTTTCAATTTTTAACATACACAACCTAAGTACAAACTGAATGGGCGGCTGTTAATGCCCATTTTTCCAAGCTCGGACAGGTCATCCTAGCTCTGTGGACATTCCAATCCTATCCTACCTGACTGCTCTCTCTCTCTCTCTATATGTATATATTATATATATATTATATATATATATATAAAGAAAATTCAGAACTTCAAACAATTAATGAAATAGGAAATTAAAAAAAAATTAAAATCCTTAGATACTGGTCTATCTTTAGAAATGTGCATTCTCGAATAAATATAAATGAATTAAAGATAGAAGGGGAAATTTTGTCTTATGCCCTAGCCATCTGCTTCAAAAGTCTGCCACAATTGCCAAGGCTGGCTATATCATACTTAAAATTTGAGAACTTCGAGCAAGACTACATACTTTAACAACATACATGGCAACTACAACACAATGACATTTGCCTCATGTAGTACCAAAAATATGTAAATTGTTGGAGAATTAAATAAGATAAAACGTTGCACCTAAGTTTCATTCACAATTCCAAAACATGAGAATCAAATACTGCTAATTAAATGTAACATCAGAATCAACCTAAAAACAACTTTCCTATGCAAAATTAAACTATTATATTTAACCCTTCTTTTCTGTTTTAGAAGAAAAAGTACCCCTACTGCCCAATAGTCCAATAACACATTAAAATGTCAAATACAAAAAGTATGCATGTTCCCAAGAAAAGATTAGTTTGATCGGATTATCAAAAACACATAATCAATGTTGTAGTGGGGAGAGAGAAGGAGGTTGGGGGGGGGGGGGGGTAGAGGAAGAAACATAGGCAAACTAATTAAAATAAGGCGCGGCAGTATCACATGTAACGAAACCACACCACATATAACAAAGACAAAATGGTAATACATCTCGCACCTCTTGGTATTTTATTTCTAGAGTTGTACGCAGCTCTCTTTCATTTCTTCAAAGTCATTAATAATCTTGTCTTTGGCAAATTCTTTCTCAATGAAATCAATAAATTCACAATTCAATTATTACAAGTAATTGAAAATTAAAAAAACAAACCTAAGTCCGCCAATCAAATACTAAAACAAACAAAAAGTTAATTAAATTAAAAGAAACCAAACGACCTCTAATTTAACACTTAAGAAGAAAAGAAATCAAAACTCTAATTTACACTATGGAACATGTACCTATAATAATAACCACAAATTAGGATTTTTGTAGCAAAAGAGATCCCAAATTAACCAATCTAAATGAAAGATATGTCTTTACTTTAAAAAAAGGCTTTACCCAAATAGTCCCTACTTTCACCAAATATCTTGGAGGTCTTTGTACTTTCAATAGTGCACTTCATGTTCCTGAAATTTCTGAATTTAGCATTTATTGGCCTTTTCTATAACAACACAACTTTTACTATAAGTGGCAATACTAATTTAATATTGCAACTATCAAAGATGCTTTAATATTTTTTCTATTCAATTTTCGTTTAATATTTAAACCCCAAGGATTTGTCAAATTGTCATGACTAACCAAAAAAATAAAAAAAATTAGTTTCAAACCGATATAGAGAAAAAAAATAATGCAAAGTTACAAGAAATAATTTGATAGTTGTTGCATCAAATTAGTAGCACCAAGTGTAATAAAATTTGACATTCATCATTAAAAGGGATACCAGAGTTTAACTGTAAATTTCAGAGACATCAAGTGCATTGTTAAAAGTACAGAGGTACCATAGCACATTGGTAAAAGTTTAACGACGATCTAGATAGTTTCGCCTAAAAAACCAAGTACACTAACTATAGTAGACAAAAACCATTTAATGTAGTTTGGATACAAAATAAGCCGATAGTTCCTGTACTCTTTGCAATGAGACATAATCATCTAGATTAAGCTCATCATCATAACTATACCAACAAGAGAAAGGTAGTTGAAAATTTAACAGTCCATTTGTTTTCCCTGCTATTATGAAAAAATGAATTGAAAAAATATCCAAACTCTACGCAATGCATGCAGAATTATGACTGAATCTTCTAGCCTAAATAGTATACATTATCTGCACACACCCAATAAGATCCAATGAAATGCTGTAAGAACACCAACCTTCGTCAAACCATATATGACTGGCTCAGAATAGAGATCTGATGGTACAAATATCCTACAAAATTAATGGTGAAGCTCGGGTAACTCGATGGTAATCAATTACTAAAAGTGAAACAGCAGCTCGTGATGCACCTAATGGTAAACCCACAGATAGCATTAGCTTATACAACAACTTGCACAATTGAGGTAATCGGATGGTAGTCAACTTCTGAAAGTAGAGGCAGAATACCAACTTTTACAGTAAATTTTCATAACCGCCAATGTCAATCAGCCAGTTCTATATGCGACATGGCAATTCTAACAACTCTACAAGATCAAATGAAACACTCATGCTGATTACAAACTGACTCACGCATCATGCACGACTGCTTCAGTCAAAATGTAATTCAAAAGTTCGTTACTTCCACAATAAAAAAACATTGACTAGCAGTAGTTCATCGACATGGTAAGAGCGAACAATCAATAGTGATCCAAATCATTCGTTCATCCAAACTAAACAGAAAAGCAGCTCGGGCAACAAAATCCAGATCAACAAGAATATAATTTAGCATAAGAACAAATCGAATCAAGTTACCATCAAATAAGCAAGCAGTTATAGCAGCAATCAGAATCAAGCAATTGATAAGAATTAGAATCCATTCTTACCGACATGAATCACTTTTCCAACAGGTTGAGGGGCAACGATAAGTTAGGGAAAATGAGGCAGGCAGGCCGCAGGGAGAATTTATTAGCGTGATTTACTCGACCTGCAGAGTTTTTAGCAACATAACCAAATCCGTGGCTAATAAGAAAAGGACGCGTGGAGGGATTTTTGACTTTGCAATGGATGAGGCATTGCTGATCGGGCGGTTGTAACTCTGCGGTGGTTTTTTTTTTTTTTTTTTTTTTTTTTTTTTTTAAAACCACGGGTTTTTTTTTAAAACGTATCAATTAACTCTGCGGTAGGTTAATTGATACGTTTCTGCGGGTAGCAGACCAAAGCTGAGAGACGAAGTTAGGTTTAACGACGTGCAGTCGTCGAGCACGAGTTAATGAAAGGGGCTGTTTACTTCGCGCGGAAGTCTGAAAAGTGAGAAATGAAAAGTGAAAAGTAAAAAGTGGATGAACTGTGAGAACTGAGAAGTGGGTGAGAAGTAATGTTTTGAGTTTTTCTATTTACTTGAAATTGTGAAGTAGAGATTGAAAGATAGTTTCTTTATTTACTTGGGATTGAAAATGAGGGCTGAAAGATAAATTTTTTCTTTTTATTTGGAATTGGAAATAAACTGAGACATAAAAAAATATATTATATTTATTTTAAATTTATATTTAAATATTTATATTAAATTATATAGTATATCATATTTTTTGTATGTATCTCTTATTTAATATCTTAAATTTATATATTATAACATATATATTATATTACACAGGATATGTTATATTATATATTTTTTTATATATGTATTAAATATATATCAAATAAATTATATATTCTTGAATACTAAAAATTATAAGAGATAAATTCTAAAAATTGAACACAATAAGTATTGAATACAAAGACTTTGTATTGAATAAAAATTTACAAAAGATTTATTATTACATATACATGTATTTATAAAAAAAAAAAAAAAAAAAAATATTACACATTGTACAAGTATTTCAACATTGACTACAGTGGTCGCCAGAGAAAGGAGAAGAAATCGCGAGAACACAACAGAACTCACGCGCGGAAGAAAAAACGAGTTCGCCCACTTCGCAGCTAAAAGCTACGAAGTGGACGAACTCAATTTATTATATACTCGCGGAACTCAGAATTAAGTTCCGCGAGTTCCCGCGGCGAAGTAAACAGCGAAACTGTGTTCTGAGTTCCGAGTTCCACGAGATCCATCAGTTTCGCGCGAAGTAAACAGCCCCAAAGTGACGCATGCGGTGCGGACGACGGAGCGGGACGGAATACCTAACGGCAGTTGGCTTTGCTGGCGGTCTGACAGATGAAGTAGAGAATTGCTGTTCCTGGTGTATTCGTATGTAGTCAAATGTTAATTAAAATTAGTTTTACGGCCACAGATATTTGTCATAAATATTATATAAATAATAATATTAAATTATTATTTTTTGTAATTTTTTATAATTTTGATATTATATTTAATTATTATTTGAGTTAGCACGTGACATAAAGTGGTAATAATCATTTATTTCAAAAATAAATTTATATTATCAACTTTTTATAAAATTGGATACAACTTTATTCTTAAAATGTTTATAACCTAATACATAATTCAATTATTTTTATCTTAATAATATGTATATAGATATATCATCTTTATACAAATTAATTAATATTTTTAAAAATATTTATATTTTATTTAATTTTAATTTTAAATTTTTACATTCTCTAAATTAATTATATAAAATTTTAAATTTTTAATAAATATCATATATCTTTTTTAGAGTAAAAAATAACAATAGCATACTTGATGACACGTGGTGTATTAATTTAAGATTTATATATTTATATATAAATTTATAGAAATTTAAGATTTATATATTTATATATAAATTTATAGAATCCATAATTAGGCCTCTGAGAGGGACGCGGCTCCCCTGCTTCAGCCGATGCGGGAAGTAGGAAACGGACGGTCGAGATCGGCCGATCCGAAAAATACGGATTTTGAGATTTCGTATAAAATTTTCGTCGATTTATTTGATCTATATTTAAACATTTTTTGAAAAAATTTTGAACTACAAAGTTATATATTTTGATGAGATCTACAACTTTGTAGTTGAAGATTTTTCGAAAAAATGCCCAAAATATACCGAAATGATGATAAAAAACTTAGATAATTATTTTGATATATTTTTTGACATTTTTTCGAAAAATCTTCAACTACAAAGTTGTACATCTCATAAAAATCTATAACTCTGTAGTTCAAAATTTTTTCAAAAAATACTTAAACATAGGTCAAATAAGTCGCGAAAATTTTATACGAAATCTCAAAATCCGTATTTTTTCGGATCGGCCGATCTCGGCCGTCCGTTTTTCTACTCCCTGCTTCAGCCGAAGCAGGGGAGCTGCTTCCCTCTGAGAGCCAATGAGTCGGTCAATTTTAAAATGTTTCGTTAGTGACTGACAGGTCTCTGATTACATTGTAAATAATTAAGTCGGAGCCGGTCATAAATTTACTACTGTAGTTTGCTAAATGGCCACGTATAAAATTGGATTTTTTTTTTTTTTTTTTTTTTTTTTTTTTTTTTTTTTTTTTTTTTTTTAAGTTAGTCTTTAAAAGAAGCAATCACTCGATCATGCAACCCAGCACAATAATACGTCTAATTGAAAAGTCGTAAAATAGGATTCCTTGTAAGTTGAAACACGTTTGTTGGCAAGCTCTGCTGTTGTAGAGCTTGATCGAGCTGGTCCTCGACCGATCAATAAAGTGTTCAAAAACAGTGACGTCTAGGATCAAAGAAAGATAAAAATCGTACGAGACGCAGACGATTTTAACGTGGAAAGCCTTGATGACAAGGTAAAACCACGGGCTGTCACGTAATGCCAACGATGGAATGATTTCCACTAAGAATTCGAACGAATACAGATCTCTCTATTACAAAATAGGTCTCTCAGTCACTCTATCAGTCTCTCCATTTTTGAGTTGTTTCCTACCTTATATAGCCGCTATGAAGGACATTCCCAAGGCCCGGCGACTTGAGCTTCCTTCCTTAATTACCTAATAATCACACTCATTAACTACCTATCTTAATGAGCTTTTATTAGGATTCATGAAAACAGCGTCGGTTAGAATTCCCACAAAGACTTCCTCGCGCCTGTAGGTAACGGTCCAACTTCTACGATCTGCCGGAGTTGACTTCGGGTAGATCGCTACCGAGGTGTATGTCGGGAGTCGACCGTTGTCATGTATATGTTCCAGTAAAAGTAAAAGCCTTGATGTCTACTTCGGGCAGATGTTGTTTACGTCCTGAATCTTCACTTCGGGTCTGGCCCGCCTTCCTATTCGGACGTATCAGCATCACGACACGTGGCGGTCCAGAACGGGGTTATATCAAATGCCCCCCGACGGTCTTAGCGGAATACCGGTAAGTCCGTCCCGATGTCATCATCTTGGATCCGCAAACGTCGTTGTTTCTGCGAGTTCTTAAATAGCTGCAGGAATATTAGGGGATCGTCCCCGATGTACTCACTCTAACGGCAGAATGTTACGTCACATCTGACCTAGGTTGTCGGATTTCAAATTCCCGCGCAAATTCCCTAACTCGCGTCGCCTCGTAAGTTGTGACTCGCTTGATTGCGACACGCGGCCACCTCTAGCGCGGATACTTGCCGCGTGTCCTACTTTTTCTCTTTCCTGTCCCATCCTTTTAATTAGCCGCAGAGTCGCCGTTTTTATCACCAAACCCCAAATACTTTTTACAACTCGTCTTCTCCGGCGATCGGCGTCTCCGCATTTCGAGTACCCGGCGATCTTCGTTTTTCGATTTCTTCATTCTCTGCATTCGTTCCTTACTCGAGGTTAGTGATCTCATGTCTCCCAAACGTGTTAGGTATAATTTTTCTAGAATTTCTGAATCCACTGAATCCTCTGAATCCTCGGAAGATTTTTCCCAATCTCGTTCCCGTTCTGGTCTCTTCTTCGGCGGATGCTGCATTAGATTATTTGTGCGCTCCTTCTTCGACTTCTTCTTCGTCGGATAATTCTCCTACCGTCGCCCGTCCTTTGTCTCCTTCTGGTTTTCCTGCTGAGTTTGCCGATATCCTTCCTGAGGATATGGCTGAGTCTTCTTCTGCCTCTAGGTTACGTCCGGACGAAATCATTTCTACCGTAACTAGTAGAGATATCTCTAGGTGGAGAGCCAAATTTTCGTGGACTCCCGACTTCGTAACTAGGATCCCGGCATCCACCGAAAGGATGTCCACATTCCACGAGAATGAGATAGCTGTTTTTTACGAACATATCCGTGTCGGTATGCGTCTTCCCTTGAATATCTTCTTTATTAACTTCTTCGACGCATACCATATTATGCCTTGTCAACTAGCTCCTAACGCCATCCATAGTATAATCGGCTTCTTGTACATTTGTGGTCACCAAACAATTCCTCCTACCCTCAATCTTTTTCGTTGTGTTTTTGAGTTTATTGAATCTCCCACTCTCCGGGATGGTATTTCTTACGATGCCGGAAAGACTTCGCCAAATTTTTCGTAGGTCGTCCTTCTTCCAATAAGGGATGGAAGGAGAAATTTTTCTTTATCGCCCGAGATAGTGAATATACCTTCAACCGACCTTGGGGCCAGCCTAACCGCGACATGCTATCCCTTCCGTGTATGTCGCTGGTGATGACCTCGCAGCCGAGGTCGAGCGATTCACACGGTACCCGGGGTCAGTTGACGTAGCCAACCCTGATGAAGACACGCTCAATCAAGTGGCGGCGTTTATTCTTGGCTACAAGGGTATGTCGCTCCTCGGTCTTTAATATTCATATGTCGGTAGTAGAATGTTATGTCGGTGGTGTATAGCTAGAATCCTCTTACTCGTGATGTTGCAGACGATTTGGAGGCATCGCGCAGGCAACCCCTGCCCGGTCCTTCTACCTCCAGGCAACCGAGGAGAAAGGCGGTCCCGAAGAAAAAGAATCCCCCTCGGAAGCGGCCTTCTGCTCCGAGCCAAAGAGTTTCTCACGGTCGAGGTCGAGGATCAAGTGGAAGTGGATTCGCGAGGTGGTTCGAATCGGAGCCATCTGCCGAAATTAACCCTCCTAGCCTTCCACTTCATCCGTCACCTCCTCCCGTGGTACAAGAAGTTCCTTCTTCAGCAACCGCGGATATGGAAGCGGTTTTGAGGAAGAAAAATCCTACAAAGGGGCCTGTTTCGTCGAGCAAAGATGCGGTCGCTGCGGCTTCAGTTCCGGCTCCTCCAAAACCGACTCCTCCTCCTGTAAAGATTTCGAAGCCTCCGGTTCAGGGGAAGAAACGAGCCGGTGAGCCTAGTTCGGAGGATCCTGTTCGGAAGAAGGGGACTAAAGTATGTGTTGACAAGGGTAAGGGCAAAGCTTCACAACCTTTCACCCACGAGGTAAGAAGAACTGCCGAGTCTTTAGTTCCCCAACCTTCCGAGGTCCACCTTCCGAATTGGGAGTTGAGGAGGGGAGTGAGCTGCATCGGAAACGCTGCCGGCTCTACAATTTTTTGCGACATGGGTCCACCACCTGTGGATCGAAAATTGATGGACGAGGCGCCAGATCAAGAACTTTTCGAGAAGCTCATGACCTTGTCTTACGAGGTAAGTAAAACTTTAGCTTCTGTTTCTAAGGTTGATGTCTCGTTCTAATGAGAGTTTTTCCTGTCTCAGCACATGCTTACTTCAGCAGCAGCCGGAGGCGCTATGCGCAGCAATTTCGTGGCGTACAGGCGTTGGACTCCCTCCGCAAACAGCATGATGATTTAAAGAAGAAGCACAACGATTATGTTGTTGAGGCGGAGAGGCAGCTCCAGGCTGAGATAAAGAATAAAGCTGACATAGCTGCCGAGCTTGCTGCTGAGAAAACCCGGGCAGATACGGAACAGGCTAAGGTGTTCGGGCTGGAAGATGCCTTAAAGAAAACGAAAGGGGCTTTGGCAGATAAGACAGCCGAGATGAACCGCTGAGAAATAATCGCTGCCGAGGTTCAAAAAGCTGAGAAGGAGGCGGTCAAGGCTTATACTCAGTCAGAAGAATATAAGACCGCCATCAATGAATACGCTGCCGACTGGTTGCTAGGTGCAGTTGTCGAGTGCCGACGCCTATGTCGTGAACATATGGGAGAGGGTGATTTCAGATTCCTTGACGAGATCAAGATTGCCCAACTCATCGACAAGCGTATGGCTGCTGGGGGAAAAGTTTATGAGCCTGAGGCAGAGGTGGATGCAGGGATAACTACTGACGTCGGAGATGTCCCTCCTACTCCGGTTTTAACGACGTCGACTTCTCCCGACGTGGAAATAATGACTTCTGGTCCGCTCCTGCTCCCGCTACTGAAGTTCTTCCCCCAGTTCAAGTCGCCGCTCCTGCGCCAGCTTCGACTGAGGACGCCCCTGCACCGGTTTCCGCTGACGCCTCCGCTCCGATTTCTGCTGAAGATGCTCCTTTCATCTAGTTTTGTTTTTTATTTTATTTTTGTACCCCCGATGCATATATCGGGTATTTTGATGGCTATTCCGGGGAATGTCTGGATAGTCCTTAGTTATGTAATCTTCTTTCTGCTGAAATGAAATTTTCCTTTAGTAGCTTGCTTCTCTTTGGAAACTAAAAATTTTAATGCAAGTGTCCACTACTCTTATCCCCCCACTTCGATGTGTTGCGTAAGGAAGTCATCGAAGTGTACAGGAAATGTTTGTGCACGTAAAATTTTTCTGCCCATACCCCCTACTTCAAGTCGTCCAGCTGGACCGACATGGGAGTACTAAGAAACTGAATCAAATTCTGCTGGCCTCTTCCCCCCTGCTCCATGTCGTCCAGTACTGGACCGACTTGGAAGTACCGAGAGACAGTAATAAAATTTTTCTGGCCCCTCCCCCTTACTTCCATGTCGTCCAGTACTGGACCGACTTAGAAGTACCGAGGGATGGAATGAACCTTTCTGGCCCACATTCCCCACTTCGTGACGTCCAGTATTGGACCGAAACACGTTGTTGCGAGAACGTCCCCCAGAGATGTCGAAAATATTTTTCTGGCCCACACCCCCCACTCCGGGACGTCCTGGCGGACCGAACCGTTGTTGCGAGGGTGTCTCCCAGAGGAAATAGAATTTTTCTGGCCCATACCCCCCACTTCGGGACGTCCTGGCGGACCGACACCGTTGTTGCGAGGGTATCACCCAGAGGCAATAAATTTTTGGTACCCCCCACTTCGGGACGTACTGGCGGACCGACACCGTTGTTGCGAGGGTATCGCCCAGAGGTCAAAAGCGTGTGCATTGGACATAAGACAAGAGATTTTTCTGAAGCTTGAACTCTTTACTAAATTGGAAAAAGTAACTTGAAGAGTACAACTTGTTGAAAAGGAAAAACAATTTTTACTGGTAAAATTTTCTAAGGTTGACCACACTCCACGTTCTGGGTATCTCCTTGCCTTCCAGATCTTCGAGCTTGTAGGCTCCTTTGCCTAGTACTTCGCGTACCCGATATGGTCCTTCCCAATTTGGCCCGAGCTTGTTAGCAGGTATTTGTAATTTCCTCAGGACGAGGTCTCCAGACGTGAAACCTCGATGTCTAACTCTGCTGTTGTAATATTGGCTGGCTCGGCGTTTATAGGCTTCCGACCGAATTAAGGCTTTCTCCCTCTTTTCGTCCAACAGATCAAGATTATACTTCAACTTTTCCTCGTTGGATGTTTCGTCAAAATATAGTACCCGAAGAGAGGGCTCACCAATTTCGACCGGGATAACCGCTTCGGTTCCGTAAGTCAGACTGAAGGGTGTTTCGGAAGTGGTTACCCGATGTGTTGTCCGATATGCCCATAAAACATGAGGTAGCACATCAACCCAGTTTCCGGCGGCTCCCTCCAATCTCTTCCGCAAGCCTTCCAAAATTGTGCGATTCGCGTTCTCCACTTGGCCATTTGCTTGCGGGTGGTATACCGAGGTGAACTTGTGTCTGATCTTGAGATACTCGCAGAATTCCCGGACTTCGGGACTGTCAAACTGTTTGCCATTGTCACTGATCAGAGTTCTCGGTACGCCGAATCTACTGACGATTGAGCGTTCCAGGAATTTCTGTACCGCTCGTCCGGTGATTGTGGCAGTGGGTTCAGCTTCGACCCACTTAGTGAAATAATCAATTGCCACGATCAAAAACTTCTTTTGGTGAACGGCGGTGGGTAGAGGTCCCACAATGTCGATCCCCCATTGGGCAAAAGGCCAAGGAGCAGTGATGTTGCTAATGGGTTCCGCCGGGACATGGTGCATTTTCGCATGAAGTTGACATTGCCTACATCGGGAGACATAAGACTCAGCATCGGTGAGTATGGTAGGCCAGAAGTATCCCTGCCGAAATACTTTTTGGGCCAGTGTATTTGCACCGATGTGGCTGGAACACATTCCCTCGTGGATTTCTTCAAGGACGCCTTGAGCAATATCTGGTCCGACGCACTTCAGGTAGGGAGCAGAATGCGCTTTGCGGTACAGATGATCACCAATAATTACGAATCTCGCTGCTCTCCGGACTAGCTTTCCTGCCTCCCTCTTATCTTCCGGAACTGCCCCAGTAGTAAGATACCTGATGATTGGGGACATCCAACTATCCCCTACTTCGATGTCAAGTATTTCGCTTCCTTCAATGGCAGGGTGGTGAAGCTCTTCGAGGAATATGGTTGTTGGGGCACCTCGGGTGGCTCCTGATGCCAACTTGGAAAGAGCATCGGCCTCCAAATTTTCGTCCCGAGGTATGTGCCAGACTTGGAAAAATGTGAATTTAGCTTGGAGCTGTCGTACCTTCCCCAGATACGCTGCCATAGTTGGGTCCTTTGCTCCAAACTCCCCATTGATTTGATCTGCCACTAGCTTGGAGTCGGTGAAGAGTTTCAACCGGGTTGCTCCAAGTTGCCATGCAATCCTGGTTCCAGCGAGAAGGGCTTCATATTCTGATACATTGTTTGTAGCCGAAAAACAAAATTTCAGGGCGTACTCGAGCCGAGCCCCTCCAGGGCTTGTGAGTATTAACCCAGCTCCACTACCTTCCGCGGTGGAAGATCCATCTGAGTAAAGGATCCAAGAATTTTCCTCTGATGTGCTAGGTGCTGTAGTATCTTCTGGTAATTCTACCGGGGTCGTCATCTCGACAATAAAATCAGCTAGCACTTGCGCTTTGATCGCCGGCCTTGGTAAATACTGGATATCGTACTCCAGCAACTCGACAGCCCACTTCGTCAATCTTCCCGAAACTTCTGGTTTAGCTAAAATCTGGCGAAGCGGCTGATTAGTGAGGACACATATGGTATGTGCTTGAAAATAGGGTCGGAGCCGCCGTGATGTAATCACCAATGACAGAGCTAACTTCTCCGCCACCGTATATCTGGTCTCGGCATCTTTAAGGATTTTACTGATGTAGTACACCGGCTTCTGAACTCCGTTGTCTTCACGAATCAAGACAGAACTCACCAATAGTGGAGGTTCTGTGAGAAAAACCTTCAATTCCTTAAACGCCTGGCTGCACTCTTCACTCCAGCTGATCTTTCCTTTGGCTCCCCTAAGAACTTTGAAAAATGGCGCACATCGTTCTCCCGAGCGCGACATGAATCTCCCTAGAGCAGTGATTCTCCCGACTAACCTCTGTACTTCAGTCACATTCTTCGGCTCTGGCATCTCCAGAACCGCTCTCACTTTGTCGGGGTTGACCTCAATGCCACGAGGTGTAACCATGTATCCCAAAAATTTTCCTGCCGACACTCCGAATGCGCACTTCTCAGGGTTGAGTCGCATGTTGTACTTCCTCATCAATTCGAAAGCAGCTCGGAGGTCTCTTGCGTGATCTTCTTTGTGTTTGCTTTTTACTAGGATGTCGTCGACATAGGCTTCTACAGTTTTCCCGAGCAATGGTTCAAACACTATGTCCATCCCTCGTTGAAACGTTGCCCCAGCATTCTTCAAACCGAAAGGCATCACTGTATAGCAATATGTGCCATAATCGGTGATGAAGCTGGTCTTCTCCTCGTCATCCGGATGCATCTTCACTTGATTGTACCCCGAGAAAGCGTCCATGAAGCTGAGTAGCTCATGTCCCGCTGTTGCGTCCACCAGGTGATCAATTCGGGGTAGCGGATAACTGTCCTTTGGACACGCCTTGTTCAGGTCGGTGTAGTCGATGCACATCCTCCACTTTCCGGATGATTTTTTGACTAGGACGACATTGGCCAACCATTCCGGGTATTTGACTTCACGAATGAAACCGGCATCGAGCAGCTTCTCCAGCTCCACCTTGATCGCCCGACTTCTTTCAGGAGCGAAGCTCCTCTTCTTCTGCTTCACAGACTTAAAAGACGGGTCAATGTTCAGTTCGTGGGTGATTACCTCGGGACTCAGTCCAGGCATATCGGATGGCTTCCAGGCGTACAGATCGGCGTTGTCCCGCAAGCATGTCACTATGTCTTCGTACTCCTGCCCCTGCAATTTTATTCCGACTTGCAGGCATTTTCCTGAATCCTCGTGGTTAAGCGGGACTTTGCATGTCGTATCGCCAGGTTCCCGATCTTAATTTTCACTCTCCCTGACATCGAGCACGTCGATCGGAGTGTCTCCTTTTTCCTCAAGCTATTTTTGTAGCATCGCCGTGCTTCCTCAATATTCGCCTCGTACCTCACCGACACCGTGGGCTGTTTTTGAATTTAGCCCTCTGATGTGGGAGAGAGACTACCAGTTGAATTTCTGATCCCAGGGCGACCAAAAATCACTTATACGCCGACGGAATGTCCAGAACCAAGAATGTGATTAATCCGTCTTCAATCTCGCGCATCACCCATGGTGACTAGCATGTCCACCTTCCTCGGGGAATGATGTTTAGGTCCTCCCAGCCCATACACAGTAGTGTCGATGGGTAATAATGCATCTTCCCCGAGGTCCATTCGCAGAAATGCATCGTAAAATAAAACGTTGGAGGATGCCCCAGTGTCAATGAAGACCCGCTTGACTTCTAGATTTGCCATTATCATAGAGACTAGTAGAGCGTCGTCATGTGGCGCTTCCACTGGGACGAGCTCCTCGTCGATGAACGTTATGTCTTGTCTTCCTTCTGGAGCAGCACCTCGGTTGATTTGCATCACCTCCTGTGATGATGACCGATTCCTCTTTCTGCTCGGCTGTCCCGAACCAGGTCCCCCAGCTATTTGTAAAGACGGGTTACAAATCGCAACTCCGAGACTTATGGATTAACTTGTATTTATATTTTTTATGAGTATGTAAATATTATATATGTAGACACCCCATTTTGTCCGGGTTCGTTCCGATTTTATTTGATAAATTCGATTAACCTAAAAATCTTGATTTACACGATTAAATTTATTTTAGCTTAATTCAAACCTATATGGACGGACATAATTGTTTAGAATTCTAACGAAGTCGCACACGAACGAGAAATTTTCGTAAAAACCAAAATTTTATACGAGAGGGGTCATATTTGCCCAAAAGACATTATAGAAATCCCAATGTTTTGCAAAATCCTTGTGTGTCATTTCTGCAATTCAGGAAAGAAGTGCATTATTTATGTAATACGAGAAAAAAAAGAAAAGGAGGGAAAAATTCAAAGCCGAGGAGGAAGAAGCGGATCTTCGGCGGCCGTTCAACGCGAAAGAAGCGGTCATGGGATCACCACTTCGCCAAACACCTCGCCCGCGACACCTATAAGAGGCGGCGATCGAGCACCAACGAGGGGAGGAAGCTCTCGGCCGAAGAATCTCAAACAAAAAAAAAAGAAAGAAAATCCGAGAGAGAGAGAGAGAGAGAGAGAGAGAGAGAGAGAGCACTGCCACGGCTGCCACCAGCACCGCCGACTATCTACGACAACGTCGCCGCCGCCTCACGGTTTCGTCGTCGCCGTTGCCGTCGGAAAAGCTAAAAAAACCGAAATCAACGCATTCAAGGTACGCGTCCAAACACTAAAATTTTCATTCCATCATAGTCTCTATACCATATATATCACGTGACACCGACGTCGCTTCGTCGGCGGCGATCGACGGCGGCGGAAATTTAAAAACAAAAACGATAATCCGAAATAGACTTTAAATATCTCGAGATACGTACGTCAAAACCAAATTTAGACATCACCATCGCGTTCAGGACCCTCGATTACCCCTAGGGTGAGTTCCGGACGGTTAACGGACGACGCTGGCGCCGGTGGCGTTAACGGCCGGAGACGCGAGCTCGCGGCGAAAAAAAAAGAAGAAAACCAGATGAAGAAGATGACGTTTTTGCAACTAAACCCATAAGTTTTAGAAATTACATTTTGGCCCAGACGCGCGTTTTTTTTTAAAGAATAACGCTTCGCCGGACCCGAGCTCGAGCTCGGGTCCGGCCTAGCTCGACGGCTCGGTCTTGACCGAGTCAATTTGCAATGCGGCCGAGCCCATTCCTAAACCGACCGAGCCATTTTCAATCCGGTCGAGCCCAAATCGAATTTCACCGAGCCATTTTCAATTCTGATCGAGCCATTTTAATTCTGACTTAGCCATTTGACCCTATGAACCTATTTAGTGGCTCAAATATATTTTTAATCAATTTTAATAAATTTTAATTAGGTTTTTAAGCTATAATTTTATGATTTTCGACAATAAAGATGACTCAAAATATTAAAAACATCATAAATCTTTAAACTAAGGTTAGAGTGAGGCGGTTAACCGATCTCTACACCAAATTAAATTATTTAAAATATAAAAAAATAATAAAAAAGATAAATCTTAAAATCTTTTAAAAATAAGGTTAGAGAGAGGCGGTTAACCGATCTCTACACCTTATTAAATTATTTAAAATATAAAAATAATAAAAATAATAAATCTTAAAAATTTTAAAGAAAAGGTTAGAGTGAGGCGGTTAACCGATCTCTACACCTTAATAAAAATTTTCAAAACATAAAAATTAATTAATATAAATTATCATGAACATCTTTTGGGTTAGAGTGAGGCGGTTAACCGATCTCTACACCCTTATCCAGCAAAAAAAAAAAGAAAATTTAAATTAAATTAAAAATGAGATTAGAGTGAGGTGGCTATCCGAACTTTACATCTCAAAAAAAATAAAAAAATAATAAAAATAAAAATAAAAATATTTTCACACGTCAGAATTAAGAATGAACGAAAACACGCGTAGTCGGTAACATTTATTTTCTTACAATTTCTTAGCATTATCGCATATATGCATACATATAAATCTCATAAATAAAAATAATGAATCTCAATTTTAAAAATATAAGCCGTTTAATTGAGAGTACCCTCTTCGGAGGGGCGCTGTGGGGGTGTTCTGTCTTCCCCACACGTAACCGACAACGAACCCAAAAATCTCAACGTGCCTTATCCCGATTTCCTAATTTTCCATAAAAATTAGGTGGCGACTCCAAACTTTTCTTTCCCCTATCCGGAGGAAGGTCGTCAACAGATGGCGACTCCACTGGGGACCCGTCAGGCTCATTAAAATTAAATGGCTTAAATTTTAAATTTGGTGTTTATCATTTAACATAAAATATCATTGCTGCATATTTATTTTTGTTTAGATCATTTTATTATTGTTGCGTATATTTGTGTATATATTTGTTTTAGCAATCAATTTGCATACACATCACTGCATACACATAACCTCAGGCCTCGACCCGGCCTTAAGATCTGGGATAATATCGAAGCTCGTGTGCAATGCATACGGGTAGTCGTAAAACCCAGCCCTCAGCCTAACCTATATGTTATCTGGGTAGTACCAGAACTGACATACTATGTATGCTGGTAACCTGCGGAACCCCAGCAATGACGGGCTATTAGAAACCAGTCATATAAGACACCAATAGTTGCATATCCTCATGTAACGACACTCATGACATCCAAAAAAAATTTCAATTCCTTTTTTCCAAATAAAAAAAATCTCTTTTAAAAAAAAAAAACATTTTCTTTCCAAAATGGATTTTTCAAAAATTATATATCTTTTTAAATAAAAAATTTTTTTCTTTTCAAAATTAAAAAAAAAAAAACAGAAAAAACTTGTCAAAAAAATCCTTTAAAAAAAATCTTTTCAAAGAAAATCTCTTCTTTTTCTTTTCTTTTCAAAAAAATATTACTTAAATCAAAAAAATCTTTCAAAGATTATCTTTTCATTAGAAAAAAAACACACAAATTTTTTTTTTTCTTTTCATAAAAAAAAACACACAATTTTTTTTTTTTCTTTTCTGTCGTCTTCACTAATCATTTAATAAAAAAAACAAAACAAAAAAATCTTTTCTTTTCACAAAAAAAAAAAAAAAAAAAAATTTCGAAGATTTCTCACAATAAACATTCTTTTGAAAATTGAATTTCTGCATATCACTGACACATATTTTCTTTACATAAGAACGGTCAAGACGACTATCGCAAAAAGAAGCCCTTATCTACTTCGGTCCCGACGCCACACGTAACCGACAACGAACCCAAGAATCTCAACGTGCCTTATCCCGGTTTCCTAATTTTCCATAAAAATTAGGTGGCGACTCCAAACTTTCTTTCCCCCATCCGGAGGAAGGTCGTCAACAGATGGCGACTCCACTGACCGAAAAAGAGCTAATTGATGAATTCATGACTTTGAGCTGTCTTGATGATAAAATTAAGACTGTATGTGCCATCGCCTCTACCTTCACTCAACTGATTACTGCTGGTTTAAGAATTGAGCTAGCACATGATAGTGTCTTCAAATCATCCGAAGAACAAGCAAAGGCCAAGAAGAAAGAGAAAGAAGTAAACAATATCAGCGGGGCAGACAATTTCCAACAGTCACTATATCGAGTTCCAGCACAAACAGCTATACAATATCAGGCTCCATCATACAACAAGAACCGCCCCTATCAGCAACTTCAGCAACATACATACCAACCTCAGCATGTCAATCAAACATATCAAGTTCAACATCAACAGATCCCAGCTCGGCAGCCACAAGCCCCTGTTCAACAACAAATCCCGAGAGCTCGTCAATATCAACCTCCTCGGGAACCTTTGCCTGTCTCCCAATTGGAAGTATATCGACATTTGGTCAAGGAAGGAATGTTGACGCCAATGCCAGCACGACAATTCACGCCTCCGTTTCCTAAGTGGTACGACGTAAATGCTTATTGTGAATTTCATAGTGGCGTCCAAGGCCACTCCACAGACAACTGCTTTGTTCTCCGAAATAAGATATATGAACTACTGCAAACTGGAAAGATAAAAATCAACCCAGTGGACACAACAGCGACAGCTACTGCAAACAATCCTGCTTCTACTAGTACTCATGACGGAGGAATCAATGACATCGACACGACTTTGTTCCAGAATGACTGACTGCTTTGTTCTCTTTCTTTTCAATAAAGTCATGTTAGGACTATGTTTGCTCTGTTACTAGTCACTATATGTACTTGAATTCTTCTTTTATTACATTTTATCTTTTTAATGAATTATTCTTATTGGGAGTGCAACTCGGAATGGATTTTCTTTAATTATAAAATTGCTTTATTTCATAAACTTCCACAATTTCACTAAATCTTGCAGAATGTAACGAACAATGTATACTTGACTAGCAATAACTTGTCTAAAAAAGAAAAGAACATGCGCAAACATTTACTCCACTGCCTAAAAATTATCTAGTAACTAGAAGTATTCATGTAACCCATGTTTACTTTTACGTCAAACGATAACTTAAGGCATGAGTATGCAAAAGCACCTTAAAGCTGTATTTTATTAAGTAACTGGATTCTTTCATCACCAATGTTAGAATTCACGTCAAAAGATAAAATACAAAATAAGGAATATTGAAAAAATGTGCAAATATTCATTCCGCTACCTTCAGTTATCTAGTAACTAGAAGTATGCATGTGACCCATGTTTACTTTTACGTCAAACGATGACTTCTTAAGGTATGAGTGCACAAAGAACTACAAAGCTATAATTTATCGAGTAACCGGATTCCTACATCACCAATGTTGGTATTCGCGTCAAAAGATAAAATAAAAAAAAAGGAAAACTCGTTAGGCCGAAAACCTAAAAAGGTGGCTGGCCTAAGCATTTGACAAGTGAAAATTCAAGAATATGCATTCGAAAATTATATTCTGCAAAATTCATCATCTTATCACACAAACACTCGCTTCCACCTTGAAATGGGCAATTTCATTTTTAAATGAAGTTCATTCCGAAGTTGCATTCTTTCAACTTAGAGGATCAAGAAAAAGACAAATATGTACTGAGAATAGAATAAAAAAAACATATTATGACTAGTTGTGAACTAAACAAATGTTCAACATGACTTGCTTGAAAGGAAATAAACTAGTAGTCAAATTCAAATTGGGGCAAATTTAAGAAAGTTGATCCATACGTCGAAACTGGGGCAAAATTTTCGTACGAAAATTTTGAGACTGAACAACAAAGCAGGCACAGAGGACATTTAAAAAAAAAAATCTCAGAATAGAATACACATCAACAGCTGACAAAAACGCAGATCCGCAAAAGAAAGAAAAGGAATGAAGCAAATTTTGATCATAACTTTGATGAATCATCACTAGGCAAATTTTTCTCAGAAAATTTGTGAAGAAGCTGATCTCCAATATCAACAGCCGACAAGCTTACGAGATGTGACGACTTTGACAAACGACTGTCTGCAAAAAGAAAAGCAAAGCAAAGACAAAATAGAAGAAAGAAGGGATGCCGGGGCAATGACTTTTTGAATAGTCGGGATGACCAAACACCCACAGCATAAAAATTTTTTTTACAAAACCTTTTTTGCATAAAATTTTTAACAACAAATATCAACTTCTAGCAAAATGAATTTTTCTCACTTTGATGAACAAATCATTAAAAAATCAAAAAAATCACGAATTTGACATCATAAAATCTTTTTGAGGCGTAGTCCTCACGAGACGCAGTTCTCGTCATAAAATCTTTTTGAGGCGTAGTTCTCATAAAATCTTTTTGAGACGTAGTTCTCATGAAATCTTTTGAGACGTAGTCCTCATAAAATCTTTTTTCATCACGAGACGACTGTCTTATTTTTCAAGTTTTACCTTGAGTCGACTGTGCTCTATCACGAGACGACTGTCTCATTCTACCTTGAGTTTTGAACCGATTGTGATATATTCATCGAGACGACTGATCTCATTTTTTTAAATTTATCTTTTAGCCGACTGTGCTTTTTATCGAGACGACTGATCTCATTTTTTAAATTTATCTTTTAGCCGACTGTGCTTTTCATCGAGATAACTGATCTCATTTTTTATCGAGACGACTGATCTCATTTTTTTTTAAATTTATCTTTTAGCCGACTGTGCTTTTCATCGAGACGACTGATCTCATTTTTAAATCAATCTTTTAGCCGACTGTGCTTTACATCGAGACGACTGATCTCATTTTTGAATCTATCTTTTAGCCGACTGTGCTTTTCATCGAGACGACCGTCTCATTTTCAAATTTTACCTTGAGTCGACTGTACTCTATCACGAGACAACTGTCTCATTTTCAAATTTTTTCTTGAGCCGACTGTGCTATATCACGAGACGACTGATCTCATTTTTAAATCTATCTTTTAGCCGACTGTGCTTTTCATCGAGACGACTGATCTCACGTTTAAATCTATCTTTTGGCCGACTGTGCTTTTCACGAGACGACTGTCTCATTTTTCAAATTTTACATTCGAACCGACTGTGTTCTATCACGAGACGACTGTCTCATTTTAAAAATTTTCCATGAACCGACTGTGTTCCATCACGAGACGACCGATCTCATTTTTTTAAATCAATCCTTTAGCTGACTGTGCTTTACATCGAGACGACTGATCTCATTTTTAAATCAATCTTTTAGCCGACTGTGCTTTTCATCGAGACGACTGATCTCATTTTTAAATCAATCCTTTAGCCGACTGTGCTTTTCATCGAGACGAACTGGTCTCACATTTTAAATCTAACACTTTAACCGACTGTGCTTTACATCGAGACGACTGATCTCATTTTAATTTTATTTTAAGCCGACTGCGCTACATTACGAGACGACTGATCTCACCTCAAATCATTCTTTTAGCCGATTGTACTCTACTGAGAGACGACTGATCTCATTTCAATTTTAATATAAGCCGACTGTGCTGCATTGTGAGACGACTGATCTCATATTGACATTTTGACTGTAACTTTTGAAATAAGGTGACTATACTCAAACTCTCTCGCTCTCTCCAGACAAAATGTGGTATCTCCTTATCTTTGTCCAATCCTTCTCCGAAGGATCGAACAAAGAGGGGCAACTGTAGACACCCCATTTTGTCCGGGTTCGTCCCGATTTTATTTGATAAATTCGATTAACCTAAAAATCTTGATTTACACGATTAAATTTATTTTAGCTTAATTCAAGACTATATGGACGGACATAATTGTTTAGAATTCTAACGAGGTCGCACACGAACGAGAAATTTTCGTAAAAACCAAAATTTTATACGAGAGGGGTCATATTTGCCAAAAGACATTATAGAAATCCCAATGTTTTGCAAAATCCTTGGGTGTCATTTCTGCAATTCAGGAAAGAATGCATTATTTATGTAATACGAGAAAAAAAGAAAAGGAGGGAAAAATTCAAAGCCGAGGAGGAAGAAGCGGATCTTCGGCGGCCGTTCAACGCGAAAGAAGCGGTCATGGGATCACCACGTCGCCAACACCTCGCCCGCGACACCTATAAGAGGCGGCGATCGACACCAACGAGGGGAGGAAGCTCTCGGCCGAAGAATCTCAAACAAAAAAAAAAGAAAGAAAATCCGAGAGAGAGAGAGAGAGAGAGAGAGAGAGAGCACTGCCACGGCTGCCACCAGCACCGCCGACTATCTACGACAACGTCGCCGCCGCCTCACGGTTTCGTCGTCGCCGTTGCCGTCGGAAAAGCTAAAAAAACCGAAATCAACGCATTCAAGGTACGCGTCCAAACACTAAAATTTTCATTCCATCATAGTCTCTATACCATATATATCACGTGACACCGACGTCGCTTCGTCGGCGGCGATCGACGGCGGCGGAAATTTAAAAACAAAAACGATAATCCGAAATAGACTTTAAATATCTCGAGATACGTACGTCAAAACCAAATTTAGACATCACCATCGCGTTCAGGACCCTCGATTACCCCTAGGGTGAGTTCCGGACGGTTAACGGACGACGCTGGCGCCGGTGGCGTTAACGGCCGGAGACGCGAGCTCGCGGCGGAAAAAAAAAGAAAACCAGATGAAGAAGATGACGTTTTTGCAACTAAACCCATAAGTTTTTAGAAATTACATTTTGGCCCAGGCGCGCGTTTTTTTTTAAAGAATAACGCTTCGCCGGACCCGACCTAGCTCGACGGCTCGGTCTTGACCGAGTCAATTTGCAATGCGGCCGAGCCCATTCCTAAACCGACCGAGCCATTTTCAATCCGGTCGAGCCCAAATCGAATTTCACCGAGCCATTTTCAATTCTGATCGAGCCATTTTAATTCTGACTTAGCCATTTGACCCTATGAACCTATTTAGTGGCGCAAATATATTTTTAATCAATTTTGATAAATTTTAATTAGGTTTTTAAGCTATAATTTTATGATTTTCGACAATAAAGATGACTCAAAATATTAAAAACATCATAAATCTTTAAACTAAGGTTAGAGTGAGGCGGTTAACCGATCTCTACACCAAATTAAATTATTTAAAATATAAAAAAATAATAAAAAAGATAAATCTTAAAATCTTTTAAAAATAAGGTTAGAGAGAGGCGGTTAACCGATCTCTACACCTTATTAAATTATTTAAAATATAAAAATAATAAAATAATAAATCTTAAAACATTTTAAAGAAAAGGTTAGAGTGAGGCGGTTAACCGATCTCTACACCTTAATAAAAATTTTCAAAACATAAAAATTAATTAATATAAATTATCATGAACATCTTTTGGGTTAGAGTGAGGCGGTTAACCGATCTCTACACCCTTATCCAGCAAAAAAAAAAAAGAAAATTTAAATTAAATTAAAAATGAGATTAGAGTGAGGTGGCTATCCGAACTTTACATCTCAAAAAAAATAAAAATAATAATAAAAATAAAAATAAAAATATTTTCACACGTCAGAATTAAGAATGAACGAAAAACACGCGTAGTCGGTAACATTTATTTTCTTACAATTTCTTAGCATTATCGCATATATGCATACATATAAATCTCATAAATAAAAATAATGAATCTCAATTTTAAAAATATAAGCCGTTTAATTGAGAGTACCCTCTTCGGAGGGGCGCTGTGGGGGTGTTGTGTCTTCCCCACACGTAACCGACAACAAACCCAAGAATCTCAACGTGCCTTATCCCGGTTTCCTAATTTTCCATAAAAATTAGGTGGCGACTCCAAACTTTTCTTTCCCCCATCCGGAGGAAGGTCGTCAACAACATATATATATATATGGTAATTATGGTTTAAGGATAAGTTCAAAAGGTAAAATAGTTTGGGATAAAACATTACAAGTAATTATATTATCCCAAACTAATCAAAATAGTGAACTTGTCGGTCGACCGAAACCGTTTGAATGGTCGACCAAAATAGCTATTCTGGACAGCATGCTTCGGCCATGTTCTGCCTCGGCCTTAGCAATGCTTCAACCTCGGTCTCGGTCAATATCCTTACCTTGGTCTCGGTCATTCTCCTACCTCCGTCTAGATCTCGGTCATGCTCCTACCTCGGTGTAGATCTCGGTTATGCTCCTACATCGGTCTTGGTCATACTTCTATCTCGGTATCTGCCATGTCTTACCTCGTCTCGGTTTAGCCACCTCGGTTCTTCTTGACCCAAGATCCACCTGGATCAGCATAACTAGATATTTATATCTGTTTGGGAGTGTTGATGACCTTTCACCGGTGAGGCGGAAAAAGTTGAGAGTCGCCACCTAATTTTTATAGAAAATTAGGAAATCGGATAAAACACTTTTGATATTCTTGGACTCGTTTATTGTTTACGTCTGAGGAAGACGGAATACCATCACCACGTCTCTCGAAAGAGTGTACTCTATACTCTATAAGTGATTATAACAATTTTGGGTTTATTTTGGCATACATAAATAGGTCGAGCATGGATAATCACAAATTAAATAAATAAATATAAAATATGAAGTCTATTTGTGTATCGTGATGTCGTTAATATCGAAAGATATGTTCTCGTGTGATAAAATATTATGTTTGTTAGTGTTGGGCTCAACGGGTTTCCGTTTGCTCTTTGTTGCCCAATTGTTATTATAAGTGACATTTGTTAGTATGATTTGAGTTATTAGATTCTAGAAGTATACACCTCTGATTGCGAATTCATATTGCAAATATCAATCTACTACCCATTTAATAATTGTGTGTTTATTATATTATTATTTTTTTTTTTAATTTTTTTAATTGGAAGTATACACCTCCGATTCATATTATGGTTGCAAGTGTCCACCTACTACCCTTTTATTTATTAAAATTATGTGTTTTATATTATTTTTAATCGGAAGTATACACCCCGACTTTAAATTCGGATTGTAAGTGTCCACCTACTACCAATTTATTTAAAGTATTTTTTTATTTTGTTTAATTTATCGAAGGTGTATATCTCCAAATATATGCTCGGATTACAAGTATACACCTATAACCCAATATCTTTGGGGTAGAAATATCCATCTTATCCCAAGATTACACTTGTTTTGATTATGGTCGTAATGTCATCCTATGAGTTTATCGATGGGGAAGAAATATCCATCTCAACCCTAAATTTTAATCATAAAAACTAGCTATGCTTGATAAAATTTTGTTTTGAAAAGATTGCATTGCTTATTCCATTCTCTATTTTGATTATGAGAAAATATCCATCTCCACCAATTTTAATTGAAAATGAATTATGTACATGTGATACTCCCTAAGACGATGGAATATATTTTTGAGGGAGTTACCTTAATTTCGAGTGTGTTTGAATGATAATACAACTAGGTGCAATTCCGGCAAACTCTGAGTCCGGCGATTTCGTTGATGGCGGATGTTGTGAATAAACTCTTGAGGAAGAGGACCGTGTTTATTATAGTTGGACGAGTGGGTGGAGCTGTCTCGTATCTCTCTTTAGTTTTTCTTCTCTTCTCTCCCCCCTGCTTTTCCCTTCTCCTCTCCATCCTTATATAGTCATTCAAGTCTAAATATCAGTATAAATGTGGGCATGAATGTCATTAAAAAAAGTTGTAACTTTCCTCCCATTAAAACTTGTAACTCCTTAACCATTAGAATTTGTAACACCTTAGCCATTAAAACTTGTAACTGTCCAGATTTTCAAAGAGTTTGAAACTAATCCAAATCTAGTCCAAATAAGCTCACATTTTGTGTATGGGTAGCATGATGAGTCTACTTTCATACAAAATTTGTTTGACATTTGGAGCTGTATATAAAAAGTTATGACCATTGAACCACCACCTGGTCAGTACAGTGACAAACCGGCACGAGATCAAATTCATGGATAAAAGTGACCGAGCAATTGTGACCCAATTAATATGAAAATTTGCATGTAGATGGATAATTGAGTTAACTTTTGTAGACAATTTGTCATTCATGATTTGGATGTGTATAATTTGAGTTATCATTCATTTATTGCTGATATATCAGTTCTGAATTTTTTTTCTGAATTTGGCACCAACATCGGATTAGTTAATAATTACCAGTCCGGACAAAATGGAGTGTTGACAGTTGTCCTCTTTGTCCAATCCCTTGAAGAAGGGTTGGACAAAGATAAAGAGATACAATATTTTGTCCTGCGTGAGAGAGGGCGGAGATAAATTCATGTTTATTTTGAGGCTTGATGTAGGTTGCCATGTCGTCAAAAAGTATTGTTAACTTCGGGGGGGTAAGATTAAAAAGAGATCAGTTGTCTCATAACCAGAGATCCTGAAGCACAGTCGGCTTCAAACATAAGGTTGACAGCCATGGGATTAGTCGTCCCATGATGGATTGATCACAGTCGACTCAACAGTAAGTTTGAATTTATGATCAAAAGAACAGTCATCTCTTAACATAGATAACTTTGAAGTACAGTCGACTTCCAAAGTGGATTTGTAAGAATATGTGAAGAGGACACATCCTATTTGCTTCCTCTTGCACCACGTAAGCTCCCACCTTCGCTGATGGACGTAGTGTTTAACTAACGCCCCACGTTTGCATGGCGGTTACGCGGCTAACAAAGACGCCACTTATTCAGGATCGCGTGAGCTCGATTGGTGTGCCAAACTCGGTTGAGTGAGGTGACGCCGAACTTCGGCATTGGTTTTGGCTGTCTAACGCTGAGACTTCGGACGTTTTGTCTAAACCTCGGGTCTCTCCGAGGTATGGGTCGGTGATTAAATTGAGGTCGGCCTCGGCCTGGCGACTCTGAGATATGAGGAGGGACACAACGTATCAGCTCGGTCATACAAGATACTTGGACTCTTCTTCTCATTGGGTGGTCGGCTCTTCTACTAACACGTGGCAGCTCGGATCCATGCTATATCACTTGCAATAGTCTTACTTTGTTACACTTTTAAAGAATAATATTCTACATATACTTACCGTTGATTTGTTTTCTCTCACTTTATTTTCAATATATTTGTGGTTATGCATTGTGTTTATTTGCTATACTTCCATTGTGGTTGATTGTGTTTTTTTTTTTGTCCCTTTTGTGGGAGTTATGTGCTATTTACCCTCTCATGTGCCAAAAAGTCTAATCACGGCCCTAACTCTATTTCTTAGTTAAAATAGAGCTTTAGTTAATCAAATAGCTATACTTGTTTCGTGCATACATGACGTTACTTGTTTAGCTTGTTACTCACTATTACTCAAAGGTGAGCTGAGCACTGTTAGAATAAATGTATAAGATGATGGCACTGGATATCTGAAATCTTCACGAGAATGGCTCCAAGGCATGTTACAGTGTTCATTTTTCTTATGGCTTTATTCGCCCCCACCAGATCGTGCAACATGGATGATATAGTACTTAAAAGGGGATCGACCTTGCTTGGCGGTGATCGAAGGCACACCTAGGTTTTTCAGGAAGGTCGGTGCAAAGGTAAGGTCGGTGCATTAACGAAAAAAGGATGATCTCACTAATCGAGTAGTTACGGCCGTCTATTTGGAACTCTAGACGAAATGTGGCCAAATTCTTGGCGGGAAATTCAAATTAGTGCCAGGTTGTCGCTAGCCTGGATAACAACCTGAGCATCCACTTGCGCAACTTGCGCAAGTGGATGGCACCGTTACAGCTTATAAATAGCCATCTACAGTATCGAAAACATGATCTTCCACTTTACTTTTGACTAAAGAGAGAACTATTGTAACGAAGAACTGTGAGCGAAATAGCCCGAGCTACTAATAATGCTCGGTAAAATCCTTCTAATCCGTACTTTTCTCTCTTTTTAGTGAATTTACTCTCGTTGGTCCCGTACGACCGGTGGTTTTACCTCGGACTGGAATTCAAGGGTTTCAACATTAAAAATCTGCTCTCATACCACTCCCTATTCCTCTCTTCGAGCCACTCTCTGCTTTTGAACACACAAGTAACCGATCGAGTACTAGCTCGATCAATTGGCGCCTGTTGACGACCTCTCTCGCGGCGAGGCGGGGAAAGATTAAAATTTAGGAGTCGTCACCTAATTTTTATGAAAAATTAGGAAACCGAGATAAGGCACATTAGATTTTTCGGTTCGTTGTCGGTTACGTGTGGAAAAGACGGAAACCCCCATAGCGCCCCTCCGAAGAGGGTACTCTCAATTAAACGGCTTATATTTTTAAATTGGGATTTATCATTTTATGCAGGAAATGATTTGACTACAACTAATGCATGTATGCATGTGGTAATGCTAGGAATTTGTAGAACTAAATGTTATTTGCTTCACGTATTTCGATTTATTCTTTGTTGTTTGATTTTTGTATGTGAAAATATGATTTATATTAAGTTGGGCTCAACGCATTTTCGTTTCTTCTTTATCGTCCACTTTTAAAATATTTAGAGATGTACAGTTCGGATAAACCACCTTTATTTAATCTCAGAGCTTAGTTAACCACCTTACTCTATTTTATTTAGTTAGAAAAATTTTAAGACGTAAAGATCGGTTAAACCACCTCACTCTAGCCCAAAAGATGTTTATGAGATGATTTAATGATTTATTAAATTTATATTTGAAACTTTTATAAGGTGTAGAGATCGGTTAAACTGCTCACTCTAGCCTTAGTTTTGATGTGTTTAACTAAACAATTTTATTTATTTTATATTTTTAAAATATATTTAAGGTATAGAGGTTGGTTAAACCGCCTCATTCTAACCTTAGTTTTAAAAGATTTTAGGACTTATTAATTTTATAGTTTAAAATTTTATTTAAGGTGTAGAGATCGGTTAAACCGCCCCACTCTAACCTATTTTTAAAAGATTTTGATGTTTTGATATTTATTAATAAGAATATAGTAAAAGATCGTGAACTTCTAGCGTAAAACCCAATTAAAATTGATTAAACTTACATTTGGATCACCAAAAAGGTCCCTAGGTTCAAAATGGCTCAGTCAGAATTAAAATGGCTCGGCCAGATTTAAAATAAGCTCAGCTTAATTGAAATTGGCTCGGTCGGATTCAATTTGGCTAGGCCAGTTTTCGAAAATGGCTCGACGAGATTAATCTGGGCTTGAGCGTAGTGCACGCGGGTTTAACCCAGTGCGCATTGGGTCCGATTTTATTGACTACCGGCTCAGCCGGTCATCATCTAAGGGTTATCGAGGGTGTTGGATTCAATGGTGACGTCGAAATTTGATTTCGATGCTTGTACGGCGAGATATCCTACGGTGTAATTTTTAGGATAAAATGTTTTTTATTATTTCGCCGGCTCGCCGCCGGCGGAGCCACGGCGGTGTCCCGTCGTCTATACCTTATAGAGATTATAATGCAATATTTTTGAAGGAGTTTGGACGCGTATCTACATTAATCGAGTTTTTGTTTTTAGCGTTTCCGGCGGCGACGACGGTACAGCGTGGCGGCGGCGAAGTCGGACCAAGCAGGAGTTGGCGGAGCTAGTATCAGGTTTTCTTCCTCTCTATCTCTCCGTAATCTCTCTCTCTCTCTCTCTCTCTCTCTCTATCTCTCTTTATCGATAGTTCTCGGCCGAAGCACACCCTCCTCGCTGTTCGTCCCCCTCTCCCTTTTATGATACCTCCGAGGCAACTGAAGCAGCGACGATTAGGGAAGCTCGAGAGTCGGCGACGTGGGTAGGCGAAAGGTCGGCGGACGTGGGCGAGCGGCCACAACGGTCGGCGTTCCGGCTTCTCCTTCTTCTCTGCTGAAAAAAATAAGTTCTCACTCGTATTTCAGAAAAAATCTCAACTTTCAGATATTTGCGAAATCAGCTTCTGCAATATTCGCAAAATCATAGTCCCCGATTTCAGCAATTGGCAAAATAGCCCCCCTACGCACATGATTTTAGTTTTCAAGAATATTTCTCGTTTCTGTGCGGCTCGATTAGAGTTTTAAGCAATCGTATACGTCCAAAAAGTCTCAAATTAAGTTCAAATATGTTTAATCGTGTAAATCAAGATTTCAAACTTTATTGAGTTTATCGAATAAAATCGGGACGATAATCCGGACAAAATGGGGTGTCTATAGTTGCCCCTTTGTTTGATCCTTCGAATAAGGATTAAACAAAGATAAGGAGATACCATATTTTGTCTGGAGAGAGAGAACTTGAGTATAGTCGTCGATGATAAGGGTTTACGTGAACAAGATCGAGACATATCCTATTTGCTTCTCGGAGTATGAAAAAGTAAACCCGATTTGCTTTTCGGGATTTGCAAATGCAAAGATGAACCTGATTTGCTTCTCGAGGTTTGTAAAAGCAAAAACACATCCGATTTGCGTCTCGGAGCTTGTTAATGCAAAGATATACCCGATTTGCATTTCGTCGTTTGTTAATGCAAAGATGTACCCGATTTGCATCTAGGAGTTTGTAAATGCAAAAATGTACTCGATTTGCATTTCAGGGTTTGTTAATGCAAAGATATACCCGATTTGTATTTCCGGAGTTTGTAAATGCAAAGATGTATCCGATTTGCATCTTGGGGTTTGTGAATGCAAAGATGTACCCGATTTGCATCTCGGGGTTTGTGAAGATCATGCTCCGAGTTTCGTACAGTCCTCGGAGTGAAAAGTGTCTTAAAGTCTATGCAGCCTTTAAGAAGAAAAAGATTAAGCTCCGAGTTTCGTACAACTGTCGGAGTGAAGAGTGTCTCAAAGTCCGTGCAGCTTTTGAGAAGAAAAGATGTCCCGAGTTCCGCTCAGCCCTCAGGGTAGAAAGATTATAGATTGTCTTGAGGTCCATATAGCCCTCGAAAGGGTAGCAAGATATCTCAAAGTCCGTTCAGCCTTTTGGGTAGAAAAGATGCCCCTAATTCCGTTCAGCCCTTGGGGTAGAAAGATGTCGCTTAAGTCCGTTTAGTCTTTGGGAAAGAAAGATGCCCCGAGTTTTGTTCAGCGGTCGGGGTAGAAAGATGTCCCAAAGTCTGTTCAGCCTTTGGGAAGGAAAGATGCCCCGAATTTCGTTCAGCCCTCGGGGTAGAAAAATATCCTAAAGTCCGTTCAGCCTTCGGGAAGGAAAGATGCCCCGAGTTCCGTTCAGCCCTCGGGGTACAAAGATGTCCCGAGTTCAACCTTTGGGAAGGACAGATGACCCGAGTTCCGTTCAGCCCTCGGGGTAGAAAGATGTCCCGAATTCCATTCAGCCCTCTGGGTAGAAAGATGTCCCGAATTCCATTCAGCCCTCTGGGTAGAAAGATGTCCCGAGTTCCGTTCAGCCTTTGGGAAGGAAAGATTCCCCGAGTTCCGTTCAGCCCTCGGTGTAGAAAGTGTTGGGTTATCGGGGTCAATACGACATCAGATGCGCAGCGGAAATTTAAAATTTTTAATACAAAAGCCCCGTGTACCCGAATACAGGATCACATTGGTATGCTATAATAATCGAAACAACCACATCGCATGTAAATAATAAGCATGACATAATAATAAATTAATCTGATTAATTTATTACGATCCTATCATGCATCTAATCGCGATTCGAGTTTAATCGAAATACCTTGGCGAGTCGCACACGCCGCGTAATGGTTCTCAGATTCTGATGAATAGAGCCGTGAAAGTACCCGGCCTCTAACGGTGATCCACGCTGAGACGCTCGCGAAACCGAAATCCGATTTAATCTAATTAAATCGAATTCGGGCCTTGGATCCAATCCAAGGTCGGCCCGTTTACAAAAACAGGCCTACTTCTTCTTCTTCTTCCTTCGGCTTCTTCTTCGGCTGCAACCGACCTCCCTGGTCGTCGTCCAAGCTCGTGTCTGATCCTCGCCACCACTGCCTCTGATCAGTGGTCAGTCGCCGTCGTCGTCGCCTCCTCAGCACGTCGAGACAATCTCAGCCGTGGTTGGAAGCTTTGACGCGCGGCTTCGTGCAACCTTTGCACACGAGAAGAGCACCCCGTGACAGGCACCGGAGCTGGAAGGCGTCCTAGTCGTCGTCGTCGTCGTCTTCGTCAGCTCGCCGAGATCTGGAGCACGAAGGTTCGACGAAATCGAGGACGAAGAGCAATCGGCCGGAGCTTCACCGAACAAAGCAGTCTTCGGTTTTGAAGCTCGCCGGTTCCCGTCGGCGCGCGACGGAGGGAAGAGAGGTGGCGGCGGACGACCGATCAACGGAGGAGGTGACGACCGTGCTAGCGGCGTAGGGTTTCCTCGTGCGATCGGCGCCGCGTTCTTGCTTCTTTCGGGGGGGAGAAGATGATCCTGTGCATACCTATATATAGGTATATATATTGCACATTAAATCCACTCTTTTGCCATTTTGCAAAAACAGCCCTCAAGCATTTTGCAAAACCTTAGGTCCAACACTTTGGACATTGGCAAAACCAGCCCCTCAAGCACAAAATTCGGTTTTTCGCGATCGTGTCTCATTTGCGTGTGACCCATTAGGTTCAGTACCACGCCGGCAGTGAATAAATAGTTAATTCAACTAATTAACAAATAATCAATTCAACCAATTGATTATATTTATCCACAGATCGTGGTTAACGTCTAGCAACGTGCCACGACCACCCGTGTGGTATGAATATCAATATTCATCACTTGAAACCTTTTGTGTGAATAGTTCCCATGCCCTATAATCCTTCTGTTCCTTTCTAACATCCCGAATGAGCTTAGAGTATGGATATCTGTCAAACTCTAATACAGCTCAATCATATGTATCTGTCTTAATAGATTTGCTCGTCTGTGACATTAAGAACATTTCTTAATTCACATCGTACCTCGGCCAAGGATTTTCTGAGCTAGTTCTATTCGAAGACATATAGGATGTTCTCCTCCTTCATAGGAGGTGACAGATTCTCTATTGGTTATCATCTATCTTCATGTGCTATTATTTATACCCAGATGGTTCCCTTGTACAGCTGAGCTATACTTGGAAACACACTAAAGTATAAATCATGAACACATAAGATACTATGATAAACTCAAGTCTGAGGATCAAGGCATAACTATCACACTGAAGAATAACCATTGACAGATTCCATTGGTATTCTTCGAGTAAGTCAGTTCAGTGAACTCATTCATCCAATGAGCACCTACACACTTGCTTCAGTGTCAACTACACGCGTAGTAATGAGATCACTACTCTCATCGTATGAGCAAGCAAGCTGTGTATTAGTCTTTCCGGTGACATTGAGCCCCTACTCAATGCACCTATGACTAAGAACATTCTGGACTTAGACTTATAAGACATTAGGTCTCATTATCATGATCAACTATCATGATCCTAATTCTGTCGCCTTAGTCCATGGGGTTTATCACATACATTCATACAACATATTAAACATGACGATGCGATAAATAAACAAATAACCATAATCAAGTAAATCAAAACTATTTATTACAAAAATATGTTCGCCAAAATATCCAATATTATTGGCTTTTAGGGCATTTACTCTTTCAGAAAGATGTTCCAAAGTCCGTTCAGCCTTTGGGAAAGAAATATGCCTCGAGTTCCGTTAAGCCCTCAGGGTGGAAAGATATTCACAAGAACTATGTCCCGCGAATAGAAAGAGTTTTCATGTCAAATTTGTGATGTTTTATAATGAGTTGTTGAATAGTGTGAGAAAAATTTATTTTGCTGCAAATTGATGTTGGGTGTTAAAAATTTATGCAAAGCGATATTGATTTTGCAGTGACAAAAATCAAGAAATTGTCAGAAGTTTTGTGAAAAAGAATTTTATGTTGAAAATATGTTGTGAGTGTATTCGGTCAATCTGACTACTCAAAAAGTGTCACGACCCAGGAACCCGGGCCGCGACAGGGATATAAAAATACAAAACAGGTGACAATCCGACGGAAGCCTCAATAAAATTCAGCGGAAGTTAAGCAAACCATAGGATCTAAAACAAATTTTAGCTTTAGAAAGATCAAAAGAAACACAAGGAGTTGAAAACGAAGGTTGAACTGAGTCTTAGACTTCCGGCTCCGGGTTACCGCCCACGGAGGAGGTGGACTTCACCACATGGTCTAACAAAGCTTGCTATAGATTCTAAAGAATCAATCTCCTCCATTGATACAAGAAAATCCACAACAACCTAAGGTCCGAAACTTAAAACAATTTAAAACCCAACTTTCGGAGATAAATTCGGAAATACCGGCTCAACCTGTATTTTTACAAGGCTTTTGGAAGTGTCACATATCTCACATATTTTAGATATGTCCATTTGAACCAAATAAAAACTCAAAACCAAAATCGGAAACCATTTGAAACGATTTTGAAATTCTTCATTTCAGAACTTTTTATCGGTCGACTGGCCAATCTTATCGGTCGACCGAAAGTTCATCCAAACTGGTGGTAGGCATAAAATTAAATATCGGTCGACCGCAACAGCGATCGATCGACAGAAAGTTCCAGAAAATGCATGTACAGGTTACAGAAATCTACCATCTCAAGGTCTCGAAACCCGTATTTCTACAAGATCATAGGAGTCAATCATACACATCTTGGTATCTATCCTAGATACACATGCATGAATTTCCATTGATCCAAAATACCAACGAGACGATAAAATAGGGCATAATTTCCTTTGGAACCAAAAATACGATAAAATGGCTAAGTACGGAAAGGTTTGTAAACATGTTCAATTATTAAACTCATGTGACTATGAGATCAAGATAGCTTTAATACACTTGTAAAATCACAATACAAACCAAATCCGAAGTCCAATAACATTTAGATTGTAATGTTGCTTTTGCATGAAACATTGAAATATTCTATAACTTTAGAAATTTTAAACTTTACATCTAAAGTTTATAATTCTAAAAGCAACTCAAACGACGTGGACAACAAAATGTATGTCACGACCCGCGACCCGGGGCCGCGACGGCTAAGGAGAGAAATAAAGGAGAACATAAAATCCAGAGTATCGCAATGCGGAAGCTCATGCTAAATAGATCACGAAAACAAGGATTGAGCCGAGCCCACGACTATCGGCACCGGCAAGTAACCACGGAGGAGGTGGAACCCGCCTCGGACACCGACTAAGCTTGTCAAAGATCCTAAGATATCAATCTCCTCCATTGACATCAAAGTATCTAGGACAATCTTAGGTCCTAAACTTAAAACATTTGTAATAAAAAATTGGAAAGACGTTTTCGGAAATACCGGCTCAACCTGTATTTTTCTAAAAGATTCGGAGGTGCTAAACCTCTTAAATACATTTATACAAGACCCTAAAAGCATCGAAAGTGTTTTCGGAAACCATTTAAAAGGAAATCAAATTGCGAATTCCAGAGAGTTTTCGGTCGACCGAGGGTTGAGAACCGGTCGACCGATACTCAACCCGAGAGCACAAATACTTGCTGAAACAGTTTCGGTCGACCGACCGATATTATCGGTCGACCGAAAATATCAGAAATCAGAAAAACAGTTTTCAGAAATGAAATGCTCGCCCCCTCGAAATCCGTATTTTACCTGGGTTTTGGGAACCAACCCTACACGTCCATGTATCTACCTTGGGTACACGTGTAGGACCTCCCAAACACCCAAAATACGCAAGACGGCGAATTAAATAAAAAACTCTTTAAAGACCGAAATACGGTAAAACAAGTATTGAATGCGTCAAAACTCATTTTTCAAGCTTAACATCCATTCCATCACATACATAATACCACATAGGGTCAAATACACATGCCCATCCATTCCAAAGCCCACTTGGGGTCAAAACACCATGTTTAGTAAAATATGTACTTTTCATATAAAACTTTAGATTTTCATACAACTCGAGAACCAAAAGCTTTACAAGTAATTTATACAATTCCGAAGGAAGTACATGCTACGTGTAGGTTAATGCTTCATTTATGTACATCTTACATAATAAACTATGTGTGACTAGACTAGTATACAAAATGAAGTCTATACATTTGCTAGTCCCCAAGAACCCCAAAATACCTTCTAAAATCCCTCTCGCTAGCTACGGACGGCTATGCGAGCTCCTTGCCCTTCGCGGACGGATCTGAAAAACAGGGCAACAAAGCGGTGAGTCCTATGACTCAGTGAGCGGCACATCGGTGTCCTCCCCTGGAGCACCAATGCCACACCGCACACAAAACACAAACATAACTATTAGCATCAACATACACATCACAAGCATAAACATTTCATATGCATAACCAACATACATGTTCATCACATGTGTAACAAACCAATAAGCATGTTTCGGCTCGTAACAGTAATAATCACCCGACCAACCAATTATGCAATCTCTTTGTTAAGTCAGCGTGATTTACTAACCCATCGTAGTTAGTCATCATTGTTCATTTAGGTAAGGTAGGTCCGACACGAACTCTCTAGCCAAGGCACCTAACCCAACCTAGGCTAAAGTAGTTCCGGACGCCTACACTCATACCAAGGCACTTTGCCCGCTGTCGTCGGGTTTTCCGTCACGACACAACACTCACGGTAGGGGCGACCCCACAGCGCAAAATGGGGGCTACTCGGACTCTTTACGCCTTGTGCAACCGAGCCTCGCTCAACGTAGCAATCGCCTGGCCAACGGCTGATCCGCAAGGTACTACGCCCACCGTCCCCCGTAGAGGCAAACTCACCGCCTTAGGTACTCTAGCCGGAACCCTCCGCCCCCGACATATTGTCCCACCCGGAATCATTACATCGGGTGGACTCATTCGAAACTCAACAGGATAACATAGTTATTGAGCAAAACCATACAAAGTTCATGCTTTTTGAACTAACATAATTGTACACAACATGATGTACTACTCAAGGCTAGCATTCTTAGCATCACAAGGATATCATATAGCATGTTACATGATTCCACCACATCACAATAAACATCAACAATTAGGGTTCTTGACCCGGTTACGCATTTCCATCAAAATCATGAAAACACACCCCAAACATAACATTAAATGCATTTTCATGCACACCAACACACACACATGGTGTTAAACCGCTCACCTCGAAATCCAAGCTTTCCCACGAGCTCACCCCAAAGAACTCCAAGAAAATCGAATCAATGGGTATCTAGATGTAGAGCAAGGTTGGGAGAGTATAAAAACCAAGTTTAAATCAAATAAAATCAAGGAAAAAGAGATGATCACCTAGGGGCAACTTACCTAGGGCTCCAGAACTTCTCTTCTCAGGTAGAAATGAAAAATAACCCTAAACAACACTAAAAACAACCATCACCAACTCTCACCTGCTCCGATCGGTCGACCGAAACTTCAATCGGTCGACCGAAAGTCCCGAATTCTGCATAAACAGATTCAACACCACACTCGGCCGACTCGCTACGGATCGCACGCTCGCGCCGACGAGACCCCAACTAGGCCAGCTCGTTCCCAACGCGACCACGCATGCATCCCCACACAAAAGCAAGCCTCACACAACCATGCAAGTCCAAGAAAACATAACACACACATACACAATCATGCATGTCTAGGACTTAGCAAAATTTTCAAACAACCACATACAAGTCTAGTATCATACACGAGCTAAAGACTACGAAAATCTAACTCGGTCACGGACCTCGCAATGTAGGTTAATTTCTTTTTTACAAGTTATCTATACATGTACAAAAGTGTAATTATCAAACACAACTAAGTAGTGTTCCTTTACATCAACTATACCCTTCCCAAAATATACCTTCTAGCAACCCCCTTCCTCGCTGCTACGCCGAAAAGCGCCTACGCTAGCTCTTTGTCCTTAGCGCATGGATCTGAAAAAAGGGCAACAAAAGCGGTGAGTCAATAGACTCAGTGAGTGGCACATTGGTGTCTTTCCCAGGAGCACAAGTGTGGCACCTCACAACAACAGAAACAACAACGAGCATACATAATTCGGCCAAAAATGCACGTTTCATACTAGAACATACAATTGCATATAAATGCAATAAATCGCCCGACTAAGCAATTATGCTTACCTTTTAGTTATGTCAGCGTGATCCACTAATCCGAACCTGGTTAGTTATCTCATGTTTACGTTTTGGTAAGGCTGGTCCTCGCTAGAGACTGTCTCTCGAGATCAAAGACACCTATGACTCTTGCCCCTGACACTCAGAATGGACCTCACGGCTTGGACACATCCGTACACTACGAAGGTCCTGGCCCATGTCACTAGAATTTCTGAGCAACGCCAATACCCATAGTAGAGGCGATCCCACAGCGTAAAATGGGAGATACTCGGAATCTTTACGTGTTATGCTATTGAGCCTCGCACTCGTAGCAACCGTCCTGGCTAGTGAGCAATCTGAACTACGTCCACCGACCTCCCTAGAGGCATTATTTCTTAACCTAAGTACTCTAGTCATCCCATTCCCTCTTCTTCCTTTAGGCACTCACCTCCACGGAAAAGACGGGGAACACAGACTTACGAGTACAAAGGGTTCCTCAATTCTTATTACCGGCTAGCACTCTAGTTGGTACCATTCGCTCACACCTCTTGAGCCCTTGCCCTCCGATTAATAAACCTTGAGCTACCCACTCGAGATTGGCAAAATACAACTTTCGAGCACTCATCGCCACAACAATGCTAGCAATCACTAGTGTCACTTGAGTCATTTACTCCACATACTCGAGCAAACCATATATAGCATTCCCACACAAGCATAAAACACATGTTCAGATTTTTATTTACATAATGCACATAACGTCGGGCTACTACACATGTACACATCACAAAGTACATTCCACATGGCCAGCTTATAAGGCACCATATAAACATTTCAATAGCATTCGAACATGATTTCATAACACATGACACATGACATTAGGTTAGTACCCGACATAAATGCAATCCATGCATAAGCATCTTGTTATACACGATAATAAAGCATAATTGACATGTTTCCATGGATAGCACACCACAAAAGAAGACGGTGCATCCCGCTCACCTCAAAACCCCGAGATCCCGCAAGCCCTCACTACGAACCTCCACGAGAATGCGGAAATAAACTATCTACGCGAAGAGAGAGTTCGGAATATTAAGAAAATCAAGTTTCTATTAAGTAAAAAGGGATTTGGAAGGGATCATAACCAAGGGGGCTCACCTAGGGTTTCTCCAGACTTAGCTCGTAGGGAGAAGAAGAAAAATAACCCAAGAAACAACCCCATACCCAAACATATACCTACTCTACCTGCTCCGATCGATCAACCAAAACAGGTATCGGTCGACCGATACCTCTAAAAACAGCAAAAATAGAATCGGTTCTGACACTATCCCGACTCGCGTCGGATCACACACTCAAGCCAACGAGATCACCACTAAACTAACCCGTCTCCAACACCATCATGCATGCAAGTATGAAGTATAATCAAGGCTCATATACACATGCAAGTTTAAAATAACTAACTAAGCATGCACACACACACACACCAACACACAAAACCAACTACACATGCCTACTTAGCATACAAAACGAACACGGACCTCACAAAAAGGTCATTGCCCCGGCATCCCTTCTTTATTTTGTCTTTTCTTTACTTTTCTTTTGCAGACCATTATTTTTCAAAGTCGTCCTAGCTTGTCAGTTTGTCAGCTGTTGATGTTGGAGATCATCTTCTTAATAAATTTTTTTTGAGAAAGATTTGCCCTAGTGATAGCATGATTCGTCAAAGTTCTGATCAAAATTTGCTTAATTGGTCAGAGAATGTGTTTGTGCTTAATTGAAATTGGCTCACTCTAGCCCAAAATCACGTTATATTTGTCCGAGCTACCGATTTCAACGATCCGCTACCGATTTCAACGATCCGGAACACACCGAGAAATATAACGTGATTTGAGCTTGATCAATTTAAGATGACTTAAGCTTTAAGATTTGACGATTTAAGATGACTTAAGCTTGATCAAAATTCGATTATAAATAACTTATTTTGACTTAATTTGAGGTAATGAACTAAGGATAATTATTTTGAATTCTCATGGGTTATACGCAGAAGGAACGTAACCATCAAAATCAAGATTTTGTGCTGAGAGGGGCACATTTTACCAAAGTTTCATTTCAGTAACAAACTTTTTGCAAATTCAGAAGTAACTGATCTTGCAATTATCGAAACATGTGTATTTTACTCGTAATACGCATGATAATTTAATTTTTACAGTGCAAGCGAAGAAGAAGCGACGGTAACCGCCCGCGAAGCGTCGCCGGCCGCCCTCACATCCGCAAACCGTCGCACTAACGTCCGCCTCTTCAGCTCCGCCAACCGACGACGCTCTAGCTGCCTTGAGGGGTATAAAACACGTCGGAGAAGCTTGCGAGGGGGGAGGCGAGAATACCGACCAAGAGAGAGAAAAAGAGAGAAACCGAGAGGAAAGAGAGATAGCAACCCTCCATCTGCTCACTTCACTACTTTGCCGATGACATCACCGAGCTTAACGCCGCCGGAGCAAAAATTGAATTTTCGACCGGAAACAAATAGGAGCAAGAGCGAGCAAGAGAGAACGAGATAGAGCCCGTCCGCAACTAGCCACAAGCTCTGCCGACACATCTCTAACGACGTCGACATCACCGCACTGCTTCGCTGCCGCCGTTGTCGCCGGAATACCCTAAAAATTGAAATCAACGTATTCGAGGTACACGTTCAAACTTCCTCAAAACCATAACATTACGATCTCGGTGTAGGTTACAGGACACCGCCATGGCTTTGCCGACGGCGAGCCATGTCGGCGGATATTAAAATTTATTTTTGATAACTGAAATTACACCTCGAATATCTCGGCATACACACGTCGAAACCAAATTTCGACAGCGCCATTAAATTCAGGACCATCGATAATCCTAGGACACGTATATAGGTACAGACGACCGACGGTGAAACGCCACCGGCCATCAATGTCGGCTGTGAGCTCGCAGCTGACTGCAATCTCAATTTAGAAGACGACCGGCTGAGCCGATCGTCATTTAAAATTAAATTGACACGCGCGGGGTTAAACCCGCGCGCACTGGACTCGGTCATGACCGAGTCCAGATTCAATCTGACCGAGCCATTTTCGAATCCGATTGAGCCAAATTCGTTCTGACCGAGCCCAATTGACTAAAATTGTGCCAAAACACATTTTGAACTAGCCACTTTTACTTTTGACCAAGCCAACATGATACAAACTAAGTTATTTAAGTCCTAAACAAATAATTTTGCATTTAATTTTAATCTTTATAATTTTTATCATGTTTTTAAGTTAATAAATAAAGGATTAAGTTATTTTCAAGAACAAAGAAAAAAGAGTTTAAAGTTTAATAAAGTTGAGGTTAGAGTGAGGTGGTTTAACCGATCTTTATACCTTAACTAAATATTTTCTAAATTCTAAATATTTTCAAGAATAAAAAATTTTAAGCTTAAAAAAGTTGAGGTTAGAGTGAAGCGGTTTAACCGATCTTTACACCTCAACCAAATATTTTCTAAAATCTAAATGTTTTTAAAAAGTTTTCGAAATCGAGGCTAGAGTGAGGCGGTTTAACCGATCTTTATGCCTTAACTAAAATTTTTCTAAAAAAAGTTAACAATAGAGCAAGGTGGTTAACTAAGTTCTGAGATTAAAAGAAGGTAGTTTATCCGAACTTTATATTTCTAAATATCTTAAAAGTGACGATGGAGAGGAAACGGAAGCACGCTGAGCCCAATTTAATAAATATAATATTTTCACAAACATAAGTCATAAAATAGGACACAATATAAGAATAAGATTTTTAGCTTTACGGTAGTATCATTAAAGTCAATATAAGGCGGTTTAACCGATTCTTGAACTTTAGTGATATTATATATAACTTTTTTAGTAAGAATAAAGAAAGGATCTTAACTTTAAATAAGTTTAAATCAATTAGTTAAGAGTACCCTCTTCGGAGGGGCGCTGTGGGGGTGTCCTGTCTTCCCCACACATAAGCTTAGGACTTATTTAAGGAATAAATGTCATTTTTTTATTTCTTTTATGTCAGTTATATCATTTCGTTATGCTCTTTACGCTTTCTAGCAAATAGTCATCATAAGCATGTTTATTTTACTGTCAACATGCGTATACCCTCAGGCCTCGATCCGTCCTTAAAATCTGGGACAAAACAAAGCACGTGTGCAATGCATACGCGTAGTCGTAAAACCCAACCCTAGCTTAGCCCATATGTTACCCGAGTAGTACCAGGCCTGGCGTACTATGTATGTTAGCAACTTGTGGAAACTCAGCAATGACGGACTCTTAGAAACCAGTCAATGTATGGAACCCATAGATTGTATACCCTCATATAGTGACATATATCATGCAAATAAGGGATATACCATATAAATAAGACAAGTATGCTTGGGATTTTGAGCTTTCTTTGTACAGATTGTTTTAAAATATTTTTTATTTAAATTTCTTCTCTTTTAAATAAAAATGTTCATTTTAAAAAGTCATGCTTATTCTCATGCTAGAAAATCAATGGCGCAAGATGTCATAACAATGCATATCCACCATACCATCATAAATATTAGGATACTTAAGTAGTTATGGGATGACATGACCAAGGAAGAAAAGATAAAGTATAGAGATCAGTTCGGGTCTTTGGAGGATCTGATAAATTTGAAGTTAACTGAAATTTCATCAAAGCATTTCCATGGTTATGGAACTATCACAGGAGGTGTTTTGTACTGAATAAAGGTGATTTTTACCCTATCATTGAGGAGTACAATATCCTTTTGAGAAACACAGTTGTGAAATCTCATGCTATTCATTTTCCTAATGCTGAAGAAAAGCCACAAAGATAGCTTGCTAGGCTTATGGGCAAGCAATTTTTAGTAATATCTCCATTTATACAGTAGGATGCTAGTATTCGGGTAGAGATGTTAATCGCACTCATGGATGATCTTATGGAGAAGGACGGAGCAGCAGATTACAGGATACAAACTTTTGTATTAGCGATGTATGGTTTGATTATTTTTCCAAAGAAGGCGAATATATTGACAGTGAGCTATATTGTTTGGTTTTTTCCATGTGTCATCGCCAAGTAAATTCAATTCTAAGCATCTTGGCAGAGACTATAGCTACACTAAACAAGGTAATCAGAAACAAGAATAGAGGCTTCAACTGTTGTGCACCATTACTATAGGTTTGGGCTTACTACTATTTTATTGAGTCATTCGTGCATAAATCCTATTTACGCATCAAGACACCTATACAAGAAGTTATGACAGTAAAGGAACATAGAAGCATCGAACAGTAGAAGGAATATCTTCGAAGTTTTACTCGGTCAAGGTGGTTTGGGCAGTCCATGCTATAGCACAAACCTTCAATCGATCTTAGCGGGCGTCGATCAAGCCGGTTACAACTTCCACTTTACTCGGGACGAAGTGGATAATCCTACAATCACTCTTTCCTCTTTTGCGGGCAAGAGGAACCGCCGAATACAATAATTGATGAAGATGTACAAGATTAAGCCCAATCCCAATCTCCTCACTTTGATATCCTCTCTAAAACAAGGGAGATATAGGGTTAGAATCTAAGTTTGTAAATGAGGCTCACAATCACTTTAACGAATGAGTATGAACACTTAGAGAGCTCAAGAATTCAATAGAACAGTTGTTCTTGCCAAATGGAAGTGATGGGATATATATAGGTTGCTCCCAACGGATAAAACAACGGCTAGTTTTCCAAAACTTTCGGTTGACCGGATTACACTTTCGGTCAACCGAAAAAGCTCTCTGTATAGCTATACTCGTTTCTGCTATTTTCTGGTCGACCGTAAATTGATGTCCGGTTGACCGAACTTATTAGTAAAGCTTTGCAGAAACGATTCGGTCGAACGGACAACACTTTCGGTCGACTGGAATAGCTCTATATATAGCTTTAAGTTTAGAAAAAATAATTTGACCCAAAAGCATTTTTAATGAATGAGCCTCACTATAAAAACTCTAGAAATTACAAAATAATGCTCATAAATTTCAAACGAAAATTTCTTCGTGTCTTCGGTGTTGCTTCTTTGTAGTTGAGTATTCAAAAGTTGTTCCAAGAGCCACCAAATAATTTCCTTCATCATATTGGCTTCAACATCATCCGCACTTGCTTGTTGACCATCGATATTCGCTATAATTGATGAATTTGCATATTCGCCTCATATGAAATTTCTTGAACCTATCTTCAACACTTGGTAACAATTAGTTTATAAGTGTTTATCTAAATAGTTTGTATCATCAAAATCATTATTTGAAATCTTGGGGCCAACAATTTTTCCCTTTTTGATGATGACAAACTATTTGGTAAATCTTTCACAAGTAACACTTAACAACTATATTATGCATAACTTCTAATAGAGATCAAACTTTACTCGCCTTTCATTTCCAATTTATGCATTCATATAGTATTCTCAATTCATGCATACCACATAATTTGACGTTTTCTTCTCCCCCTTTTGACATTATCAAAAAGATGGCATAGTATAACATATCCAAATCATGCAAAGAGTATAACAAAATCATATGCATAGCATAACATAACATAGTACAAAGTTCTCAACGAGATATAAAGTCTAGAACAAGAACAAGGATATAACGTCTAAAGCATACAATATAACAAAGTTACTCCTACAAGAAGTCATACCACAGCCTACGTTAGAGTCACAACATAAAGCATACAATCATAGAGAACATAGTAATATCAAGCAACGGGTGGTGGTGGTGGGAAACGCATGGTCCTCATCCACTCGATCATGTGTCCCATCGAGTCCTCAATGCGTCCTAATGTGCCAGTTTGAGCATCAACGGAGTTCCAAAGATAACCAAGTTCTTGATCATGCCGTTCTTGATGCTCCTGGATGTGGATGAGATGATCTTGAACTTGTCGAAGTGTTGCCCTTATGTCGCGATCATCTTCACCTTCATTATGCTCATGTCCAACTTCTTCCTCAGCTACGGCATGACGAGGTGGAGGTTGAGCACCATCAGGATGAGGAACAAATTCATTTACGTCATCACTCCACCGATAATCCATTAAATGAATTTGTCGCAAATTGAACACATCAAAGGATGTAGGGGGAAGTAGATCATCATGAGAAGGTTGAACATTAAAATTCTCATGAAAGATTTTGGAGAGGAAATCTCTGTAGGGAAAGGATCGACGCCTATTTTCTTGAATGGTGCCCATGTAACTCATCATGATAGAGTCAAAATTCATTCTTTGATAATTAAGAAGCATATAGAGAATATATTGATGCATATAATGGAGTTCATCATAATGTTAGGCACTAGGGATAATAGTGTGAGATATAAATTTGTGTAGTGCACACATTTGTAAAGTTCTTAGAGTAATAACATGGCTGGGAATTTGTGTGGCAAAGAGAAAATTGGATACGTCGTTACGATTGAGTTCCGTATGCTCCCAATTATGAGTAGCAAAGTATTCATCACCGGTATTGGGCACACCTAAAAACTCGCTAAGTTGACTTTGAGTAAATGAAATCGTTCTGCCAAAGAGGTTAGCTTCGACAAAACGTTCCTCATAATACCGAATGCTGCATGAAATAGAAAGTTCTAACAAGATTGGGAAAAGAGGCATGAACACAAGAAATGAGCGATTCCCAACATTGATATACAAAGAATTGCCTAAGACCTAGTTGTGAAATTTCCGGACTAAGAGTTTGTGACCGAGTAACTTTACGAGAACCACAAGATGCATTGAATCGATCCATATCAAAGTTAGAGCTAGATGTGCGATGAGTACGCCGACGACCCGGTCCAGCCTCGGGTTGTGAGGAACTACCAACATTGGCATGCTTCATGCGTTTGGGAGCCATGTATACAATATATGTATATATCACAAAATCTAAGGTTTGAGTGAGATTTGACAAGATGAAGAATTAAACCCTAGAGTTGGATAGATCACAATGTAGGTCAAGATCTGATCCAGGTGGATCTTGGGTCAAAACACAAGTGCATAACCTAGTGTGGCATGGGCACAGCATGGGCGCGGCATGGGAGCGCATGGACACGACATAGGCGGCAGAGGCGCGGCAAAGGTGCGGCCAAGGTTCTGCCAAGGCGCGTCATGGGCGCGGCATAGGCGCGGCATGGATGCAGCAAGGGCGCGGCATGGACGCGGCATGGGCACGGCACTGGCGCACCACAGGCACGGCCTAGGCGCGGGCGCGGAAGGCCAAGGGCGCGGGCGCGGAAGGCCAAGGGCGCGGGCGCGGGCATGCGCGGAAGGCCAGCGGGCACGCGGGGCGCGCGGAAGGCCCAGGCGCGGCAGCTGCGCGGAAGGCCAGCGGCGCGCGGGGCATGCGCGGAAGACCAGCGGGCGCGCGCGCGGAAGGCCAGCGGGCGCGCGCGGCGCGGCAGAACAGCAGGGGCATGCGGAAGGCTAAGGGGTGGCTCTAGGCATCCCCACTAAGTAGTTATTGTATTTGCTTTTAATGTTTTAATTGCTGTAATAGAAGTTAGGCTTTGATGTTTTCTATTAATACAAGCAAAGAAAAACAAAGTGGTAATTCGGCCACACCAAATCTCTCTCTCCCTCTCATTCGGCCATTCCTCCTAGCCCCTCTAGATCTAATTACACCGAGTTCCTTAGACATCCCTTGGGGATTCGGATCAAGTTGGTATCAGAGCTAGACGTGAGGAGTGCTTAGGAGCGTTATCCGAAGACATGGTAGCTCAAACGAGGAACAAGAGTCAAGGCAAAGAAGTGGAGGATTCATCATCGGAGCACAGTCATCCTATCATGGAGGAACATGGAGATGCACGCATCACTCGGATTGAGGAGCGTTTGGCGCGGTTCGAGGATGAGTTCAAGACCATGGCAACCAAGACGGACGAGACTCTCACGAAGTTGGCGAACTCGACAATGAGCAGATCTCAAGTTTGGTGCACCTCATGAAGGAGATGGCCATGAGCCAAGCAAGGGCGGCTACAACCCAACCAGCCACGGGCATGGAGCGAGGGGAGCCTTCCCACATGCCGGATGATGTTGAAACCCCAAGGCGCCTCGGCAAGGAGCCCATGCAAGAGGAGGCCGAGATGCAAACCATTTGGAGCATGCAAGGCGCGGTCCAAGGCATGGCCCCATTCAAGGTAGATGCAAAAGTGGAGCTTCCCGTATACAATGGGGAAGTGAATGGAGAGAAGATAGATGGCTGGATCGATCAACTAGAGAGTTACTTTGCTCTCTACAACTATGGAGACTCGCAACGTCTTGCGTTCGCAAGGCTCAAGTTGGCGTCCCATGCACTTATTTGGTGGAATGCACATCTACGGGAGTATGGTTCCATGGGAATCACGTGGGCGGCATTCAAGAAACAACTCAAGGAACAATTCTATCCCGTGGGATACGAGGAAGCGAGGTGGAAGGCATGGCAATTCTGCAGCAAGGAGAAGCCCAAAGTGTGCAAGAGTACACAACCGAATTTCGGAGGCAAGCCTTGGTGATGGGAGTGCGGCTACAAGACCCGGAGGTTCTTCGAAAATACTTGGCGGGATTGCGTGAAGAATTGTTTGAAGAAGTTGATTTGAATCCGGTTAAGGATATCAATGATGCATGCAAGAGAGCCATGGTCTATGAGAAGATTAGGATGCGTGGAATGCCCAAACCGAACGCCAAGGGTGGCTCGGGTGCAATGAAGGGGGCGGCTCAAGCAACTACTCAAGAGAAGACAAAGGCCAAGACTTGTACGCATTGCAACAAGAAGGGGCACACTCAAGCCGAGTGTTGGACTCTCCATCCAGAGATGGCGCCAAAGAGAGACAAGGGAGCCGTGGGCAAGGGCAAGACTCTAGTCACTACGGTAGAAGAAGAGGAGCCGATCACCCTCAAGATGGAGGAGGCGGACCCAACCCTTGCACTCATGATCCGAGCCAAGGAGGAGGTGATTCCAGAGGCTAAGGACCCTCATAATGATAAGGAGCGAGAAGAGCTCTTTACAATGAACATTCAGGTAAAATCTGACATAGTGCAATGCATTGTAGATCCTGGATGTCAAAGAAATCTGGTTTCGGAGGCATTAGTTAACAATACAAGCGGGAAGATGGAAATCACACGATGTTGCAAGATCAAGTTCGCGGTGTCGGCGCGGTTCATTGATGAAGTGATATGCGAAGTGATTCCATTAGACGTGTGCCATATCATCCTCGGAAATCCATACCTATGGGATCGAGATGCGACCTATCTTCGGCGGGCTCAACAATACATTCTCGTTAAAGAAGGCAAGACGTTCACCATGGAGAGGACAAGGGGGAAAGCAACCAATGGCATGAAGGAGGTGCCCAAAAATATTGCACTTTTTGTCAAAGACACAACTCTTGCAAGGAGGGATATGAGTGGCAACCTCAAGAAGAATGCTAAAGCTCATTGCGGAGCAATGAATCCTATAGAGGGGAGGCTTGATCCAGGTGGATCTTGGGTCAAAACACAAGTGCGCAACCTAGTGTGGCATGGGCACGGCATGGGCGCGGCATGGGAGCGCATGGACACGACATAGGCGGCAGAGGCGCGGCAAAGGTGCGGCCAAGGTTCTGCCAAGGCGCGTCATGGGCGCGGCATAGGCGCGGCATGGATGCAGCAAGGGCGCGGCATGGATGCGGCAAGGGCGCGGCATGGACGCGGCATGGGCACGGCACTGGCGCACCACAGGCACGGCCTAGGCGCGGGCGCGCGGAAGGCCAAGGGCGCGGGTACGCGGAAGGCCAAGGGCGCGGGCGCGGGGCATGCGCGGAAGGCCAGCGGGCACGCGGGGCGCGCGGAAGGCCCAGGCGCGGCAGCTGCGCGGAAGGCCAGCGGGCGCGCGGGCAGCGCGGAAGACCAGCG